>CM053584.1:372420476-372481561 GCA_028627135.1 Pseudochirops cupreus
CCATGTGCTAGAAGACCAGAGCTGATTATGGAATGTCTACACATGCTCCAGAATCTCTCCAGTGACATTCCCCATGTGCTAGAAGACCAGAGCTGCTTATGGAATGTCTACACGTGCTCCAGAATCTCTCCAGTGACATTCCCCATGTGCTAGAAGACCAGAGCTGATTATGGAATGTCTACACATGCTCCAGAATCTCTCTGATGTCATTCCCCATGTGCTAGAAGACCAGAGCTGCTTATGGAATGTCTACACATGCTCCAGAATCTCTCTGATGTCATTCCCCATGTGCTAGAAGACCAGAGCTGCTTATGGAATGTCTACACATGCTCCAAAGTCTCTCCAATGGATTTTCACTGCCCACTATCACCACTACACCCAAAGGGGCTCCTCAGTCTCTTCCCTGTGAGAAATTCCATCAGTGGTTATCTGTGAATGCTCGTAGGATCTGGGTTTATTGACCAGCCCCTCATTACACATGTATCTATCTATTAGCACTTGGTTGGTTTTGTTTTTTTTCAAAACACTTAATCATTTGTTACCGAGGTGGCTAAAGTGACTTATCCAAGGTCACATTAGGTTAATGGCAGAGCCAAGAGTTGAACTGAGATCTTCTTACTCCATGCTCATAAGCCATACTGTTTTAAGATAGGAGATTTACAAGGCTGTGCTGAGGAGGTAACCAAAGGTGGTGAGACCTTCAGTGTGAATGGGGATTTCTCCTGAACATCCAATTAAAAGTATTTTCAAACTTGTCTCCAAGAGGCAGGGGAGAAGTAGGGCCATGAGGTTGCATTGCATGGGGCAGGACTCTGGAAAAGAATCCTATGCTGGGCTTGGGCAGAGGTCCCTAATAGGGCAGAGGTATCTCATTGAGCCAGAGAACAATTCCCTGAGCCCTCCAGACTGAGAAGGCAGTTTTACTGCAGGGGACAAAACACTGTATCTGGTGAAAAGGAACTTGGATTAGAATCCTGGCCCTACTTTTTACTACTTGCATGACCTTGGGAAATCCAGTCCAGTAACCAATCCAACAAGTTTTACTTGTCTACGAACATTTGTCACAAGAGCTTTTCTTTTCTCTTCTTTCAATAGGCAGGGGAGGTGGGAGGAAGACAAAATAGATTTTATTTTATTGCAAAAAATAAAAAAATTTAAAACAATCAGAGAGAAATATGTTTAAAGATAACCAACCCAACAGGTATTTGTAAAGGGCTTTCTCTGTGCTAGACACCAAGACCAAACTCAAAAAGAGTGGGCACTCAAGAGAGTTTACCTTCTACTGGGGAGATGAGGGAGAGACAAAGAGACAGAGAGAGACAGAGAGATGCAAACTGGAATAGTCCCTATCCCCTCCAACAGAACTCTCTTCCCCCAGACAATTTCAGGTAACATTTACAGGAATCTTGAACAAGGAAAAAATATGTTAAAATACAGTCTGGGTTAATATTTAAGAATAGGTCAGCAACCTACTAGCCATCCCATTTCCTCCTCGACTACTCCCCTCACTTCTGGAGAAGGATGGGTCTTGGAGTCAGTCTACTTCCAGTGGGTGGGGAATCAATGATGTAAACACTGTAAAGATATAAAGGACAAAATTATTCTTTATAGAAAAAAGGTTGAGTATCAGTCTTAATTCAGTTTCCCTTAAAAAAGCCTTTTTGTCCTTGACCTATCACCCATCTTTCAAAGAACCTTTCCTGAAATTTTAGAAAGGGCTTTAGAAAAAAATATTTTTTTTTTAGTATTTCTAGAGGAACTAGGAAGTTTTTAATGCTCTTCCATAATTTGGACACTAGGCAGTTTTCATCCACCTGGTTTTCTTATGTGGATTGTTAGGATGAACTCTTTTGAATGGCTGTAAGTCTTATTTGGGAAGCTTTTGATCATCCTAGGGGTTGGTCTGGTCAGCCCAGGATGATATACCAACCCAAAGCATGAGATAAACGTTAGAGAACATCATTATCACCTGTAAAGAATCCCTCTTCCATTGGACTCTGAGCTGGACACGAGACAGCAGAAGTCATCTAGTCTTCATGTCTCATCTTACAGAAGAGAGCCTCAGTGACTAGCCCAAGGTCACTCATATAGTGCCACTAGTAAGAGCCACCAACACTCTGAGCTAGCACCTATCTCCCTGCAGTATTAGTCATCACAATTGTTGAATGGCTGTCTGTTTTGCTGCATCATCTGAGGATCTTGCAGGATTCTGATATGTGAGTGACAGAAGACTTCTTAGAAGGAAATCCTTGAAGTGCATTTTGTTCTACTAAATCAAAGACTTTTTTAATAGTCAATAAACAACCCAGTTGGACCCAGTATTCTCTGCCTCTTGTAGCCATTTGTATGACTATAAGAATGTGGTCTCTTGTCGAATGTCATTTGAGGGGTTTGGGGTGAGCTCAAGCAAGTTCCTGCTTTTACTCCACCATCTTGGCTTTGCCCATCTAGAATATAATTTGAGAAAGTCTCTCTTTTCCCTTCTCATCAAGGAAAGGCAGTGGGGTATTAGTAAGTAAAGTGCTGGGCTTGGAATCAGGAAGCTTAGGGTTCACATCCCACCTCTGACATTACTAACCCTGGGAAAATTGCTTCATGTCTCTGGGCCTCAGTATCCTCCTGTGTCAAATCAGGCTAAAGACACCTGTCATTCCTACCTCACAGAGTAGTTGTGAAGCTCCCATCCAATTCAGCAAACAATTGTTAAATGCCTAATGTGTGTAGGACACCAGAAATACAAAAGTGACAGCCTCAAAGAGAAAACTTCTATTGGAGAATACAACATTGTTCCCTAAGATAATGTATGGAAAGCATCTTTTCAACTTTAAACTGCTATATCTATGTTGGTTCAATATAAGGAGACCTTCAGGAAAATGTCTTCACGCATGTGTGTGTGTGTGTGTGTGTGAGTGTGTGTGAGTGTGTGTGTGTGTGTGTGTGTGAGTGTGTGTGTGTGAGTGTGTGTGAGTGTGTGTGTGTGTGTGTGTGTGTGTGTGTGTGTGTGTGAGTGCCCACGGGTGAGCACACACACATAGAGGTTTTCTGGCTAGAAAGGTAGGCTTAGAATCAGAAAGATCTCAGTTCAAATCTGGCCTCAGATATTTACTCTCTGTGACACCTTGATCAAATCACTTGCTCTATTCCTTCATCTGCAAAATTGAGATAATAATGAACATTTTCCTCAAAGGATTGTTGAAACTGAACACAAAATAATTCTGTAAAGTGCTTTACAAATGCCATATATTATTATTAGATCTTAAAGAGATAAAAAAAAATAGACGTGGAAACATTAAGAAACAGCAAAATAGCACAGTAGAGAAGGTCTCTCTTGGGGTTTCCTAAGACCCCTTCAAGGGGTCTTTACCATCAAAACTATTTTCATAGTAATACTAAGACCTTTTCATTTCTGGTATGGTAAATATTAATAGATATAACCAACACAAGGAAAAGCTCTTTGGGGAATCATCAATAATTTTTAAGAATGTAAACGGGTCCTGAGACCAAAAAATTTCAGCTGCTAGCTCAAAGGAGAATTTGGGTTCAAAGCTTGCCTCTGATACATACTGACTGTATGGTCCTGGTCAAGTCATTTAACCTCAGTGCCCCAAGCAACTCTCCAGGGACTCTAAAGTGCAAGTGAGTGTTGATCTTTGCTGGGAGTTCTCTACACCAATGAAGATGTGATCCAAAGCAGGGGAAAAAAGTACAGCTGTAAAGACAATGCCAGGGCATGTAGGCCTGTGCCCGTGGTGAGGCACACAGTGAACAAAGCAGAACTGGAAAAAATACACAGATGTGCATCGATGTGTATGCTGTGGCCATCATTGCATTATAAAGAATTATGCTAAAGACCAGGAAAAAATCTACAGGAAAAGGCAGAGATCAGAAGAGGGCGTGGAAACAGGATGTTTCTGTGCATTAGATTGTACACGTTTGTTTTAACAAATTGTCATTTATTTGGCATTTGCGAGGTTTTTGGTAAGTTGTTTTTCATTTTGTATATTTTAACATCTGGTTTTAATTGAATTAAATTCTCAAGACATTATCTGGATGCCCACTTATGGAGCTGGAGCAGGGATTGTCCTTCAGGCCTAGCCTGTCCCAGAATGGCCCAGATGAGCCCCTGGGCCCCCTGCAGCTCTGAGGCACTGGGAAGCTTTCTCTGGTCATCCTACCCAGGAGGACTTTCTCTCCTTGGAATGCTCATAGGCTTTGGTAGCAAATATCATTTCCTTATAGCACAAATAGCTTGTGTTTGGTCATCTCCATGGATAGCTATCTCAACTCCCTTATTAGATTCTAAGTTTTTTGAGGTTAAAAACTGCCTTATCCGTTTTATCTCCTCCATAATTGTTTGCATATATCAAGCTCTTCATCTGTATGGAGTCTCCAGTCCAGTGCCACCTCCTGTACCTGCAGCATGCAGTAGGTGCCCAATAAATGGTCGTTTCTTCCTTCTTTCCTTCCTTTCCTGGTCATCTGTGTTGACCCTGGCCCTGCCTCAGAACTTAAGTAGCATTTACTTTGTATCTATCTACTTACTGTAGGTTGTTCTCTTCCAACAGAGTCTAAGCTCCTTGAGGTCAGGGTCAGTTCCATTTTTGTCTTTGTATTCCCAGAACCCAGGACACAGGTACTTCATAAATTCTGGTTGAATTGAATGTATGATAATCTGCTGTTAGGGATAAAAAGATTAGAAAGACACAGTAATCCCCCATGATACAGGGATCTCCACCTGTCTGTGAGCAGGGGTGTTGTGGGAGCAGCCCTGGGTGCAAGGATGATCCTCATTATTCCTCGGGGTGACGGCCCAGCACCACTGAAGGCGTCTTTGGAATCATCAAGAAAGAGGACCCACGTGCTACCTGGTTTCAATACCAAATGCATCTAAGGCATTGGAATTCCTTAAAAACTAGTGATAGACAGTCTTCGTGGCTGAATGATTCCTGACCCTTCTGGACTATAGACTCGCCTGTCATCAAAGTGAACAGTCATTATTGCTGTCCTCAAAGAAAGAATGTGGGTTTTTTTTCCATTCTCTACCAGGGAGATAAAAATGACCCTTTCCCAAACCTCAAACTTGAATTCTCCCATCTGCCTCCCCACACAACCACTCCCTGCAGTGAAGGCCCTTGGTCAGCACAGTATCAGTGAGAAGCCATGAGCACTTCTGGTCACCCGACCCCCATTCTTGGAACCCCAACACCAGTCCTCATTGGTCTCAGCACCCTAGCTGATGTCACTTCCTCCTCAGAGCCTAGGCCCTTGCCACCTGCATCCTTTGGCAGGGGGCCACCCTGTTCCCTTACTTTTGGTAAAGTGTCATGGAACAAGTATCTATGCCCTTTCCCTTCAGTGACCCTGCCTGCCTGCCTGACTCTGGCCTGGCTTTCTCCACAGGTGGTGACGTTTGACACTGATGGGGTCAGTGGTCATGCCAATCATATCGCCCTTTACTCTGCAATAAGGTAGGATGTGGCTGGGACAGGGGGGGCACTTCCTGCAATGTTTCTAGCATCTCTAGGACTGACCAGAGCTAGGAGCCGTGTGTGCTTGGGGCAGGCCAGGGGGAAAGGAAGGATGGGGGAGGGGAGGGCGTTTCCTGCCATGTCTCCTACCAACCAAAACAGGGAGCCAGCTGTGCTGGAAGGGGGAGGGGATCCAAAAGCCTCTCCTCTTATGAGTAGGCAGGTCTAACCACAGCCAATGACAACAGTAGTGCCTTGAAAGCCTGACGCCGTCTTTCTCCCAAAGATCTCAGTACTCTTTTGTCCACAGCATCCAGCTTATCTTTATTTCATCCTTTTTTTGGGGGGAGGAGGTGTTGGAGGAAGAGTACTATGTCTGTGATTTCATCAGTGTAGGGAACTCTCAGTGAGAAAATTCCCATTACCAGTGCACAATCTCTCCACCCCCACAACCAATAATCTTAGAGAGTTTCCTGGACACTGAGAGGTACATTAAGTGAGCTGTCCAGTATCACTCAGCCAGTAGAGTGTGTAGTAGAGGTGGGGCTTGCACCCAGCTGTTTCTGACTCTGAGATGGACTTTTTTTTATATACACCTCTGTTACCTTTTAGGAGGTCAAGAATAATAGGAATCAGAATCCCAGATACCTGGAGAGATTTTTACAGTTTCCAAAAAATACCCATTAGTATACATTATCTCCTTAGACTTTTGCAACTTGCCTGTGACAAGGAAGTATAGGGATTATGATCTTGATTTTATAGAATCTGAAGTTTGGAGAAGTCACATGATGTGCCTAGGGTCTTCTGGCTAGGAAGTGGCCAAACAAAGATTCTAGCCGATGTAGCACCTGCTGAAAGATGAAACAGCCCCCTACTGGCTTTCCAGGTAGTATTTCCACATTCCTGCTTGACCCTGGAATGAGTTGAGCCAGCTACAGCATCCCTCTTCGGGAGGGCAGACTGTGGATGGACAGAAGAGTTATCCTACCCAAAGATCAACATCACTCAAGGGATGCAGAATTTGTAGGCACCTTCCCCCAGGTGATGCCCCTGGGGAAAGTTCTTCAGCCCCTGGATTTGGCCTGTGACTTTGTCCTTTCATTTCTTATACACTTGCTTCCCTCAGGCTGTCATTCAGAAGCTTACCCAGACCCACTGGGAGCAGCAACGTTTCCACAAGTATCTTGCGTTATTTTCAAACAAAGAGTCCTATAAACTGTCCCCCATATATACCTGATCCCAGGCCGCCATCCCTACAGAGCTCACCTTTCTGAACCGGTTTGAGTCTAAAAAGGCAGTGAAAAATGGGAAGAACTTCCTGT
Organism: Pseudochirops cupreus; assembly: GCA_028627135.1. Classification (NCBI taxonomy): domain Eukaryota; kingdom Metazoa; phylum Chordata; class Mammalia; order Diprotodontia; family Pseudocheiridae; genus Pseudochirops; species Pseudochirops cupreus. The sequence goes on from CM053584.1 coordinate 372,427,267, forward strand.
CAGAGTCCCTAAGGCACATTATGCTTCCAGGTAGAAGAGAGAGTAACAACTGAAGCCCTGGCTGTTTTTCTCAAAAGCTAGACTGGGGGGCAGCGAGGTGACACAGTAGATAGAGCACCAGTCCTGAAGTCAGGAGCTCCTGAATTCAAATCCAGCCTCAAACACCTGACACTTACTAGCTGTGTGACCTTGGAAAACTCACTTAAACCCCAATTGCCTCAGGAAAAAAAAAGCTAAACATGAGTAGGCATTTAACAAAGACAACTAGCTGATGCCAATGGGTCTGATGACCACCAGCAGCTACCTAATGAATGAGATGTTGGGAAGGATGTTTCTGGGGAGCCTGAAGGTATGCCAGGGCCAGATATGAGAATTTCTGGTTCATTAGATAGTGTGCTCCCCCAAGGGGGCTATCCCCCAATCTGCACTCCTACTTGAGGTTTGTTGTTCACAGAGAGGCAGCTGACTACAACTACTTGGGGTTTTAGGAATAATCCTATGGGTTTGGGTTTCAGTACTGTGGCTCTTGAGCCGCCATCAACGTACTTCACATTAGCAATTTGCCAGCCAGACTTAAACAACTTTTAGAAAAGGTTCCTTACTAAGAAAGTATGGTATGAACAATCAGTGCAAAATGTTCCCAGAAGGCCCCTGGGCAGAGTGAGCTCTTAAAGTACAATGACAGCAAGGCACATGTGTAGAGAAGACATATGGCAAAAAGATATCTTTCTCCTTCTGGTTACTGGAAATCCTTTTCCCCCTCTTAAAGTCCTCATGAAATGCCTCTTAAATGTAGCTCGCTATGGGCCTTAGCAGACTTAACTGTCTGTGAAGACAACATCCAACATTGCACTCTTCATGGTTTCCTGCTGTTCTGGGCAAGAGGACGGCCAAGAAGGAGAATGACCGTATCCATTTCTGTACTGTGTAAAGGCTTGTAAAACCCTTCCATCCTGACAGCCCTGTTAGGGAGGAGCCCATGTACTAGGCACTGTGCTAAGTGCTTTACCAATATCATCTCATTTGATCCTCACAACCCTTGAAGGTAGGTGTTATAATTATTACCACTTTACAATTGAAGAAACTGAGACAGAGGTTAAGTGACTTGGCCAGAGTCACACATCTAGTAAAGGTCTGAAGCGGGTTTTGAACTCAGGTCTTTCTGACTCCAGGCCCAGCATTCTGTCTACTGTATGGCATGGCTGCAAGTATGACTAGGATCATTTTACAATTGAGGAAACTGAGGCTCAAAAAGGCCAGGTGACTTGTAGTAGGTCACACAGCTGGGAAGTGACTCAAGCGTGGCTCCTGTGACTCCCAGGCTCAGTGCTTGTCCCATGTCTACATGGCTGAGGAGCTGCCGCCAGGTGCCCAGCCCTGTGCCAGGCACTTCAGGTACATGTCAAAGCAGAGGCATCATCCTCGCCCCTGGGGGAAAGATAGGTGAGCTAAAACTGAGTCATAAAAAATAAGTAGAAATCCATGCTGAAAAATATAGCCGTCACCATGGAGGCAGCAGTCCCAGATGAGTATGGGACTCGGCTCTAGGAGAGTTCTGGGTCTAACTCCATCCGACTGCTCCCTCCTTGTACTGTATGTATGTGTTTATATGTGTTGTCTTTCCCATCAGGATGTAAACTGTTTGTGACCAGGGATGGTTTTTGACTTGCATGGTATCCCTGGCGCTTGGCCCAGTGCTTGGTATGTGGTAGGCGCTTAATAAATGCTTGTCATTTGCTAGAATTGCTCCTCTGGCCTCTGCTGTCTGTGACCTTGAGCAAAGCCCTGAACTTCAGTTTACGTTTCTGAAATATAAAGATAGTCGTACTTGACTCTGTACATCTCACGGCATTATTGTGAGAAACATGTTTTGGGGACATTAAAGCACTGTAGAATCACAAGTTAGTGTTACTGTCCAAAATGAGTCCAGGGGTAGCTCCCAAGACTAGCCGGGTCAGGGGCCTGATCCTGAGAAAGGGATTGTGAGACAGCTCCTGTGGTCTCAGCACCATGGACAGCCAGCACTGACTTCATCCCCAGAATGCCAGACTGAAAGTCAGCAGTAAGGGGCTTCCTTTCCCCCCTCCCCATGTGACCTCACATCCTCAGCATGATGAGTCTATACTGACTCGTGAGAAGTAAGGAGTTAATTTTATTTTAGGGGCCCTTGGGTTTTTTCATGGCTGGTTTCACAGAGGAAATAGAGCGTGACCACATCGCTTAGGCTCCTGGTGTCTGAACAAGCTCTCCCACCAGGCAGAGCTAGCTCTGTCTGCCATCTTCCGGACTAGGGTGAATGAGCTGATGCCCTGTCCCATGGGCTTTCTCAATAGACTCCTTTCTCCATCCATGGTGAAGCCAAGCAGTCAAACTGGACTCTAGTCTCTGCCCTCTGTCCACTGACTACCCTGAAGGAGCAGCCTGCAACAGTTGAATGATCACAGACCCTGTATTGCCTCCTGTCTCCCCCCAATCCCTCCTCCACACACCTTCCAGAGTAGCCTTCCTAACCCACAGATCCAGAGAAGAGGGATGAAAATGTACCTTTCTTCTTTCTCTGCAGAGGTGGGGAACCATGGGGATGGAATACTGCATTTGCTGTCAGAAGTGGTTGCTATATGGGGTGGCTAGGTGGTGCAGTAAATAGAGCAATAGCCCTGGAGTCAGGAGGACCTGAGTTCAAATCCGGCCTCAGACACTTAACACTTACTAGCGATGTGACCTTGGGCAAGTCACTTAACTCCAATTGCCCTGCCTTCCCTGCTCCAAAAAGAACAACAACAAAAAAAAGATTCCAGGGAGAGGATGTGAGAATGGGGGCTGGTGGAAAAGGGAAGATGTGGAGGCCAGCCCTGGCTGCTCTCCAGTGAGACCAGCAAGCAGGTGAGGCTTCCTTAAGCACTGTATGAGGTGCTGGGGTTGCGGTAACAGAGTGAAAGCCCTGACCCTCTAGATGCCTGGATTCTGTTGGGGGGACAGCACATACCTAGAGGGTTATAGACAGAACCCATGTACAGCAGAGGCGAGGCAGCCTCCACGGGGGAAGGCGCAGCAGGCAGCCAAGGAAAGCTTCAGGAACCATCACCATCATCGTCATTGCTAGCACTGATAAAGTTTACAAAGCACTTCACAAATGCTCTGTCATCTGATTCTCACAAGGCCACTGAGAGGCGGGTGTTCTTATTATTGCCATTTTACAGAAGAGGAAACGAGGCTAACAGATGAAATTACTTGCCCAGGGTCACAGCACTAGTAAGTGTCTGCGGCAGGACTTGAACTCAGATCTTCCCGACTCCAGGCCCAGTGCTCCACATTTGTCATTTCTACCTCTGTAACATTTCCCAAACATGCCCCCTTGTCTCCTCTGACACTTCCACCACCCTGGTACAAGCTCTCTCACCTTACACCTGAACTGGTGCCTCCTGCTTAGTCTGCCTGTCACAAGTCTCTTCCCACTCCGGCCCAACATGATTTTCCTAAAACTCAGGTCTGACCATGCCACACTCTGACTCGGTAAACTCAGTGGCCCACTTTTGTCTCCAGGCACAAGTACACGGTGCTCCACTTCCTGGCCTGGCCCCTTCCCACCTTTCCAGTATTCTCATGCTTTCCTCCCTTCCATGCACTCTGTGATCCGGGGACCCTGAGCTTGGCCCTCCTGGGGCAAACACGGCCATGGTCCAATTCCGCCATAGCTTCTCCCTGGCTCTCCCCCTCTTGACTCTGGGTGCACCTTCTGTAGGAAGCCATCACCTGTATGACCTTTGCCCTGTACCGTCTCTATGTGCACCGTTGTTTGCACAATGTCTCTGCCTTGAGGACCTGAGCGCCTCCAGTTCAGGGACCATGAGTTTGCCTTCTTTTGTGTTCTCAGAGCTCAGCCTAATGCCTGGCACACAGCAGTGTGTGTAAATGCTCTTTAAATATAAAGCAGCAGTGGCGAGGATAAATCTCAGCCTTGACGGGTACTGTGGGCACCACGACACCACGGGGGCAGGACTGAGCAAGGGCCTCAGCTGAGAAGGCCACTCCAACACTGGGCATGGATGTTGTCTGTGGTTTCCTGGCAACTGCAGAGAAGCATCACATGTCCAAAAGGAGCTGGGGTGGGGGAAAGAGCCTCCCACTCAGAGCACCCTTGGCTCATCAGAAACCAGGGGATGTGGTGATGTGTGAGAGGGAAGAAAAAAAAAGAAATTTACATCGGAACGCTGTTGTAGATTTAAAAGGAATAGCAAGTTATATATAGCAAGTTATATGCAGCTTCATGTGCCGTCATCTTTTTTATTACACTGTGTTATGGGATTGCTTTCTTACTCCATAAATTATAAAAAGAGGAAGGCCCAGCCTGAGTGGTTCAGGTGGTGTTGGCCCCATGCCAGGCAGCAGGGTGGCCCTGGGCACATCTCAGGGCCTCAACCTTCTCGTTTGTTGGATAAGAGGATTGGTCTTGGCCAGGGACTCTTAACCTGGGCTGCTCTGATAACCCATTTCAGTATCACTGGCTTCCTTTCCAACGCTGTGTATTTTGTTCTGTGAATTTAAAAATAGGACTCTAAAAGGGGATCCATGTACCAAAAAGGCTAAGACCCCAGGTATAGATGGTCTGGAAGGTCCCTTCAGATCAGACCCTCAGTAATTCCTGTGGTTCATATTAATTTTCAGCTCACTCTCTCATCCCTGCCCTGTAACTCCTTTGACTTGCAGCCCCCTTCCCTGGGGCAGGAAGGCCAAAGAGCAGGATGTCACTCTTCTCCTGATGATAATGGCTATACATACCCCCTTCTGAACACCTTGTTTGAGGCCTCCAATATGACAAGAAGTCTCTGAGCACACACACACACACACACACACACACACACACATACACACACAAACTGTCACAACTGATTGGTGTGTCACCAGGCTCATTCCACATGCATCCAGGGACCTAACTCCTCCTCTAATTTCCCCAGCCTGTGGAGGAAAACAGTTGGGAGTTTGAATACTAGACCACAGTCTCTGACCTGGAATATGCCCAAACTGGGTCACCAACTGCCTGGATAGACCCACGGCAGCAGAGCATTGCCAGCACAGGATAGCAGGGAAGCCTGCAGCATCGATGCATCCTGAGAGAAAGAAAGGAGGCGAGGGAGAGGAGCTCCTTATGTTGGCTCTGATATGAGATGGGAGAAGGTTGCATGTGTGTGTTTGTGCGTGTGTGTGTGCGTGTGTGTGTGCGTGTGTGTGTGTGTGTGTGTGTGTGTGCTGAGTATCTGGAGAGCCTTCACCCAGCTCATGGCCCCTCAGGTTTCTCACAGACAGGCTTTTCTCTTCCTTATAACTTCCTTGATGTTGGATTAATTGGGCAGAGAGTGAAAGATGGTGGCCCCTCCTCTCCAGTCTCCTGTGTTTTCCCCAGAGTGGGGGGCCGGAGCACCGAGGGTAACATGAGCTGTCCTGGAAGTAGAATGACTGGATATTGCCGCTTTTCTCTCCAGTCCAAGTGTCCCTACGAGTGAAGATTCTTAGTTGTTTCTACTGAAACGAAAATGCTTCATTAACACCATCCCCATTGAAAGCATCAAGTTAATGAGCCCATTTCTTGGAGCGTGTTGGGAGCCCTGGGAAGGGACACCATGGAGCTGCTGTGAGGAGAGGGAAACAAAAGAAACTGGACATAGCTCCTGCAAAAAGCAGCTTGAGAATTATTCCCCAGGAGAAGTAGGATGGTATAATGGGGAGAGCCAGCTTCAGAGTCAGGATAACTGGAACTCTGGTGCTGTCTCTAACTAGGTGACCCTGCCACAGCCTCCCATTGCCCCCAGGCAACTGTCTGAGGCAATTAAATGGAAAGCGGGGGCCAGTCTGCCTTGATGGGGGTAGTCTCCATACTGGAAGTGCCCCATACTGATAACATCACAGACCTGGTTAAAGAAAAAAAAAAGCTGCTGATAAAAATGTATGAGATAATGTCTCTCAACAAGGGGAGACTGGGTGGATCAGAGCTAAATACCTAAAAGCTGAAAGGGGCCCAGAGCCGGGACACAGTTTACCAGGGAGAACTTTCTAGGGCAAGTGAATTTGGAGTTGGGCCTTGACACACATGATGGTCCTGGGTTATAGAGAAGCAGTGGGTAGAGCTTTACAAGGTGGAGCCAAAGAACAGACCTGGCAAGGTGTAGCAAGCACCTTGGACTGGAAAGAGCCTTGGCCTGGGCATTGAAAGACCTGCGTTCTAGCCTCAGCTCTCCCAGGAACTAGAGATGTGTCTCTGGATGAGTCCCTTCCCTTCCCAGGACTTAGTTCTTCCTGGGTAAAATGAGGGGCCAGACCAGGGGCTTCCTAAGGTTCTCTCCAGCCCTAATGTTCCATGATTCTAACATGGGGGAAAACAAGGCTCAAAAGCCCCATGATGAGGAAGTACAAGGCCCGAGGTCAGTTACCTATGGGGGTGGGGGAAAGACGGGCCTTGGCAGCCCCACTAAATAGTCTGGAACAAACTCAGCACTTCCCTAGAAAGGAAACCTTAGTCCATCCAAGGCTAGTTACCATTCCACAGGACAGTGTACCAGGTGATGGCAAGAGAACAGGGACTCCTGGCTGACCGACCGGATCTTGGGTGAGCTCAAAGGCCTTCAGCGCCCACCTTCCTTAAATTTCACAGATTAAGGCTCCTGCTTTCCCTCTAGACTATAAAAATTCTTTGGCTGGAAGACGTCCTTCCCCAAGGGCGGCCGATTGTTCTTATAATCATGAGTGTGAGAAACATCATCACCCTTGGTCTGCCCTGGGAAGTGGAGGGTGTTGGGTGGGGGGAAGGGCATGGTTGCCCTTTGCCTATCCTTAGTGGAGTGGAAACATTACTGGATTTGGAGTCCAAGGACCTGAGTTCAAATCCAGCTTCTATGATATTGGGCAAGTCAAAACCTCAGTCTCCCTTTCTATAAAATAAAACAGTTGGATTAGGTGGCCTTCGAGACCCCTTCTAGCTCTAAAGATAAGACCCTGTGGTCCCAAACCCCGCCCTTGCTCCCATCGCCTGTGTGAGCTGGAGCAAGTCGCCACCCTTTCCGAGCCTTTGCAAAATGAGGGGCCTAGATTCTATGTCTAAGGGAGCTGGTGGCATCATAAAGCATAGAACACTGGGCCTCAGACACTAGTTGTATGACCCTGGGCAAGTCACTTAACCCTATTTGCCTCAGTTTCCTCATCTGTCAAATGAACTGGAGAAGGAAATGGCAAATCACTCCAGTATCTTTGCCAAGAAAACCCCAAATGGGGTCAGGAAGAGTCAGACATGACCAGAACGATTCAACTACACAAGATTCTGTGTTCTGTGATCATGTGAAAGGCCCGTATTGCCAGTGTGGGGAGGAACCCAGCTTCATAAAACTGCTAAAGAACATCAGTTTTAAGCTTTCGCTCAATGGCTCAAGGCCAACATGATTCCATCCCCCATCCCCCCTTCCCAAGCCATGTCCAACAAGAGAGTCTAAATACATGATTCCCGAAATGACAACAATGAGAAGAGCCACCTCTCCCCTAGTTGGAGCTTCTCCAGGAAAGAGCTCCAAGGGCCCTGGAGAGCCATTCATTTGGGAATGAGCATGTGGGGCCTGCAGGAAGGCGGCAGCTCTCCAGGCTGGGCCCTCAGACCTTCCTGGGGCTGGAAGGAGTGGTTAGTAGGTATCCTTTGCCATCGTGTAGGGAAGGGGACGGACAGCTTAAAGAGCCCACTGCCGTATATGGAAGGACACACTCAGTGGAGAGTTAAAGTAGTCCTCCACCAGGTAAAGAGAATGGCTGACCTCGAAGGCTTTATGTAAGTTACTTTACATACATTATTTCATGTGATTTTCACAATCACTCATGAGGCAGTTGCTGTTACTGTCCCCTATTTTACAAAGGAGGATACAGACTGGGAGAGGTTTAAGTGACAAATCCAGAATCTCACAGCCAGTGAGTATCTAAGGAAGAATTTGAACTCAGGTCTTCCAATTAAGGTACTGTACCATGTAAAGAAGAGTTGAAAGGATGTGTTCAGCCAGGAGTTAAAGAGCTCACAGGGGCTGGGCCCAGTTGTAGACACAATGCCCTGCCCGACAACACATAACCTCTCCCGCAAGTCACAGAGAGGAAGTGCATTATGCCTTTTCCCCCTTCAATTTACATTTGATTTTTCCCAATTAATAACTTTTATTTATACCTTTTAAACATCAAAATATTTTCTCAGTATACATTTATCTACTGTTTCCTTCTTTCTAGCAAGAAAAAAGATGAGCAAAATCCAATCAATAAAAGCTGTGACAGAGGATTGTCATCCTATGCTGTAGTTCCTCCCACCCCAGCCTATCTCCTGAGTGGAAGAATATTTCTTCCTCTTTTCTCTGTGACCAATTGTAGCGCCAATGGAATATTCACAGCACCAATGGTCACTAGAAATATACCTGCATAGTACTTGATCACAAAATATAACAGACTCTCCATATAGAAGACAGAAGCAAAACATTTATTCAAACACCAGAAAACCAAATCCCAAAACCAGTAAGCCATTTCCATCATAGTAGCAAAGAAGTTAATAAGCCACAACAGCACAGAGAGCCACAGCATCCTTTAGCCTTCCCACAAACCAACATTTACTCACAAGTTTGTCTCCCTCAGATGTGTCCTCTCCTCCCAACCATGTCTAGCTGCTCTGATTCCCAGCTTCCTGTGGGCTCTGCTCCACCCTTCAGCAAACTCCTCCTACCACAGGCTCCATGTGGTTATATTCAGTCTGTTAGGGGACAGAGTATATTTTCAAAGCAGGGAAGATCTTCAAATTCTCTTAGGCTTATTAAAGGGCAGGGAAGATCTTCAAATTACAATTACCATTACACCAATGAGTGAAAGAATGAAAAAAAATAAGTGCCTACTATGTGCCAAGCACTATTCTAGACATTGTGATTCACAGACAGAGGTGAAACAGTCCCTACCAGTAAGGTGTTTATATTCTCATAGAGACAACAATTACAGGGGAGTGATGGTTTGGGGAGTCACAGAGATGAAGAATGAGAGAGCAGGGCTATTGATTGTCACCCCTTTCCCAAAACTGTTGGTAACATTAATGGATTCCTACTCCTAGATGAGGAGGCAGAGGGGAAAGGGGCCAAAAGCAGCAATGTAAATGGCACCACATATCAGAAGATGGCTGGATGTGAGACGTGGGCCATGGCCAACTAGACAGAATCAGTTGAGGTGAGTTTGCACTCACTGACTGGCCAGTTAAGCTCAGCTTTGATGTAGAGTTCCAAGTTCTAAGATTGGTTATTCCATCCACTCAGGACACTTCCCATCTCCTCATGATAATCCTTGTAACCACCTCTGGGAAATCTCAGAGTACACTGACTGTTCCACAGATTTTCAGCTGCCCTTCCTCTGCTCCCTCATCATTCACTCATCCCCATCTCTCTTGGCCATACTGACTGCAAACATAAGTTACCCAGAGTGGTACCTTGTAACTAGATTGGGAAGTCAGGCCAACAGTGCCCAACTAGCTGGCTAGAGTCCCTCTAGGGCACAGGAAGTTCCCTTAAATAGCACTTTCTCACCTTAGTGTTCTGTAACCCACTTATCCCTGGCTGGCCAGTGGACAGAGCAATTAGATGAGGCCAGTCTGGGTAACCCAAAAGCCTGGCTTCCTACCCAGGCTTCTCTGCATTCCCCCCTCTCCCCCATGTACACACATTTTTCAGGGCCTCATCTTCCAGCATAGAACTGAACAATCACAAGGACTCGTATTTAGATGGTGTTAAGGTTTATCTCCACTAAAATCCTCCTCTGTCTCCTCAGGGTGTGTGGGGTGACCCTTGGCCCTGAGTAGGGCCCAGGCTCTGGCAGGTCCCCCGGCCAGAGTGGCTTTTAGTATGGGCCCAGCTACGGGCTGTATGACTGCCATCGGAGCATCTGCCCAGCTCAGTTTGAGAGGTTCATCATCACACAGCACCAGAGATAGAAAGGACCTCAGAGGTCACTGAGTCCAACACCGCCATTTTGTGGGTGAGCAAACAGGCATTAAGAGATTAAGTGACTTACCCCCTAAGGTCAGGTTTGAACCCAGGTTCTCTCCTGACTCTAAGTCCAATGCCCTGTGCATACCATGCTATGCAGGATGAGAAATCTTTAGACCACAGCAACTCTCAAAGACTATAAAAGTCATAGAGGGGTCCAAAATTTGCATTAGTAAAGGTATTGCTTCCCCTGGTGGAGGAGGATCCTCAGTCAGTTAACAAGCATTTATTAAACACCTACAATATGCCAGATTTTTCAATATCCAAAGCAGATGGATGGTTTATATGTTACTGTACATGTATTATCATGTGATCCTTACAACCACCCAATGCAGCGAGTACTGTTATTATCCCCAGGCTAAGCACTGGAAATATAAGGTCAAAAGACAGTCCCTGACCTCAGTGATATCCCAGACTAATGGGGGAGACAGCCACAGGCAGAATGAATTGGAGATCTTTAATGGAGGAAGGGCACTGGCCTTCAGGGGTTGCAGAAAGCTTCATATAGCAGGTAAGATTTTAGCTGGGACTTGAAGGAAGCCAGAAGGGGAAGATAGGGGTGGAGGCTGGTGCCAGAGGCAGAGATGTCAGGGGAGGAAGGCATAAGAAGGCTGGAAAGGTTAAAGGGGGTCAGGCTACAAAGGGGCTTGAACAGTGAACAGGACTTCAACATTTGGAGGTGACAGAGAGCCATTGATGTTTACTGAGCAGGGGAGTGCCATGGTCAGACCCATGCTTTAGAAAGATCATTTGGAGCGAAGGGTGGACTGGAGGAGGGAGGGAAGCTGGTTGTGTCCACAAGGAGCTGACACAGTCCCAGATCCATGAGCGCTGAAATCGTATTGAAGCATTCTATAAAGCATCTTCTTCACAATCCCAAGCGTTACTATCACCATTTGAGACATGAAGAGCTTGTGGCTCAGGCCACTAAGTGACTTGTCTAAGGCTGTACAGCTAAGGGCTGGAGCTCAGATTCAGGCCCTTGTGACTGGCTTTCTTCCCATTATGTGACATGGGCCTCTGGGGTGGACCGCTCCTTAACCATGCTGCCCCTTTAAAGTAGATCACACTCTGGCAATCTGGCCTTCCCTTTCCTTCCAGCCTCTCCAGAAATGCTTTCTCTCTTTTTTCATCCCCTTCCCTGGATCCATGTTGGCTGCTGGGAGCACCCACAGAGATGGAGTGTATACACCAACATCAGAAGTCTATACTTTCCTAGATCTGTTGTGGATCCGCCATCTTGTCTGACCCTGGCATTGGCCCTGAGGGAGGCAGAAGACACCCCTGAGGTTTACCTGGGTGCAGCCCCTCCCTCATTCTTGTGGCCAAGGGTGAGGACAGGGCAAGACAGCACAGGCCCAGGAACTGCCTGCTTCCTCCAGCCGGAGCTGAGAGCAGAGAGGCAACCCAGGTTGGCCCAGTTGGCTCTGCCTCCTCCCCTTCCCTGTGCTGAACTGATTGGTTCAGTGATCACAGGTGGAGTGTCTGGGTGCCTTTGGCCTAAATATGGCACAGGAATGAATGAAGTCACAGCCCTAGCAGGTGCCCGGCTCATATGCAAATGAATCCAAATCCTTTGGGTTTCCCACACACCTTCTAGTTACTGGGATAAGGGAAACCCCCTTAAGATTGTCCCACCTGAGAGCTCTGCTGGTTACAGCAGCCTCCCATGCACTGGGGCAGGGTACGAAAGGCAACAGTGAGAGGACTGGCCAGAAATTGTCATCTGCCTCATCCCTTCTCTATGAGAATCAAATGTGATAACAGAGTCAGTTAAACAAGTATTTATTAAGCATTATGGGCAAGACACCATGCTGAGCTCTGGGGCTACCTAGACACACGATGGATCCATGACCGACTTCCCTCATTGGAGGGAACTCCTGGTGGGGGAGCTCCCTCCCCCAACTCCAATCACAACCTGTAGATTCTAGAGCTGGTAGGGAGCCCAGAAGCTACCAGGAGCAAACCCCTATGTTTGACAGATGAGGAAACTGAGGCCTGGGGAGGTTGCCCAAGGGTCACAAACCTCAGAAGTGGGATTTGAATCTTGGCCTCTGACTAGAGTCAGTGCTCTTCTAATGTATTGTCCTGAGGCAGGCTGTTAAAAGCTAAAGACCATTAAAGGCAGGATTTGAACTGCTGTCTTCCTGACACCCAGCGTGGTCTTCTTCTCTCCTTTCCCTTAGGTACTTAGAAAACAAAAATTTAAAAATAACCCTTTCTTCCCCCTCAAGGAGCATATGTCGTTTTGAAGGGAGAGAGACGTGTACATGGATAAATAGGGAGCAATGGGTCCCAAGATGAAATCCAGACAAGGTGCTCAGGGGGAAGGTGCAGAAGAGGAAACTCCTTCATTTGAAGGACTCGGAGAAGGCTTCCTGGTGAGAGATTTCCTGAAAGAAAATGAGCCTCTGGAAGCTAAGAGGGGGAGGAGATGTGGGTGAGAGACAAGGGCCGAAACAAAGTCACAAAGGCAGAAGACAGAGACGGGGCTGGGCAGTCAGTATCACGTGGCCCATATGTGTCAGCAGCAGGACCAGGCTCCCAGCCCTGGGGCCGTCCCTCGACTACATCATGGGTCAATATTACATCTTTTAATGTGTAGAAATTATTATACAAAAGGAAGATATTTGAAAATAGAAAACAATACATAGAGCGGTGGATTGGTCTGGTGGTTAGAGAGATTATCTCAAAGTCATTAAGACTGGATTCAAGTCCTCCTTCCAACAAGACCTTGTCAAGCTGTGTGACCCAGGGTAAGTCACTTGGCCTCTGACCACCATGGGCAAATCTCTAAGCCTACAGATGGTAATTGGAAGATCTCTCTACCAATGAAATCACAGTGTGGTATGGCGAACATTATTGAAAAGTAAGATCAGTCCTTTTAGAGAAAGGCCTTACACTTGTCTCTCTTTGCCCCCCCAGGTTCCTACACTCCATGGGAAAACTGCCCAAAGGTAAGGTCATTTCCTGCACTGTGTTGAAGCCGGCTGGTTAGCTAGGACCTGGACCTGACTGGGGTCAGGAGCACGGGTTACACATCCCAGGAATCCCACATTGAACCTGTTTTGCTTACTCTGTCCTTCTGAAACATTTATAGGCAGGCCTAGGGCCCATCCTGAGGTCAGATCGTAGAATGCTAGGCCTGGAAGGTACCTTAGAAATCAGTCCCCTTGTCTTGCAGAGGAAGGGAACTGAAGCCCAGAGAGGTTATTGGCCTTGGCCAAGGTCACCCTGAGGGTCACTGGAAGAGCCAAGCCTCCAGCCCACTCTGCCCCAGACTCCATGCGTTTGCATCATAATAGGCACCTGGAAATCGATCCTCAGCAAGCATTTCTTAAGCCCCTGCTTTGTGCCCAGCTGTGTGCTGAGCTCAGAAATTCAGAGACACAAAGAATTGTGGCCCCAGAGCCAGAACCTCGAGTGAGGCTGCCTCAGGCCTGTTGCTGGGTCAGGGTTAGGATAGGGAGGATTCCTGAGTGTAAGAAATAAGAAGAGGGAAGTAAACCGCCTGCTTGCTACAGGATGCTGAGGGGGCTGCCTCCCCCAGAGGGCGAGCTGTGAGGTCTTTCTCCAGTAACCCCGGAGGGGGCTGGCCCTGAGGAAGCCGTACCGCCTCAGCCCATGTCTGGGAGATATTGTTTCTGTCCTTTTGGCATCTTGGAAGGAAAACCAAACATTCGAGACTGTGCCCCTGGAGTGGGGAGGATAAGACTCTGCCCTCGACAGGCCTGTGATGTGTGTGCTGGGCACTGTGGGCACTGCCAGCCCTACTTCTCAGACAGAGGAGTCAGCATCTTGTGGGGCAAAGCATCCACCTTCTGAGGGCCTCTTTTAAGGCCTTTGTGCCTTGAATGGGTCAGTCATGGCATTCGCAGCTGGAAGGACCAGTCTCTGCCATCCCAAGGCAGCGTGGTTAGGAATCCACCGCCAGTCTGGGACCCAGAGATCTGACCAAGACCCTTCTGTTCTGTCAGCCTTTCCATCAAATGCTTACCTGAGGCTTGGCATCATTGCGGCTGTCGGGGCATAGAGAGGTGGCGGGCAAAGGGGCGAGGCTGAGACAAGCTGGTCCAGGCCAGCTCCTCATTTCACAGAAGCAGAAGAAACTGAGTCCAAAATGCTTGTGAGACGCCTACTGTGTGGGATACAGTGAAAAGGAAAATTCATCTTTGCTGTCAAGGACTTTATGGGAAGAACACTGGCTCTGGGTTCAAATCCAGGCTCTGCCCCTTCCTCCCTGTGATCCTTCCCCTCCCTAGGCCTCCATTTTCTTGTCTAGGATGAGGCTGTACAGCTACAATCCCAAGATGCTCTCGAGTTCCTTTTCACTCTTGTATTTTGCAGCCAATAAGTACCAAACTGAGCTGGGCATTAAACTCAGATCTTCCGCTCTAGGCAGGCGGAGGGCTTGGCCCATTCAGTGACAGCTTCTCTCCCTCTGGACAGAGCCAGAGCAGCCCAGAGAAGTCCTCAAGGCTCACATTTTAATAGGGCTTACAAATCTGCAAAGAGTTCTCCTTCCAGCGGTCCCCCAGGACAGGGAAGGTAAATACCATGGCCTCCATGATGAGCCCAGAAGCTGTCGCTCGCTCCGTGCCTCATGGCTGCCTCTTATTACCTGTGTAACCTTGGTTGACAAAAAGTTCTATTTGGATCTCTGACACATCAAGGGGTCACATAGAGAATGGGCTGCTGGATTTCAAGACTGAGTCAGAGACAATGAATCTGTATCCCTCAGGGAAAGATGTTTCTTCTCTTCCATCTGACTTCCCTGGTCCTCAGTTTCCTTCTGTGTAAAATTAAGGGGGTGACCCTGATGAGGTCCCTTCCTGGTCTAACTCTGATGACAATGCTGTGATCACACTACTGGAAAGTGTCTGAGCTGAGCCCTGATTGTAGGCGTCTACATTCTAAACCAAGATCACCACACTGCGTTAGGAGGGTGGCAGGAAGGGATGGTAGAGGGAGGACACTAAGCTCCTGGGCTGTACACCCCCTCCAGGATATGCATTGAAACTCCTTTACTTACAAAATGAAGCCGTTCCCTGCTGCGCTGTAGGGAGCAAGGCAGCATGCTTAGGAAATCCACTATCAATCTGACCCTCTGTCAGACTTTCTATCAGATATTTCACCAAGGCTTGGCATCACTGTGGCTGTCAGGGCATAGAGAGGTGCCAGGAAAGGGGCAAGGCTAAGACAAACTGGTTTGGAGCTTGTTCGAGGGAAAGATGTCCATTGTTGTCCTTTCCAAATAGAAATGAAGAACTCAAGAGTCAGGATGTAAAGCCCTCAAAGGGCAGCGATTTCCCAGAGTGCCAAGCTTGGAGCCAGCTTGGAGTCCGGCCTCCTCACAACTTACCTGGGTAGCCTTGGGTGAATGACTTCACCTCCCAGAGATTCTGTTTCCTCCTCCATAAAAGGAAGAGGTTGGTCCAAGGCTCTTAACCTGAGGACTATGAACTAAAAAAAATACTTCCGAATTACTTGTTTCTTCTATAATCCTATGTATGTTAGGTTATGCATATAAAACTATGATTCTGAGAAGGGGTCCACAGGCTCCTCCAGACATTGCTGAAGGGGTCCAGGACACAAACCAGGTGAAGAAATCATGATCCCAATGGCTTCCATGGTCCCTTGCACTTCTCACATTCTGAGCATTTCAAGACAACGGAAGGGAGGGTCATGAGACGGCGTCCTGGCATGACTGGGCACCAGAGGTCCAGATATGTGGGTTCTGCCCCTCATTATCAGAAGGACAAGCTGTAGGACCACACGTCTTAGGATTGCGGCTCCGTATGTGGCAGAGATCTCAGAAGCCTCTTTGTTTTTTACAGATGAGGAAACAGGGCCCAGAGGGCTTTATTGACTTGCCCAGGGTCAAGCAGCCAGTATCTTAGGCAGGATTTAAAACTGAGTCTTCCTGAATGCAATCTCAGGGCCCTCTCCACTATATCACACTACCTGCTAGGCCTGCCTCAGTATCCTTCTGTGTAAAACAAGGTGGTTTGGCAAGGTGAGCTCCCAGGTCTGCTCTCCCTACTCCCCACACAGCTCTGGAGTCCTTCAAATGCGGCTGCCACCGGTATTGGCTTTGGCAACTACCAGGGATGCAGTGAATATTCTCTGATTCTAGACCATCCCCTCCCCACCTGAGCATTGGTGTAGGCTGGGCAGCCCCCTCCTCCTCAGGCAGGTGCCTGCCCCTCAGCCTCGGTTGGCTAAGCAGCTCTCAGCCAGGGGAGGAGAGCTGAGCGGATGGGAGGGATTACATCATCTCTGTCTCAGCCTGAACATAGCAACCGCTGGGAAGGCTCTGGCTTGGGAGCAGCACTTTACACTAAGCCCTTCCAAATATAGGCTGGGCTGCACTGCCCAGCTGGCATGTGACCGGGCAGGCCTGAGAAGCTGGCTCTCAGAAAGGCTTAATGAGAGCTGAGTGACGGGGGCATGCAGACCAAATACTTCCTTGGAGAGATATGGAAACATGGCCCAGCCCTGTGCCCGCTCCATTCCCACGTCAGCCCAGTGCCCTCGTAAATTATAAATCATTTACAGAAAAGCCAGATGGACCCGCTGGGTGAGCCGGCTCACCTTGGAGAGGTCAGAGAAGGAGGTGTCTGCTTGTTCCAAAGCATTGGGCTCCACCCCATCAGACCCTGCCTGCCCTGGATGGAAGTTAGCCTCCTTGCCCTTGAGTGAGCCTGAGGCTGGCCTGAAAGTTGCAGGCCTAGAGGGGCACTGACTTTGCCCACGGTCACACACACACACACACACACACACACACACACACAGTCATCTCCCGGCTACCAGTGATGGCACAGCCACTCTTGCCTTGGTCCCTAAAGGGCTGCCTTACTGGGAGGCAGCTTGGAAGCCTCTAGACACTCCTCTCCTGCACTGCCCTCTCCCAAGGGTCACAGAAGCTGTGACCACTCTCCTACAGGCCGGGGTTCCCCTGACTCATTTCCCAGCTTGGTGAGTGAGGCCTTCAGAGAGTCTGGGGAAGCAGATTCCTTTCTTTGCTGAGCTTCCCCTAAACCTCTCCTCAGCTCCCCCTGCCCCCAACACATTCTATTTATAGGCCCCACCAGGCTCCTGGCCTTCTCCCCACCGTGTCTGCTGGCATAAACTACACTGATTAAGAGCTGAACGCCCATCTGCCTCTCTATCCTGTAGGCCCCAGCCCCTACTCTTCTCCATCCTTCCTCCTCCCTACCCTCCCTTAGCGAGCCTCACCAGTCCCAGGAGAGGGGGAGGACACTCCCTGGGGCCCCTGATCTTCTGGACTCAGCATGGCGAGTTTGGGATCAGAAGACCCAGGCTCTAACCCAGGGCCACAGTCTCTTCTGTAAAATAAAGAAGCTTCACTGGATTGGGACTATGTCCTCCAGCTCCGATTCTTCACATCTCCTCTCCCCACTAAAGGAGGTCTAGGGTCATTTTGGCTGACCTGGGTAACAATATCCAAGCCATCTTTTATTGAGAGCCAGTGTGGCTGTAACTGACAGAGGGACAGGTGGATCCCAGGCTCTAGTCCCGTCCCGGCC
Organism: Pseudochirops cupreus; assembly: GCA_028627135.1. Classification (NCBI taxonomy): domain Eukaryota; kingdom Metazoa; phylum Chordata; class Mammalia; order Diprotodontia; family Pseudocheiridae; genus Pseudochirops; species Pseudochirops cupreus. The sequence goes on from CM053584.1 coordinate 372,444,848, forward strand.
TCCTGCTAAGGCTGTGGAGGGAAGGACCCCTTAAGTCAGGAAGAGCCGGAACTGAGTGAACGCTACCTCAGCCACACACAGGCTGTGTGACTCTGGACCAGTAATTCAGCCTCTCTGAGAATTTTTTCATCTCTAAAATGGGAGTAAAAAGAAAGCACTCACAGGGTAGGAAAAGCATGAGCCCCAGGAGGCTTCTCTGAGCCTCTGTTCCCTCCTCTGAAAAATGAGGCAGCTTGAGGGAAAAGTCAGAAACCCTGAGTGCAGATCCAGCCTGGGATCTGGCCCTGGGTGCCCTAGGCCAGGGACCTCACCTCTGCCTCAGTCTCCTGGTCTGCAGCCCAGCCACCATCAGAGCTCCCCTTCCCTGAGATGCTGTGGGATGCTGCGGCAGGAAGCCGATGCCCCGGCACGGAGGGGACGTTGTCTCTTACAGTTCTTAGAAAGTGCCAGCTGCAGTGACTGGGGGGGGGGGAGGGGAGTGGTCGGTAAAGACAAAGGGATCCCTGAAACTTTTAAAAAATCGATCTTATTGGCGTCTTCAGTTTTCCCCCGGCTCTCCTCTTCCACGCTCATATCGAAGAATAAAGCCACTTTGGAAAGTAAGAATCTTATAAAAATTATACGTATAAATCCACATCATACCTATAAATGTCTTATAAAAATAAGAATAATAATCCAACTTTTCAGAATAGCTCTGAGCCCGCCCCCAAACCCCGCACCCAGCAGAGCTGCCCCCTGCCCAGAGCCCCAGAATCCCAGTAGCTCTGCCGAAGTCTCTGATCCGAGAAGGCAGGCTCCTAAGCCTGCCCCAGAGAGGAGAGTCCATGTGCCTCCTGCTACCCCAGGCTGGGCACACGTGGTCGGCTGCCCACGAGGGAGCAGCGCTGAGCGCCATCTACCGCTCCCAGGCCTCTACTGCAGCCCGCTCCCAGTTGGGCACGGTGCTAGGTGACCTTCACCTTGGGGCTAAGCCTCTCCTCCCACTCCTAAGGCCCGGCTGGGCCTGTCCCTCATCCAGCCTTTCCCCACCCCAGTCTGGGTTCTCAGCCTCCTGATGAGGACTGTTGGAGAGCAGTGTCCTGGGAAGATGAGAGCTGCTCTTAGGGAGTACCCAGGGCAGGGGTTCTTAACCTTTGTATATCACTGGCCCCTTTGGCAGCCTGGGGCAGCCTGGAGTCCTCAGAATCGTGTGTTTAAATGCATAAGATAAAACTCTTAGGGTGAGGAAGGAAACCAATCACATGGAAATAGTTATTGAAATAAACGGATTCAAGGTCTGCAAGTTAGGAATTCCTGAGCTTCCAATCTGGCCCTCTTGGATCCCTCCATATAAATGCCCCAAATTTAGGCAAAAAGCAAGAGGAACAGGCCAGGTCTTACTAGAAGAAGCTGATGTGGCCTGGCAGGTGGGCAGCTGGGGATCCCTGGGGAAGTGGAGTGGGCAGGGGGGTGGCACTGTATATTAAGAAGTCATACTCCTATGAGGAAGTCCAGGAGGGAGGGAAGAGTCAGGGAAGCTCAATGCAGAACATTTGGAACCTTTGGAACCGGGAAGGAGAAACAGAAGCAGTTTGGGAAGATCAAACCAGAGAGAGCAGACGGAAAGCGATCTGCCAGCCCCAAAGCTCAATATAAATCTTAGCCTCTATTTTCATGTGAATGCATTACTGGATGGCTGCCTGCTTTGTGCTGAATTTCATGAGTGATCTGGGAGGAGCTGTGGCATTTGGGGATGGAAGGGACCCTTCCAGTTTTATGGTGGGCCAAACTGAGCCCCAGAGGCTTCTGTGACTTACCGCTGGTAGCCCAGACACAAATGTTCATCACAGGGGTGGGGAGCCTGCGGCCTCCAGGCCACTTGGATTCAGTCCAAGGGCCATGCCTGAGGACCTAGAGGGCTACATGTGGCCTCAAGGCCTCAGGTTTCCCCATCCCAATAAGATCTCTAACTCTAAATCAAGGAGGTGGTCTACCACTGCTTCCCAACTCTTTGGCCACAAAGGAGCAAAGGGGAAGAAAGGGACAGTGGACAGTGAGGGCTGTTTCTCCATGAAAGGTTTGCTCTTTCTACCTGCCAGACTGAAAGCAGGACCCACAGCCAGGGGGATGGGCGTGAGGAGGAAGGAGGAGCAGGAGGCCAGGGCACCCCAGTCAGCTTTAGTGTCCCCTGAGAATGCCTCAAAAGATGTGGCCAAAAAAGATGTGTGAACCAGCAGAGCTAGAAGCCATCATAGAACCAGCTCATCCATGCCCTCACATCTTGTCCTCCCTTTACAGAGGGTAAAAGACCTGCCCAAGGTCAGTCACACTGTGACTTGGGGGCCTAGCTGAGTGCTCTTGGCTCCTAGTCCAGGGTTCTCCTCACAGTCACCATGTTCCCTCCCGAATGCCACAGGCAAAACAGCGAAGTGGCCAGGGCTGAGCTTACAAGGGGGGAAGCCAAGAGTGCCTAATGAAGGAGTTAACCCTGTTCTCTCCCTGCATCCCTTACCCAATCCCTTCTCCAGGGTGCTCAGTCCTTACCTTGGAGTCAGTGAATATACTGCGGAAATACTTGTCCATATTGGACCTGCCCTTCACCTGGTTACAAACCCAAGATGTTCTCTTTGTGCTAACCCAAAGAGAAGTGGAGCAGGCCAAGGTAAGGGTCCTGTGCCCCACCGCCACAGTCAGAGACAAAGCCCAGCAGTCTCTGAGGTCCAGCAAACCTGAGTCCCTGGCAGGCCCGCACTAAGAGAACCATCTGCTGTCTGTCACCTTTTATTCTGTTCTGGGTTAGGGAGTTGAGTCAGAAGTTTCTTTGGGAGGGGGAGTGGCCACTGGAACTGATACTCATCCCCATGCAACCTCAGGAAAGGGAAGTTACTCCAGGAGAATATAAGCTCCTTGAGGGTAAGGCTTGTTTGGGATTTTGATGTGGTCTACCCCAGTGGTTTTGGAAAAGGAAATGGCAAACCACTCCAGTATCTTTGCCAAGAAAACCCTCTAACAGGGTCCTGAAGAGCTAGATATGAACGGATGATTGAACAACAGCACCCCAGCCGCTTACAAGTGACTGGGACGGGGTAAGTGCTTAGAAAGTGTTGAATGAGTCATTTCAGTCATGCCGGACTCTCCGTGACCCCTGCTGGGGTTTTCTTGGCAGACATACTAGAGGGGTTTGCCATTTCCTTCTCCAGCTCATTTGACAGATGAGAAAACTGAGGCAAATGGGCTACGTGACTTGCCCAGGGTCAAACAGGAAGTAGCTGAGGCTGGATTTGAACTCATGAACATGAGCCTTCCTGATCCCAAGCCCAGTGCTCCATCCACCCCGTACCACCTAGCTGCCCACTTAACGAATATGTAATGAATATGAACAAGATGAGTGGAGGAAGACTGCAAGGCTTTCAGCCGGGCAGCCAGCAGAACTGTCCTGTGGAGCTTCAGCTGCCTGTGGGATGGAGAGATCAGAACGTCCAAGGGTCAGTCAGTGATTCAGGACTGGAGCTGGGGAGGGAGGCTGGGAGGGGCTCTGGGAGCTGGGAGTTCTCTATGTAGAGAAGAGGAAAGTTGAACCTGTGAGAGCTGAGGAGAGCACTGGAAGAGAGAGGTCAGAGACATCAGGTCACTGGGGAGCTTTGGATGGAGGGATGGAGCGGCCCTTCCAGATCATCCAGACTAGCACGCTCTCTTTACAAATGAGGAAAGCAAGGCCCACAAAGCAGAAGGGACTTGTGCCAGGTCATACAGGCCATTCCTAGCAGTGCCCAGATTGCAGCCCGAGTACCTTGGCCCCAGAGGCTTCACACTGCCCTTCAGGCAGTACCAGAGTTTCTTTTCAGTCTCCTTATCCAGCCATCTCTGGCCCCCAAAGCCTCTGCCCTCCTTCCGGACCACATTTGTATACGGTGAAATTCATCAAGGGCAGCTCTGATGGGGGAAGAGCAACTTGTGGCCTGAGGACTCTGTGGACAAGGTGAGGGAGAAGTGGAGGGAGCCTCCCACGGCTGCCTTGGGCCATTCTCCCATTGCTGTCCTTGAATCTTCCTGGCTGGGGACCCTACCCAAGCCACTTTCCCTCTCTCATTTTCTTCCTCTGTAAATTGGGGGTGATCATGATAGCAAAGCCCCACTCAGGGAATTCTGTCCAGACCAATGAGCATCTCCTCATCACCACACCCTGTCCTAAGCCCTGGGGAGCCAAAGACAGGGGAGAGCTTTGTCAGCCTCACGGGGAGTGTCATGCCTGACTGAGCTGGGACTGTTGTCACTATGGGTACAGGTCCTCATCCTCATCCTTCTCCCCCTCCCCCCAGAAGGCCATGCTCTGTCACAAGAGTCAGCTCCTCTGGTTCCGGCACCTCTACATCACCTTCTCCCGCTTCATGGTCATCAACTCGCTGAACTTCCTCTGACACTGCAGAGAGGAACAAAGGTGGAGCGTTCCAAGGAGACAGGGCTCTGTCAAGCCCTGACCCAGAGCCAGCTCCAGAGGCCTGGTGGTCCATCTACACTGAAGGGTCAGTCTACAAGTGTGCATTTTCCCAAGACAGAAGGAGGACTCCAGGAAGCAGACAGCAGAGGTCACCCTCCTGGTTTCTGTAGGCAATAAGCATCTGCCCTTCTCCTCACAGCCTGAGACTGACTGTGCCAAAAAGCCTGAGAAGGTGGAGAACTGGACAGATCTGAGCCCTTCAGGTCAGTGATTTTTCTGTGCTCTGAGGCCTGATGATCTGGGAGGGAAAGGACAGAGGGGCAATCAAGCGAGGGACAGAGAGCTGGTCCCTTTTCTTTCTCTATTAAAGCTTTGATATTTTCAAATTGGTCTTATTATTTCTTGTGAGACAGAGAGCAAAGAGGGCTGACCTGGGAGGCAGGAGAGCTGGTTCTGCTCCTGTGTGGTCCCAGGTGGGTCATTTCTCACCACCAAGCCTCAGTTTCCTCATATGGAAAGTGAGGATAACAACCCCTGCAGGACCAATCACCTCCAACCCTAAGCACCTCCCAGCCATCAGCTCTGACCCAACTGAGAGCAGTCAGCCTCAATGTCAGAAGACCTGGGTTCTGACACACCCAGGCTTTGTGATGCCAAGCAAGAGAAGAAGCATCGACCTGCATCTATGGAGGCAACTTCCTCCTGGGGAGCTCACAGTACCAAGGAGATCCCAGGTCTGACCTCCAAAACAAGCACCTTGGAGGGGTCCAAACCACCAGTGCCATGAGAAGTGGCTGTCAGCCAGGGAGACTGGATTGCACTGGATAGGCAGCCCAACTCAAAAAGCCTGGGTTCTGTGCTGCCTGGCAAAGGGAGGGGGGATGAGGACTTGGTGGATGGGGTGGGGGCAGAGACCTACCCAGTCTAAGAAGGAGCATGGGCTGCATGGAGGGAAGTGACACCAGTTAACATGGGCAAGGTAGAGTGGTTCCAGTTTGTTTTGGGCCTGAAACACCAACCAGGCAAAGGAATTTGAACATTCCTCTTTGGGTACTAGGGAGCCATTGAGGATTCTGGAGCAGAATAGTGACAGACTGATCTCTAGATTCTCTTCAAGCTCTGCTACTCTTTGATCTATGATTAGGAAAAGGAAATTGTAGGACTATTAATACAAACAGGGAGGAAAGGGGAAAGCCAGGACAGGAACAATAACGAAGACTCTGTAAGATTCCAACTCTTCCCAGTCTCACTGCTTTGAGGGAGTTAATGTTGGCCTATGGAGGCTTGTGAACCTAGAATTCTTAAACCACCAAGTCTTTGACCAAAGGAGCTGTAATCCCCCTAGACATTTCAAGCTCCAGAAAAAACAATAATAATGCAGCCTTGGGGTCCCCAGACATCCCCCCGTGGGCCACTTGCTCAATAAGGAGTTCATGAACCTGCAAAACAACAGCTCAAGGCTGACCAGGTGCCATAAATTCAGTTTCTTGCAGGCTTAAGTCCATCCAAGTTGATAATTAAATGTCTCAGCTGAAGGGCTGATGCTGGGACTCCTCCCCGCTCCCTGCCCTCCACCCATTTCCTATTCCGTTATTGGTTGTGGCTCCTGCTTCAATGAGCAGCATCCAAATGGAGGCATGACTTTGGGGACCTTCCAGCTCCTGCTCTGACTTTGGCTGATTCACAGGCTTTGAGGGACTCCCCAGGACAAGGGAGAAGATTGATAGGGACCAAGATGTTTACTTTCAAGTATTTTTTTTTTTTTTGCTTTTTGGAGGGCAATTGGGGTTAAGTGACTTGCCCAAAGTCACATGGCTAGCTTTTTGTGTGTGTGTGTCAAGTGTCTGAGGCCAAATTTGAACCCAGGTCCTCCTGACTCCAGGGCCGGTGCTCTATTCACTGCACCACTTAGCTGCCCCTATCTTCAGGTATTTTTAAAGGTATTTTAAACTGGCCAATGGAAAAGAGATTATCCTGGTTTTGCTTGGGCCCCACCTTAGCTCCCCCCAACCAAAGGCAGATCCTGGAGCAGTGGGTGAAGAGAGGCAGATTGTTTACATCGCCTCTAAGGGAAAACTTCTATCTAAGACAGAAATTTATGCTAAATCCAAGAGAAAACTTCTCCACTATGAGGACTCTGGAAAAGTGGGATGCCTTGTAAAGGAGTGGCTTCCTCATTGCTGAAGTTCTCAAAGCTCTTGATGACCAGGAAAGGGCCTTGGCTCTGGAGGCAGATGACCTGGATTCAAATCCTGCCCCTTAGTCCCTGTGTGACTGTAGGGAAGTCACCTCCCCTCTGCAGGCCTCAGTTTCCTCATCTGCAAACCAAAGGAGTTGGACCAGACGGCGTCTGAGGCGCCTACCTCAGAGATCTGTGTTCCTGTATGCAAATACAGCCTGTCAGGGAGGTCCGGAATTGGTGAACGCAGTGGCCCCCAAGGTCTCTCCAACTCAGATTCTCTAATTCTCTGTCTTGGTCACCTCCACAACACCAGACATTTCTCAGTAGGTGAAAAGAGTGGAGGTACACGCCAGCCTGAGGGCTCCCCAAAAGGGGACCCCAGTCATAAGGCAGCTTCCTTCCAACTGCATGAATTTGTCCACAGCAGGTACACTCCTAAAAAGCTGTGGTTCAACCACATTTCTGTACTGTGCACTCTGATTCGAGTGTCTGGGGCCAGGGAGGGGCAAAGCTCCCTATTTAAAGGAATTTGTATGTGAGTAGCGGGAGAAAAGGCATCAAGGTGAGGCCTAATTGGAGAAGTACAATGAGACTGAAGGTAACAGATGGGCAGCCTGGGGTTACAGTGGAAGCTGTGAGGGAAGCCACCCCCCCTTCCCATTGTAAGTAGCCTCTGTGGAGGACTGCGGGAAGGACACAGAGGAGAAAGGCCCATGAGGGGAAAAGCACGGCGGGGCTGGGCCTTGTACCCACCGAGGGCAGCACTGTGTCAGAACATGAAGAGAAGGAATTCATTTTTAAGGTTGTCAACTCTCTTTTGTTTTCCTGTCACCTTCATTTCTCACTCTTATCTCAAAACAAAGAATAAAAAAGCTGGGAAAGTAGTTCAGGAGAACTAACCAGCCCAGTCTGATCCACACCTGGAGTCCCAGCCTCTGGAAGGAAAAGCCCAAGGTGCACGTTCCTGTCTCCTCTTGGGGGCAAGCTTGGTTGCTGTGATTTAAAGTCACCCTTCTCTAGCACAGCTAAGACCCCTGCCTTTTTTATACGGTTGCTCTGGGGGCCTCGGTCTCTCCCACGGCTTTCTCTTTCCTCTCAAATCCAATTCATTTTCCTTTCTCTTCGTAAAAAGTGGCTTTTGTTTATATGTCATTTCTGTACAGTGACTCTGACTCCTTTTAGGAATTGGACACTCCCTATAACAAAGGAAAACAAGCCAAGAAGAAGAAAGCCCGCTTTGTTATCTACACAGGCCGCTCTTAACCTATTCCTGGCTAAGGAGAAACCTGACTGGAGATCTCCATGTGAGGTTAGATGTAAGAAAGAAGAGACTGTGGGGCAGTGGACAGAATGGTGGATCTGGGGCCGGGGCTGGGGGCACGTCCTGCCCTGACACTTGCTGCTTAAGGAAATCACTTCATCTTTCTGAGGCTGTTTCCTCGTCTATAATGTGAGGAAAACGGGCTGAAGACGACCTCCAAGGTCCCCTTCAGCTTTAGACCTCAGTGGGTAAGGCTGGAGAAGTCCAGGTAAGATGTAAACAAAACAGAAACATGGGCCTTCCATTTCCCTGTTCACACGTGTTTACACAGCCAAGCCTGGAAAGGTCTGGGGACTTTGGTGCCTCCCGACCATAGGAGAAAAGTCAGGAAAGTTTGGGGTTTTTTAATGTGGTAGGTAGACCATAATGCCCAGCTGGATTCTCCCTCCCGGTAAGTAAACAGGAAGCTCTTAAGGAAGGAGCCACATCACTGTTAGAAACTGAGTCTTGGCTGAGAGTGGCGAGGATGCTGAGGTTTTCAAGGGAGAGATTTGAATTCCAAGTCCACCACCACGTAGCTAACCAGTCTCCCAATTCCGGGCCTGGAGTTTCTTTCCCACAGCCTCATCCCAAACATTCATTCCTCTCTTCCTGGGCCCATAGCAAACCGGGGTACTTGGAAGGTGAATGAAAGGGAAGCAGATGGCCAAATATTTGGCTGAAACCCCTAAACAGACACACACACACACACACACACACACACACACACACACACACACACACACACACACACACACACACACATAGACACACACAGATACTTCTCATCTATAAAACAAACTCATTTCTCTAAATCCTGCAGACAGTGTAAGAAGAGGAAAGCATGACCGTTTTTAAAATTTGGTATTTCTCATATTCCTTAACTTTACCCTTTGTTCTGAGAAAGCATGACTTCTCTGTGTCCAGTTACAGGTCAAGAAAGGGGCTGGTTTAAGTCTACAGAAAGGTTAATGGCAGTGTGGTGTGGCCACCAGAGGACTAGATTTGAATTCAGGAAATCCTGGGTTCAAATCCTGATTCTGACACTTCATGGCTTTATGTGTGAGTATGGGCAGGTGGTTAGGACCAGGACTCTTCAGGCTATGTGTACACATGTATCCAGCAATTCAGGTTGGGGTTGAAACAAAATGAGACCCTCCTAGACCAGCCAACATTCAACCAAAGATGTTTACTTCACTATAGTGTGGGAAGGACCTTCAGCAAAGATATAGTGTTGATGCAGGTGAAGAAGGCTTCTCTTACTGTGGCATTTGCCATAGTGGTGCCCCTGCTTATTAAGGTGTGTTGACTCACAGTGCCCCAAGGAGTCTGTCAAGTCTGAGGAGCTATGCCAGTGGTTTGAGCCTTTTCTCTGTCTTTCCCTACCTCCATCTCCATCTCTCTGTCTCTGTCTCTCCCTCCCTCTCGCTCTCTCTTTCTCTTTCCTTCTCTCCTTCTCTCCCTCTCCCTCTCTCCCCAGAACTATAGAGCTGAAAAGGAGCTAGGAAAATGAATAAATGAGTGAATGAATGAATGAAAAAGCATTGATATGTGTCACATACTGCTAAGTGGTTGGGACACAAAGACAGTCCCTGTCCTCAGGGAGATTCTATTCTTACAGGGGAAGACAGCAGCAATAGGTCAGGGGTGACTAGAGAGAGTTATTTTGGTTGGGAATACAGGCGTGGTGAGCAGAGCTACCGCCTGGTAGATCAACACGTCCTTTCTGGAAGCAATGATAGTTGGTTAGATTGTGGATCCAGAGCTGGAGAGTAGGGGAAGGAGGCAGGCACACCTGGAGGCTGGGGAGATGACCAAGGGAAACTGGCTGGAGGCAGTGCTAGATGTTTTGAGGCAACAGAGACAATCATCAATTAGGACACCGGGGTCCTGGGCAGGAGTTCCAGGCATAAAAAGGTTAAGTCTAGGGCTAGGAGTGGCCTGATCTCTGAGATGGATAGGGAGCAATGGGGAGGGGTCAGGCCCCCTCATTACATAGAGAAGGGGTGTGACTTCCCAAGGTCTTACACCTAGTTTGGAGCAGAGAGTACTGGAACCCAGCTCTCCTGATGCCCAAGGTCTACTTTTCCTCCCACTGGTCCTCATCTCCACACATCCCTCGGACTGCATGATGCCCATTTGTGGTTCCCTTTCCCCTGCAGGATTGCTCTCGAAATCCAGGGATGCCCGCTCCCTGAATTTCTTTTTATCACTCTGTTTAAAAAAAATTCTGAACTCAAAAATGTCAATTTAAACAAGCACTTACATGCACTCAGTAGAACAGAAAGAGTTGTATATGAAGCTGCCAATAGCCATCATGTACAGCTCGCTCTTCTTTTTAAGTATATAACAAATTCAACATGTCGCCTTCAAAGCTGTCTTGCTTGTCTGTGATTCCTTCTGGCCTTCCTTCTGTTCTCTTTGCATTTCAAAAACATGCTTCAGTGACCTCTCTCTCTCTCCCTCTCCTTCTCTCTCCCCCTTTCTCTCTCTCTCCCTCTCCCTCTCTCCTTCTTCCTCTCTCCTTCTCCTTCTCTCTCTCCCTCTGTCTCTCTCTCTCCCTCTCCCTCTCTCCCCTTCCCCCTCTCCCTCTCTCCCCTTCCCCCTCTCCCTCCCTCTCTCCCTCTCCCTCTCCCTTTCCCTCTTCCTCACACACCCATCCTTACTCTGTCTCTCTTAGCCACTCTATTCCTAGCTCCCCTCACTCTTCCCAATCCTCTCACCCACAAAAAAATGAGGAAAAAAATAAAATCCTTGTAACACATACATTGTGAAGCAAACAAATTTTCATGTTGGCTCTGTCCAAAAATGCCTGTCTCATTATGCACCTTGAATCTATCACCCCTCGGATGAGTCTTAGGACGTGTGTTAACTCACCAGATTTCACCAGAATAAATCCACTTGGGGAGCACGGGGTGATTTTCTTTCCCACCACTCCTAGTAGGGTCCCTGAGCTTCTACCACCTCCTCAAATGGGCCCTGAACACAACCTTCTTGTGCCCTTTCAGGACAGTGGGAAGCAGCAATAGCTAAGCATTTGTCTATGTTACAACTATTGCTTTACTTTGACTGCCTCAGTCATGGATGTAAGCATTGAACCAAGGGGACTTGGGCGGAAAAGAAGTTGGGACACACAGAGGGCCTTAGAGTTGGAAGGGCCAAGAGATCATGACTGTGGTAGGATGAAAAGGCCTTTGTCTCAGAATACCAGGACTTAGTGGGACACAGAAAGCACTTTCAGTCTTTCCACAGCAGAGAAACAGCATTTAGTACCTAGTCAGCGAGAATAAATGGGACGCTACCAGACAGTGGCTTCCTCCCCCAACAGCCACACTCCAGTGACTCTCCTCCACCAGCCCTGCCCTGTTTCATTCACCCCCAACAAGGGCCGCACGGTCTCCAGAGTCTTTGCTGCCCTCCTTCGACTAATGTTTGTCTTCAAAGGGCATTTTGTGTTGCTTGCTGCAGGAACACTGGCCAGAGAACATCTAGTTCCACCAATAACCAAGCAGAAATCCTCTCTCTGCCATTCCCAAGTCGCATTTATTAACTTAAAGTATATTGACTCTGTCACCAATACACCCAAGAGTCTCTGATCTTCCTGAGATGGACACTCTAGTCATTGATACAGGTCACCAGTTACCCATGCCTGTGAACTCAGGCAAGTTACAGAACTTCTACCTCAGGATAATAATAAAACCTACCTCCCTGACTACAAAAGCCCTCTCCCTACACACACATTCCCTTTTCCCTCTTCATCCTCAATCTCTTCTCACACTATTTTTATGATCTACCAGTCATGGAAAGCTGGCCCCCAAAAAAAACATCCCCTCCCTGGCCACCGTATCTAGGGCTGGTGGCTCCATCTCCCTTGCTCTGGGATCCAATACCAGCCCCCCTTTCATCCAGCAGACCAAGAGGAGGCGTTGACATGTCCTTGCTTCCTCCCCCACCTTGGTAGCCATCTCTAATCCGACCCTGTCTCCGAGGTCCATGGTGTCCTCCTCTGTCCCCAGGCTGCCTCCAATCATTGATGCTCTCCTTCTGCTCTACTCTCTATTACTCTCTGTCCTTCAGCAGTAAGATCAGCACCTGGACCAGAGTCTCACTGCACCCCAACCCTTGTTTCATACTTGGAGACTTCAAAATATGTGGCAGAATTTTTTGTTCTCATCATCATCATTATTATTTTAATTGGGGGGGGGGGGAGTGGGTCTTTAGCTGCTGAGAAGTGAGGAACTTCCTTCCTCTACCAATGCAGGTTTTGAAACTTAGAGAAACAACCTTGTGTAGAAGGGACCAACCATCCCTATCAACTGCCACCCACAGAACAGGCAAGCCAGGTTAGCTGGAACAACAGGGCACCCTGAAAGAAAGCCAGGAGGTGGCCTGCACCGCAGGAGTCAGAGCCCCATCTCTATGTCCCTCTAAGCCCCCTGGAGACAACTCAAGACCTAAGTCCAAGAACCTTGGCAGCAGCTCCAGACCATGGGCCTTGCTCTCGGCCCAGCTCCTGAAACCATCATCCTGCAAACCAATCCTTATTGGAGATGCAACCTGGCAGCTCCTTCTGTAAGTACTGTAGGCCCTGCTTCCTTGGCAGCAGCAGCCCCTGAAGGCCCATAAAAGAAAGTTCTCACAACCAGAGTCCTTGGCACTGTCAAATGGCTTGACATTAGAAATGGATCTCAGGGTGTTCATGTTTCAATCCTACTAGTTTGCTAGGCTGGCATGATCCATATGGAAGGAAGGAAGGTCTACAGACAGACAGACAGTCTGCTGTCACCTTGCCTCCAGCCTCCATCTGCACTCAATCATCAATTCATCTTCTTACCATGACTTCACCAACAACCGGCAAACACTCATTAAACACCTGTTATGTATAAGGTCCTGTGTGTGTGCACAATCAATATTGGTTGAATGATGACGAAAGTTGTGTTTTAGGCAGATTAATTTGGCAGCTCTGCACAGGGTGGGGGTGAAGCTGAAGGCAGGGACATTAATGGGGCAGGTGTGAGGAAGGGGCCGGCAAGTCAAACCATCACCACAACCTTACCCAGCACCTCCCTTCAGACCTTGATGGAGAAAGCTCAGGATCCTGAATCTTGAGCCACACAGCTGTCATTGAGGGCAGTCATCTCTCCTGTATACAAGGGCCACCCCTTCCACCCCACTACCACCACCACCAAGTAAGCAGGGTCAGGAGCAAAGGCTTGGCAGCCATCATCCCTCCACAGAGATCTAGCTCATCAGCAGATCCAAGGACGCAGAGCAAGTTTGTGCCACCAAAGTCCTTGGCCTCGTCAAATGGTTCAATGTTACAACATTACGACATCAGTTGATGATAATTATACTGAATTATACCAGAGAAGTTCTACAAAGGATCTGTAACCCTCTGTTTTGCTGCTACCTCCCTAAGGATCATGGGACCTCCCCATATGACTTACAGCTGGTCTTCCCTGTGAACTCCCTGAGGGCAGGGGCTCAAACACAAGAAGTGCTTCACCTTCATTCACACTGCATACATCTAAGCATGACTCAACTGTTCAAAACTGTCAGTAACAATAATGGTTTATCTATGTGGTACTTCTCAGTGCCTTGGCGTTCGAGACCTTCCATAGTCTGGCTGCCCCTTTGACTGCCTCCTCACTCTGATACTAACCTCCTAACTTGTTCCCTTTGTTAAGCTGATCTCTTTAGTGTCCTCTGAAGATGCATACCATGGTCCCTCCACTGTGGGACTGTGGTTTTTCATCTTTGATTTTGTTTTAATGTTTTTATCATTTGGGACTCAGGGCCATTCCTTCTGCAAACTTTTGGCTAACTGAAAGCCTGGCCTCTCATATTCACACCACCCGACCAAAACCTGACTCACGGAATTAGTGTTACGAGAAGATGGACATTGTTGAGGTAGGAGCCAAAATAATAGAGAGTATTGAAGAATCCCAGCTGTCCTTGACTCCTTGGTTATCTCAGCCACATGGAGATCGATGCTTTCTCCCACCTGCCCACTGTGAACCCTCAGAATGGAGTTTAATATATATATATATAAAACCATATATATAAAACCTGTAGAGTCTGGTTAAGTAGGTTGGTTTCTTTGGAGTATGTACGAGACAATGGCTCTGCTTAACTTTGTTCAGTTTTCATGACATCGAAGGCTGCATGGGGTTATGAACAAGCCTTTTTCTACTTCTGTGGCCTCAGAGGGTGGAAGAGATCACGGTATGTAAATTCGTTAGTTCTCTGTCTCTCTGACTTAATTTTGTTTTGTTTTTTTTAATTTTTATTTATTTATTTTGCTTTCTGGAGGGGGAAGGTAGGGTAATTAGGGTTAAGTGACTTGCCCAAGATCACACAACTAGTTTTATATTAAGTGTCTATGAGGCCAGATTTGATCTCAGGTCCCCCTGACTCCAGGGCCAGTGCTCTATTCACTGTGCCACCTAGCCACCCCTCTCTGATTTAATTTTGTCTGCGAGAAGCCCTGTTTGAATCTCAATCTTCATTCAGAGGTTATTTTTCTCCCCCTGAACTAGAGCTCAAGCATACCAAAACCTAGCTTTGGGGCTTGATAATCCCTGCATTGCAGTAGATTTATTTTTGGCAGCACATGAACACAAAGTGGAGATATTTCTCCCCTAAAAATGTCTGTCTAAAACCATGACCTTCCCTCTTCTCCATGAATCCAAGCCCTGCCAATGGCCTCAGCTCAAGGCCCCCTCCTCCAGGAAAGCTCTGGTGCCTTCCCTAAGCCACCTCCAGCTGTGCCCAGGGCACCTCGCCCAGGGCTCTGCACAGAGCAGGTGACCAGCAGTCTATGCTGTTGAGTAAGTTTTTAAAGCAAAGGCACTGAGGAACCACAGTAATAAGTATCTTTAATAAAAACCAAAGGAGGTTCATGTCCCTAAAAGCTAACATGAAAGTTGGGAGGGAAGGGGAGGGATTGAAATGATCTGGACCACAGATTGGGCTGAGGGGGGATGCCATGCAACCCAAGGAGTCAGGCATGGGCTGCTTGGTCCAAGAAAGAACACTAGCCTCTGGGACCAGTTGTCTCAGGCTGCCTCTGTATGAAAAGTGAGTTGCTTTAATTTGTCCTGCTGCAGACATACTGGAGAAAACCCTTGGGCTCCCAGAAGCATGTCATCACAGGCTCCCGTTGGGCCAAGCTACCTTGTCCCAAGGTACCTCCTTCTCAGGGGCCAGGCCTAGCTGAGGCCAGAGGAGGAGGGGGTCACTCTTTGGGCTTGCTCTGAACAGTCTTCTGCTCCTTTACTGACTTCTCCCACTCATTGCCGTTGAACTCTTCAACGACGATGCTGCGCACGCTGCCTTCATCCAGGCAGTGGGGGGCAATTCCTGGAGAAGGAGCACAATGGGAGACGTCACATGGGAGAGGGAAGGTGTCTGGAGAGAGGGGGATCCCACCCTCTGCCGCATCCTGGCTAGCACCCACTGGAAGCCATCCCTCAGCTTTGACACTTGCCTTCTAGGTATGGATGCCAGGGACAGGTGGAGGGGCCTGGGACAGCTCCAGGCAGTGACTGCCCCAACATCACCCAGCTAGCTAAGGACCAAGCCAAGGAACATGTCATCATGCCCCCCATTCTGCTGCTGTTCAGACATTTTTCAGTCTCATCTGACTGTGTGGCCCCATTTTGAGTTTTCTTGGCAAAGATACTAGAGTGGTTTGCCATCTCCTTCTCCAGAGCCCCATTCCCCATTCTACAAAGTGTTCAACTCTGACCTCTCAGTCTCACAAGCTTCTGAAGGTGATAGATTGTTAGTACCAGGGGTCTCTCTTGGCACAGATGTAACTGGAGACACAAACCCAGCTTGGGGAAGATGCACCAAGTACAGCTGATTTGTCACCAACACCTTGAGACTCCCCCCAAGATCCAGAAGTCAGGGCTGCAGGTGACCTGCTACTGAGGAAGAAAGGACTTCTTTCTTCTGCCCAGAGTGGACCTGCAATCTGAGCCTCCCTCTATAAACAATTCGCTCCATTAGCTGCTATCGCATCTAAAGAAGTGTCGCTATTGGTACCACTGCTGTGGCCTGAACAGCTTTCAGAGACAGGCAGGATCAATTATTAACTACTGAGGGAGGGAGCAAAGGACTTTCACTTTCTATTTATATAACAAAGCAAAGAGAAGGCAGTTTGGGACAGGAGAATGAGAGAGAGCTACATTTATAGACAGGGGACCTGAGCCCGAACCCTGCTTTGACACTCACTCTGTGTGTGACTTTGGCCAAGTCCAAGCAGAGGCAGGACACAGCGAGTGGAGCACTGGACTTGTGCTCAGAAAGATCTGTGTTGGAATCCCCACCCCAAGTTCCCCTTCCACCACCAGCAGATGTTTATTAGCTGTGTGACCCTGGATAAGTCACTGATCTACTCTAAGCTCATCTGTAAAATGAGGAGATCGGGCTAGATGTCCTCCAAGGACCCCACCTCCAGCTCTGACTCTATCAGCCAAAATCCCTTGAGCTCTCTGGGCCTCTGTAAAATGCTGAACCAGCTGAGATCCCTCCAGCTCTAAATCCTATGTGAGAAGAAGCTGGTCCTGTTTCCCATCTAGCAGCGCTCTGCAGTCTTAGCTGAAGTCCAGTATGGATTCACGGACGAGTCCTTCAAGCTCATGGTAGAGAGGCGTTCCTCCCTCTCCTCTCCCCACTGTCAGAATCTCAATCCCTTACACCTTCCCAAGGGCTCTGTCCATGAGCCTGGCTGATCCTTATGACAACCCTATAGCAGCTGTTCTCAACCTGTGGGTTGTGACCGCTTTGAGGTAGAATGACCCTGTCACAGGGGTCGCCTAAGACCATCGGAAAACACATATTTCCAATGGTCTTAGGAACTGAGACACCACTCCTCTATCCGTCTCCAGGTGGGTCCGCCCACATGCAGATACACCCACATAACAAGTATTAAAGGGTCACAGCATTAGGAAGGTTGAGAACCACTGCCTTGTAGAGTAGGCAGGACAGGGCGAGATGGAGAGTTCACATCTTCTGCCCTTGATCGCTGCTAGAAGCAGCAGCCAGAATCTCGGGCCGGGTCTAATTCCACGCCCTTTCTCCAATGCTGAGATGGCCTTACTTTGCTCTTGATAATCCACACCAGAGTTCTACCCCACCTAGAAAAGCTCATGTGTCTCTAGGGCATTGCAAAGCACTTTCCTCATAACTGGAATATGAGTTATAAAAGGACTGTTATCTGCATTTTACAAATGAGGAACTAGGTCAGAGAAGTTTGGTGACCTGCCCAGGGCCACACAGCTCAGACCAACTGGGACTAGGCTCCAGACCCAGCTTGGCCCTGCCAGTCAGCCTGGCCAGCCCTGATTCTGAGATGCTACAAGTAGGTAGCAGGGCTCACGGTCCTCCCGGGCTCAGAACTCACTTGAGCATGCATGGTCAACAGGGCGGGTTATTGGTAGAATGGGTTCCAGGCCTACGGATCACCAGGAAGTGCCTCTGCTCCTTGGGTCCTGGCATTTCTCTGGACACAGCCCCATTCCCTTTACCTACCGTAACCATCGGGGTTGGACCGAGGTGTATAAAAGCTCTGCACCCCACAGCTCTTGCAGAATGTGTGCTGGGCCTTGTGAGTGTTGAAGGTGTACGTGGTTATGTTCTCAGCACCCTGTGGGAAACACACAGACACATTTCTCTGTCAACTGGGGACCTCTCTTTTACTGACCCATCCGAGTACTAGCTGACGTATGAACTGGGCAGAGAGACAGAATCAAAACCAGAAAACCCCAACACAAAGACTATGTCCATGAGAAGACACCAGGAGGAAGCTAAACTCGGAGTAGTGGCAAGGCCAGCTGGGGACGGCCCTGGAAAACGGATGATGAGACAGACTGCTCCTGGGGCAGGGGAGAGGCTGGCGCCCAGCAGTGCAGCACGGTAGGGACACCACAAAATGCAGGGACTGGACTGGAGGAAAGGAACGTAGTTTCAGAAACGAGTATGAAAGCATCAACAAAACCTGTTGTTAGAAAAACGCACTAAGGGCCTTCTCTGTTCTAGGGAGGCATGGCAAAAATGCTTCAGACAACGGTCCCTGCTCTCACGGAGCTTAGAGTTTAGCCGCAGGATGTGATACATATACAAGTAACTGTGAGGCAATAAACGCAGAAAAATTAAAACTGCTAAAGGACTGGAAGAAACCAGTAAGCTCTGGAGTGGTTTTGTTTTGTCAGGGCTTCTGTGCTTCTAATAAACTGCAAGCACTTGGAAGCTCGCAGTTTTATATAAGATTTTGCTTGTTCTTTTGGTTTTTGTCTGCTCATGGATGCAGACTTTATAGTATAAAAACAGCTTTAAAAATAAATGCCTGAGAATAGTGTAAAGGCAGTGATGTGGAGGTCCCAGCATGGGGAGGGGAGGGCAGGAACAGGGGAGGTTTCCAGAGGGCTGCATGGAGAAGTGACATCTGAGCTGCGTCTTAAGGATGGGGCAAATTGGGGCGGCGAGGCGGCGCAGTGAATAGAGCACTGGCCCTGGAGTCAGGAAGACCTGAGTTCAAATCTAGCCTCAAACACTTGACACACTTACTGGCCGTGTGACTTTGGGCAAGTCACTTAACCCCAATTGCCCTCCAAAAAAAATGGGGCAAATCTGTAGCAAGATGCTTCATCATCATCAAGCAAAGGGCAGAGGCAGGAATGTTCAGGCAAACAGTCCAGTTTGATTCAAGAATAAAGTCCGCAATGAGAACAGGCTAGAAAGCTAGTGCAGAATCTCAGACTCAGAAAAGACAAGAGGAGGCATCTCATTTAACCCAGATCCACCAAAGAGGCCCTGCTACAACATCCCCAAGTGGTGACCAGCCTCTGTTGGCCACCACCAATGAGCTAGAACCCGCTATCAGTCAAGATAGCCCAGTCCACTTTGGGCTAAGTAGGTAGAACAGTCAGGGGCTCCTTACATAAGGCTTAAATTGGCCTCTGTGCACTTCCTCCCACTGCTCTGAGTTTTGCCCTCTTGGGCCAAAGAGAACATACCTATTCCTTCTTCCAGGTCACATTCCTTCAAATACCTCAAGACAACCACCAATCATGCCTCACTAAGTCACTTCTCTAGGCTTAACATCCCCACTTACCTCAATTAATCCTCAGAAGACACAGGCCCGAGACCCTTCACAACCTCGGCTGAGTCCTCCTTCGGATGCTCTATGACCTATTCATTTCCTTCCTAAAAGGTGGTGCCTAGAGCTAAATGCCTTACTTTAGGTAGGCTCTGACCAGGACAAGGTACAGCAGAATAGTGCTCCTTAATCGTCCAAGTGATGCTTCTCTTAACATAGTACAAACATTGGGGGGGGGAAGGGGGCTGTTGTCTCATTGAGGTTGTGGCCCACTATAACCCCCAGATCTTTTCAATTTCCAAATAACATTTTTTTCAAAAAGCATTCCTTTTCTTGTCCTGCCCCCTCCCCCCACCCCATCACAGGGGAAAAATTTAAATATACATGGACAAGCAAAGCAAATCCCTCTATTGGTTATGGCCCCAAATCCATCTAATACTTTGTATTGGTCCATGCCCTTCCTGCCAGGAGTTGAGGGGGGCAGTTTATCTCATTGGTCCTCTGGAATCATGGTTGGCCACTGCTTTGATGAGATCTGAAATATTTTCAAATTGTTCACTTTTGCAATGTTGTTATAGTACAAATCATTCTCTGAATTCTACTCACTTCACTCTCTAGCAATCCTTACGAGTCTTCCCAGGTTTCTCCAAAACCATGCCCTTCACCATTTCTCACAGCGCAACAGTTTTCTCCCAGGTCTTGTCAAAGTGCCAGCCCCATCTTGTACTCCCAAAGGAAACATTTTTAGCCCAAGTTAAAGAGTTTACACTTCGATTTTTACATTTCATCCTGTTTGGTTCAGACCGATAGTTTAGTCTGTCAAGAGATGGCGTGGTGCAGAAACACAGAGGCCCTCACAAACCCAATTGTGTGTATGAGAGTGTGTGTGCATGCACACACATATACACGCCATACATGCACATACAACTCACATCACACAGACACATACCCCCAGATTGTCACCAGACAATTCCACCCAACTCTGCCACTTAATACATGTGTGACTGTGAGATCTGGGACCTGCTTTCTCACCTGTAAAATGAAGCCCTTAAGAAGCACTTACAGGGTGCCAGGCCCTGGATCAGATGCCCTCCAGGGTTCCTTCTAGCTTCAATCCATGATCCAAGGATCGTTTGTGCTCTGACGTTGTCATCCAATGAATTTTTAATCTCGCGTGGTTTCAGAATTTCATTCCCAATAGTTTCCCATTCCTCCTAGGCCAACTTTCATGGGAAAACTTTAGTCCATGGGACCCTACCTCACCTTCCACTGACCCCCATGAAATCTGCTGTCCCCAGATCCAAGGTGTAGGGGAGACTATTCCCAGCTTTTTCTGGTAGAGGTACACCAGGCTTTACCATCTAACCTGCCAAAGGTCCTTCAGGCCCCTCCATCTGCCGGGCTGCTCCACTCTCCTTTGGGCACTGCCAACCAAGCTGCTAATGAACACTCAGGACTTCTGGACATTTCAATCCATCCTGCAGCTGAACCCTTGAGGCTCTATGGGCTGTCTCCCCCAATCAGAATGTGAATTCCTGGAGGTAGGAATACCTCGATTTTCTATTTCTGTCCCTAGTACTTAGCACAGTGTTTAGCATATATCAGGGGTTTAATAAATGCTTTTTCATTCACTCCTCTCCTATATCATAAACTCTGGGAGGGAAGGCTCATCTTATTTCTATCCTAGCAGCCACTGACCTTCACCCAAACGCTCCTCGTGTCTAACCCTCTTCTTACTGGATTTCCTCACATGAATACATCTTCTAAAGCACAAAGCTTCCTCAGTCCTGATGCTTCTTAATCTATTTTGTGTGTTTTAAGTAAAGAATATTCAGAATTGTATTCCAGTCACAGGTCTCATCCCACCAACCCACAGTGATACCTCTGAGGTCAAATTTGCCTCCCTACATTGGTCTTTGTCCTGCTTGTTGTCCAAATTTTGTGCATCTTTTAGAGCAGCGGTTCTCAACCTGTGGGTTGCGACCCCTCTGGGGGTCGAACGACCCTTTCACAGGGTCACAGGGGTTGCCTAAGACCATCGGAAAACACATATTTCCAATGGTCTTAGGGACCGAGACACGGCTCCTCTATCCATCTCCAGGCGGGTCCGCCCACACGCAGACATACAAGTATTAAAGGGTCACGGCATTAAGAAGGTTGAGAACCGCTGTCTTAGAGACTCTGGAGCCCATGATTTCTGCTGACTCCTTTCTGGATCTCCTCCTCAATGGGATTCTGAATATCTCCACAACCATTCTTCCTCCTACGTTGGAGCTTCTCTCCATGGTATCTAGTTTGCGGAATAAACGCATTTTTCTTCCTCTTTCATCCTCTTCAAATGAAAGCCCTTTTGATTAGATTGTCAAGACCCCTGGCACATGGGGTTTTACCAACCCTTGTCTGACTCTCTTCATCCCTGATCAGAAGCCTGTCATTCCTATGTTTTAAAATCTACATTTGATGCTCAGACACCATCTTCTTAAAAATGTGTTCATTTCTCTATCTGCTTTGCTCTTTTGGATCTGTTGCTTCTTCTTAGCAGCAGTGACAATGATGCCACCTGTGGCCATAACACGACTTTTGCCACCAGCTTCTTCATCTCTGACAGGATTTCTAGGTTTCTTTGGGAAGTACCTCTGGTTCCCACATGAACCACCACGAGAGAGCTGACAAGTATTGGGAGTTCTCTGCAAACATGCCCCAGGAGACAACAAAGCAAGAAGTTCTCAGTTACTCCTGCTCCCCCTCAGCTCTATCTCTTCTTCCTCTGACCTTGACCGGAGGACCCCTCGCCCAGTAGCATCCGCTTCAGACTTAATTTCCTACTCCTTGAAAGAGGCAGCTACTTCTTCCTCAGAGAACCCAGCTACCTCTTCTTTAGGAAGAATCTCAAATCTGTTTTTAATTCCAAATGTATATTGGCTCCTCTTCCCTTCCTCCTGTGTATGACATCTTTCCAGCTCTCCAACCTCCTGATATAGTTCCCCCCACACACACATCTTTGCTTCCCAAGATCCCTTTTCTGCTTTTCTTAAGCACTGAATACCCTTCTTAAATGGAAAAAAAAAACCCACTGCATTGATTCCGTCTCTGCTTATATCCAACTCCTTTATGAAAAAAACCCAGAGGAGGCCTGGAGGCCACCAGGTCCCCACTTCTGACCCAGACTGAACCCCAAATTTTATGAAAATAACTAAACAAAAGTATCTGATACAGGGGGGTCATCTGACAACAAAGGTAAGTCTCCTTGCCCTCCAGCCCTGGCCTCTCTGCTTGGGGGGGAGGGAGGGATATTTCATCATCCTCCTCTGTCTCTGTCCCTGGCTTTTTAATTCCTCAGCATTCAGCTTTCCCTAAGTCAGTGGTTCTCAACCTGTGGGTCATGACCCATTTGGGGGTTGAATGACCCTTTCACAGGGGTCACAGGGGTCACCTAAGACCGTCAGAAAACACATATTTCCAGTGGTCTTAGGAACCAAGACACCGCTCCTCTATCTGTCTCCAGGCAGGTCCGCCCACATGCAGATCCGCTCACATACGAGTATTAAAGGGCCACAGCATTAGGAAGGTTGAGAACCACTGTCCTAAGTGATCCTTTTACTGACCTGCTGGAGTCTTGGGGCCTCTGCTCCTCTGGTCCTCCCAATCTCATTCTGCATCATGTTCATGCTAACCTTCCCTCCCTTCTTTCTCTCCTCATTATTTGATTACTTACAGATAACACAGTAACATTTCATCCTATTTCTATAGAGTTGAGTGTTTTTCAGAGGTTCCCCAACTGAGGATTGTCCACTTTGTTTTAGGTTCTTGGCTTCTTTCATTTTGTTCAGGGACATTTGCTTCACTGAGTATGAGGTATTGTACATAGAATGGTGTAGGGCCTCGAATAGCAAGCTGAGGAGTCTAGAATCGATTCAAGGGGCAATGGGGAGTCATTGGAGAATTCTGAGCAGTAGAGGGACTGCACGATCTGGGCCACATGGTCCTATTTCACATGCATACCCCTTGTTAACTCTTTGGGGGAAAGCTCAGTGCCTATCTGGGCACGCTGGGGCAAAATGAAAAGCTCCTACCTAGGCAAGGAATCATTGCATTGGATAATGCTAGAACTAGAAAGACTTTGGAGATGAGAATTTGATAAATGAAGACTCTGAGGCCCAAGGTCTCAGCAGCACTGCCAGGACTCAAAGCCAGCGTTCTTTCCTCTCTTCTCCATTACACTGCTTCTCAGAAAACACTCAAAAGTACTTGTTGACTAGATGCTCAGGACCATCAGAACCACTACTGCTACATAGAAAATGGGCTACTCATAAATGTCCCACCAATTCTGAGTTGCCACATCTGCCTGAGTGTGGGACCTAGACAACCAATCCACTGATCAGCTTATCTTTCTGCTCTAATGAGCAGACAATGGTCTTCCTCAATAATTTCAGGACCATACTTCTTCAGTGGAAATGAGGCAGGGAGAAAAGAATGAGATTCCAGAAAACACAGAGAATTAAACAGGAGGAGAGAGAGAGAAATCTGTTACTGGCGATCTCTATAAGGAGTAAGCAGCGGGCTTGGAAGGCCAGGTTGTGCTGCTCCCAGAGGCAGGGGGATGGACTAAATTACCTTCTCAGGTCATTTCTGTTTAAAAGGCTGAAAGTGAATTTTGAGGGGGCTCTGAGAAACCTGGAGAATCTCTGGACGTGCCGATGCTTCACTTTAATCCAGCGCTTCTTAACTTGGGTTCTGTGAACTTGGTTTTAAACTATTTCAGTATAATTGTTTTCCTTCGTAATCCTGTGGGTCTCATTTTATGCATTTAAGAACATTACTCTGAGGAGTCTACAGGTTTCACTAAACTGTCTGCCAAAGGGGTACAGGACACAAAAAAGGGGGAAAAAACCCTTTGTTAACAGAGTAGGATGGAGTAAAATTCATAGAAAAATAAGAGCTATTGGGGCAGCTAGGTGGTGCAGTGAATAGAGCACTGGCCCTGCAGTCAGGAGGACCTGAGTTCAAATCTGACCTCAGACACTTAGCACTTACTAGCCATGTGACCTCAGGCAAGTCACTTAATCCCAATTGCCCTGTACTCGTGCCTCCAAAAAGCAAAAGCAAAAGCAAAAGAAAAATAAGAGATATTCCCCAATTAAGTCAAAGAATATGAATAGGTACTTTTCAGAAGAAATCAAAGTTATCAATAGGCACATGAAAGATGCTCTAAATCGCTATTGTTTAGAAAAATGCAAATTAAAACAACTGTATACCTCACACCTATCAGACTGGCCAATATGACAGAAAAGGACAATGATAAAGGCTGGAGGGGAAGTGGAAAAATAGGGGCACCAATGCAATGAATTGTGAACTGGTCCAACCATTCTGAAGAATAATTTGGAACTATGCCTAAAGGGCTATAAAACCATGCACGCTCTTTGTTTGACCCAGCGAATACCACTACTAGGTCTGTATCTCAATCAAGGAAAAAGGAAAGAGACCAAATGTACAAGATTTAAGGTAGCTTTTACTGCAGGAGCAAAGAATTGGAAATTGAGGGGATTCCCAGATTCCCATCAATTGGGGAATGGCTGAACATATTGTAGTCCACAGTGTGATGAAAAACTATGGTGCTGGGGCAGCTAGGTGGTGCAGTAAACAGCACCGGCCCTGGAGTCAGGAGGACCTGAGTTCAAATCCGGCCTCAGGCACTTAACACAAAAACTAGTCATGTGACCTTGGGCAAGTCACTTGACCCCAACTGCCCTCCAAAAGCAAAAAAAAAAAAAATTAAGGAAAAACTATGATGCTGTGAGCAATGATGAGGGAGATGGTTTCAGAAAAAGCTGAGAAGACTTACATGAGCTGATGTAAACCGAGGTGAGTGGAGCCCAAGGAACACTGTGCACAGTAACAGCAACATTGTTACAATGATCAGCTGTGAAAGACCTGACTACCATGTTGAAGACAATTCTGGAGGGAGGACCCGTGACAGTGAGGGCTCCCCATCTCCAGACAGAGAGCTGATGAACTCTGAGTACAGACTGGAGTGTAATGTTTTCACTTTCTTTGTGGGACAAACTTAAGGAACAGGTAAGCATCCTTTTGTTTTCCACTTAGTGATGGGTTTTAAAAAAATTTAACATCACTTTCCAATGACTTGCTTTCTTCCCCTTCCAAGTAGATTCCTCCCATATAACAAATACATATGATCAAACCAAACCAAACCTAACACTGGCCAAGTCTGGAAATGTCAGCCTGTACCCAAAGGCCTGTCTCTGCCCCAGATGGGAGGCAATCTTTGTTCTCCGGCCTCAGTGGAGTGATTTAGCTTTAAAAAAAAGTGTGGCCAGGAGACACATCCTTGGGCAACACCCCCCACCAAGCAGGCATACCCCTCCAGTACTCACCTTCAGAAGCTTGAATCGAGAAGCTGGAACAACAAAGTGCCGGTTCTGTTTCTTTTTGCAAATGCTACAGCTGCAGCAAAGTGAGAAAAGTTACCAAGTCAGCCCAGGGCCCACCACAGGCTTTGCCTCTTAATTCACTTAAACCCAAGCCACATCTACTGATCACCTCATAGCCGGGAGGCACCACGCTAAGCACTGGGCATCCCCAGGTACAGATCCCTCCCTTTGGGAGGCCTAAGCTGATGTGTCCCAGGGTCCCAGCCCACAGCAAGGGTGGGTGAGCAGAAGGACCTGGTACTCACGTGGGCGTGTGTGTGTGTGTGTGTGTGTGTGTGTGTGTGCGTGTGTGCGCGTGTACGTGTGTGTTGTGTATGACAGTAATATCTGCCCTCATAATATGAAAAAGAAAATCTGTCTTCATGGAGACTCCCACAGTGCACCTGTGCTCCAGGAACTTGTTTTCTTTCTTTCTTTCAATACTTTTCAAACAACTATTTGTTGTTCAGTCGTTTTTCAGTCGTGTCTGACTCTTCATGACCCCATTTGGGGTTTTCTTGGCAAAGATACTGGAGGAGTTTGCCATTTCCTTCTCCAGTTTATTTCACAGATAAGGAAACTGAGGCAAACAGGGTTAAGTGATTTACCCAGGTCACATGGCCAGTAAGTGTCTGAGGCTGAATCTGAACTCAGGTCTTTGTGCCTCTAGGCCCAGCACTCTATCCACAATGCCACCCAGCTGCCTTTGGTAACTATGATTCAGCATAATTAGTTTCCTTTGTAATCCTATGCATAATATTCTGTGCATTTTAAGATAGTACTCTGAGAAGGGCCTCGCTAGGTCACCGAAGGACCCAGGACACACAAAAATTGAGGTGAGGAAGCCCCAATGTAGTGAGAGGACCTGGGATAGACTCCAGATCCTCTGCGTGAGCTTGGATGAGGCACAGCCGGGCTCAGTGACCTCTAGGGCCCGACTCTGGATGCTCTAAGCCAGGACAATCATAAAATCCTGAGAAACGCAGTTGCATCAATGAAATGATACTCATATCCCAGTGAAGTTCATCACAATAAGAGAAACAAATACCCCAGGTGAAAAACGATTATGTGTCCCATGTGGACAATTAGGGACGCAGGAATCTTTTATTGTCCTGAAGCTAAGTAATCATTCAGAATATATAAGCAGTCAAGGCAAAAAATGAGTTTCTGAATTTTCATTCCCCTCCCCTTCCTAATCCACAAGAGGCAGTGTGGCATAGTGGATAAAGGCTGGCCCTGAAGTCCTGGAGACCTGGGTTCAAGTTCTGCCTTTCACACATAGAGGCTGTGTCACCCTGGGCAGGTCCCTTAACTTCTTAAGAGTTTCAGGCATCTAAGACTATTAGTTGTGGAGGGGTTGATGACCTGAATTGCTGAAGAGAATGTCCTCCCCTGGGAGTTCCTTCCCTATTCCAGTGAAACTACAATGCCAGTCCCATCCCTTCACAATGCTTAGTTTGATGGATCCCAGATGGAGAGTCAGTGCTAAGAGGCACAGAGTACCTCCCCCAAGCCCCACTTCCTCTTAATAGGAATGGAAAAGGGTCACTCACTTGCACTCAAAAACGTTCAGATCTGCTGAAGCCCAGACTTCGAAACGAACCGCCCCACAGTGGCAGCCTCCAGTGTGTTTCACCAGACCTTGGTACTCACTAGGCAGAGCAAAAGCCAAAAACAAATGTGGGATGGTGAGCATTCCTTGGTAGTCCCAGACAGAGCAAGAAAAGATGTCAGCTCTCATCCTGGTTTCCCATCTCTGACATACTGACCCCTCTGGAGCACAAAGGGGCCCAGCACCCCGTGGGAGACAGAGGCCAACAGCCATGCACAGACAGACAGACAGACACACACACGCACACACACCCCAACATGTAGGCTTTCTTCCTGGACATGAAGGATACCAAAGAATGGGGAGAGACAGGAGTGTCCTAGGAAACATGTCCTGCCTTCAAAGATGGGACGGAGCCTCAACAGACTGGTGGGACAGGGGGCCATGGAAGGGTCATTATGTACTACTTTTCCAGCATTTCAATAATGCTTTTTATCTGTAAGCCTGCAGGGGAAAGAGCACTGGACTGGATTTAAATCCCAAGCTAATTACTTATTTATTACCTGTGTGATCTTGGACACAGACTTCCTCTCTCCACATCTATAAAATGAATGGGCTAGTCTAGAGGATCCCTTCCAGCACTATGACCTATTTGCTAACAGCATCATGACGTGAGTGGTAGGTCAATATAGAAAAGACCCTCATTTCATCAGTCCTGCAACTCCAGGTGTGGGAAGTCCTTCCATTCAGGCATTGAAAATTTACCCCCTCAGAGAGCAGCCTGAGGCCCAGAGAGGTTGGGCAATTTGCCCAGGATAGCACAGCAAATGTCAGAGGTAGGATTTGAACCCTGAGTCATGCGGAACACAAGTCCAACATTCTATATAAATGAAAGAGTTTGATACTCAATTTGCCATCAGCCTCCTGATTTTATCTTCTCTGGGAAAGGGGGAGCTTGCTGGACCCCCCCTGAAAATGTTACCAGTCCCCCCTGAGAATACAAAATGCTATTGTTTTCTGAAAACTCCTCCAAATGAGGCTAATCCAAGGACCTGCAATTGGAGTATTATTATCTTGCTTCTAAGCCAAGGTTGGGGGAGGGCGAAGGGAGAGAGCAGTAATTGGAGCTTAATTAGTTCCAAACATCTGAGGCCTCCTCCCCTGAAGTCATTCTAGCCCAACCAGAGCCGTTCAGGACTCCTCCCAGTCTCCCTTTCCTCCAGCTGTGCCTTCACCATGGTAACGGAGCACAATGGCCCTACCCCCACTCTTTCCACACAGCCACAAGGATGCTCAGCGAGGAGCTGTTCATGAATCCATTTTCCCAAGCTCACACCCGGACTCTCCCTGTTAGCACAGTCAAACATTACTGAATGGTTTTTTAAAATGTCAAACCCGTGTCTTATTTAGGATCCCAAGAAAAGAAATGGGAAAGGGCTGGGCAGGCTGGGAAAGGCAGAGGAGCAGCTTCCATTTCCACAGGGGAAGGAAGGCACCCAGACATGAAATGCAAAAAGAGAAATGGTACTGACTCTGGGATTCCTGGGAAAGGAGGAAAATCCAAGGCAGACAGTGGAAGGGCAGTGGAAGGGCCAACAGCCTGAAATCCTATCAACGTTCTTTTAATGTGGGCAGAACAAATAATAAACTGAAAAGTGGGGGACCCCTCAGCGGCACTTTAAAGCTTAGCTACTAAATCTCCCCTGCTGGTGTCGGAGAAGGCAAGCCCCTTCCCCCTCCTCCCCTTCCTCTCCTCCAAAGAGACAAGGAAAATCTGTTTGTGAAAGATCCTTGTGGCAGAGCAAATAAATGGGAGCACAAAGGAGGAGCAGGCCTTAGTAATCAAGCCTTTATTAACAACCTATGATGTCCCGGGACGGGCACGGTGCTGGGGAGGAAAGCACAAAACCGCTCTGCCCTGAAGGAGTTTAAACTCTAACATTCTATCAGAGACAAAATGTACCCATAAAAGTACAGACACCATCAACACAAGGCTGGAGGGGGAGGGAGGGAACAGGGGGACGTTATCCTTGGGAAGGAGCACAAGGGAAGGCCTCCTATGGTCGGCCCCATTCCTGTTGTGGAAAAATGTCTGACAGGAGCCCTGTTCACTTCTGTTATAATGACATTCCCGATTATGACCACGTTTCCTTCACTCGGTTTCTCCAAGGGTCCTGCTTTCTGTTCAGATAATGGCCTGGACAGACCATCCCTCTATTAATTATCAGTGTGACTACTGTCGGCAGATGCTGTTTTGTGAGGAGGCTCTATGCTTCTTAGGAACAATAACAAAAACGATCAGAATAACAAGAGGAAGAAGGAGGAAGGCCAGGCGGGGCTGCAGCTGTGAAAGAAGCAGGTTGGAGGCTTCTCAGATCCACAGCTCTCTGGAGCTGCCTGGGACAAATGCATGTGGCCTCCTGTCACCGCCAGAGCAGCTCACGTTCCTCAGAGTTCACACTAGACATTCAAATGTTGATTAGCACAAGGGCATAAAAATGGAATTTTTATGAGCTAGGAATGTGTTAAAAGGCTTTATCAGAGAGGGAATAAAAAAGCAACGTATGGCCCAAATCTGTCAACTTGGTGTTTGGGGAAGAAAAGACCTTGGCCTGTTAAGTGAGAAGAAATTCTCACACACACACACACACACACACACACACACACACACACACACACACACACACACACACACATGGAAGAATCCCCGTAATAATGTGTGAGGGATACAGAGGAATAAGCCAATAGAGAAAAGAAAACCCAGAGAAGAGTTATGACACAGAGTTAGAGGAGACTAAGTACTTTATGCATAATCCTTTCCCTAAGCTAATTAGTAAACAGGAACTAAGGACTTGCACTCCTGTTTGGATTATAACCCTTCAAAGACCCAGTGGTTAACATCTGTTTTTCTTATAAAAGGAGAGGGCCAAAAAATTAAATAAATAAAAGAAGTGGACCCCAGGCAAGGCTTTTCTGTTGATGGGTTGGGGGCCTTCAGTTCAGCAGACCCCTCCTCCACATCAAAGGATGGTGTTATAGGAGATGGTCTTACAAGGAGGACTCAGGCAGTACAGTCTAGACCCCTGTACAGAATTGTAAAGAATTCTATGTCACAGCCATTGTTTATTACAACTAGGTGCCACTAGCTTCAGGGGTGTACTAGTAGAAAGAACACTGGGTTCCAGTCAGGAAAAAACTGGGTTCTAGGCCAAGCTCTTCTACCAGGCTGGACAAATGGCTTGAATTTCTGGGCTTCCTTTTCCTCCTCCATATAAAGGAGTTAGACTCTGTGGTTTCTGAGGCCCTTCCTAGCTTGAAAATGGTATAAATCCATTAAGGGAGTCCAAGGAAAAGCCATGAAGGCTTTCTGTTAAACTGCTTACCTCACCAGCTGGGCCAATATTATTACTGCTCCTGTCTGAGGGAAAGAAAATTAGTCTGAGAGGAAGCAAAACAACTTGACTTGGCCCACGAAGCAGCCCTTTGAAGTGAAGGTGAGAAGGAAGGGTTTCCAAAGCTTTGGGCCTCCAGAGTTTCCTTCCCCTCGGCAAAATTGACTTCCTACTCTCATCCTCCTCCAAAGAAGTCACAGATAGCGCTCTATCTTCAAAGCCCTCTTGAGTTCCACCTAGACTAAGGTACTATTTCCTGACAGGGTCTGCCAGCACCTGTGTGACTCATTTTCTGCATTCTTCCTCTTCACTGGACACCCTGTACCTTCTTCCCCTTTCCAGCTCCCCTTTCCAGGTAGTCTTCTTCCATTGGAATGCATGCTCCTTGAGGGCAGCTACTATCTTGTTTGCCTGTATTTACAACATCCCCCTAGGGTTAGCCCAGTGACCCGAACACAGTAAGAGCTCTGCATGAATCTGCTTGAATGAACCCTTCACAATCTAAACAGGCACATGAAAGAACACAAGAAGACAGAGAGAGGTATGAGCTGTTCCAACTCCAAACAACCCCTACTTAAGTCACAGGCGAATCAAAGGGCCCAGCTCTTGAATGTTTGGCCCAGGACGTCTTGGACTGGCGCTTGCCTGCCTCTATCATTGTCCTGAGAACATTTATCCCTCCACAAAGCACCATCTGCCACTTGACCCCTCCAAGAGTCTCTCTCCCCTCTCACTACAAAGAAGGCGCTGGGCTAGATGACCTTTAAGGCCCTTTCTATTCCTGACATTCTATGGTTCCATATTCTAAAGAAACTTGGGATTTCTCCTTTGAAGAGGCCAACTCCAATGGACTCAAATAGCCCATCAGAATGCATACTAAACGTTTTCTCCTACTTCTCATCACATGGAAACATATAGTTCGTTTCACTTTGTGCAGCTTAAATTGGCGACATCAAAGGCACATGTTTTTGAGCTGCTTACGTGGAGTCCTTCGGAGGCCAAAAGACCCGTAATACGCCGTCTGCTTGTGGATGGCAACTTCCATAGCCAAGTCAAAATGAGCTGGAAGTAAACCGGACGGTGAGGACACTGGCCTCACTCACATACTGCCATGCAGACTGTATGAATGCTCATGGAAGGCAGGAGCCCACTAGAAACGGATATGGAAGGATAGGCCCTACTTTTATTAAAGGAGAACTGATTACGGGGCTGCCTGACTGGGTCAAATGAGCTCAAGAGGACCCTGAGCGGGCAAAGTAGGATCAGTCCTCAAGGCACAATGCAACAAGCTGTAGGCAGCAAACGTGGCCTGTGTCTTTGTTTTAAAGATCAAAGAAACCTCCCTCTTCAGCAATACAAAGAAGGCCTCAATAGAAGACAACGCGGGCACTTCTGACCGGATCAGGCTGAATGAAACCAGGTGCCAGGTCCCTACGAGCCCTTCCAAGAATGCTGTGACTATCACAGAGGAAATCCAACTCTTGCTCTCTTGAATATACATTCCTGGGTACCCAGGGGTCAACATTGTCCCAGAATCCATCCTCCAGCAGGCTAAGGATGCAATACATCCACGGAAAGGCTGCATGCACCACGGGGAGGTGGGGGGGGGGGGGGGCGGGGGAAGCAGGCCAGCTGCTCCTGGTACTCTGGTCTGCCGGGAAGAAAGGATGAAGGGCGCCTGGGCAATACTTACAAGGTGTCCAGGAGGAGTTTGGCTGCACCCTCGCAAGTCAGGCTCTGACGCTTCTGAAACTTTACCCAGCGCTCCCGCTGCCCCCCGAGATCCAAGGAGCAGCTCTCCAAGGGGCCCGGAGGCAATGGCGGCTCCTCGGCTTTCTGCTCCTGGACAGGCAGCTTCCTTTTTCTTCCAGGCCGGCCCTTTCCCTTCCCCGGGGGGGCCGGGAGAGGCGCCTCAGTGGTCTCGGCGGCCGGTCGGCTCCTCGCCCGCGGTTTCGCGGCCGCTCCAGCGGCGCCCTTGGTTTTCACCATCCTTCGCGCATCCCCCGCCGCCGCCGCCGCCGCCGCCGTGCGCCCACACGCCCAGGAGCCTCCCGTGCGCTCGGCAGAGGCGGCTGTGCGGCGCACAGCCTGGGGGGCCCCCGATGTCCCCCCTCGCCTCGGAGCTCGGCCCCTCGCAGGCTCCGGGTCGCGCCGCCTGCCCGCTAATTGCCACCGATTGCGCGTTGTCTGTGGTTTAGTCACCAGGGGGCGTCGGGAGCAGCCCAAACCCTCGAGCGGGATGGAGACGGTCTCTGGTTCCCACCCCGCAGACAAAGGAGGACTAGGCTGCCTTTACGCGCGCGCGGGGCCACAGCCTCCTAGACCCTCCCGGAGCGTCGAGCTGAGGCCGGCCCTGGGTCAGGCGCATCTGGGCATCGCCCAGCGCCCGCCCCGGGCCTCCGGGAAGAGTCTTAACCAAAGCCTTTACACGGGCTCTTGTCTGGCAGCTGCTCCCTCGGAGGTCTTGGGGCGCGGCGGGTTAGGCGATCTGTAACAGGACAGTGCCAGGTGTGAGGGACACACAGGTAGCCATGGCCCCTCTGTTTCCAGCCCTTTCTTCATCGCCCAAGGTCACTTGACTGATGGGGGCGCGGGGTGGAGGTGAATCAGACCCACCAGGGCACTCCCTTGACCACCCACTGAAGTCTGAGCTCCTCTACAGCCCGACCACCCACAAAGGCAGAGAAGTGCGTGCCCGGGGACGGCACTGGCCTGGGCAGCAGAGTACCCACCTCTGACTTTAAATGTGTGACTCTGGACCAGTCATAGAACCCCAGCTGCAGCGAAGAGTTGCACGGCTAGAGGTGGAGGTCTCCAGCCGATGACCAAAAGTATCGTGTCCTGCCCTCCCCTAGGGTAAACTGGACTAATTCACCTGTCCTGAACAAGCTTGTGCTCATCGCTTTGGTATTCTTTTGTTGAAATCCTTCAAATGCAGTCTTCCTGACTCCAGGACAGGCACTCTATCCACTTAGATACCTAGCTACTCACCTAGGATGTACCTGTCCGTAGATTAACACCCCTACCCCCACCCCTCAGTAGAGTGCCTTATAGATATTTGGTAAATTAGTGAACTAATGGTCCTCACACCAGATATTTCTTTTACTGATTTACTGAAGACCAAACCAAACCAACCATCTCCCTTAACCCCACCTACTTCTATGCATATTGGACAAAACCAGAAAAGCCAAATAACATTCACATCAAAACTTCATTTAATTGGAGTTAATGAACACATTCTCTTCCTATTCTGATTCCTCTTTTCAGTTCAATTCAACAAGCTTTTATTTAACACTTTCTATGAGCAAGGAGCCTGAGGCACGGAAACAAAAGGATCCATGCCTTCAAGAAGCATGCAATGGACTAGGAGCACACATTCCCAGAGATAAGTGACTTTGAGGTAGAAGGGGGCCAGAACAGGCTAAGGGTCTGGAAAGGTTTTTATTTAGAAGGCACAACCTGAGTTGAACTTTGAAGGAAGCTAAAGTCTCTAACCAAGCTCGAAGAGCTCCATAACACCTACTTCAGCCATCTGTATAGCCATTGGAACAAATCGTCCTCATCTACCCATTCCACCAGAGAAAGTCTTCACATGCTTGAGGCAGAAATCCCTCTAACTCACTAATGGTTTTGAGGCCAATTGATAACCTTCAACCTGGTTTAGCTATGGAGTGCTTAGAGTTTGGTTAGACATTGAAGATCCCAAGGTCATCCACTGCATCCCCAGCCATCAACAATTGTCTTGACTTTTGTCTTGCTACTGGACTTCAATGACTGTGGAAGAGGGAGTTGGGCTGACAACTTTGCACAACTCTGCCTCACATCCAATTCATATGCAAGTCAAGATATCACCCATGATGTCATTGGTCCTCTTCAAAAATGAAGGACAGCAAAGATTCTAAAAGATAGGAGATGAGGATGCTAATTATCAGGGTATTTGCTTGTATATAAGATTTTACATGGGCTCAAAAGGCAAGGGGGTGGGAAATTGAAAGTTAGGTATGGGGAAAAGCAGGAGTAAGACAGTTTGACTGGAAGGTAGAGTGCATGAAGGTGAGTAATATGAAATAAGTCTAGAGAGGCAGCTTGAGAGTCAAACCATGAGGAACTTCCAATTCCAAGCTCCCCCTTCTTTACCTCTCTGTATCTCAGTTTTTTCATATGTAAAATAACAACATTAAATTAGATGATCTCCTATGATAGGGAATCCATTACCTCTCAAAGCAGTCCATTTCACTTTTTATGAATAAGCTCTAGTGGTTGGAAAGTTTTCCATACATAGGTCCAAGATATACTTTCTGCAGTTTTCATCCTTTCCTTCCAGTTCTTCATCTGGGGCCAAAGAGAATGAATCCAAACCCTTTTCCAGACAGCAACTCTTCAAAGACTTTGACTGCTATTTTTCATCCCTCCCCCCATAAATCTCATCTCCAGGCTAAACAATCTCAATTCTTTCCATTGATCTTCATATAGTTTTTGAGGTCACTAACCATCCTGGGTCACCTCCCTTCTAGACAAACTCCAACTTGTCATTGTCCTTCCTAAAATATGGCGCCTTTCACCTACCACAATATTCTAGCTGTGATCTGCTTAGAACAGAGTTCATCTGCCTATCCCTGGGCACTGTGCTTTTCTTATCGCAACATAAAATCATATTTGCTTCTCTGGGATGTAAATCTTCATTCCACCTCAAATACCCTAAAGAAGAGATATACCTTCCATTTCACATGATACAAACACTCTATGATATTGAGCTCAGAAATTCATCTCGGATAATAATCTGAGCAGCTAGGTGGCATGGTAGATAGAATGCTGGTCCTGAAATCAGGAAAACCTGAGGTCAAATTTGACTTCAGACACTTAACTAGCTGTGTGACCCCAGACAAATCACTTAGAAACCTCTGTTTTAGTTTCCTCGACTGTAAAGTAGGAAAATAACAATACCTACCTCACCGGGTTGTTGTAAGGATCAAATGACACAATATTTGTAAAGTACCTTGGCACATAGTAGGTGCTATATAAATATTTATTCTCTCCCTTCCTCCTCTAATTTCCTGCCCTTCTGTCTGTCTCTATTTCTCTGTTTCTGTGCCTCACTCCTCCCAACCCTATTCTTTATCTTTCCTATTCTCCCCACCAATCCCTACCCTGCTCTGGCCTCACTTTCCTCCTTACACAATATGGCCCTAGAATCCACCAGTTCAATTGTCTCCCTCCTTGGAATCCATTACTCCCTTACCCTTTTCCCTCTCGGTGCTCCATTAACCTTCAACCTGGATTGATTCCCACTATTTTGCTTCTCCATTCCGACTCCTCTTCAGCTACTAAACTAAAATTTCTTACACTTGGAAAAAGTCACAACTGCCAACTTGGGTCATTGGGAATAGAAAATCTTTACAAAATCTTTTTAAAAAAGATTTTTCTGATAACTTTTGATTTTATGTCACCCATATTTCCCCCTATATCCCTTCCCTGCTCCCTTCCAAAGAGCCATGCCTTATAATAAAGTATTTTTTTAAAGGGAGAGAAAAAAATTCTGCAAAATGAATAAACACAGTAAAAAACTCTGGCTTTATGTACAATATGCCATCCCTATGGACCTCCTCTGTAAGGAGGTAGGAGGAGGTTTCTTCACATACGTCTTGTGGGGGCCAAGTC
Source organism: Pseudochirops cupreus (assembly GCA_028627135.1). Classification (NCBI taxonomy): domain Eukaryota; kingdom Metazoa; phylum Chordata; class Mammalia; order Diprotodontia; family Pseudocheiridae; genus Pseudochirops; species Pseudochirops cupreus. Next base: position 372,480,878 of record CM053584.1, read on the forward strand.
TGGTAATTATAAGTTTGTAACATTCAGCTTTGTTTTTAAAAACAAATTTTAATCCCAAAGAGATCGTAAAAAAAAAAAAAGGAAAGGGACCCACATGTACAAAAATATTTGTAGCAGCTCTTTATGTGGTGGCAAAGAATTGGAAATGGAGGGAATGTCCATCAATTGGGGAATGGCTGAATAAGTTATGGTATATGAATGTACTGGAATCCTATTTTTCTATAAGAAAAGATGAGCAGGCAGATTTCAGAAAAACCTGTAAAAATTTGCATGAACTGATACTGGGTGAAGTGAGCAGAACCAAGACAACACTGTACACAACAACACTGTGGGATGATTAACTATGATTTATTTAGCTCTTCTCAGCAATACAATGATCCAAGACAATTCCAAAAGACTTGTAATGAAAAACACTAACCATATCCGGAGAAAGAACTATGGAGTCTGAATACAGATCAAAGCATACTGTTTGCATTTTTTTTTTGTTTTTTTGTTTTCTGTGGCTTTTCCCTTTTGTTCTGATTATTCTTCTTCTTTTTTTTTTTCATTAAATTTACCTTTATTTAGAATATACCATCTCTTTAGTTTATGGATTTTTGCATTCTTTTTTTTAATTTTATTTTAGTTTGCATCATTCATTTCCACAAGATTTAGAGTTACATATTTTCTCCCCTTCTTTCCCCC
>CM053584.1:372482061-372513278 GCA_028627135.1 Pseudochirops cupreus
CCAATTTTTCTTCCACTTCCCTTATTTGGTTTTGAAAATCTTTCTTCAGCTCATCTCTAGCTTTAAGGCATTCTTCATGTTTATTGGAGGCCCCTGGTGGGGGTGCTCTGGCTGCGCTCTCCTCCTCCCTCTCTCTCCCATGATCTTTCTTTACCCCAAAGAAAGTATCAAGGGTTTGGGAGCTGTTCTTACTTTGCTTCTTATGCTTATTCTTACTCATGGTTCTTCAGACTGTCATTTTTTTTTAAAATCTCTGTGGGGCTCTGCTTCCAGGAGGGAAAGCTCTGTCCCAAATTGCTGGGGTCCTCCCGGCTGCCGTAGCTCTTAGGGAGAGGCTGGGAACTCTTCCTATATACTTCTGGCTGTCTGGATAGCAAGGACTCCAAGACCGAGGCCCAAGACGGCGATCCGTCCAGGCCGCTGAATGCGAGAGTTCTGGCCAAGAACAATTGCTCAGACCCCCTGCTGCCTGCAGGCCGCGGGCGGGAAGCTGCAACACTGTGGCGGGTGCAAAACCTCTGCCTTTCGCTTTTCCTGCTCTGGAGGCCTTCCGGCCAGACTGCTTATCTCCCCCTTTCACAATTCCCACTCGAAGCTGCTGCTAATCCGCTCACCTGAAGCTCCTGAGCTCCTCCCGTCCAGCCGCCCCCGGGACACAGCCCCGGCTTCAGGGCAGGCTGGTTTTGGTTCGCAGTGCTGATATGGTTCCTCGTAGTCGAGCTGACTTTAGTGGGAAGTATCTTTGTGTGCGTTTCGGAGTTCTAGGATTGGTTTAGAGTCCTATTTTATGGGTATTTTGGGGTGACTATGTGAGAGCTGCGATGTGTTGCTGCTGCCATGCCGCCATCTTGGCTCCGCCCCTCCTCTACCATTCCCATCTCTTCAATTCTTCCAGGGATTTCTGTTGGACTTGCGTCCAATTAGCATTTTTTCTTTGAAGATTTTCTTGTAGCTGTTTTCACCCAAATTCTAAGATTGTTTTCAGGAGCATTATTGTCTAGTTATGTTTCCTCCATCATATACTTGGAAAGTTGATTTTTTTGAGCCCATGTAAAACCTTATATACAGGCAAATACCCTGGTAATTAGCTCTGAAAAACACTTAACTTTCTATCTAATTCCATATCTATCCCTTTTGTCTCCAACATGTGAAAACTTGGTGAAGTGCGTGGGTAGAATCTAAGTATACTCTGCCTACAGCACTCAACAGAGCTACCAAAAGAAAATGAGGTTAGACAGGCACGGTGTCTTCTAGATGCTGAGAATTATTTCCCTTTAAAAAATGCTCACGAATCAGTGCTTTAATCTGATCTAGAATTTTTCCAGGAAAAAAACTAGCTTTTTCCATCTTCCCTTTGGTGAAAATGGAGGCATATGCCTTTCTCCAGCCCTGAGTTATACCTCTCATTCTCTGTGATTTTTCAGGTTCCTGACAGCAGGTCAGTAACCACATCTGCAGGTTCCTCCTGCTGTTCATAAGCTAGGATGTAGTTCTCTGAGACCTTGTGACTATCACTGATGGAGGCTGGGATGTGATCTTTGTATTGGTGAATTTCTCACCCTGGGTTCCTGGAGAGCCCAGGGAGAATCTCACCCACCAGCCACAAGAATGGAGGTTAAATAACTTGGAGGACTGGTTGAAAAGGTAATAGCAGATATTTTTCTAAGCCTCTTTAGGGAGCCACACTCTGCAAAGTGACACTCCAAACAAAGAATTAGTCTTGTGTTAGGTAAAACTTTTGTGCCAATGCTTAGCCTCTTCTGCCAAGGTTTCAGTTAGTTGTTTTTTTTCGGTCTAATCCAATCTTCATGACCCCATTTGAGGTTTCCTTGGCAGAGATCCTGGAGTGATTTGCCATTTCCTTCTCCAGTTCATTTTACAGATGAGGAAACTGAGGCAACACGGTTAAATGACTTGCCCAGGGTCACACAGCTAGTTAGTTAAGTGTCTGAGAACAGATTTGAACTCAGGAAGAGGAGTCTTCTACTCCAAGCCCAGCGTTCTGTGCACTATGGCGCCACCAAGCGGCCCTTAACCTGCACAGTCAACAGGCACTCCTTTCCTAGGGAGAGGGAGATCGGTAAGGGGAACAAAAGGTGGGGAAAAGGGCAGAAGAGTTCCAAGGGAATGTTTGGGATGCAACTGCCAGGATTTCTTAGCAGAATGAGAAAACATGCCCTGTTTAGAGCCAGGAAAGAAAAGGAGGTGACCAAACATTCTGCAACCATTAAAGGATTCTATTTGTTCTGAGACAGGAGGGGTCAGGTAATTGTTAAGAGAAAGGTGCACACGTCTCCTAGGCAAGCACAATAAGTGGTTTTTTTAAACAAACAATCGTCTTTGCTATAGCCTTCTATAGGGGGTTATGTTTTATTTCTCCTTCACTATCACCTAACTTATCTTGGTTTTCAACTCCCTGGGTTGGTGGTTTTTTCCTACTTCTTAGTTTGAAGAGAATTTTCATGAAAAAAAAAAAAGAAACAAATTCCACGTTGTGCAGTTTTATCTGTGGTCACGATTCTTCCCATCCTGAGTGCTCGTCCTCTCTCTCCTCTGGCCTCCAAATGTGTTCTTTTTGAGTCCTTTTCATTCATTCTTAGCTTTAACACCCAGAAGTTTTTTTTTATTCTAAGACTGGGTGTTTTTAATATTCAACGTCCATTGTCTGCATTTCTTCCATTTTTTAGACAAATTTTAAAAGCCTAAATGGCTCAGGAAAATTCCCTGTGCATCCATATTGAATGTGCCCCCTTTTTGCTTCTCCTTTTGGGTTATCTCCTCCTCTTCCCCACCTCCGATTCCTTCTCCTCTCCCCTCCTCCCCAATTCCTTCTCCACTTCTTTTTCTTCTGCTGCTTCCTCTTCTTCCACTTCTTCCTCACTTTTTCCTCCAAGTCTTATCTTTTTTTCCTCTTGACTCCCTCTTATTCCTATTCCTCCTGTTTCGGCTGTCTCTAGTTGTTGGGTTTTTTCTGGTCACATCTATTCTTTATTTTTTTCCCCTCAATTGTATGTAAAGATAATTTTTAGCATTCATCTTCACAAAGTTTTGAGTTCCAAATTTTTCTCCCTCCCTCCCTCACCTCTTCCTAAAGTGCTAAGCAATTTGATACAGGTCATGTCCCCAGTTCTTCTATCTCTCTACTATTTCCCATCCTCCTTAGATGACCTCTTTTACCATCGTTCAACCTCACCTCCAAAATCTGAGTAGTAATTGAAGGATGAAATGACCAAAGTACATTGAGCAGACAGAAGTTTACTATCTCTTTTACCATATCATGTGTAATTTGGGGGGCGGGGCAGGAAGTGAGTGCAGAGAAAGGACTTTGGGATCCGAGTGTCCCCAGAGACTTGGGTGTGCCCAAAGGCCCCACAGTGGTTCTGGTTCGGACCTGCACCATTAGCACTGGCAGTCCTTCTGACTAACAATAATGATCTAAGCATGAGCTTTGCCATCTGGAATCACAGGACTTAGAACAGGTCTAACACACCTAACCAGCAGAACTGTTTATGTCACAACATGATGAAATGACATTTATGTCATCACAGTGAAACACAACTTCCTCCTCTCCAATCCAGCTCCTTCCAGAGTAGGGTTTCCACATCCTGAGTCATTAATTATTGCTGTCTCGATGAAAAGATATGAAGTGTTCTTCTAATGAGGTAATCCCACTCTCAAACTGCCTTTCTACAGAAAGAATCTCCAATCAAGTCTTGATCAATCAACAAATATTTATTTAGTGCCTACCTTGTGCCCAGACCGATGCCAGGCGCCACAGGAGACCCAAGAGAAGAATGACATGACATGACTTTTGCCCTCAAGGAGCTTCCATACTAGTCAGAGCAAGGAGAACAACGCAATTCACTCCCACTAGCCTGCCTCCCAGTCGTCTCAATGCCATGTCATTACTCAACCCAAATATCCTTCTCCTGTCTCTCTTCAGCTTGAGGCTCAGAACCACAATCAAATAAACACTATCATTCCGGGAAATGTCCTTCATTGACAGGCCATTGCACAATGACTCCCCTTTGTCTCTGACTTCCCAGTCCAAAATATTTCTCTCATTCACCTCTTCCCAGTAAGCTTTATCTTCCCTTATTAGAATTCAAGTTCTTTGAGAACAGGACCTATCCTGCTTGGTAAAATGGGTCTACCAAGAACTTAGCACCTCGCTAGGCACAGAATAATCACTTTAAAATGCTTTTTCATTCATGCATTTGGCTCAATGTATAATGAGAATCAAAAGTACTACTCTAAAGGGTTCATCTCTTTATTTTATGGATGAGCAAAATGACTGCTCAACTCTTAACAGTAACAGGAAGAAATGGAGTATCTGGGCTGGATCTGGAAGGACGGGTAGACTGAATAGTGAAAAGAGGAAGGCTGGAGAGGGCTTAATCCAGTCAAGAGCTGTAACTAGGCCTGAATGAAGCAGAGAACTGATTGTAGATGAACGATTGAGAGACCAACTGACTGATGGCTTATGGTGAACCTTTTTTTGGGTTTTTTTGCTTTTTGGAGGGGGGAAGGTAGGGTAATTGGGATTAAGTGACTTGCCCAAGGTCACATGGCTAGTTTTTGTGTTAAGTGTCTGAGGCCGCATTTGAACTCAGGTCCTCCTGACTCCAGGGCTGGTACTCTGTTCTCTGCGCCACCTAGCCACCCCTTAAGGTGAATCTTAATGCAATGCCAGGGCAGCTGGATGGCTAAGTGGATAAAGCACCCAGCCTGGAGTCAGGAAAACCTGAGTTCATATCCATTCTTACACACTTAGTGGCTGTATGACCCTGGGCAAGTCATTTAACTCTGTTTGTCTCAGTTTCCTCATCTGTCAAATGAGCTGAAGAAGTAAATAGCAAACCACTCCACTCGCTTTGCCAAGAAAACCCTGGACGTAACTGAAATGAATGGACAGCAACAAACAGAATGCCTGCATCTTGCTCAGGTCATTATGGGTCAAGCAGCTTGTTCTCAGCTATGTCTGTACAGAAGCTTTGTTAGCTTAACCAGGAAGTGATCAGGCTCTGGCTAAACACTTGTTCCAACCAGATTTACAAGAGAACCAGTTTATAAACCATAATATAAATACGCTCATTTGCAGTGAGGGAAAACAGCTGTTATCAGTGGTTTGCACAGGACACTTCTGGTTAGTGGGTAGACCAACTCAGGAGGCTGAATGGTAGATCAGAAGTGTGGCTTGTTAAGCATTAGATTAAAACAAGGAGGTGGATGTTCTCCAGGAATTCCCATCAAGCATTGGTGGCGTATACATCTTCACTCTGGGAATATTTTTGTCTTAATCACTAGTACTGGCCATTAGACACAAAGTCCCTTCTATATATCAAAATATTACACATAAATTCACTAAAGAGATCAATCCTAGGAAGGTTACCTGAGATACAAAGAGCTATGAAGTCTTTTGATTAGTCAACAAGTATTTATTAAGTGCTTACAGTGTTCCAGGAACTATGCTAATGGTGGTGACTCAAAGAGAGGCAAAAACAATCCTCCTCCTGAAGGAATTCATATTCTAATGAAGGAGACATCATTCAAATAAGACACATGAAAGAAAGATGGCCCAGAAGGGAGGCCCCAGACACTAAGAGGGGTGGGGAAGAGTGGGGGATAGCAAGGAAGGAAGGAAGGACCAAGGAAGGCTTCCTGCAGAAGGTGGGATCTGCCATGAGTCCAAGATAGCCCAGGAAACTAAGAGGCAAACCGGAGGAAGGAGAGCATTCCAGGAATGGGGAGTGCCAGTTCCAAGTCAGGATAAGGACAGATAGGCTGTTGTGTGTGAGGAGCAGCAGAAGATGGGTGACTAGCCTGTTGAAGGTCCAATCTCATATCAGGTGAAATGACTTGATCAGGGGCATACAGCTTGTAAGTAGAGGTGGGATGGAGTATTCACCTGGGTGATGGAGGAGATTCAGGATAAGGTCGAGATCAAAGAGAGATTTTCCTATTGATGGTTAAGTTCTTCTTGATGCTTCTTCTATGCCCCTCCTGGGCATAGACCCAACAGAACAGCAGACACAAAAGAGAATAGGTTCAGGACTGCCCTTCTTCTTGCTTTTCTTCCCACCTTCACCGTTAGATTTAAATCATTGATCACAGAACTGTAGAGTTACAGAGGATCTTAGAGAACGTCTAGTGCAGCATTTCCCCATGTTCCATAGAATCCTACACAATGTGACAAGAGAATCCTTGAGAAAATTTTGTTACTATATTTTTCCTTTAAAAATTTAATATTAAATTTATATATGCATCAATAAGGCAGATAGAGCACTGGGCCTGGAGTCGGGAAGACTCGTCTTTCTCAGTTCAAATCCGGCCTCAGATACTTACTAGCTGTGTGACCCTGGGCAAGTCATGTCACCCTGTGTGCCTCAGTTTCCTCATCTGTAAAATGAGCTGGAGAAAGAAAAAGCAGACCCCTCCAGCATCTTTGCCAAGAAAATCCCAAATAGGGTCAAGAAGAATCATACACAACTGACTGACTAAAGAACACATGTATCAATAATACTTATATATGGCAGTTCTCAAGATATGAAAATAGTCTTAATTTATTCTATTTTAGTCCAAAATTTCCTTAATTCTCCCTTTTCTCAGGGAAATTTCATATTCTTTGGCTCTTGAACTTGATTTGTGAGTACAGTCAATTTATTTAAAAGCTATATGTTCAATAGTCCAACTAGTTAGAGAAACATGGTTCTAATGAGAGCCCCTCATTTTACAAGTGGGAAAATGGAAACCCAGAGTTATTAGGTGACGTGTCTATGGTCACACAACCAGTGTGTGGCAGAACTGATACTAGATGCAAAGGAGGGTTGACCAGAATTACAATTTGCTCTGAAGAAGTAATTAAATTTAAGGTCTCCAACTAATAAGTAGCACCATGCTTGGCACACAGTAGGAACTTAATAAGAACTTGTGGAATGAATGAATTAACAAGTATTCTCACACCACTCAAGCCTAACAACCCCAGCCCTGAGACAAATGGCTGGGAAGTCAATAGGGAAACATCACCAGTTTTGTTGAGCTCTTGTTAATAATGGCATTGACATCCTCTGACAGTCAATGACAAAAGCATGTGGAACTGAGCAGAATCCCTTCCCAATGAATGTATCACTTCAGTTCAGCAAGCCCAGAGAAGACAGGGACAAAACACGTGAATTCATTCAGGAGAATACAAGTCGTAATGCCATGGAGGCCAAGAGTGTGTGATAGCACTGAGATGATTCATCACTCGAAGGAATACTATCATGGTTTCCTTGGAAAATAACTGTCTTCAAGGAGGACTAGGGGGAAAAATCAGGAGAGATACATGTTAATGCAGATTTTTCTAAGCATTCAAGGCAATGTGGAAGGAATATACAGACAAGGAAAAAGGAAAAAAAGACTATAGAAAACAGGAAGAGCTCAGAATCTCAGAATCAGAAAGGATAGACTATCCTGACCTTGAACTAGATCCTCTTTTTTTTAGCATCTCTGACAAGTGCTCATACGACCTCTGTTCCCAGACCTCCGATGAAATGAACCCACTACTCAGCAGGACAATCCACTCCACTTTGGGACAGGTCTAATTGTTAGGAAAATTCTCCTTACTGGAAAGGGGTTACCCTTGTCAACTTACCTCTTATATGGGGACAAAGATCTGTTCAGAATTCTATAAGAATTATGAAATAGCAGTTCTCATTTTGAATGTGACAAATTGTTGAATATTGGAATGAAGAACACAGTGTGTCTTAGTAATGTGTGTATGAAGAATTGACAAACTGGAAAACTTTTAGGTTAATAACTAGAGAACTATGGACACCAGAATTATTGAGTGATCATGAGACAAATGTATATCTGTAAATCTTTAAATCTGATTATAGGTAGAAATGCCATTTTGGCTACTGTCTTTAAGCAAAGGCGAAGTCATTCTCAAAGAGGACCCAGAGCCTGAATCCAGAAAGAAAAGAGAGGGGTGAAAGGTCAGGTTTTAGAACTGTGTGAAAGACAGACTGTAACTTTCTCCTTGTGCTGTCACTTGTTGCTAAGTGGAATAAATTCAGCTGAGCAGAGGAACAGCTTGGAAGTAGAAAATCAGAGATTTCACTGAGCATATTGACCTAATTTGGCTGAGACTTGTACCCAGTGATGTTAGTCAAGCACCAAACAGATCAGCTTAGCTTAGCTGTAGAAGCATCTGCTTAATGCAAAAGCTATGTTCATCAAAGAACTTTTATGGCTAGTTCCTGAAACAGGAAGAAAATACTGAAGTTTAAGGCTCCAGAGTTGTGAATCATTCTGAACATGTGGATTTTCTTCACTAAATGAGTTTCTGTAAAGGTGTGTCTATAGATCTTGAATGCATTGGTAGGATAGGATGACTCCGTTCTGTGTGTATACTGGGATGCATTTATTATTACAATATTTTGCTGATATAAGTGCTGATGACATTGTTAGGATGGTTTTCATTTTACTTTTACTAAATGTTTCTGTTTAAGATCTAAGAGCATCAGCACTGTGCCTAGCTGGTTTATATAAATGAAAGCACTTCAGCAGGGGCTCAAGAACTGAAGTGTTGAATAGGGAGACTGTATTCTGGAATAACAGTGTTATCCTTGGGATCCCACAGGGGTGTGCATGGAATGGTGAGGTGGTTGTCCTTCTCTGGGAATCTAGACCTGCCAGGGACACCAATTTGACTGATGAAGATCAGGTTGAGTTTCAGTGGGATATCTCTAAAGAATCACAAAGGGCAGCTAGATGGCGCAGTGGATAGGATACCAGCCCTGAAGTCAGGAGGACTCGAGTTCAAATCCACCCCTGACCAGATGCTTGACAATTACTAGCTGTGTGACCCTGGGCAAGTTACTTAACCCCAATTGCCAAAACAAACCAAAAAAAGGGATTAATAAGACTCAGATTGACTCCAAACACAGCTTGATACTTACTAGCTGTGTGACCCTGGGCAAGTCACTTAACCCCAACTGCCAAAACAAAACAAAAAATTACAAAGACTCAGGTTGACTCCAAGCCAGTTGAAAAGATTTATTATAGTTTTGAGGTTTCATGCTCAAAACTTAAATCCTGCCAGGGTAAGGGCAGATTGTGCTGGACAAACCAGAGATTTAGAGGTGTTCGCATGGCCATGAAAGGAGTGTCACTATAGTGGGTAGAAACATTCCACAACCTGGGCAACTGTGATGAGTGAAATCTGAAATAAGTGAGGAAATATTCAGTCTTGCAAGCATACTGGTTTATTAAGCAATGTAAACCAACTGCATAACCAATCAGGACGAGGCCTCCTCAGTTTGGCACTGGACCCTAAATACAGAGGGGAACAGATTTTTATGCATTAAAAGAAAACAATTAATGGGATCTAAACCAGGATACAAGATTGGGAAATCTGATTTCTAACTGGAAGAAAGATTAGGGACTTTCTAAGTTGGGAAGGGGAAAGTAAATAGGTGCAATTCTCCAAAATCAGAAAGAGGCATCCCCACTCCCTCTCCCGGCTCTGTAATCAATCAAAGGAACAAGGAAACAAAGTGATAGACCAGTACAGGACCAGTTTTCAGATGGGACATATGGGTTGCTTGAGACGTGTAATTGAGGAAAAAACTCCTTGCATCTGGCTTCTGATCTGACTGGGTTTCCGGTCAGCATAATTTTGTTTCTTAGTTAAGGGTCTCTAAGCAACAGCTAGGGGTGGTCCAATTTCCTACTCACGAAAGGCTAGGTTCAAACAACATAATAAAGTTTTCTTACAATCCCCATAATTGAATAGAAAGGGGACTGAGCCAGATCCAAAACTGAGTCACGAGATGGAGTCAGGGGGGTTCACTCAATGCCCACAGTATTCAGCTTATTTTGAGCTGAAATCCACTTGTATCCAAAGCTCTATGCCAAACCCCGGGTATATAAATAGATGACAGCCCCTGCCCTCAAGAGATTTACATTTCCCTAGGGGAGAGATGAACATTCTCAGATAAGCAAAATACCAGGTAGATTATGATGGGAACAAAGATAAGATCCAGGCAAAATACTCCAGGAAAACTGGAGAAAGAAAATACTTTCAGCTGGGCGGGGGGTGGGGGGGGAATCCTAGAAGTCTTTACAGAGGAGAGGGAAGGACTTAAACTGAGTCTTGAAGCCAAAGAGGAATTATGAGAAACAGAAGGGAAGGAAGTGCATTTCAGGCAAACATGAGAGATGATCTGCATAAGGCATAGAGATGAGAAAGAGCATGTCAAGCTGGGGGCACAAGTAGTAACAGAGTTTGCAGGGAGCAGTGAGCACCTAAAGGGAGCAGCAGAAATGAGAAAAGGTGATAAAAGTGGGCTAGAAAGCTAGGCTAAGCCATGATTCGGAGAGCCTTCCATGGCAGGCGAAGGAGGTTGTGTTTGAACCCAGAGGCAACAGGGAGTCACTGGGGGTTTTAGAGCAGAGGCGTGATGTGGTCAGAACTCACCCTTAGGAAAATGATTTTGGAAGCTGAGGGAGGGATAGATTGGAAAGAAAAAAAGACTGAAAACAGAGAGAGCAGTTAGGAAAAGATTATAATAGTCCAGGAAGAAGTTGATGAGGCTTTCAAGCCTCAAGTTTTAAGTGGAGAGAAGTAGAAGGAGGTGAGAAATGTTTAAGTAGGTTCAATGGGATTTGGCAAACTGGGGAGGGACTGAGAGGGTGAATATGCTGTTAGGATGGCCAGGTTTAGGAGAGAAAGATTATGAAACATGAACTAGAGGTGCCAGTGAGACATTCAGGCAGAGATGTCTGACTCAGGGATGAGCATTCTGTGAAGTTTGGATTCAGCCAAAGAGCTGCTCTTGAGGACCTAGAGGGCCACATGTGGCCTCGAGGCCAAGGATTCCGCACCGCTGGACATGGATGGACCTGTGGAAATGGCCATCAGTGGAGAGATGAGGACTGAAAATATAAATCTGGAAGTCATTTGCATGGGAAAAAAAGCAGGGCAGCTACATGGCACAGGGGATAGGGAATGGGGCCTGGATGAAGTAAGGAAAACTAATCTTCCTTAGTTCAAATCCAGCCTCAGACACTTACTAGAGGCTTAACCCTGTTTGCCTCAGTTTCCTCATCTGTAAAGTGAACTGGAGAAGGGAATGGCAAACTACTCCAGTATCTCTCCCAAGAAAACCCCAAATGGAGCTCACCATGAGTTGGACACAACTGAAAAAATGACTAAACCAAAACAATTAAAATCATGAAAAGAAACAAGCTCATGAAAGGAAAAAATAAATTGAGAGTAGTAACTAAAAAAGTCTGGGGTGACATCATGATCTGGAAGTAGTGACTACACAACAAAGGAACAAAGAAAGAAACTGAGAAGGGATTGTTTACACGGGAGAAGCAGGAAGAAGTCTCAGAGAAGCTGATAAGTGAGGGTGAGTGAGGTTACGGAGAAATTTTATGAGGGAGCTTGCAACTGGGATGGCTTTAATCTAGACCTCTCAGCCCCATTCCAGGCTTAAAGCTGTGGTCCCATGGCCTCAAGTAAAGTCATTTGCTGAGAGAAGGAGGGTCAGAGCTTGCCGACACGAGGAAGAAGTTTGTGTGGAGTGCAGTAAAGGCTCTAGATGAGGTCAGACAGCATGAATTCATTGTGGGCCTAGTGTTCAAAATTTCCAAACTTCTTCCAGCCATTTAGTTAGCAGCCTGGGCGGCAGAGAAGGAAACAAAGGTGTCTGAAGTGATCTAGTCCTTGGATATTGGGTGCAGGAGAGAAAGAAGGGTCTTGTTGACCTGGTGCTCTATAGTTTGGGTTAAGACTGACAGAAATAACCAGAAGAGGGACAGACTGAGTGAACAGGGAGAGAATGAGTAACTGGAAGTTATGGTGAGGATAAAGAACAGACTTAGGAGTAAAAGAGTAGGAGAGATGGACAAGACATTGTGATCAGAGAAACTCAGCGGTGAAGATCTTGGAGGTACAACGGTTTCAGATGATAGTGGATCTAAGCAGTGACAACTCTTGAGAAGCTGAGGAGGGTGATGAACTGGAATTGAAGATATTGGAAGGGTCACCAACACAAATATTGAAGTGACCAAAGATCTGGGCAAGGGTTGGGGTTGAGAAGATTATTACTTAAAGAGGGAATTTGACCTGAAGGTTGGTAAAAGACCAAAGCAATAAAGATGATGATCAAATAGTGTGAACTTAAAAGAGAGAAATTACCAAATAAAAATGGTAGCTGAGGAGTCTGGAAGCGACAGCAAGGAGCCACAAGTGTGCCGACTCCTGCGACCAGCCCTTGGGAATGGATTTGGGGTAGAGGGAAAGATAAGAGGAGGGAGTAACACTGGAGAAGGTATCAAGAGCTAGAATGTGCTCACCCATTTATGTCAGTTTTTAAGTCCTGAGTCAGCAATCTTTCAAAACTAGGCTACCAACTTACAGATCCCTTTCTTCCGGGCTATGAGCCAGGACAGGATCTGGCTTTTTTTTTTTTACATATTAAAAGTCCTTCCCCAAGGAGGCAAACACCTCTTGGAGTGAAAAATCTGTCAATCATTCACATCTTTTCATGAATTACTTTAACTCAACTAAATTACTGCCAGAATGAAGAACTACTTGATTGGCAGAGGGAAAATGGGAATTCTGATGAAAATTATGGAATGGGGAGGCAGGCACTGGATAGTGGGGCATGGCCTGGGACCTACTGTTGGCCAATCAAGGAAAGCCAGGGTGATTTGAGTTTGTACAACTTTGTATGTGGACTGTGCTTCACTGAATTAAATAATTCTTGGCTGATATAAAACTGAAGTTATGTTAAATGGTGAAAACTATCATCCCAAAGTAAATGTTGCTGGATAGGCTAATCCCCTAGAGAAGGGCTGCTTCACTCACTTGGAGGCCTGTATCTGCACAAAAGATCAGAAGCATTTGAGAGAAGAAACAGTCTAGACTGGATAGGCTACTGTGGTAGATCCAGGTCAGATCATATATGAATCACTGCATTCAGTGGCAGGTGCTGCACTTTAGGAAGGACACTGATAAGTCACAGTGTCTTGGACAAGGAAGGCAACCAGAAAGGACTGTGAAAATCCTTGAGTTTGCTTCATTTAAACATCTGCTAAAGGAACTGGGAATATTTAATCTGGAAAAGAAAAGTCTTGGGAGAGACATGACTTGACGTATTTGTAGGGCTTTTCACACGACTTGTTCTGTCTGGCCTCAAAGTAAAGGGTAAAAGTGGCGCCATAGTATTTTTAGGTGAGATACCAGGAAAATCTTCCCAATCTAACACTCTAGTCAATGCACCCTTATCATCACATCACTGTAACTGTGGATATGGGTAGCTTGGGCATTAGTAGACCCATTCTACAGATGGGCAAAATGGGATGTTGAGAGGTTAAAGGACTGACCCAGGGTCACACAACTAGCTCATTATCAGAGTCAGACTTTGAAATCAGTTCTTTATGGCTCACAATCCATCCACCGGGAAGAGTGCCTGCCCTTCACTAGAAGTCAAGTTTTGTGGCTTCTGAGGACCCTTCCAACTCAGAGACACAATCTTCATTTCACTCCCAGTACTCCTTTAAGAGAAGAGGTGAGAAAGTCTTTATTGGAAATGATCACTTAGCTTTCCAGGAGAAATTCAGATAGATAGATAGATAGATAGACAGACAGACAGACAGATAGATGGATGGATGGATGAATAGGCAGATAGGTGGATGGATACATAGATAGACAGATATAGATAGATAACACATGATAGAGATTCATAGTTTGACGTACAATCCTCTTTATTTTGTTATATACATGGAAGTTTTCATCTTAGTTGATGTTTGTTAAATTTAAAAAATAAATGCAAAGGACAAAAAAGAACTGATATGATTTTGAACCAACAGCAGTTTAAAACGTATCAATATACATAAAATCTTCCAAATCCAAGATTAAGAATTCAATTTTCTGATTCTTTTCCTCTTGAAAAAAAAATGTTATCTAGCTCCTCTCTAACCTTCCTCATTTCACTGAAAGCATTTTATTTTCCTTACTTGAAAATTTTATTTTGGATTTGAAAGAAAGCAACTGGTTTCCTTTTGTATTCTTAGGCAGAAAATGTTTCAAACCTGTTTCAATACGGTCTTATCTACCAAGGACACTGAGCTATATGTGCGATGTCTCAACTGACTGGCTTACAGATTCTTAACAAAGAGATTTTTTAAAGGAAAGTATGCCATCTTTCTGGAAGTTTAAAATCTCCTTAGTCCTTCCTTAAAGGACAAATTTCTTACTTGTAAAGAAACCAATGCATATTATGGATTCTAGCAAAACGTCAAAAAGTTTAGCAGGGCCAAGCTGCAAAAGTAGAACCCAAGATGGTGTAATATCACTCAGAGGACTCAAAGCAACATCCTCTCTCTGAGATATATTCTCTACTCAAAAGGGATCCGTGTATAGAGCTCAGAAGTCCATGAACTTAGATGATAAAAAAATTAAATCTTTATTGTCATTAACTGAAATTTAGCATTTCCTTCGATTCTTTATCAGCGTGATTCTGAAAAGGGGTCCATGGGTTTCACCAGACTGCTGCCAAAGGGGTCCGTGATACGAAGTAGGAGCAGTCGTGCTGTGACTCATCATTGATCTATTGACTATTGACCCTTTCTTCTTATAATGAGCTCTTTCCACTTCCTAAGATTGACTGGTAAGAGACAAAATATTATTGCCACATTTACTACTCTGACTGCTCCAAATAATTGCCCTTAAGGTTAGTTAGGTTATTGGAACAACAAGGAGACTGTTTAGAAAGGGTTTATAAAAAAGCTCCCAGGGACATCTTTCCACCAATTTATTTCCCTCCTTGGTGTAATCTTCTCTGTCTTCCCAATTTTCCTCCCTAAATTGAAGGTCCTTTATAGTGGAATAAAATAAATTTCTCAAAATGGAAAGCTTGCTGGAGTCAATGTCACAACAGAATAGCTCTTCTGAGTCTGCTTTAAGCTGACACAAAGAGAGAGTTTTGTGGTCCCCCTGAAACTTGAGCGTAGGCTCAAATATAACATGTAACTACTATTGTCTTACATAACTGTCCATGACAACTGTACTTTTGGGGACTAAAAATTACAAGACCACAGTTTTAGGATTTGGGAATGCTTAGGTAGTAGAATAACACAGCAAGTGTAAACTTTAAGCTTGGATCTGTTTTGATAAGCCCTGCTAAATAATTATTTCTTTCACAATTATTATTTTATAAACTAAAGCCATACCTGCAAATCCAGCAAACCTCTATCCCTCCTCAAGGCACCCCCACCTCACTCTCCCTAGCCTGCCAAATTTATCCTAAATCCTTCATGATTTTTAAGGCCAAAGCATGCTGGCTAAAATAAGCCCCACACAATGTAGACATAGCAGTATCATGTGGCAGGAGCACATTCATAATGACCCCAAAAAACCTTCCCCTGCTGATGCAACTAAAAAAAAAAAGGCTATTTTTAGTTACTGATTGACTTGGACAGTGGGATTTGAATGAAAGTCCTCCAAATCAGCATGAGTTAGAAGAGGGGAAAAGAGAATACTGTATCTGTGTGACATGAACTCAGAAGGGGACAAGTGCAAAGTCCTACTCAACGTAAAGATGACAAAAACAACCCTAGCGACTCTGTGTAGATTTTTTTAAGTGAATTTCTAAATTTTAGGGGTTTCTTAACAATAGATGGAGCACTGAGCCTGGAGTCAGAAAGACCAGAGCTCAAATTTGACCTCAGACACTTACTAGCTGTGTGACCCTGGACAAATAACTCAACCCCGGCCTACGTAAAACCGGAGAAGGAAATGACAAACCATTCCAGGGAAATGACAAACCATTTCAGTATCTTTGCCAAGAAAATCCCATGGATAGTTGTTCCACAGGATCATGAAGAGTTGAACATGACTCAATGACAGACACACACATAGACACACACACACACACACACACACACACACACACACAATCCCATTTATACTGAATTAGTTATCAAAATAAGTAAAAAAAAAACAAAACACCACGTTCACGGGTGCCACAGTGAGAACCACCACTCTGAAGAATCATTCAGCACCCCAGAATCTGAGAGTTGGAATTCTCTTCCCAAATCTTTCCCGCAGCCTCCAGAAGCCTGAGGGATCCCTTTTGTCTTCCTGCCTCTTGGGGGGGGGGAGAGGAGGGGGCACCTCTTCTTGCTGAGTCAAACACCCAGGGATCTCTCCCAGCTTCTGTCACTTGGCAGCAGTAGTCTGGCTTGAGGTGAGGTAGGGTCAGCTTGCTGGTGCCTTCCTTCGGCCGTGCTGTCATCACAGCACTGTGCCTGCACGCTGCCCAGCGTGTGGTGGTCCTTAATGTAGGCTTCTTGACCAGGCTACCAATGAGGCCCTTTTTCAGTTATCCCTAGTCAGCCTGGGTATGGAGGACGGGCTTGGTGCTATGCCATTTATTTACTCTGACGTTACATTTTCTGGGGGAAATCTCATATTTTCCCTTACGTTTTCCTGTGTCTGAGCATTTTACCTCTTTGTGTGTCAGATCTCTTCTACTATCTGTATGGGAATCAAGGACATCTAAGTGGTGCTGTGGATAGAGCTCCAGGACTGGAGTCTGAAAGAGCTGAGTTCAAATGTGACCTCAGATACTCACTAGCTGTATAACCTTGGGCAAGTGACATCACCATGTTTGCCTCAGTTTCCTCATCTGTCAAATGAGCTGGAGAAGGAAATGGCAAACCACTCCAGTATCTTTGCCCAGAAAACCCCAAATGGGACCACAAAGAGTCAGACATGACTGAAAAAATGACCAAACAACAAAAACATGGTAATCAACACATTTTTTAAATTACTTTTTTTCATTGACTTGTTTGTTTACTTTTAGTTTACAAGATTCAGTTCCACAATCCCTTGAGTTCCAAATTTTCTCCCCTCCCTTCCCTGCCCCCCCATGGTGGTGTGCAATCACGTACAGGATCTGCAAATACTTTCACATTGGACAATAGTCTGGTTGTATAAAAGGGCTGTGAACAATGGGAAAGAAGAAACAAATCCAAACATGGGAAAGAACGAGAGCATGTAGATTGCTTCAGTCTCCATTTAAACTCTGTTCTGTCTAGATCCTTCTCTGAATGTAGACTCTCCTTCCATCCTGAGACTTGTAGAGTTCTCTTATAGCTGTGGCATTGCTGAGAAGAGTCCAGTTTATCAAGGTTGGTTGTCACACATACGATGTGTCTGTGATTGTGTACAAATTTTTCCTGGTTCTGTTCTTCTCACTTAGCATCAATTTGTATAAGCCTCTCCAGGTAATTATGAAGTCCATCTCCTTCCCATTTCTTATAGCAACAATAGTATTCCATTACATTCATATACCACAACTTGTTTAGCCATTCCCCAATCGATGGGCATCTCCTAAATTTCCAGTTTTTTGCCACCACAAAGAGAGCTGCAATAAATATTTTTGTACATATGGGTCCTTTTCCCACTTCTATGATCTCTTTGGGATACAACCCCAGAAGTGGTATTACTGGGTCAAAATCAACACATTTTTTGATGAATTCGATTAAACTTTACACAAATAAATTTACATAAAGTGAATAGTAATTTGAGGGGTGTGTGTGTGTGTGTGTGTGTGTGTGTGTGTGTGAGAAGCATTTAACTGGGTCCTTGATGGCTTTGCCACATTCTTCTTTCTAGCAATGAACAAAGGCATCCAAGACACAGAGTAAATACTTGGCATTGTCTGGAATTACATTTCTGAATTTTCCATCTACCTTCCTGCTTGTGATGCCTTCCAATAAGATAGTTATGTGTAAGAACATTGATAAGGTGGTGATGACGGCAATGTTTTTCACATATCTCCAAAAATACCCACCAACTCCAAGAAATGCTTTTAGTTTCATGAGAGTTCTTTGGCCTTGGTAGGTAGTGCCTAAACTACCTATCTGGGGGATGTTGCCTAATGAGTGGAATCCCAAGGGGCAAAAGAAAGAAAGTCCCAGTTGGCCACGTGCTGTCTAAAGGACTCTACAAAGCATTTCTCAATGCCCCCAAGCAACTCTCTAAGAGGAGAAACTACAGAATGGGTGCTAATCTGTACTGGTACAGGGAGTTTTCTCAGTTGCAGTTCCCCATACCACCTACTTTCCCAATACCACTGAAATCCATGATCCAAGTCACCTGAAAAAGGAAGTTGAGCTCTAAGTAATGGAAAACCCAGTAAAGTTCCCTGAAAAGAAATAATGAAACATACCTTCTCCCATACAGCAGAGAGCTTGGGGACTACAATGGCAGAATATTTTATCTATATATCTACACACGGCAGCTAGGGGGTACAGTGGACAGAATGCCAGGGCCTGGAGTCAGGAAGACGTTCAGATGAAGCCTCAGACACTTACTAGCTATGTGACTCTAGGCAAGTCACTTCTCCCTGTTTGCCTCAGCTTCCTCATCTATAAAATGAGCTAGAAGGAAATGCCAAGAAAACCCGAAATGGGATCAGTCAGACATGCCTGAAAAATGACTGAAAAACAAGAAATATGAGTATGTGTGTATTCAGAATCAAGCACGGTCTTTACATCAAACTTTTTTTGCTTAATTTTTTTTTGTTACAAGGGGAAGTTCTATCGAGGAGTAAAAAAACGACTGTTTTGTAAAGACAAAGGCCATTAATAAAAACCTTTTTTTAAATAGAAAACAATTTTTCTTCATTCTAATGCCTGATAGATTCACAGAATATCAGAACTAGAATGAATCTTAAAGATCATCTGGTCCAGTTTTGTATAGAAAACTGGGCATAGAATTGCTCAGGTCACATGACTCTCTAGAAAGAGCATGGGATAGGATTTGCGCTGGATGCGTAAAAGGAAAAGCCCATGTCTTTGGCACCTGGACCCCAAAGCCTCTGAACCCAGATCTCAGGTATTCCAACCACAGCCCAGGTCTTCTGACTCCACTGAGAGGTATGAGTAATTCCTTCCCTTAAGGAACTGACAGCAACTGGTAAGACCTTAAAACTTTTGAAACTATTAGCAATTATCTTAAAAAAAAAAAAGAACAAAAACACAGCATCTCTATTTAATCTGAATCCGCAATTGCCTGATGGAAAGAGCTACACAAGTTACTTCTTCCTGTGAATTTTATTCCTATGGTTATTTTACCGTACTGTTTATTTTCCAAGATGACTCACTACATATACACTTTATCTACTCCAACTCACCATCTGTCCATCAGCTGATATGATACATTAGAAGGCAGTTTTTAGCTGTGGTTTTTTAAAAGCCAAGTACATGTGGTAACGATTTTAGCTGATGTATTTTTTTAATTCTACCTTGTCTACAACAAATGCTAAAGAATGCTATTTGGTAGCAGTAATAATAATAAGACTGTTTCTTCTGAAATGTATATTCCCTTGCAGTTTTAAAAAACCTAACCTCCTTTATAATCTCCGTGTGAAACAAGTAAACTCCACATTAGAATCAAGACCGGCAAATGGAAGCAGAGAGGCCATGATTTTGCTTCTTTTAAGGGCAATAAATGTTAACTTTCAACATTCTATTCAACGTCTGCAAAATTTCACTAACAAAAATCTGGTGTGGGGTAGAGTTTAAGAGGTAGTTTCTAATTTCTACATGTATCCAGTTCTGCTTCTGTTTTTATATTTAGGATTGAACTGGGACTAAAAATAGTCCCACCTTTCAGTAACTAAAGTCTATAGATTCAAGGTCTCAGGACACCTACAAACAATGGCTAAATACTTCACATTTCTTAGCTGTGGGTGTTTCCATTAAAGTATGGTTCTTCTAGGCAGGAAATATGATATCCTTTGGATTACTACTAAGAAGCTGTTGTGGTTTTCCTAAACCTTTAGGGCAGTGGTTCTCAACCTTGCTAATGCTGCAACCCTGTAATTTTGCTATTGTTATGAATCATAATGTAAATATCTGATATGTAGGATGTATTTTCATTGTTACAAATTGAACATAACCCGCAGGTTGAGAACCGCTACTTTAGGGGGACATACAGCCCATTGGGCCTACCTGCTGAATGGTCAATCTGATGAGGTTCAGGCTCTGGGACCCCCCTTGAGCTCTCCTTGAATCTTCCCAAGGGAAGGCATTTGCCTGAGGTCATGGGCCTTAAATTGTGGTTCTGCCCAAGTCTTTAGCCCTCCTTTGTCCCAATAGTTTCCCACCCTTGAACTGGCCTGGCCCACCATAGTCTATGGTCTCCAGGTAGCAACTTCCTACCCTTAATCACTCATTACTGGAGTCTGACCTCATCTGACTCCTCTTGAAGACCCTCCCCAAACTCCTCCTCTAGACCACCCCTAATTTCTTCCCACAACCTTTCTGTATAAAGAATCCCATCTTCCCTCCCTGCGGTGTGAGAGCACCATAGAATGACCTAGCACAGATTTATTCAGTACTGCTTGCCCAATGCAAGCCTGCAGATACCTAGGCTCCTTAAGAGTCTACCCAATATGGCGAACTTTCAATAAACTTTGTTTTTCTTTGGCTGAGAAGACTTGAGTCGAATTCTTTCCGCAGGACCCGGCGTGTTGGTATTATGGGGTCTCAGCAACCCTAACCCTCTTTGTGGGTACCCTCTTCATTTTTATGGTTCCTTGACCGAGAATCAAACCCGGGCTGCAGTGGTGAGAGCGCCGAATCCTAACTACTACCCTATTTGTGGGTAACCTCTTCAAATCAGGCCCCAATTGTAGGACATTTTCTAACCATTTTGATCAAGAGACTGAAAAAAATCTGTGTGTAACTAAGATCTGAAAGTGACTTTAAATATAAGTAGACCCAAGGACTCCCCTCAAGGTTATTTGGCAAATTTTATCTCAATAATGTCCTATACTCTGTTGTGCCTGGTTCAGGATATAGTTGCCACAGCAACTGCTTGTAACCAGACCTACTTGTTGCACCTTGATGGTGTTTGAGATGAAAGAGTTCAGAGTCTGAATCTAAGGTCAGAAAAGGTCTTTATTCTTTCTCATGAGAAAGGACCTTGCTTCCTGTCCCCCACATGGCGGCAGGGAGAGGGCAACAGGTAGAAGCCAGCCCATGATTATATAATCTTCTAATGCAGAAACCCAACCCCCCCAACTGGCCTTCACTCCTATTGGTAGGGGGGCTGACCCACAACCTAAGCTCGGGAATCTCTCTGAGACAAAGGACCCAGAAACATGTGTGTGTCCAATGAAAGCAGTCTTAACCTTATTTGATGTATCTTCTTATGAGCTGGCTCTGGGAGAGGGTCTCCATTGCTCTAAGCCCTAGATTGCTTGAAGGTCAGGTGACCTAACCCTAGGCCTAGTGAATATTAAGCCATTCTAGATTTGATTTTTCAGAATGGGGAAACTTCACTATAAATTATCCCTCACAATGGCCCTAAATAGGCAAAGGGAGGGGAGACAAGTCCAGCTGAAACAGAATCTGCCAGCTGGGATCAGAATTAAAGCATGGACTGTATGGCTATGTGTCAGTTGGATTCACTACAAAAAGGGAAGTCAACAAAGTACTTTACATGTCGGGAAGTAAAGTTTATATACCTCTGGACCAATCAACAGAATTAGGCCAAAGGGTTGTTTTGATGACTGTTCTGACCACATCTAACCATTGTTTAAATCTGACTCAACTTGCAACAAAAATATGATAACTTGTTAAGCAATCTGGGCTGGACCTACCTACCTATCTCATTCTTTCACTTAAAGAAAAACAGGACATAAACAACATGAAATTTTATATTTGGCAATTTGTTAAGTTGAAGAATTTCCAAAAGTAAATTGTGAAGAGGAATAAAAATAGTGAAATATACGTCCTTGAAGTTAAAAGAAAACTGTAGACGGGCAGTCAGGTGGTGCAGCGAAGAGAGCACTAGCCCTGGAGTCAGAAGGACTTGAGTTCAAATGCAGACTCAGACACTTAACACTTACTCGATGTGTGACCTTGGACAAGTCACTTAACCCCGATTGCCCTGCCTTCCCCCCTCCAAAAAAGCAAAAAAAGAAACCTGTAGATACAAAAGTATTTACATATTCACCTCTTCTGGGTAGCTAACAAAATGAAAAGGTTTTTGCTATGTCCCTATTAGCTGGAAAATTATTAGTCACAGAAAATATTAGTCTATCCAAAGGCTGAGAGTTCTCCGAATTCTCTGAAAGTAGGAGAAAATTAGAATTTCTCCTGTGAAGGAGAAAGTAAGTCAAGCCATTCTTAAAAACGAATTATTGCAATCTGATTTTTTAACTACCTAAATTTCAGTTTTTAATAATAAGCTTTCTTATAAAAGCACAGATAATTTGAAGATGTTTGAGAATGATAGAAAAAGCACTTGACTTAATAAACATTTATGTGAAATGAATTAGAGACGGAAATGGCAAAAGGCCATTTACTTTTTAGAAGTAAACTCAAAATAGGGTCACAGATAGTCAGACATGACTGAAATGACAACAACAAAAAAGTGCTCACCATAGGCAAGGAATGATGTTATGCACCAGAGATAGAAAAATGAAAAACAGACACAGTGTTCCAAAGAGATCGCTCCTTAATAGCAGAAATAAGATATGGGCAAATAAGAACAGATACAAATAAAGTAGTATAAGAAACTCTGAGAGAGAATTCATTTGGGGATAAACTGTGAAAACTTCATTGAAGACCTAAGACACACGTTGGGCCTTTAAGTTAAAACAATGTCAACTGAAGGAAGATGATCAGAAAACGAGTTGTAGTCCAATGTGGCTTAAAATGTAGAATATGTAATGGGCTATTGAGTGAAATATGGCTGGAAAGGTAACTTGGAGCCTTTGCAAAGAGGCCTTGGATCCCTGAAGGAATTTTAGTTTTTAATACAAGAGGGTGCCAAATGAATGTATCAAAGGGAATGACATGGTTGGACACTAAATTATGATTTTTATAGCCACGTGAAAAGTGGGCTAGACAGGAAGAGACTGAAAGAAGATAAGGAGACAGCTTTGGATAAGGTCCAAGGGAGAGCTAAGGAGGGTCAGAAGTAAAGTGGTGTCACAGTATGAGTGAAGAAATCAGGAAGAATGAATGGGATTTGGAAACCAATTAAACATAAGTGACAGGCAGGGCTTGGGGCAACTTCCTGACTTCAAAGTCTATCTTTGTGAGCAACTGGTACAAAGGTTCTTTATCTCTATTCAAGGGCAGGAGGGACTTTTTCAACTGGCCGACTTGCACAAAAGTATAAGTTATTGGCAAAACATTATTATGTCCTATGATTTCTTCAAATTAAGTTTTGGAGTTTATGTCCATAGCAGATAATGTTAAAGATGCTATTAAAATGGATGATTGTTTTAAAATCTAAAACAGTGTTTAGAATTGATTGGTAAGGAAATGGAGGGAGAAAAAGAAAATTTAAGGTAGCCAGAAGTGTGTCTCTTGACCAGGGCTGTCCCCCATCTTGGGCATCATCTGAAAAGAAATAGTTACAAATTTGTGAAAAGTTTCAGGTGATTCTGTAAACATGCTCATTTTCTAAATATAAGGTTTCCAGGACATAAAAATCTCTGTACAAAAAAATATCAGTTGTTTGACTATAAGGCTTATTATCTATAATGCTAAATTTTGCTTTAAGTTTTAAATTCCCTGTCATTAAATCCTAAAGTATCAAACTTCCAAGCATGAAGTCCTACTTCTAAATCCTACTGTTGTTAAAAAAAAAATTAAGAGGAAACCCTATAAAGGTGACATGATAAATAGGAAAATGTGAAATATTTAGTAAAAGGAATCACAAACCATAGTTTAATACCACATAAAAAGTGTCAATAGATATTTTTACTGGAAATTAAACACTGCTTAAAATGAAGCTGGTAAAGCAGGGGTAGGGAGCCTGTGGCTTTCAGGTCATATGTGGCCCTGTAGGTCCTTCAGGCCTTTTGACTGAGTACAAACTTCACAAAACAAATCCTCCTAATAAAAGGATTTGTTCTGTAAAATTTGGAGTCAGTCAAAAGGCCGAATCCAAGGACCTAGAAAGCCACATGTGGCCTTGAAGTCACAGGTTCCCCACCCCTGTCCTAGAGGTAGCTAATAAAATCACTTAACATATCAGGATAAATTCCTTTTTAAGAAATCTGTCTTGATCAATCGATCAATCATTATTATGTGTTTATTATGTGCCAAGAACTGAGCTAAGTGCTAGGGAAACAAAAAGAGGCAAAAGACAGTACCTGTCCTCAAGAAGCTTATAATCTAATGGAGGAGATAACATGTAGGCAAGTATATACAAAGCAAACTACATACAGGATAAAGAGGAAATAATTAACAGAGGGAAAGCACTGGAATTAAGAGGACTGGGGAAGGCCACTTGGACAAGGTGGGATTTTAGTTAAGACTTAAGGGAAGCCAAGGAGGTTAGAAGTTGGAACAGATAAAACTGAATTATAAGGGGTTAAGCAGAGAGTAAGAAGAGAGAAAATGGAGGTACTTAGGCCTTTTTGAAGAGTTTAGCCACAAAGGGCAGAAGAGTTATACAAGAGTTGGGATAGAAGGATCAAGTGAGGTTTGTTTGGGGATTTTTCAGTATGGAGGAGACATGGGCATACTTGTAGGCAGCAGGAAATGAGCCAGGAGAGGAAGAGATGGAAAACAAGTGACATAGTGGGCATGACAGATGGGGCAGTCTGCTAGAGGAGAAAGCATGGTTGAGATTCCTTGAATAAGTAGAAGGGTTAGCCTTGGTAAATAAGGGCACTTTATCATGGGAAGAAGAACATCTGAGTGTCTGATGTGAGGAGTAAGAGAGGAGTTCACAGAGAATGGCCTAAATTTTTTTTCTGTAAAATACAAGGCAAAGATCTCAGCTGAGAGAGAGGGAAGAGGGGGTTGTCCTGGGAGGTTTTGGAAGAGCCACTGACTGTGGAGAATGGGAGAGTGAGTTGATAAAGGTGGCAGAGCAGGATTGCCTGGCAGCAGTGAAGGCCCAATTGGGGTTGTGTAACATAAATTTGTAATGAACTCAGTACAGTTGTGTGATTTTCTCCACCTCTGTTCAGCAGCACATACATAGGCAAGGAATGGTGGGAAGGATCCAAGGCTGAGGCTTGGCTGGGCATCCTGAGGCCTTAGCTGTATTAAAGGTCTCTTAACTTTTTTGGGTTTTAGTCTCAGCCTCAGTAAAACAGGGATAATAAAACCTAGTCTACCTACTTCACTGGAGGTATAGTGAGAATTAAATGGTATGATAAGCACTTTAACAAGCATTTTGTAAATTATGAAGGCTGCATAAAAGTTACTATTACTATTACACTCTTTTAAAGGCATTTTTAAATGCCTAAGAAGATGCATTAGTAGTGTAGAGGAATGTCTTTTCTTTTGCTTGGGGCTTTTCTAAAGTTGTCACAAGGTAGTTTTTTGAACTAAACATAAGATAAAACTATACTTACACCTTTTTCATTTTTAAAATCAAGAGTGGTTACAAAGCCTCATTTACAAGCTATAAAAAAACATTTTGCTGCTAAGACTTTCACTTATGGCTGAATAGGCACAAATAAATCACCTACCCTACCCTACAAAAGTGCCTCACATTTCACCATATAATCATGTAGACTCACATGATAATCCTCCTTTTGGAAAGTAGTTTTCTATGTCACATTACTCGATGACCTAGTTTTGGAAAACATTATCCAAGGAAATTGTGTTCTAACTTGACTCTAAGTTTCTGGCAAATGCTAGGATCACTTGTGAAATCACCAGTCATGAGCTTTGGATCAGAGCCAGTCTCCATCACTCAGTGTGCATGACTCAGTGGAGAGAGAAATGTGTTCAGACATGAATGTTAAATTCATGACCTCTGTTAAGATTCTATTTTGGAGCCTAATCTAGGTTTTATCCCATTTGTGTTTGTCACTTCAGCATATAAGGATTTAGTTATATCTATTTAGGGGAATCTAGCTATCAGCTTACATCTGCATATACTGTATGTTGGTCTATAAACATATTCATTGTTTTAAAAACCACCTACTAGAAAAGTTTAAATTTTATAAATGAGTAAGAATTACACGTATTCCATAGGTGAAGTTACTAGGAGGCACATTTTAGCTTCTGTGTGGAGCTGTTCTACAATGGAATGGGCTCCCCCAGTTACTGACTTAACGCAAAGACATGGTTTACAGAGAATTCCTGCAAGGAGTGTGGCAAATTGGTAAATTAATCTAAAGTTACTTTCAACTATAGATTTTAATGATTCTAGGTCAACTCCTGGACTTTAAATCTAAAATTTGTAAAATGAGTTAGATTTTTGCACTAGCTTCCTCTGCCCCCTCCCAGTTTATTAGTTTCTCGGTAACCACTAGTTTTCACTGTGAGCCCCAATTTCAGAAGGTCAAATTATTCAAACGAAACTAGCTACATGTGCTCGCCAAAGGGCCTTCAGTTCAACTACAAAGAAGCAAGTCACTACTTTTATCTTCTTTGGCTGACCCAAATAACTTAGCTGAAAATAATCTCTTAGCAAAGCAGTACTTTCCATTCAGTAACACCCTCACAAGAGAGAACTGGACGCTGTTACCCCACCCTTTATTTATAGATAATAATTCCACCTCTTTTTAAAAATCAACATCTTTTTCATTAAGAATTTTATTCATTAAGAATGGATCTAAACGAAAACATTCCAATATACAAAGAACAAAAAAAAATTAATCAGCATTTATTAAGTGCCTACTAGGTTCTAAATGCTGGGGACATAAAAATAAGCAAAAAACAATCTTTGCCCTCAAAAGGCTCGCAAACTAATGGAGAAGACAATGGGCAAACAAATATGTACAAACAAGCTATCGAGGATAAACTGAAAACGGGAGAAGGTACTATACGGGATGGCAGAGTTGAAAGGAGTCTTGTATATTAGAAAACTGCATATGAACGATGCACAAAAATGAAGTTTTAAACCCTGTTACACATATGTGTATCTGAGTGACTACAGAATCCTCTAGAAAACCTATTTTTAAAAAAGTTTAAATCACAATTGAGAGAGGATGGGAAAGGCTTCCTGGAAAAAGGTGAGGTTTAAAGGAAGCCAGGGAAGGCAGGAGATGGAGATGGGAAGGAAGATCCCTCCCGTAACGAATGTCAAGTAATTGGACTCAGTTGAATAATGAATCCCTATTCCCCAGATTACCTAAAGTATACTTAAAGTATAATTTACTGATCCTTTCTAGAAGCAGATGTTAGAAGAAAATTTTTACAGCACAAATTTTAAAATCCACGAGAAAATATTTATACTTGATAAATTTCTACTCCCCCCATTATGTAACACAAAAATGACTTGTTTGAGAGATAAATATAAAGAATCTTCTTTATTATAGCAGTTGCTGACTCCTTTCTGAGCACAGAAAACCAATTTCAAGACAACGTGTCACAAATGAATTAGCTGAGATTAAACTTGGTAACAAAAAATGTAACAGGAGAATTGATTAATTATGAACACTAAATTGTGATTTAAACTTTTTAAAAAAATAAGTTTACAAGAAGATTCTGGAGTCACTCCAATACACACATATGTAACAGGGTTTAAAACTTCATTTTTGTGCACCATTTATATGCTGTTTCTAATACACAAGGCTTCTTTCAGCTCTAACATCCTATATAGGAGCCTATCCTTTTCCTTCTTTTTAAGTCTAAGAGAAATGGTTAGCTCACGGAAATGTCAGAAAGACTGAATAACAAGGAAATAAATTCAGTGTGATTATGTAGCAGTTGGGGGGAGGATCTCTGTGGAGTATAAGTGGTGTAAACATAAACTGAAGCCTGTAAAACCTTAAATTTCCTCCTCCCCCAACAAAAGCATTCCTGCTTACTCATCGTGAGACTGCATGTCTCCTAGGAGTCCAGAAGGTCGAGGCCCAACCCAAACTAGCAAC
The DNA here is from genome assembly GCA_028627135.1 of Pseudochirops cupreus. Lineage (NCBI taxonomy): Eukaryota > Metazoa > Chordata > Mammalia > Diprotodontia > Pseudocheiridae > Pseudochirops > Pseudochirops cupreus. The sequence goes on from CM053584.1 coordinate 372,509,934, forward strand.
TAATAGAATGAGCACGTTTCCCGGTTGTGGGTTCAGGGAATCTGTAACAGGCAGTTTCCATCGCTTCTAGGTAATTGTCGCCCAGACCCAGGCCGGATCTCTCAGAGGTGGGAGCCAGAAAGGTGACATTCACTGGAATTACCTTGGGGTAGAGGGCCGGGATGGGGCCTGGTCGCCCCACGTGGGAGCTTTCTCTCCCCCTTCCTCTGCCCCCCAGGCCACGGGCTTGTTTTCCTCTAGAAAAATCGCCCCCGCATTTCTCCACCGATAAATGGGGAGGTCACTTTAGGGCGCGCGAGCGAACCCGGGAGAGTCTGATGCGGATCGTGCGGACCTGGGCCCAGCCTCTCAAGCTCCCTGAGCTACATAAGTCACATTTCCCCCCCCCCCCCAACCCCCAGAACTGCCTAAGCTTTCAGTACTTCGGTCATTGACTCCAGGGCTCCTCATTATATAAGACTATTTACTTAAAACTTTTAAAATGACCAAAGGAAGCAGCAACAGGGGTCCTTGCTGCCTCCAGCCGGGCTCCCCAGCCTTCCTTCGGCTAGGAGGCTCCCCCCGCCTCGTTCACCGCTGTCGCCCCTCTCCTGCCTCTCGGGGCCTGCCCTCTGACATCACCCCACGGGGACATTACCCCACGGGGCTCCTTCGCTAACTCCTCCACGTCCCCGCCTGGGCTGACATTGTTTCCCCTCACTGGTGTTTCGTCCAGCCCCACGCCAGGCGCACTGTAGGCCACGGACCCGCTCACACAGGGGCTGGGGAAAGGCCTGGGGGTTAAGTTGCAGATTTGACCTCCGTCCCTGCCCTGAGGCAGCTTACATATATCTCCGCCCACCCTCCCCCCGCCCCATTTCGGATTTTCGGGGCCAGTAACTCCACCCGCTTGTGGTAACATATCAGAGGCCCGGAGAAGGGGCTCAGTTTCCCCCTCGGTAACAGAAGGGGCGGGGCCTTAGGCGGACCCTTCGAGCTCAGCCGGGGTGAGGGGGGCACTAGGCCTCAGGCCCGCTCCCTCCCCTCCCCCGCTCGCCGGGAGAGCTCTGGGCCGGTTAGTTTATTCTGGCCGGGACGCTGGGAGGTCGTGGACCTCGCCCAAAGTCACAAAACACGTTTGAAAGTAAATCCAAACCGCGTGACTGGGGTTGGGGGTAGACGCCCCGAGAGGGCCAGTAAACAGGTAACGCCCCGCGACCTCCCCTCCCCCACCCGGCACGGCCTCCCCCGCTGGGGCCCAGAAGGATTTGAAAACTCTTGGGGAGGACGAGGTTGGAAAAAAGATCACCTTTCCCAGCTTCTGACACCTCTCTTTTTTGACCCCCGCCCCCTCGCTTTCCTTTTGCCCCTCTCAGAGGGACTTCTCCTGGGGACTCCCCCCCCTCCCGACTCCTTACTCTGAGCATGCGCACCAGGGCGTTTCCCCCTCCCCCCCATTACATCAGCACCTTCCACCGGGTTCTAGAGAGCCCCAGCAACAAGGGAGGCCTCCCGGCACGCGGCACGCTGGCCAATCAGCTGCCTCCCTCGGAGCCCTCTCCCCCTCCCCCTTCTCCTCCTTTCCACAGTTGAGGCGAAGCTTCCAGACTTTTCTGCAAAGGGCCGGCCCCTCTGTTCCGAATCCATCCGCCCTTTGAGTTTCAAACACCATCTAAGGAGGTGAGGAGGGGCGGGAGGGGCCTCTGTCACTCGCTTGTCTGGCGCCGGGGTGGGGTGGGGACAGTTATCTCACCGTACTGCATTCCTGAGGCGGCGGGCACGGAACTACTTTTGTCCGCGCACTCACACCGCGCTTGCGCGCAGGTGACGCGTCCTACGACGTTCCATAAATAGCGAGCGGCGGGTCGGGGGCAGCGCATAATCGAACCCAACCTACTCAGTCTGCATCTTTTGGAGTTTCGTGGCGCGGTAAGTCTCGGGTCCTAGGCACTGCCAGAAGGGGTTCAGTACTCGGGTTATGGGAGAGACAAGGTAGTCAGGGCCGCCGGTGTTGCGGGCTCTAAAAGGGCAGGTGAATAAAGTTAGTGAACGTTGAGGCACCATGGTGAGAAGCTTGTGTTCTGAGGCTTAGAAACACTTGAGTCACGGGCGACGGGAGGGGCCGCGGTGGTGGTCCTGGCCGCGGGCTTTGCCCCGGCTCGCTCGGGTGGCCAAGGGCCTCAGACTTGGCTCAAGTTCGCTCACGGCATTGGGAAGTTTTTTGGGCCGCTGGGGGGGGGGGGGGGGTAAACGTGGCGCAAGTCTCTTTGGGCATGGGCTGCTATTGGACGGCTTCCGGAGTCTCGCGAGATTAGCCTCCTGCAGGAACGGGGGGTCGGAGGTGTTTTTTTAACCCGGAAGATGATTGGGAAACAAAGTGGCGCAGGTTTTGCTGGAGGCCGCGTCTGTTAGGGCCAGGCTGTGGGGGTCTGTAAGGCTTGTGTCTGGGGAGGTTTGTTAACGTTTGGGGGAGCTCAGCCTCCGATTGGGGGGAGGGAGTGAGCGAAGTTGGGGGCAAAGTGATGCGTCCTAGGTCGGGGTATCGGAAGCGTTGTGGCTGTCATTGTGCCGTTGCTCCTTACTCCCGCAGCCCCACAGACCTGCCCCCCCTGTTGAGAAAGCAAGATGGTCTATGCCCTGTTTCTGTGACCTTTGAGCTCAACTTCTGTTCTATAATGGTTTGTAGAAATGCAGGAAACATAAGCTACTTAGAATACGAAACGACTAAGAAAAAGGTTTAGAGAGAGAAGACTTTGTTAGATAGTGTTGGTTGTCTTGATTGGCTGGATTCCTTGACAGCTTGGAAGGGGAGAGAAAAAAACTTTTTGGTGTTTCAGTTAATGTAAATACCTGGTCTTGGATCACATTTGAGTTGTTGTGAGGAATGTGAGTATAAGAAAATAAAAGGCCAAAATCCAAGGCTGTATGACTAGGTGGGGGGAGCTGCTGCTAAATAAGTAAGATCAAGGCAGGATGTGATCTGAGAAAACAGCTGTTAAGTTGGAGAATAACTGTTAAATGATATTATGTTTATTTGTAGGTCACAATGCAGATCTTTGTGAAGACCCTGACAGGCAAGACCATCACCCTAGAGGTGGAGCCCAGTGACACCATTGAGAATGTCAAGGCCAAAATCCAGGACAAAGAGGGCATCCCCCCTGACCAGCAGAGGCTCATCTTTGCAGGCAAGCAGCTGGAAGATGGCCGTACCCTGTCTGACTACAACATCCAGAAAGAATCCACTTTGCATCTGGTCCTGCGTCTGAGGGGTGGCATGCAGATCTTTGTGAAGACCCTGACAGGCAAGACCATCACCCTGGAGGTGGAGCCCAGTGACACCATTGAGAATGTCAAGGCCAAAATCCA
>CM053584.1:372513378-372535187 GCA_028627135.1 Pseudochirops cupreus
TGTTAAGAAAACAAATTGCCAATGCTAGCATCATTTTGCACTTAAGTCTTAATACAAGTTTTGAAATTACCAGGTTCAGTAACAGCTGAGCCAAATGCTAATAAAGGATTTTGTTGCACATTGATTTTGATTCTGTTTTTGTCATACTGTTAATTTTTCCAAATTAAAACGGGTTATTTTGTGTCTAGGTGGAGTAAATTGACTTTTGGGTTTGAGGCTGTGATCTTAACACTGAAGCAATTTCTATGTGTGTATTGAGGTTTAAAATTCCCACAAAATTACATATCTTTAGCATGGTAACAAGATAGCATAATTTATATAGCACTTAAGATTTACAGTCACTTACACTCATGTTTGGGTTAGGGTTAGGGTCGCAAAAGAGGAAGCTGAATTGGTCATGCTTTACTGCTACTGTGGGAGATTGGGTTTGAACCCAGATTTTCTAGATTTCAGGTGCCTGGACAGTCTTTGCTTTTTTTTTTTTTTTAAACTTATTTCTGTACAAAAAAGCCCTTAGACAATTGAATAAGGTCAAATTGTGCCTGGAACGTGAGCCTAAAAGGAAGCCACTTACCGTTTATGGCATAAATCTAGCTGTGGCAGGCCTAATATTTACGTTTCAGATCTATGACTGCTGGTGTTGCCCAACATTTTCTGTCCATGCGGATGTCTGCTTGTTCTTCAACTTGCTCATTTGGGGCGGCAGTTAAGTGAGTAAAGGAAACTGAACTTGAATCCCAGTCTGGGAGTTGTCAGGTCCTGTGCCCTTAAATAACTTTAAAATTTTACTGTTTATTCTAAAGGCCACATGGCTGAAAGTGACCAGAGAATCTAAATCCAATCCCCTTTGCAAGGTTTAGTAACTTCGTTGAAGGTCATAGAAATACTAAAAAGAAGGCTGGGCGATAAAGGGTCCACTGACTCCAGGAAGTGTACTCTGCTATGTGCTGACTCCTAGATTGTATTTGAAGATCTATTTGCATCCAGCTGGTTTTCTAGATGAGGTGGGATACTCAAACCAGGGGTAGGGAGGACTATCTAGCTTTTTAGAGTGGTTGGACAATGTTAAATGGTGGCATGGATCCCAAGGAATCTGTTTTTAGACATTTCCTGATCCTTTCAGTAGTGTCTGTCGTCAGTTAAGCAGTAACAAGTGAGTTGGCTTGGAATTGGTGTAAAACCACTGCTTGGTATGATGGAATAGGTTATTAGCAGAGGTTACTGGGTTTGGGGTGGGGGGCAGGGAAGTCTCAGAACTAGGTTATTATTCCCCTGCAGTTTCTCAACTTTATACTTGGGCCAAAAAGGCAGCAAATTCATGTTTCATGAATGGTGGGTCTTGCCTGTGTCATTCTTTTTAGGGAGTGTTTTGAATAACTGGATTGCTATACCTGTGGAAGTCATGCCCTCATTAAGTACTGGGTTTCATGAGGTTGTGTTAAGAGGAAAATGGAAAAAAAAATAGATGTTTCCTATTTTTGTTTTCCTATGATGTGGAAACATGAATGACTTAAAGTCTCATTAAGGTTTGTCTTGGGATTGCTGGCCAAGTTTGTTTTGAACTAAAAGTAAGGGCTTGGGTGAAAAGGTTTGAAACCTGAGGCTCTTGGGAGATTCATGCTGTTACAGTCTAGTTTTAAATCTAAATATACATTCACACCTGCAGTATTCTGTAATCTTTCAATTAGACTTTGGTATTAAGCTTCTCTTTTAATTAGAAGAAGTCTTTCTCCTAGTAGCTTTTTTAAGTATTAGATTTTTTATGTGGGTGATTTCCTATTCTCATCAGCTTCTGGTACAGTAGAAAAGAACATTAGTTTTTGAGTCCAAACTTGTTCAGATCTTGGCTTTGCTGCTTTGGCTTAAATCACTCTTCAGTTTCCTCACTTTAAGAAAGTCCTGAGCAGCCCAAAAACTGACAGTTTTTTTTCTTGAATACCTGTCTGCATGTTGAAAGGTAGTGTGGTGGTGTAGACAGCTGGCTTTAGAGCCAGAAGACCAAGTTAAGTCATATCTGACGCTGCTTTTGTGACCCTGAGTAAGATTCAGCTTTAGAAGGTATCTTCTGTGTTGGGGAGTTTCTTGTACCATGGAAATCTTTTTTTTGTTTCTAGAGGGGGGAGGTAGGGTAATTGGGGTTAAGTGAGTTGCCCAAGGTCACACAGCTGGTAAGTGTGAAGTCAGGTCCTCATGACTCTAGGGCCAGTGGTCTATTCACTGAGCCATCCAGTTGCCCTTTTACCATGGAAATTTTAACCAGAGGAGGGGCATTAAGCTGAATACAGAGACTTTGAGGATAATTATTCTCCAGTTTCTGGCAGTTCGTTTTTTTTTTTTTTTAAATAATACTTGAGAAATTATTAAAACTCCATTGTATATTCGGCTTTGGTGACAAAAATCTTAAGGCACTTCAGGGGTTACCTAGTCCGACGCCTTCATTTTCCAGATGACACAGTTGAAGCCCAGAGAAACTGTTGCTTGTCTAAGATTCCTTAGAGCTGTGGTGTGGGCCTAGGTCCTGACTCCCTATTCAAGTCATTCTACTGGGTCACCATTCTTTTCAGGCTACCATGCATATTCTTTCCATTAGACCTCATCCAGCTATGTTTCGTACTTAAAAGTGTCCAGATTTTTTTCAAGGTCTGAAACTTGAGATAAGAAAGCTATATTAGTGATTTTCACTAACAGTTGGAGGTAACTGAACTCATACACATTTTATTGAGTACCTTAATGTACAACACTAGGCATTAAGGGAAGTAAGACTTAAAACATTTTAATCTAGTTGGAGCCATCGTAGAGCATTAGTGTCAGTGAATGTCCTCTGCAGGGGTCCAGTCCATTATGGTTTCACTTAAGATGTTCAGTTTCCAAATAATTGTGCAGAATACCATAAAAAAATACAACAGCTAAAGAATATTCAGATCAAGCTGCTTGGAATGTAACCTAGAATTATGTGTGTTGAAATTATGTATACAGTTTTGAAGGCAAAAGAAAATATTTAAAACCAAAGAGAGCTCAAATAATTTATTAACATAAATCTACTATTTAAAAAAAAAAACCAAGCAAAAAATGTCCCTCCAAGTAAAAGGAGATCAATGTCAGAGGTAGAAATAAATTCTTAAATGTCATTAAAAAAAATGTTCAGTTTCAAATGGGTCCCTTCAATTCAAAACCCCTGTCTAAAGTCAGTGGTGGCATGTAATTGAAGTGGTCTCACAGCTCTGGTTCCTAACTTGCAGGACATTCATGTGAGTTATTAAGTTTCTGGGTGACATGGAGACCCTACATCTAGTGCTGTTTTCGTGGAGATCCCTGTATATTTTGGCTGCCTCTTTTGTAGGTGTAATCCTCTCTCACCAGCATTTTGTGACTTATCAAATTGATGTTTAAAAAAAATAACCACCATTAGGTCCTAAGATAGAAGAGAACCAAGTAGTTCCTTAATGCCTGCAAAATAAAATTAAAAGGAAAACATTTGTAAAAGAGAAGCTAGGCCAAGTTACAGTACCCATTGAGGTATGTGATAAAAAGAAAAATGTAAAGGGCAGAACTGTCATTCCCCCACCCCCAACCTATTTTTTAAGCTATAAGTGGTGATGTAGAATTGAGCCTTGAAGGAAGATGTGTGTGTGTTTCTGCATTACAGCAGCTTGAAGCCATGTGAAGTAGCTTAACATTTTTTAACATGTCCTTTCTAGAGGACCGTAAACCATTGCTTTTTACCTGACAGATCCTGTTCTGAATTCCTATTCACCAACCCTTATTTAATGAGAAGTTCTACTGAAAACACTGGTCGGGATTACACTAATGCCTCACAACTACTGCAGCAAATCACAGTCTCTAGGTATCTTATCTTGGATTTTGGTTAGGTTGTGAACCATTGAGGTTCAACTAGATGAAAATGGTTGATTTTCCTCTTAATAGAACAGTCTTCTGATATTTCCTAAAGTACTATCTGAGGAATTCTGGTCTAAGTTGGTGTCACTGAGTTGGTACATTCGGGTACCAAAATTCAAGGGCCAGTCTAAAGATGTGTGAAGAGGGTAGATAACTTTGGAGTTGGGGGTGAGGGGGAAGAAGCATGGAGTTAGGGAAGAGGGGGAAATACCATTAACTGAATCACAAAGGGATGAAGGAAAATAAGAAAAAAGAGGCTGGCATGGTTATTAGTGAGCAACCTGACTGTAAGGAATGGAGGAATCCATTGGGTGGCAGTATGATCCCACCAAAAGTTAACTACGCCCCCATGTTATAGCAGCGGGGCTCCTCATTTGTCCCATTCCTAACACCTTTTGCACCCCACTCGGCTTATAGACCTCAAATTCAGGTCCTCTGAGTCTGGAAAAGAGCCCTGAATTCTCTGTAATCACTCCGTCAGTCAACGTGTGTGCCTGGCAGCAGAACCAAGAGCTTTGGAATGCAAAGACCAAAGAAACCATCCCTCCTCATAAGGAGTTTGCAAATTCTATCAGGAGAAAACATACACATTTTAAATAAATCTCACTAGAACAAATACAGTGACTGGAGCACCAGGCCTGGAGTCAGGAAGACCTGAGTTCAAATTTGTCCTCAGACACTAGCTGTATGACCCTGGAAGGGTCACCTAGTCTTTCTCAACTTCAGTTTCCTCAACTATAAAACAGAAATAATAATACCTACCTTACAGGGATGTTGTGAAGATCAAATGAAAATGCACATATAATGTCCATGCATATGTATATATAAACACACCTAATTCATACATAACATGCTATAGGTACGTGTATATGTGTATATACATACACATATGTAATCTTTCATATCTTCAAATGCTCTATGTGCTTATTCGCATTTTCCCCTCTCCCATCTCACCCTCAAGCCCCCTGCTGCTCTAACATCCATCAGGACTAGGAGCCATTTGAAAGCTTATTTCTACTTGATAACATGTAGACATCACACCATCTTTATTCCCACAATGAAGACTAAACCTAAGGACCTTTGCCATCAGTTAGTTATTTTTATATTTTCTGGGCTGTGGTAGGCATTATGGGACTCAGTGGATGGATAATTCCTGCTCTCATGGGCCTTCCTGAGGAGTGAGCATAGACACTATAATATAAACTGAAGAAGCAGAAAGTGTGATGGAGATCTCCCCAACCCGCCCCCCCCCCAGTTGTAGAACAGCTGATGTTCATAATTAATCATAGGGTCCTAGATGAGTTGGGTGGTTCACATAGAAAGCATTTATTAAGCGCCTACTTAGGCACTGTGTTAACCACTAGGGACACAAAGAAAGATGGAAATGGCCCCTGACCTCAAGGAGCCCCTAATCCAATGGACTTTCAGAGGCTATCTTGTCCACTTCCCTCTTTTTCAGAGATTCAGATAGGTGGTGTGACTGTCTTCTGACTTCAAATCCACCACTCTTTTTGCTGTATTTTGCTGACCACTGCCCCAATAAACCTGTCAAGAGACAGGCTCCAGATGGAATTCTGTCACTACCCAGCTATGTGACCTTGGACAAGTGTTTTTGCCTTTCTAGGCCTCAGTTTCTATATCAGCAAAAACAGGGTTGGAGTAAATTAACTGAATGTATTCATCTAAGGGACAGAACCAGAGAGCCATCAAGTCAGCTCCCTCATTTTACAGATGAGCAAACTCTGGCCCATAGGGGTGAAGTGAATTGCCCAAGCTTGTACAGGTAGTAAGTAGGAGAGCCAATGGATTCAAATCCAGTTCCTCTGAATGCAAACCCAGCATGATTTCCACTATGCCATGTTACCTCTCAAGATGATCTTTGAGAATTGGAAAAAGACAAAACAAAACAAAAACCCAACCCAAAACATCCTCTGGCTGCCCTATCAATGAGCTTCCCCAAACTTAATGAGGCTGGTTCTTGAATGGTAGATAGCCTGCCTGTTGTTGAACCATGTTCAAAGCTTTTCCATCTTGGAAAGACCCATCAGAACTCAGTCTCCATTGGCATCCTTTTTGAGGCTTCAGGGTCACTGCACATTGCCATGATGAATGTTCTGGGTAGGATGAGAGTGGAAGGATTTGCTTATAATAACACCTGACATATCCTGCCTATGTGACCCTGAGCAAGTCACCTAACCTATCACTGCCTTAGACAATTGCAGAAAAACTGGCAATCAGTATTGATAGAAGGAGTTTCCTTTCACTGGGAGTTCTCTTTATCAATGAAACTGAAAGTCTCCAAAAACCCCAAGCTCCAAGTCCCTATAAAAGCAGTAACTTATATTTATGTAATAATAATAACAAATATTAATAGAGGATTTAAAGTATGTAAAGCACTTTATACATATATTATCTCATTGATCCTCACCATAACACTGTGAAGTGGGTATAATACTGCCCCCATTTTACAGATAAGGAGACTACTTGCCCATGATCACACACCTTTGAGGCAAGATTTTAAACTTGGGTCTTCCTGGGTCTAAATCTTGCTCTCTATACACCATGCCACTTAAAAACCATAGAGTAGCAGTAATAGCTAACAATAATATAGTGCTTTAGTATCTATAAATCATTCTATGTGCATTATTCATGAGATCATTTGGTGTTCACCACAACTCTCTGAAGTAGGTGCTGTTCTTATGTCCACTTTACAGGTGAGGAAACTGAGGCAACCAGAGGTTAAGTCACTTGTCCAAGGACACACAACTAGTCCAAGGCAGAATTCAAACTTGGGTCTTCCAGACTCAGAACTCTATCCACTATACCCACTCTCTGCCTCATTCTAGTGCATTCAAGTTTACAAAGATCTCATGGAACAAGAGAAGAGAAGCCCCTGCATAGGAAAGGCCCTTCTTCTTAAAGGCTAGAGGTATAGGACCATTGAAGAATGGAGGTTATTGAAGAGGGATTGAAGGCCCAAGAGAAGACCCCATCCTCATGTCACTACAACTAGAAGGACCTGGGCAGATATATACTGGCCAAATCCCATCATTTTACAGATGAGGAAACTGAAACCAAAGGGGTTCCGTGGTTAGTCTGAGCGATGAGCACAGGGATTGTTAGAGGGAGGATTTGAACTCGGGTCTTCTGACTCCACAGCCCTTTCTTTTCCTATCGCCTCCCTGCAAAACCAGGAGGACCGGTCAATGTAACTAAAGTGACAACACCACCTCTATTAATTCACTTATTTGAAGCCATGCCAATGAAACTACTAAAGGATTACTTTACAGAATTAGACAAAGCAATCCTATTTATAGGGCGACAAAAAAAAGGCCAAGAATCTCAAGAGAAATAATGAAAAGAAGTGGGAACCCAGAGGGGGCTCAGCAGGGCCAGATCTCAAACAATCCCAAGGAAGCAGCCAGTCATTCTCAACACAATTTGATACCAGTTCAAAAACAGATGTCTCAGTGGAACGGAGATTAATACACAGCATACAGAGGCAAATGTATCTAGTGACCTAATGTTTAATAAACAGAGCTACTGGAATAAGGGCTCCCTATTTGATTAAAAATGCTGGGAAAACTGAACAGCAGTAGGGCAGATATTAGATTTAGACTGATACCTTATATCTTGTACCAAAATAAACTCCCAGTGAGTATGTGACCTAAATAGAAATGGTCACATCATAAACAAATTAAAGAAACATGGGGAAAAAATTCCTATTTCATTTATGGGTAAGAGAAAAGTTCATAACCAGACAAGAGATAAAGAGAACTCTAGAAGATGAAATGGATGAGCTTCATTTCATAAAATCAAAAGGTTTTTGCACAAATAAATCTGATAAAGCGAAGATGAAAAGAGAAACAATAGAGGGGACAATCTTTGCATTAAATTTCTCTGATAAAGGTCTCATTTCTAAGACATATTGGGATTAAATTCAAATTTATAAGAATTAGAACCACTAGCCAATTGGTAAATGGTCTAAGGATATGGCCAGGCAGCTCTCAAGGAAAGAAACCCAGGTTATCAATAGATATATGAAAGAAATGCTCCAAATCACTACCAGTGAAAGAAATGTGAATTACAGTAGCTCTAAGAGTCCATCTCAGACAGCAAAGATGACAAAGAAAAGGAAAGTGGAGTGGCTGTGGGAAAACAGGCATACTGATTCATTGTAGCTGGACCTATGAATGGACATAACCACTTCAGAAAGCAATGAGGAATTATTCACAAAACAATTACTAAATTGTATGCCCTTTGACCCACCTATATCACTGCTAGGTCAATACTTCCAAGAGACCAAAGAAATAGGAAAGGTACTATATGTACAAAAATATTTATACTAGCTCTTCTTATGATTTAAAAAAAAGAAAAAGAAAACTGGAAATTAAAGGGATGCCCATCAGTTGAGGAATAGCTAAATATGTTGTACCTTATGAATGTAATGGAGTGCTATTAGGCTATAAGAAATGAGGAAAGAAATGATTTCAGAGACATGTGGAAGGGCATATATGAACTGATTCAGAGTGAGGTGAGCAGAACCATGAGGACAATGTATATCACTAACATCACTCTTCTAGAAATGAATAATTTTAAGATTCATAAACTGATGAAGAAAAGAAATGAGCAGAATCAGGAGAACAATGTACACATTAAGAACACTTTGGAAATCTGTAAGAACCATGACCAACACAAGGACCATCCATAATTCTGGTGGACTAAGGACAAATCTACCTCCTCACAAGAGAGGTGAAGGATTTGGGAGACATAATTTTATAATTACATATATGTTTGGATGTATATATACATATATATACACACACATATAGTCTATTTACATATATGTATAAATTATATACACACAGAATGATATATATGCATAGTAGTTATACATATTATATAACATGTGATGCGTGTATATGAATATGTATATATTTTTATGTTATTGGGGGGCATATTGCCAGTGAGGAAACCACTTTGTCCTGACTAAGCATATTTGTTGCAAGGAATTTCTTTTTCTTTTTTTCAGTAGGGTGGGAGGTTAGAGGAAGAATATGTACTTTCGTTAATTTTTCTAAAAGTGATAAAAAATATAAAGGTGGGAGGATGGTGCAGATATGAAATGTCACACGAATTTCCCAATGAGGTCACTATATTGTTAGTTTTGCTGAATTGTTTTACTTTGTTACAAGGAATCTCCCATGGAGGGAGGGCAATCTGTAAACTTTCTTAACTTTGATGAAACTTTTTCAGAAAAGGAAAATGATGACGGACACAGCTCCCAGGTGTCTTATTTGCGAGGGGAGCCCCCCTGGAGGAGGTGCTGCTGCTCCTTTCCTGGCTCTCTCCCCTCTTACCCCCCCCCCCCCAGCCTCTGCACTCTTGTTCCCCATTCAGCTCCTCCCCTCCCCCACCTTCTCTGGCTTATCTTGGCAAAGCCACAAAGTGCCCAAGTCTCTTCTAATGGAGAGCCTCTTGCCTATTCCTTCTTGTATGACTTTGTTGAGAACTGACCTCATGCACTTTAAATAATTTATTTTCTTTCCTTTTTAAAGTCTGCCCTGCATTTCAGCTCAGACCCTCCTCTCCCCTCACCTATTCTGCAGATGGCTCCAGCTCTCTGCCCCTTCTGCAAATGCAGAAGGCAGTGGAGTGGCTCCAGGACATAGATCTGGGCTGAGCCTCGGAAAGTCTATTGAATCCCACCTCCTACACTTCCTAGCTGTGTGACACCCCCCCCCCCCGAGCAAGTCATGTGACCTCTCTGGGTCTCAGTTTCCTCATCTGGAAACTGGGGGTGATAGTAGCACCTACTTCCCAGGGCTGTCAGGAGAAAGAGATGAGCTAATGAATGATTGTCAAGAACTCTGCAAACTCCATAAATGTCAGCTGTTCTCAGGACCCGAGAGTGCTAAGGACAGAAGGAACTTCAGAGCTCATCCTTTTTCACAGAGGTGGGATCACTTGCCTAAAGATACACGGCAAGCTGGGTCCAAGCCTGGGCTGGGACCTGGGTCTGCTGCCCCATGGTCATTGTTGTTCAGTCATTTTCAGTCCTATCTGACTCTTCATGACTCCATCTGGGGTTTTCTTGTCAGAGATACTGGAGCGGTTTTGCCATTTCCTTCTCCAGCTCATTTGACAGATGAGGAAATTGAGGCGGACAGGGTTGAGTGAGTCGCCCAGGGTCATACAGCTAGGAAGTGTCCGAGGCCAGATTTGAACTCAGGCCTTCCTGACTCTAGGCCCAGCATTCTATGCACTGCACCATTGACAACAGATCATAGATTTGGACCTGGAGGGGATTTCAGAGGCTTCCTCATTTTACAGATAAGGAAACTCAGGCACCAGGGGTAAGTGACTTGCCATAGTTAGTAAGTGCATGAGGCAGGATTTGAATGCACATCTTCTTGGCTCCTAGTCCAATACTCTAGTCACTACTGCGATACCTCCTTGTGCCAGTTCTCTAGAGAAAAGGAGAAGATGGAGGGGAAAGCTTCTCTTTAGTGTTCCCATCTTGAAAATAAATCTGTCCTGTTCTTCCCTCCTTCCAACGTGGCCTCATTTCACTCCTGGCTCAATAGAATAGCACAGATTCATCGCCCCCCTTGTCCCATATACCAGCCAGGATGCCCAAGGGGTTCCCCCCGCTCCCCAGTCCTCACAGTCATCAGAGCAGCTCAGTCTCCAAAAGGAATCCAAGGGGCAGGAGGGGAAGGAGGGGCCGATCAAAGTAGCAACCACAAGGAGAGAAGGAGAGGGCTGGGAGAGGAGCAGGATGGACCAAGGAGGCTCCAACTTCTCTTCTCAGCTGATTACAGGCACATCCCTCCCCTTTCTGCACACAGCGTTCCAGGCAAGTTGGTTACTTACTGTTGTTGTACAGGATGTTCCGTCTCCCCCCCCGTTTTGTTCCTATGCCTGGAATGTGCTCCCCGAATCCAGACCTCTGCCTATGCCATCCCCAGCTTCCCTCAATACCCCCTCCCTGGGCACCTCCTACACAAAGTCTCCCCTAGTTTCTCCAATTATTAGAATATTTATTTATTTTTTTCATTTTTTGTCCTTTTATCCCCAGTGTCTAGTGTGGTGCCTGGGACACTGGTGTTGTTCAGTCGTGTCCAGCTCTTTGTGACCCTGTGGACCACAGCATGCCAGTAATGTCCGTGGGGTTCTCTTGGCAAAGATACTGGAGTGGTTTGCCCTTTCCTTTTCCAATCCATTTGACGGATGAGGAAATTGAGGTAAACAGGGTGAAGGGACTGTCCCAGGGTCACACAGCTAGTAAGTGTCTGTGGCTGGATTTGAACTCAAGTCTTCCTGACTCTGGGTCCAGTGGCTATCTCTACTGAGCCACCTAGATGCCTCTGGGACATTGTAGGTGCTCAATAAATGTTTATTGGTGAATTGACTGATAGGTTGATGTTGTTTTCCTCCCCAGTAGATACAAGCTCCGTGGAGTCAGGGACCATCTCAGTGTTTGTCTTTATACCTGCAGTGTCTGGTAGTGTCTGGTACCTGATAAATACTTAATAAATGCGTGTTGAGTGAAATGGAAGGAGACGGAAAGAAGGAAGAAAAGGAGGAAGGAAGGAAAGATGGGAAGGAGGGAGTATGGAAAAAAGAAAGAAAGAGAAGGAAGGAAGGAAGAGAAGGAAATAAAAGAAGGAAAAAGGGAGGAAGGAAGAAACGAAGGAGGGAGGAAAGATAGGAGGGAAAGAGTATGGAAAAAAGAAAGAGGAAAGGAAGGAAGAAAGACAGAAGGAAGGAAGGAAAGATGGAAGGAAAGAAGAAAGACGGGACAAGGAGGAAAGGAAGAAAAGGAGGGAGAGGGACAGGGAGACTAGAGAAAGGAGGGAGAAAATAGATGATTTAAAACATTTTTGATTACATCTTCTTTGTGTTTCTTTCCCTAAGTGCAGGTCACTGAACAATGACCCTGAGAAGTGGCCCTTTCCAGCCTCTATCTCACATCCTAAGTTTGAGAGGCCCAGAGTTCTTGAGTTGTGTGCTGGTCACCCAATGGGAGATGATCCTTACTATGGCACCCTGTCTGAGATGGCAGCCACTTGAAGGATGGGCCAGGCCCAGTCTGGTCAGAAGGCTTGGTCCTTGCTGGAAATACTATTTAGTACGGACTGAGGTGAATAGGAAATCTGTTCAGCTATCCCACAAATCCCCCTAGAGCCCTTCCTACCTCCTGGGGTAGATAATGGGAATGGTGGATTTTTATTTCATGTTTTAAGTGTTTGTTCATGTGGGTTTATCAGTCTTTTGTATTTTAAGCACTTCTTTTGTGGTGAAGGAAATGAATAGTCATTATATACCTGACATCTGCTGCTTTACATAGGAAGCGCCTATCTAGAATGGGAGCCTATTAATCCCTATTAAGCAAGATCCTATATGTTGGTGTACTAGACCAGGCACTGGACTGGGAATCAGGGAGATTTGAGTTCAAATCCTGTTTTAGTTACTAATGGTGTCACTCATGACAAGTCACTTAAGCTGTCTTTGCCTCATCAGTAAAATGAATGGTCCCTAAGATCTCTTCCGGATCTCAATCAATGACCCTGTGTCCCAATGACTATCCAGAAAGTGTAAGGGAAGAACAAAGCCCGACCCTGTCTTTTAGAGGTCAGGATCCCCCAGTATTGACCCTGAGTCTGCTTGAGCCCAGTGCTGGGGCCCCTTGTGGGAAGGAGGGGCCCTCTCTGGACCACGAATAATACTGCAGAAATCCTCGTGACTCTTCTCTCCTCAGCCGCCATCCTCCATCCTTCCTCCCTTGCAGAGACAAGTCTTAGGAAAAGCTATCTACACTCCCCGACTCCACTTCCTCTTCTCTTACTCCTCAGCCCTACAATCTGCCTCCTGGCCTCATCATGCACCTGAAATGGCTCCCTCTGCATTTACCAGTGATCTCTTAGCTGCCAAGTCCAATGGCCTTTTCTGAGTCTTCAGCCTTCTTCACCTCTCTGCTGTGTTTGATTTTGCTGACCATCATCCCTTCCTAGATAATATAGTCTGTCTGTCTCCGTCTCCCTGTCCCTGTCCCTGTCCCTGTCCCTCTCTCTCTTCCTCTCCCTCTTTCTCTCCCCTCCTCCTGCCCTTCTCTCTCATCCCTCTTCCTCCTCTCTCTCTCTCTCTTTATGCCTCTCTGTCTCTCTTTCCTCATCAGCTTTCATAGATTTAATTATCATCGCTGTGCAGATGATTCATGGATATAGATACACTTTCCTAGCCTCTCTCCTGAACTCTCTCCACCACCATCTCACGCACTGCCTCTCACAACTAGATATTCCATAGATATCTAAAATCTGGCCTGTCTAGAATACAGCCTGTTATCTACAAGCAGCCAGGTAGCCCAATGGTTAGGGGGCTGGGCCTGAAGTCAGGAAGCCCTGAGTTCAAATCCTGCCTCAGACCCTTACCTAGCTGTGTGACCCTGGGCAAGTCATTTAACCTTTTTTTTGTCTCCGTTTCCTCCTTTGTAAATCATGGATTTCCCAGTGTTGTGAGGACCAAATGAGATATTTGTAAAGTGCTTTGCAAATCTGAAATCCCTGGGTGAATCCTGGCTATTTTTATTACTATTTCTCTCCAGAATTTGCCCTTTTCTGACCTTCCCTGTTTCTGAGAGCTCCACCACCCTTTCAGTCAGGCAGGTTTGTAATCTCAAAGTCACGCTTGATGACTCATCCTCCCTCACCCCACGTGTCCAAAGAGTTGCCAAGGCTTGTACGTTTTTTCCACAACATCTGCTCACGTGCCCTTCTCTCTTCTCCCACAGCCATTGCACTGGTTCAGGCTCTCATCCCCTCTTGGCTGGATGGCTGCAGTGGCTTCCTTTCCCACCACCACCTTGTTTCAAACCCTTATCAACTCCCACTTAAAGCACGGCAGATCTCCCTGCCTCTGCTCTCCCCTTCTATTGAAGAAGTCCATTCTTCACACTGCTGCTAACATCTCTTTCCTCCACAATCCATCTCAAGCACCTGCCGGAGCGATATTCATAAGATGCAGGTCCGGCAATGGGACTGCCCTGCTCACTCACCCCCAGTGGCTCCCTATTCCCTCTAGGATCAGAATCAAATTCTTCTCTCTGGCTCTCAAAGTTCTTAGGATGCTCCAGCCTATCTTTCCAGGATTGTTATCTGTTGTCCCTCTGGCTCTGATTACTTTCCCTTTACTTCGATTCGTATTCATATCTCCATGATTCTCTGAATTCATCATAATCATTATTTCTTACAGTGGTATAATGTTCCATTTACATTCATGTACCACGACTTTTTTAGCCTTCGCCTAATTGGCAGGCAGGGCAGCTGAGGGCCGCTATAGTGCAAAGAGTGCTGGACTTAGAGTCAGGCAGACTCATCTTCCAGAGTTCAAATCCTGCCTCAGATAATTGCTAAGCTGTGTGACCCTGGGCAAGTCACTTCACCCTGTGTGTTTTAGTTTCCTCATCTGCAAAATGACCTGGAGAAGGAAATAGCAAACCACTCCAGTATCTCTGCCAAGAAAATCTCAAAATGGGATCATGAAGAGTCTGAAACAACCAAACAATTGACAGGCATTTCCTTTGCTTCCAAATCTTTGCTACCACACAAAGTGTTCCTGTGAATATTTTGTTATATTACTGTCTTTGACCTCCTTGGTGTATGTGCCTAGCCATGTAATCCACACATCAGTGATATGGGGCATTTTCATCACTTTCTTAGCATAATTCCAAATTTCATTCCAGAATGGTTGGAGTCCTTCACAGCTCCACCAACAATGCATAGAGGCATCTAGTATTTCCTCACCCCTCCAGCATCGACTCGTCCCTTCTTGTCCCATTTTTGCATTTTTCCTGGGTTCACAGTGAAACCTCAGTGCGTCTTTTAAAAATGTGCATCTCTCTTATCGTTAGTGATGTTAAGCAAGCTTTCAAATAGTTTTTTTTATAGTTTGTGATGCTTTTGAGAACTGTCTGTTCATATCCATCGTAGAATGGCTCTGAGTCTTATATATTTTGTTTTAGTCCCATTTAAATCTTCATTATCAGGCCTTTATTAAAGATATTTGATGCAAATATTTTTCTCATTAGCATTTCATATTAAGAAAACATAAATGTGAGTGAAAAATCACTAGAAGTGTTTCAAAGATGAGTGATGTTGTTATGGTCTGTTGTTGTTATTCTTTAGTCTTCTAGTCACATCTGACTCTTCCTGTCATCATGGACCACAGCACGCCAGACCCTTCTGTCCTCCACTGTCTCCCAAAGTCTCTCCATGCTAATGTTCATTGCTTACATGACGCTTTGTAGTCTTTTCGTTCTCTGCCTTCCCCTTTTCTTTTTGCCTTCAGTCTTTCCCAACATCAGGATCTTTTCCAGTGAGTCCTGTCTTGTCATTATGTAGCCAAAGTATTCAAGCTTCAGTTTCAGTATTTGACCTTCCAGGGTATAGCCTGAATTACTTTCCCTAAGTATGGACTGATTTGATCTCCTTGCTATCTGAGAAACTCTCAGAAGTCTTCTCCAGCACCACAATTTTCAATACAAAATACCCCATCAGAAGAACCTAACCAATAAGAAACTTACATCTCAAGAACCTGGCGTCTCTGGAGGCAGTTTGTAGTAGTGAATGAAGGATATCTGCTCCCTGTCCATCTGTTGGAGCTCAAGGGCAGCTGATAAGATTCTTTTATTTCATTTTGGAGGTAATCAGGGTTAATCAGACTTGCCCAGGGTCACACAGCTTATGAGTGTCTGAGGTCGGATTTGAACCCTTCAGATCCTCCTGACATTAGGGACGGTGCTCTATCCACTGTACCACCTAGCTGCCCATTGGCTAATAGACTCTTGACTTGGCTTAAAGCAAATTTCATTCTCCAAAAAGTGGAAGTAAAAACCATGGGAGCTATTCTTCTGGATATGATTCTAACCAATAGAGGAGAACTGAAAAGTAGATGAAAATAGAAATAGGAGAACCAGGCTGTGCAGTGGATAAAGTGCTGGTCCTGTACTCAGGAAGATCTGAGTTCAAATGCTGCCTCAGACTCTTAGTAGCTGGGTGACTTTGGGCAAGTCACTTACCTTCTGTTTGCCTATTTTTGTTTTTCTTTTTATCTATGAAATGGAGGTAATAATAGCATCTGCCTCCTAAAGTTGTTGTAAGGATGAAATGAGATAATATTTGTGAAGTGCTTGATACATTTTGTTGTTGTTTAGTTGTATCTGACTGTGACTTGTAGGGTTTTCTTGGCAAAGATACTGGGGTGGTTTGCCATTTCTTTCTCCCATCTGTCACTTTACAGATGAGGAAACTGAGGCAAACAGGGTGAAGTGACTTGTTCAGGGTCACATAGCTAGTAAGGGTCTGAGGACATATTTGAACTCACAAAGATGAGTCTTCCCGACTCCAGACCTGGTACTTTATCCACTAAGCCACCTAGCTGCCCCCATCTGATACATCATAATATAGCACTACCTAAAAGTTAGTTATTATTATTATTACTGCTAATACTTAGTCTATGATAGAAAGTGAAAGGAGAGCCAAGATAGACTGACACCAGATTTGCTGAAAATAGGTAAAAGATTCAGAGAAAGGACAGATGGACAGGATTCTATCTCTTAAAATACTACAAGGTTGTCAGCTCTAGAGGAATGTCTTGAGGGAAACTCTCAAGAATAAAACGATTTGTTTTAAATCTTTATGAATGTGTTTCAACTTAATATCACTTTCATTTTCAAACGTACCACCCTTCTCTATCCAGAGAGCCATCCTTTGTAACAATGAGTTTTTTAAAGAGAAAAAAATAAAGCAGCAATTCAGTGAAACTAACCAACATTTTCATTGTTGTAGTTATTCTGTGTATTGTTTTTTCCTGGTTCTGCTTACTTCCCCTTTGTATCAATTCATATATGTCTTCTCATGCTTCTCTGAATTTTTCTATCATTCCTTTCTTTTTCCTTGGAAAATTTTAAATTCTGAAATTAATAAGCATAATAGAATAGAAAAAGAGGATTGTACATAAAACTGCAAATATCTAGAGTGAGCAGTTTGCTTTTCTTTTAAATTACATAATAAAATCAATATATTGAACCTTTCAAAGCAGTCCAGTTCATTTGTGATTCCTTCTGTCCTTTCTGTTCTTTACTATGACTCTCTTTTCTTTTTTCTTTTTCTTTGGCAACCTTATTCTCTACTCTTTTTTTCTCCTCTCTTACTTGCCTCATTTGCAAACCAAAACCCAAAACAAACCACCAACAACCTTTTAATAAATATTCCCAGCCAAACAAAACAAATTCCCACATTGGCCATATCCAGAAGTGTCTCCCATCATTTTTTATGGTAATATTCCATTATGTTCCTGTACCATAATTTGTTTGGCTATTCCCTATCTTACTGGCATCAACTCCTTTTTTTGTTTGGTTTTTACAATAACAAAAAATGCTGCTATAAATATTTTTATGTATGGGAAGAATGAATTTCTGAAGACATATATTAAACTATTTGGATGAGAAAGAAAAGGGAAACTGTCTAAAACAATCAATGTGGATGCCTAGGGAACTCACTGACCTTCTAATGGGTGCTGACTTGCCTTAGTATATGGTAATTTCCTTATAGAAGTTCCCTTTGACATTATTCAAAGGTCTGGACTAAAATAACATTTTAAGGGATAGTTTCTGAGTATTTGGAAAGGGAAGTGGTGACTATGAAGAACCAGCATGACTTCATCAGGAACAAATCAAGAGAAACTAACTTAATTCCACCATCACCACCCCACCCCCCCCGCCCCTTTTTTTTTGCCAGTGTTAATAGCTTAGTATTGGTTTGGTTTACCTGGACTTCAAGAAAGCATTTGCTAAAGACTCTTGTGTCATACTCCTGGAGAGATGTGGGTTAGGTAATAGTATAATTAATTGGATTTAGAGCTGGTAACTGTGTTCCTCAGAGAATCTGTTAATGTTATATAAAACAGCATAGTGATTAAATTTTTTTCCCTAATAAACATTTGGAAATAAGTTCATTCCCTTTACAAGTTTTTGTTTTTAAATTTCATTCATGGTCTGAAGTAGGCATCACATTAACCTCTCCCCTGCTCCACCTCCCATCCCTCCACCCTTAATTTTCCAGATGTTAAAAGACCCACATTGTCCCGGAGCCAAGTTAATGGGAGAATCAGAACTTGAACTCAGATCTCTTTCTCCTAAGTCCTTTGCAATGTCTACTGTACCCCAGCTAGCTCTCAAAACAAAGCAAACATGTCTTTAACTATTTGAATCTCCAAAGCTTGCTTTTGCAGAAAAGTTTATATTAATTTGGTACTTTTGTTAGTGATTTGGTTTGTGGTTTTTCTGTGTGTTTTTGTTGTTTTTGTTGTCTCTTTTTAAGAAGTTGGGAGGCACAGGGGGAATGGTTGGTTAGGGTCTGGACCTGTGATTTCCTTGGTGTGGGGCAATGGTATCAGACTCAGATAGAAACAGATCCCTGACTTAGAAAACTACAAATTAACATTATCTCTGTTGTATTTTTTGTTGATTTTGTTCAACAGTTCCCTATTACATTTTAATCTGGTTCAGGTGCATTCAGGTGGGTGGAGAGTTTGAAGCCTCTGCTGTAGAAAACTCCTTGGTGATGAAATTCTCTTTACTGATTTGGTTGGTGTTGTTTTTATAACTCAAGAGATTAGTTCCCTCTCTTCTGTCCATAATTTCATGTTTGTAATTAGAATGTAATCTCTCATTGGAATGTAATTCCCCATTAAGATGTAAAGTCCCTGAGGGTGGGACCAGTTTGGTTTTTTTGCCCTTTTTTGTAGCTCTGGGGCTCAGCATGGTGCCTGGTACACAGTAGGTACTTAATAAATGCTTGGCATTAAAAAAAAAGAATTGTGAGAAGGTGGCAGAATAAGACAGGAAATTACTTAGCTCTCCAAATTTTCTTCCAAATGATTTAAATAATGCCTCAAATTGGATTTTAGAGTGGCAGAAATAATAAAAAGTCAAGGCAAAGCAGTTGTCCAGCCTAAGAGAGGATGTCAGGAAAGATCTGATCTTCCTGAGTGGTGGGCTGGATAGGAGCCTCTGAGTCAACAAACACAGGTCTTGGGGTCAGCTTTTGCCCTGAAGACAGTGGTGGGAGTTGGGTGACTGATCAGGGGAAGCCTGGGGGGGGGCAGGGAGGGACAGGACTCTGCTGGCAATAGACTAGGGGCTCAGGCAGTTTGATCTGATGTAGTCCTAGACTGGGGCTGTGGGTGAGGAGGAGCCAGCACACACTGGTAAGGATTGTAGAGGCGCAGGGCCCTGCTTCTGGTTCTGGGATGGAAAGGACTAATTGTGGTCACTTGCAGGAGAGTAGAGTCCCTGGTTTCCATTCTAGGGCAGAGGGATGAACTGCCACTTGCTGCTGCTGGAGAAGGGAGGTTGGTGGTGTGTTGGGAGTGAGAGTATTTGTGGTGTTAAGCAGGAAACCCTGGTCAAGGTTCAGGGGTGGAAAGAAGTACTTGAGGTCACTCATAAACCAAAGTGTTTGCCGGAGGAACAGTGACCACACCTGACCTTGGATCATAGCACATTGGAAGAACCCAAAAGTTAAAGACTTGTAAATAAATTGGATTTAAGTGAGGCAGGGCTGTGCAAGGTCACCAGCCTCACTCTCTCCTCCAGAGCCATCTGGGTCCAGTGGCAAGATATAGATTAGGATGACTGGAGATGGCCCTAGAGGAACACAGGAAAAAGAGAGAGAGAAGGATAAACTGTGAGGAAAAATAGGATGGAGGGGAATACACTGTTAGTAATTATAATTTTGAATGTGAACTCACCTATAAAACAGAAACAGAAAGCAGGAGGTATCCAAATGCAGAACCTGACAACATGTTGTTTACAAGAAGCACATTTAAACATGAAAGACTCAAAGTAAAAATAAAAGGCTGGTGTAGAACTTATTATGCTTCAATTGACATAAAAAATAAAATCAAGGGTAGCAATTGTGATCTCAAACAAAGTTAAAGCTAAAATATTCAGTGGCACACAGTACCTTTACAAAAACTGACCATATATGAGGCCATAAAAACTTTATAGTCAAATGCAGAGAAGCAAAAATATTTAATGCATCCTTTTCAGATCATAATGCAATAAAATTACATTTAATAAAGGACCAGGGAAACACATATTAAAAATTAATTGGAGACTTAATGACCTAATCTTAAAGAATCAGTGGTTCAAAGAACAAATCACAGAAACTATAAATAATTTTATTATAAAGAATGATAATAATGAAACAATGTACCAAAACTTATAGGATGCAGCAAAAGTAGTAATCAGGAGAAATTTTATTTCTTTAAATTTTCTTCTTCTTCTTCTTCTTCTGTTGTTTTTCATGAGGAACTCATTTGGGGTTTTCTTCACAAAGATCCTGGAATGGTTTGCCATTTCCTTCTCTAGATCATTTGACAGATGAGGAAACTGAGGCAAACAGGGTGAATTACTTGTCACAGAGCTAGTAAAGACCAGATTTGAACTCAGGTCTTCCTGACTCCAAGTCTGGCACTCTATCCACTGCACCACCTAGCTTCCTCAAATACTTACATCAATAAAATAAAGAACAGATTAATGAACTGGAGATGCAATTTAAAGAAATAAAGCTAAAAAAAAAGAACAAATCCCCAACTAAACACTAAATGTGAAATGCTGAAAATTAAAGGTAAGATTGATAAAATTGAATGTAAGAAAACCATTGAATTAGCAGACAAAAGTAGGAGCTGGTTTTATGAAAAAAAACACAACAATAAAATAGATAAACCATTGGTTAATGGTTTAAATGGTTTAATAACAAGAGAAGAAAACCAAATTGCAAGTATAAAAAATGAAAAGGATAAATACAGCACTAATGAAGCTGAAATTAAAGCATTTATTAAGAGTTATTTTGCCCAATTATATGCCAATAAATTTAAGAATTTAAGTGAAATGGAAGAATGCTTACAAAAATATAAACTACTCAGATTAATAGAAAAGGAAATAGAATATCTAAATAAACCTATTTAAAAAAATAAATTGAACTGTCCATAAATGAACTTCCTAAGAAAAAAAAGCATCAGGACCAGATGGATTCACAAGAGAATTCTACCAAACATTTAAACATCATCTAATTCCAATATTAAATAGTAAGAGATATTTCACTAAAAGTAGCCAAGGGGGCAACTAGCTGGCACAGTGAATAGAGAACTGGCCCTGGAGTCAGGAGGACCTAAGTTCAAATCCCACCTCAGACACTTGACACACTTAGCTGTGTGACCTTAGGCAAGTCACTTAACCCCAATTGTCTTGCCTTCCCTCCTTGGAAAAAAAAATTGCCATAGACAATATAAAATACCTAGAAGTCTACCTACTAAGACAAACCCTGGAACTATATGAACATAATTATAAAAGGCTTTTTTATACAAATAAAGCCAGATTTGAATAGTTGGAGAAATATTACTTGTTCAAGGGTAAGCTGAGACAATATAATAAAAATGACAATTCTACCTAAACTAATCTACTTATTCAGTGCTATCCCAGATTAAACTGCCAAAAATTATTTTATTGAGCTAGGAAAAAATAATAGCAAAATTCATTTGGAAGAACAAAAAAATCAAGACTATCAAATGAATTAAGAAAAAAAGTGTAAAGGAAGGAGGTCTAGCAGGACCAGATCTTAAATGGTTCTATAATGCAGTAGTTATCTTTTTTTTTTTAGTATTTTTTTAATTTTAATTTTTTTATTTTTAAAATTAATTTGAAATTGGAACATAGCATGGCAGAAACTGGGTATAGACCATCATCTAACGCCATACACCAAAGTCAAGTCTAAATGGGTGCATGATCTAGGTATAAAGGCTGATACTGTAAATAATCTGGGGAAGCAAGGAATAGTTTACTTGTC
>CM053584.1:372535687-372566091 GCA_028627135.1 Pseudochirops cupreus
TTTAGACCGTGATTTTTTTTTTAAATCTCTGTGGGGCTCTGCTTCTAGAAGGGAAAGCTCTGTCCCAAATCGCTGGGGTCCTCCCAGCTGCCGTAGCTCTCAGGAAGATGCTGGGAGTCTTCCTAAATACTTCCAGCTAACTGGATAATAAAGACTCCAAGACCGAGGCCCAAGGCGGCGATCCAGGCCGCTCAACGCGAGAGCACTGGCCTGAAAACAATCGCTAAGTCCCCCTGCTGTCTGTAGGCCGCAGGTGGGAAGCTACAAAGCAGAGGCGGGTGCAAAACCTCTGCCTTTGGCTTTTCCGCTCTGGAGGCCTTTCGCCGGACTGCTTATGTTCCTCTTTCGCAATCTCCACTCACAGCTGCTGCCAATCTGCTCACCTGAGAGGCTCCTCCACTCCTCCTGTCTAGTTGCCCTGGGGCACAGCCCCGGCTTCAGGGCAGGCTGGTTTCGGTTCGCAGTGCTGATATGGTTCCTCGTAGCCGAGCTGACTTTAGTGGGAAGTATCTTTGTGTGCGTTTTGGAGTTCTAGGATTGGTTTAGAGTCCTGTTTTATGGGTATTTTGGGGTGGCTATGTGAGAGCTGTGAAATGTTGCTGCTGCTACGCTGCCATCTTGGCCCATTTTGCCCATTTTAAAACACAGTTCTGAGGTGTCTATAGGTTTCACCAGACTGCCCAAGGAGTAGATTAGGAACTACTCCTATCCTAGAACAATGCAACATTCAAAAACTTTGTCTTCTTTCAAGGTACAACTTGGGCTACACCACCTTCATGATGCCCTCCCTGATTTCCCTCTCTCATTCCCCTCAAGAGTTCTCACCTTCCTCAACTATCACCAGAGCATTTTGTCTTGACCTCCATCTTGCATCATCCATTCCAAGGTTAGGTAAAGGATTTCACTTCTCCCTTCTCCTAGGTAGACTGCAACCTCTTGATGGGGTGATCATGTCCTTTGGAAAACGACCATCACCAACAAACTCTGTATCCTAACACAATGCCTTGAACATAGTGGGCGCTTAATTGATGTCTCTTGAATTTGATTTGATTGCATGGAAATGAGGATGGGGGAGAAAACTCGTGGTTAAGGTATGACTCTGTCTAGCACCATTTGTTCACTTTTTAGAATTGCCCAGAAGATCAAAATGGGTTCAATGTAATAAAGCTATAATAAGAAGAGGCTGCCATTTTTGATCCCTTGTCTTTGCTCAAGTTGTATCTTCCCAGATGAATGTAAGCTCCTGGAGGGTAGGGACTGGTTTTCATCTTAGTATTCTCACTTCATAGGTCTTGGGTACTGAATACATACCTGTTGGAAAAAATGAAACTTAAAAAAAAAAAGCAAAAATGAAACTGAATTCTGTGTAAGCACAATGACCAAGCTTTGCCCTGGAGAAGAACAGAAAATGTACCTCCTTCTTGTGTTTACAAAGGTGGCGTACTATGGGTGTGAAATATTTTTAAAAACCTGTTATTTCTGCCTTTTGTTTTTATATCCCCTTCCTTCCCAAAAATATCCCTCACCTCCCCTGAGAATCACCCCTCTGAACAAAGAGCAAAAAATAAAAGGGGGGGGAGGGAATGGGAGCACAATTCGACAAAACTCACCAACAAATTAACAGAGTCTGGCAGGAGTACCTGATCCCGCGTGGGGAGGGGTTGGTGGGCTTCGTCGAGCTTATTTTTCCCCTTTTTTTTCAATCATTTACATCTACAACAAAAGATATCAATAAAGATAAGTTTGAAAAAGCAAATGAAAAATTTTGGATTGAAATGTCCCTGTCTCTTCTTCATTAAATGGCTTAAGTTTCTAATTTTTAAAAAAATTCCATCATTTTCTTGACTTCGAGCCACTGGGGACCCATCTGATGCTCCAACAAGACGGAAGGCTAGAGATACTGTGTGCCCCACCCTCCTTGGTCTGTCCGGTCCTTTTCCTCCCCCCATCCTCACACCTGCCCCCTGCCTTCTTGGGTGGTCTTGCATCCTTCACTGAATGCTGGAACTCTTTGAGGTGAAGTAGACTGGGATTTAATCAAATTTAGGAAGATTGGGATTGAGGCTGCCGAGGATGTAGCTGGGTTGAGAGGCTGTCAGCAGGTTGCAAAGGGGCACCTCTAGGCTCTGTCTCTATCGAAGCCTCTATCCCAATCTCCACCTTAGCTTCTCCATTTTTTTTTCTCCCAGTGTGTGCCTCTGTCTCTCTCAGACTCTCTCTGTCTTTCTGTTTCTGTCTCTCTGGCTGTCTTGCCTCTGTCATTCTCTCACACTCTGTTTCAACCTGTTTCTGTCTCTTCCAATCTCTGTCTCTATGTCTTCCTCAGTTGGTCTGCATCTCTGTCTCTTCCAGTCTCTGCTCAACCTGTGTTTTTTCCCCTATCTTCATCCCCTTCTCTGTCTTTCTGTGTCTGTCTGTCTCTGACCATGTCACCCCAACACTCTATAAATTCCAGCACCTTCCTATTGCCTGTAGGATAAAACACAAAATCCGCTGTTCAGCTTTTCCATCCCTTCTCAACATGATCCCGACCTCTCCTTTCAATCCATCATTTCTCTTCCCATACTTTACAGTCCAATCAAACTGTCTTTCCTGCTGTCCCTCACATATGACACTCCCCCACCCCTTTGTTCTGGCTGTTTCTCCAGCATGGAATGCTCTCCTTCCTCACCTCCACCTCCACAAATCCCTCTTTTCCTTAAAAACCTCTTCCCAAGCTCCACGGTCTATATGGACACTTTCCTGATTCCCCCTGGCACCTAGTTCCTTTCCCTTCCCCTCCATGCCCCCCCCTAAAAAAATTACCTTGTATTTATTTTACAAAGAGGCAGTTTGGCCTAGGGGATAGAGAGCTGGTCATGAAGAACTGAATTCAAATCCACCTCCGATCCATTCTGGTGCCACCCCAACAAGTCACTCTGCTCAGGACCCTGAGCATGTCCCAAAACTGCAGAAAAGTTGCCAATCTGTATTGGTGGAAAGAGTTTCCTCACCTGGGTGTACCCTATACCAGTTAGATCACAGGTCCCTATTTATGTCACCATAGAATGGAAGTTCCTTGAGGGCAGGGCCTGGTTTCATTTCTGTCTCTGCAACCTCATCTCCCTGCACAGTGTGCTTGACACATAGTAGGCTCTTCAAAAATGCTTGTGGATTGATTGGTATCTAAATCGATATCCCAGGAACTGTTTGCCTTCCAGGCTCAGTCTCACCCCCAGGGTTGGCCCCCATCCCAGGCCATCTTGGCCTCTGTCTCTATCTTTGATCACGTCTCTGCTTTTGCCCATCTGGAGAGCCGAGAGTTCATGTCTCCCTCCCTCTCTGTGTCTCTCCCTTCCCCCTTTGCTGTGGATGTTATCATAAGTAGAGGGGCTTATGGTCCCATCCTTGTCAAGAGGAGGGAGGAAACACGAGCCAATCCCAGCCTGAAGCCTGGGAAAATCCTCAAGAGGAAGCAAAGCATGGGATTTTCGTCTAAAAATTCTAGTTTTCCCACTAGGCTGCTGTTATTCTGGGGCTGCAGAGGGAGCAGCTAGAGAAGAGAGAACACATTAGTCATTTTACCAAGCCTTCCACATCCCCTCCCTGAGGCCACTGGTCACTTCAATTGGCTCCTTCGTAGAACCAAGCAATGGGCTGAGGGGGAAGGGGGCTGGAACTCCTGGGGCTCTTTCCCAGGTTAGAGGTGGATTCTCTTGGATGGCCAACAATGCCCTGACCGCCTGATTGTTCCAGGCCTCCCCAGAACTATCCTAATGACATAATCAATCACACATCTCTGGAATCCTGAGCTCAAAACTGTCCTCCAGATGGGAGGGGGATGCCAACCTAAGTCCTAGCCATCCTTTAAGGATTATGGAAGCAAGAAGGGACATCAACTCCAATCCTGGATTTTGCAGAGGAGGAAACCCCTGGCCATGACTTTGGGTTGGGACAGGCTCTCTGACAAGTTGGGAAGAAGACAATGACCCAATTACACATCTGCTAATAAACAATGACGAGGATGTAGGATGTGGTGGCAGGATGCTTGGGTTTGAATCTCAGCTCTGCTACCTGCCTGGGTGACCTTGGATCTTCACATTGGAATTACAGACTTTAAGCAGCCATCTAATCCAACACACACACGCACACACTCACACATAGATACACACACAGACACACACACACACATAAGACACACACACAGAATAATCTTTATAACATGAATGAATGAAAAATCATTTATGAAGAAGCACTTACGATGTGCCAAACTCTGCGCCAAGTTCTCAGAGATACAAACAGAATAATCCAGACAGTTCCTGCTCTCAAGGAGCTCACACAACACCCAAAAGAAAGTGCAGCCTCAGGGCAGATGGGGAGACCCAGGGGTCCCAGGGCTCTGTGAGCAGGTTAGATGGGAGTGATGAGGGACTTCAGGGCGTAGAAGGAAGGCAAACTGGGGCCTTTGGGAGGCAAGGATAGGGCAAATGATGAGGTTTGTTTTGATTCTCATCTCATCCACGCTGAGTGAGTCATTGGCCAATGTGAAGGGAGAAGGTGTGGGGAGGGGGGATTCCAAGGGGAGAGGGCTCCCAGTGTCTCGGGGTCTCTTCTTGAACCCCCAAGCTGACCCAGGTGGAGACAAGGCAAGGTTTGGAAGAAGACAAGAGAGGAGACAGCATGGCCCAAGGAGGGATGACCCAGCCTCTCTGGTCCACCTCTCTCCCTGGAGAGGAAGGTAGCTGTAAGTAGGTATGAAGACACTGAAGGTCTCTGTGGAGACTTTTGAACCCTGTGACTTAAAACAGAGAGAGCACGGTACCATGGAATCTGGAGGCAGAGGATCTGAGTTGGACGAGATGACCTTTAAGGGCCTTTCCAGCTTTGATCCTATGAACATTGGTAATGGATGGACACTTTCTAGGCCAAGAAGGCAGCAGGCGGATTGCCTCTGGTGGAGGGAGTTTCCATACTAGCATATCCCCCCCATACTCATTTCTTCCCCCAAATATAATGGGAAAGAACAATTTCCCAAGAATCTGAGCTGCCTCAGGGGCAGAGGGAACCTTTGCATTGGAGGATTTCATTGAAGTCTCTTCCAACTTTGAGTTTCAACAGCTGTCCTTGATGCAGAAACACTCTCAGAGGATTCCCCTCTCCCTGGATTGGTCCCCCGCCCCCCCAGGCAGCCTTATCTCTTGTGAATCTATATTAGTTTGATTTTATGCTGAATGAGCAGAAAAAGGAGAAGGAGGCCAGGGGGAGGAAGAAGAGGAAGAGAAGGATTCTTTTAATGAGCTGAAACTCCCATGGTTGCCTCCCGACCCTCAGCCCATCCTCCTCTGAGAGAAAGGAAGTCCTCAAACTCCTCCTTATGGTTCAGGCCAACCCAGGTTCTACTGAGTTCTAGTTGGAGATGAATGAATGAATGTGAGTAACAAGCATTTATTAAATGCTTGCTATGTGCAAAGCACTGTACCAAAGGACAGGCAAACAAACAGAAAAGCAGACAGGCCCTGCTCTCAAAGGGCTCCTAATCTAATGGGAGAAGCCCCACATAGAGCAGGTTTCAGTTGCAACAGATGGAAAGTCCCTGTGGGCCTTGGCACGCAACAGAGAAGCATATGGTGGGGGCCGAGTCCACAGCTCAGACGGTGTCATCTAGGACTGAGGTGGCACTAACCACTGAGCCACAGGCAGTGTGGGGAACTCACATTCCGGGCCCATCCCCCTCTCCCTGCCCCTCATCCTGCTCCCTGGAGCCCATCCTCCCTTCACAGCCGCGCCCCCCTAAGCTGACAGTTCTGGGTAGCCTTGCCTACAGACAGAATGCTGGCTCTGATAAGAGGGGAGTGCCTGAGCTGGCAGGCCGCTGCCTATCGATGGGATTTCAGGGGTGCTTGGACGGCCCCCCAGCCACAAAGCAGCTTGCGCCGCCTCTGCCTCTGTGGTGGAATTTGAAATTCTTCTAACAGGGAAATCCTTCTTTCCTGCCCCAATCAGAATGAAACTTGTACCTGATGAGATATAAAAAGGGCAAGAACCTGGGCCCTGGGAGCCGCTGATTGAACAAAGCTCCCCCTGCTCAGCCCCGCTCCTGGAATCCCCCTGGGCTCCCCAGCTTAGCTCGGGTGCTGCGGCCATCATGAGACCTTTCCTAGGGGTTGGTGTCTAGTGTGTATGTGTGTATGTGTGTGTGTGAGTGTGTGTGTGTGCCCTAGTGTGTGTGTGCCTGAGTGTGTATGAGTGCATGTGTGAGATATGCGTGTGTGCCTTAATGTGTGTGTGTGTGTTTGTGTGTGTGCCTGAGTGTGTATGAGTGCATGTGTGAGATGTGCGTGTGTGCCTTAATGTGTGTGTGTGTGTTTGTGTGCGTGCCTGAGTGTGTATGAGTGCATGTGTGAGATGTGCGTGTGTGCTTTAATGTGTGTGTGTGTGAGTTTGTGTGTGTGCCTGAGTGTGTATGAGTGTGTATGTGAGTGTGCCTTAGTGTGTATGTGTGAGTGTGCCTTAGTGTGTGTGTGTGTGTGCCTGAGTGTGTGCTTGAGTGTATGTGTGAGTGTGCCTTAGTGTGTGTGCCTGAGTGTGTGTTTGTGTATGTGTGCCTGAGTGTGTATGAGTGCATGTGTGAGATATGCGTGTGTGCCTTAATGTGTGTGTGTGTGAGTTTGTGTGTGTGCCTGAGTGTGTATGAGTGTGTATGCCTGAGTGTGTATG
Source organism: Pseudochirops cupreus (assembly GCA_028627135.1). Classification (NCBI taxonomy): domain Eukaryota; kingdom Metazoa; phylum Chordata; class Mammalia; order Diprotodontia; family Pseudocheiridae; genus Pseudochirops; species Pseudochirops cupreus. The sequence continues at coordinate 372,542,384 of CM053584.1, forward strand.
TGAGTGTGCCTTAGTGTGTATGTGTGAGTGTGCCTTAGTGTGTGTGTGTGTGTGTGCCTGAGTGTGTGCTTGAGTGTATGTGTGAGTGTGCCTTAGTGTATGTGTGAGTGTGTGCCTTAGTGTGTGTGTTTGTATATGTGTGCCTGAGTGTGTGTGAGAGTGCATGTGTGTGTCTGAGTATGTGTGCCTTAGTGTGTGTACCTGAGTGTATATGAGTGCATGTGAGTGTGTGTGTGAGTTTGTGTGTGTGCCTGAGTGTGAATGAGTGTATGTGAGTGTATGTGTGTGTGCCTTAGTGTATGTGAGTGTGTGTGCCTGAGTGTGTGTGTGTGTTTGTGTATGTGTGTGTGCCTGAGTGTGTGAGTGTGTGTGTGTGTGCCTGCCCTTCTAGGGATGGAAACTCCTCAGGGACAGGAACTGTTTTGTTTTTGTATCCTCCGTGCCAAGCACACTGCTTGGTATTTAGTAGGTAATAATAAATGCTTGTTGAAGGAAGGAAAGAAAGAATAATGAAGTAATAAATGAATAGTCAGGCAGGGAGCAGCAAGGTGGCACAGTGGACAGAGCTCTGGGCCTGGAGTCAGGAAGACCCGTGTTCAAATGTGGCCTCAGACACTTATTAGCAGTGACTGGGCAAGTCACTTCTCCCTGCCTCAGTTTCCTCATCTGTCAAATGAGCTTGAGAAGGAAATGGCAAACCACTCTGGTATCTCCATCAAGAAAACCCCCAATGGGGTCATGAAGAGTCTGGCACAACTGAAGTGACTGAACAGCATCAGCTGGGCAGGAGAGAAGGGTTTCCACGAATAAGTGTAGGGAATCTCAAGGAAGAAACTCCCTTTAGTGCTAGGATGAATTTTAAAGTTAAGCTTGGGGTCTTAGGGAGTGAGGGTGGGAAGGTAAAGGACGGGAGTGGGACTCAGACCCTGGCCTCCCTGGCTTTGAGGCCAGCTCCCTATCTACTGCACCAAACTGTCTCTTTTCTATCATTTTAGGGAGGTGGGGGGGAGGGGCTGAGCCTGTGACTTCCCTGGTAGAGGGGATTCCCCATGAGTCAATCCCACCAGGGCAGAGCTAGGCATGCTCTGTAATCTGTAGAGCTGCATCAGTCAAGACTCCATTGTTTGGACCAGTGAAAAGCGGCCATCCAGCCCCGGACGTGTGCCCAGGGTCATCCAGCCTGTGTGCAACAGAGGCCAGCCTTGGGTCCAAGTCCCGAGGTCAGCTTTCCATGGGCGATGGCACGAGGTATTATAAGACTGTTGGATGGTGGTGCAGATTTGGTTCTGTGTAGGGAAGCAGAAGGGTGATGGGGAAGATGGAGCCCAAGGAAACCCCACTGAAACCTCAAGAGTTTCTTCCTGAGGGATGCCGAGGTTTCTCTTCTCCCTGCTGGCTGCCCAACAGGAAGCATGTGAGCTCTGAGGCTGATGGTCTCATGGGATGAAGAGACGCTCCGTCCCAAGGGTTTCATTTTGGAATTGGTTTTGGAGCCCACCTGGAACATGAGAGGACCACGTGCACAGCCATGGAAGGAGTAAGGACCATCGAACATTACAGTGAGAAGGTCTTCCAGCCCAACCCCCTCATCTTACAGAGAAGAGACTGAGGCGCTGGGACAGGCAGTAATTTGGTCAAGAGCAAGCTCGTCCACAGACCCATCCATCTGTTGTTCATTCTGGATAGTATTGGGTCCAATTCTAGAGTGGTTTGCCATTTTCTTCTCCAACTCATTTGACATATGAAGAAATCGAGGCAAACAGGCTTAAGTGACTTGCCCAGGGTCACACATCTAGTAAGTGTCTGAGGCTGGATTTGAACTCAGGAAGATGAGGCTTCCAAGCCCAGTGCTCTATGCACTATGGCGCCACCTAGCGGCCCCCACCCATTTATCCAACAAACATTTATTTATTAAATTTGCCAGGTTTTACCACCCTAGGGGCTGGGTTTGCTGACTAAAATCCAAGTGTCCCTGCTTTCAATAGAGCTTAGCATTTATTGCAGTGAAACACAGATAAATAAATGAAATTTAATTACAAAGTAATTGGGGGGGGGATCTGAGTAATTCTGAGTAATAGAGGGGATCAAGATAGCACTTGAGGGCAGCCAGGATTTCCAAGAGGCAGAGATGAGTAGGGAGAACATTTCAGGCATGCATGGGGAAAGACCCATACAAAGGTGCAGAGGTGGGAAATGAAATGTTCTGTACAGGGAGCAACAAGGACAGTCTAGCTAGAATGTGGAGTGAGTAAGAGAGCTGGCATTCACAGAGAGGTCCTCTGTCTCCAAATCCAGCACTTTCCCATTATACCAAGCTGTACTCTCAGACACTTAGAGGGTTCCAAGTTCCAAGATCAGGCTTCTCTTCACTCTCAGCTGGGGAGAAAAATAGCCCGATCTTCTGGGCTTGAGCCATGGGCCTTCCTTTTCCAAGTGACTGGATCCGGAATGAAGGTCCTTGTGAGGAAGCAGCCCTCCAGCACCCCCTGAGTGTGTCCTCGGGGGCTTGGTCAAGGAGGGAGAGTATAGATGAATGTAGAGGCTAGTGGGGTATTGGCTCTAGTGACCAGAGAAAGTCAGAAGGAATAGAGAGAATTAACCCTAATGGCACCATCTGATATCCCTCAGCCCAGCAGGCAGGGATTCATAAATCTGGAGCTGGGAGCTGACTTGTCCAGCTTCATTTTACAAATGGGAAACTGAGACCCCAGGGAAGTTAGGGTATTGCCTATAGTCACATAGGAAGTACTCATCAGAGGTGGGGATTGAACCCACATGTTCTGGTTCCAGGGCTAGGACTATTTCCCTGCATCTGTCAGGTTCCTTCTGACCCAGTCATCACCCAGCTCCCAGTGCTGAGACCAGCATGCAGGGCTGGTGACTGCCACCTCAGTCCCAAGACCCTGCTGGACGGTGGCTCCTTCCCAGGAGCTCTGGCAGGCTGCCAGGTATCTCTGATTCCTCCCGTTGGGCTGGGTCTGACTCCTGGCTTCTGGAGCTCTCATCAGTGTATCTGCTGACCAGGCAGGAGAGAGTTAACTCTTTATCACCCTGAAGGAGACTTGCCTGAGTAGGGCAGCGTGTGTGTGTGTGTGTGTGTGTGTGTGTGTGAGCGTGTGTGTGTGTGTGTGTGTGTGTGTGTGTGTGTGTGTGTGTCTAGAGGGGGGAACCAAGACAGGGCACACCCCTTAGAGGAGGTTCCTTCCTGTAGCCTCCCCTCCCCTTCTCCTTGCTGTCTTACTCCCTCTCCGGATGACCAGATTCTACTGCATCCCAGGCCAGCCTCTGGACCTCCAGCTCTGCTGGGGCTCTCCCTGAGCCTGCCAAGGGGACCTGTTCCCAGAATCCAGGAGTGCTTACTTTCCTGTCCATCCCCAGCCCAGGGCAGGCAGCTGTGCAGTCTCCTTTGGGGTGAGTAGCTAAGGTTCTTCCCATTTCTCTGAACCTGTCTGGGCTGTCAGAGGACCCTCCAAATGAATGGGTGTTGGTGGGAGTGGAGGGGCATGGGGCAGGAGGAGGGGGTCTCTCTTTGTGTTTCTGGCTGGGGAGAAGGAGCAGGGTGGGGCTCCAGATTGTCCTCCCTAGACCTCAGGACCCTTTGCCCCCACTGGGTCTGGTTTGGTGTGAGACCTGCTAAAGACAGCTGTGAATTCCTTGTAGGGAGTAGAAATGGAGAAGGGGGAGGCTAGAGCAGATGGAAATGGAGAAGGCAGGACAGTGGGAGAGGCTGGTGGATGCTGGTGCCTGAGGGGCTCAGCCTGATTTAGGGCGGGGCCCAGGGTCAGGAAAGTGGGGCTCAGAGGGGGATGTGAAGGAAGAGAGGCTCTGGGGAGCAGGAGACGGAGAAGAGGGTCAGGGGCCAGGCAGGCCTGTCAAAGGGAGCCATCCCTTCGGCAGCCAGCCAGAAGACGCTTTCAGGCTTAAGAGCCTATGGTTCGAAGGGGCTATGAATCAAGCCTTCATGGTCGCAGCTGCCTCAGCCAGGAAGCGGCTCTAAGTGGGTGAGGAGTGCAGCCCCACCCAGGTCTGAGGGACCCCTGGGGGCTCAGAGGAGCTCCTCTGCTTTGCCTTGCCCATGTCCCTGTTACTGACACCTGTCTCTAGCCCCGCCTCAAGCTCTGGGCCCTGTCCTCTGTCCTGTGCCCCCATCCCTCTCCCAAATCCTTTTTCCATTCCTCTCTCCTTCCCTTTTCCTACCCCTGCCTCCCTCTCTGCCCTGGTCCTGCCTTCCCCCCTCTCTTCTTTTCCCTTCTCTTCCTTCCTACCCTCATCCCACTCTCCTTCCCCTCCCTGGCCCATGTCACCCTACCCTGACTTCTGGTAGACTGAGGCGGCCCATTGCCCACTGCCCCTGCCATCCCAGAGCTGAGTAGGGGAGAGGGGCCCTAGGAGCAGGAATCAGAGAAAACTACTTCCCCACCCTCACAAGCCTGGCCGCCCTGCCCTCGTGACGGCTGTGGTTTCAGTTTGCCCACGAGGGTGACGTTATAGAGCACAGGAAGCTCCCTTATGTGGGGCACAGAGCCCTAGGTAGGGCTTTATGGAGGGGCCCAGACAGGAGAGCTAGGCAGGGCAAGCTGATGGTTAGTGCTCGGTGCTTTGCCATAGAGTCAAGGCTGGGAACCCTGGGGCCTCAGAGCGTGTCTTGGGGAGTCTGTTGGGAGTTTGGGGGGGCTCCAGATCTTACAATGACATCTTCTGAGAACGCACACACAACGCACATGTACACATATGTTTGTACATGCATGTGTTTGTATACACACATGTTTACATATCATATATATTTAAGCAAACCTTCGATTTCATCAGAATGGGGGGAGCTGCTGGTGAGGGACATCCTCTCCCTGTGTAGAGCTATGTTTGCTCTGTCCCTTAAAAGAGTTTGGGATATTTTAATATAGTTTAGTGCCAGGAGCTCTGAGAGATAACGTGGCCTCCCCAGGGTCATATGGCCAGTGTTAAAGGCAGTACTCGAACCCAGGTCTGACTGACGCAGAGGCTCTCTCTCCACGCTGCCTCTCTGTTAATGACTTTTCTTTGTTTGGTGACATCACTCCAAAGGTTTCAGGGCCTGCCCAGAGTTCCACAGAAGGGCATAGGGATCACCCAGACTGGTGGTGCTGGTGGAAAATTAACAGGTTCCAGAAAAGTGATTGATTTTTTAAAAATTGTTTTATTGGTTCCTTTTATTTCCTATTACAATCATCTTTAGACATGCACATCCCAAAAGGGAACCCTCCCCCCTAACAAAAAAAAGCAGCGAAACAAAAGCCCCCCGCCATGGCCTTCTAGTCTAGAGATGGACACAGCACTCAGCCCCAGCAGCTCCCACCTCTCCTTAAGACAAGGAAACCCCATCTCCCGATCGGGTCTGCTGCTTCTCCAGGTTGTTGGCGGCTTTTCAGTGACACGGAGCCTGGCTTCCTTTCAATGGCCTCTTCATTTGCATAAGATATTAATAGACAATATTATTATGATGTTATTATATTATATACATTATAATATTATTATAACATATCAATGATACATTAACATCACCAACATATTATAAACTATGATTGTAATATCATAGATTATATTACACATAACACAACATTAATAGGCTAGCATGCTATGCTGTTATAATATAATATTAATACTATAAACATTAATAATAACAAGTAATCATTATAATAGCTCATGTCCATGTAGCACTTACTGCATTCCAGGTGCTGTGCTAAAGCACTTTGCCATTACTCTCTCATTTAATTCTTACAACAAACCTGGAAGGTAGATGCTGTGATTATTCCCATTTTACAGATGAGAAAATCGAGGCAAAGAGGTTAAGTGACTTTCCCAGGGTTGTATAGCTCATTTGATCCTTACAACAACCCCGTGCTATCATTCTCTCTTTTTTTTTTGCTTTTCGTAAGGGCAATTGGGGTTAAGTGACTTGCCCAAGGTCACACAGCTAATAAATGTTAAGGGTCTGAGGCAGAATTTGAACTCAGGTCCTTCTGACTCCAGGGCCGATGCTCTATTCACTGCGCCACCTAGCCTCCCCTATCATCCTCTTTTTCCAAATGAAGAAAGTAAAACAGACAGATTAAGTTATTTGCCCAGAATTACATGGACAGTAAGATGCAGCTGGATTTGAATTCGGATCTTCCTGCCTGCAGGACCAGCACTCTAGCCACTGCACACCCTAGCTGCTCCTCCTCACTGTAGTCACCATTTATCTCCTTCTGGCTCTGTTTGCTTCTCTCTGCATAAATTCTTGAAGATCCTCCCATGTTTCTCTGAATCCCTTATCTCTGTCATTATCCCAGAATCCCAGAAGGCCAGAAGTGGATTAGGGGGGCTCCTCAGAGGCTGTTTTAGTGCGGTGGCCCAGAATCCCCTGGAAAAGATTCCTAGGAATTGTTATCGGAGTTTTGCTTAAAGCGCCTCATTAGGAAGTATCTCCTTCCATTAAACATAATTTCCTTACATCCAAAGTGTGGGGAAATCTTTTTCCACTCCATTCACATGACACAATTTGCTCAGCAAGGGACTTCCAAAGAGTCTAGAGAAATCTAGAAAAGGGAGTCTGTGGGATATAGTGGAAAGAACTCTGGGTTCTAGTCCTGGCTCTGGCCCCAAGTAGCTAATCTCAGACAAAGTCCCTACTCCTCTCCAGGCCTGAATTCCCCATCTGTATAGCAAAGACATTGACTTAGGATCTATGGAGGACATAGAACTCATTTGGGGAGTATCTAGTCCCACTCTATTACTCTCTCTCTTATTGTACACATGGGGAAACTGAGGTATGAATGGAGGGAAATGATTTGTCCAAGGTCAAGCAGCTAGTTCAGGAAGCTGAGAGTAGGATTCAAGGTCTCTGATATCAAATTTAGGGCTCCTTCCAGCTCAATGCCCTGGTGAGGTAACCTGCAAGCTTGAATGTTCTGTGAAATACTCAATAATAAAGCTGATCAGGGTGAGGGACCTTGGTATAGGATTCCCAATCAGCCTTCCTCCACCCACCTCCAGCTCCAGAGTAAGGGGATTGTGACCATCTTCTATATAAACAGGATAAAGTGAATATTCCCTAGGATATGATGGGACAGGGTCTATACAGTACTCTGCAAATCTTAGAGATATATATTAATGTGGGCCAACACCCTTATTTTTACTGTTGTTGCCATGATTGTGACTATTGGAACGTCCTGCCCCCAGCTCCAACAGAAACAGAAAGTGGGATCACCCAGGAGTACGCTCTCTGTGGTTACACCTCCGACCCACCACTACACTTCACGCCATAGATTCAGAACTGGAAGGGGCTTTCTTGCCTTATAAGGAGTTGTTATGATGCAATGGAAAGAATGTTTGAGACCTCAGTCTTTCAGGATATTATTTTTACTCATCAAACTAAAAAAACCTCCAAAACTTATTTTTTAAATTAACAACTAAACTTTGCTTAAAAATAGAAACTTTTAAAATGTGACACAAGATACTGATTTTTTTTTTCTTCCCATAGTGATGAGCAGGCCTCTACAAGGATACAGTCCCTTTTAACCAAATGATAATCTAAATGAAGCCAACCAAAACAAGGGTGGGAAACGGAGGGAGGTACCAATGGCCATGCTTCATTTTGTTAGTGGGGTCTCATGCTGTCAGTGACTGCGGACTTTCTGTAGGCTTTCTGTTAATTTGTGGATAGAGAGCTGCACTTGAAGTCAGACATATATACGTGTATATATATATATATATACACGTATATATGTATATATATGTATATACACACATGGATATATACACATATCTATACACACACACACATATACATATATATATATATATACATAGATATATATATATATCTATGTATATATATATGTAGAGAAAATAGGACTAATAATAGCACTTATCTCTCAGGGCTTCCGGGAGGATCAAATGAAGAACATGTATAAAATGCTTTGAAAACCTATTTCAATGGTTTGGGGAACTCCTGGGTGAGGAAATTCCCTCCACCAATACTGGTCAGCTTGTTGTTGTTCAGTCATTTCAGTCGTGTCTGACCCTTGACCCCATTTGGGGTTTTCTTGGCTGAGATACTGGAGCAGTTTGCCATTTCCTTCTCCAGCTCATATTACAGATTAGGAAACTGAGGCAAATGGGGTTAAATGACTTGCCCAGGGTCATACAGCTAGTGTAATATCTGAACTCAGGTCCTCCTGGCTTAAAAGTCAGTTCTCTGTCCTCTATAACACACTACCTCTCTATAATCCCCACGCCTTCTCCCAAATTCTCCCTTCCAGAAATCTTCTCCAAGCTGTCCCAGAAGTCCCTTTTCCAACAAGTCGCTACCTCTGCAGGGTTATGTCATGTTTTGAGATGATGATGATGATGATGATGATGATGATGATGATGATGGTGACGATGATGTAATTTGGAGCTCAAGCTAAAAGAGCTTATCATGCAATTAAATTAAAATGCCAAACCCTCTTTTTAGAGATGTCGGGCTGTACTTGGCACACCCAGGACACAATGTCCTCCTGCCAAAGGAGACACAGCTCTTCAATAGCAGAGCAGAGCAGAACATTGCAGTAGAAAGAGGTTTGACTTTGGAGTCACAGAACCTGAGTTAAAATCCTTGTGGTGTGGATTTTTTTAATTTTTGGAAGCAATCAGGGTGAAGTGACTTGCCCAGGGTCACACAGCTAGTAAGTGTCTGAGGTCAGATTTGAACTTAGGTCCTCCTACTCTAGTCTTATCCACTGCACCCCCTAGCTGCTCCTGGTTTGTTTTTTTAATCTCCAAACAAATCCATGGTTTTCTTTCTGCTCTTCCCACAGCAAATCCAAAGCCCTCACCCCACACCAGGTTATATTTGGTCTTGAGACTTTGGGGAAGCCCCTCTTTCCTCCCCTTTGTACCATAGCCACTGACTAGTCAATCTCCTAGACCTAGTCTGTCTCAGTGAAAAATCCTACTATTATTTTACTAGTTACAAATTAGGGACATTTAGGTGACACAGTGGATAGAGCGCTGGACCTGGATTCAGGAAGACCTGAGTTCAAATGTGACCTTAGATACTTACTAGCTGTGTGACCCTGGGCAAGTCACTTCACCTTGTTTGCCTCAGTTTCCTCATCTGTCAAATGAGCTGGCAAACCACTCCAGTGCCTTTGCCAAGAAAACCTCAAATGGGATCATGAAGAGTATGAAACAAGTGAACAACAAAAGTTACTAGTCATGGCTGCCCCTCCACATCTAAGAAAGTCCCAAGGCAGGGGGCTGATGCTTCAGGATTATATCTTCCACCTACTACTTTTTGAGAAAGCGATTTCTCCTCCTCGGACACTGTTTCCTTATCTGCAAAATAACAGGCTTTAGGCCAAGGGATTGTGGTTCAGAAGGCTTGATGTGGGGTCCTTGGCTGCACTTTCAGGACGCCTCCCTCCCCAGGGATAAAGGTGGATGCAACAGGGCCAATCTCAGGCCACATGGGCCCCAAATCTTTGGCCCTCTTCTCCTTAGTCCAAGCAAAATTGAGGCCAAAGACCCAAGTAGTATACCTGTACACATATGAGTGTGTGTGTCTATATGTGTAATATATGTAGACACAGACACAGACTTGGACATGGACTGGACGTGGACATAGACATAAGGGGGGGCCGACCTGTGATTTCATTGCTATGGGGAATTCCTGATAAGGAAGATCTCTACCAATACCAATGAGCCCCAACATTAGAACTTACGGTCTTTATTTTGTTTTTTTAATTGTCAAAGACTTAACACTTTCTCCTTCCTACTCCTCCCTCCACGAGGAAAAAAAAGGGCTAAAATCCTTCTAACGAGTTAATATAGTTGGGCAGAAGAAATCCCCACACCCGCCATGTGCGGAGCTGCGTGTCTTGGTCTGCCCGTTAATCTGCCAGCTCTCAGAGGTAGGGAGCACGTTTCATCGTTGGTCTTCTGGCACGATCAGAGTTCCTAAGTCTTTCAAAATTCTTTGTTTTTACCATGTTAGTGTCATAGCATAACTTGTGCTCTTGGCTTGGTAAAGTTTAGACTCAGAGAGGTTCAGTGGTTTGTTCAGGGTCACACAGCCAGAATGTGTGGCAGGACTTGAACCAGGCCCTCCTGACTCCATGGCCACTCTTTCTGTAGTCACTATACTGAGCTGCCTCTAAGATTCACTTCCTGCCTGTCCAACCATCGCCTCCCACGCTGGCCGTGGCTCTCCAGCTTTCTCATGGCACCCTTTGGTTTTGCCCACACTCCTGACCTTGTAAAACATTTGTTTCTTTCTCTGTTCCTGCCTGGCCTTACAAAACCTTCCTGTATCTCTTTCTTTCTGAAGACGACTCTTGGGAAGATCCTGAGAACCTCCAGGAAGAGATAAGACAGGGTGCCCTCCTCTGCCCCAAGATGCCTGAGCCAGCCAGAGGGCTGGCCTTCCGGCTGGAGACCACCGAAGGTGATCAGGAAGGGGGGTCAGCAGCTGCTGCTGCCACAGGGGAAAGAGGCTCTAGAGACCAGCTGCCCCCAATGGAGTCGGCCTTCCAGAAGGAGAGCAAGGACTTCGGCCCTCAGATCAAAGTTAACCTCAATTACAGGAAAGGGGTAGGTCCCAGGTAAGCGGAGTGCATTGTGTGATAACAACTTGGGGACCAGGCTTGTCTTAATGGGCATTCCTGGTTTGGACTAGATGGCAGCTGAGGACCAGGCTTGTCTTAATGGGCATTCCTGGTTTGGACTAGATGGCAGCTGAGGCTCTTTTCGTGGGCAAAAATCATCTCTTTGGGTCTCACTTTTCTCCTCTGTAACATGGGACTCGATCAAGGATGGTTTTTTTTTTCCTTTGGGAGGGCAGGGCAATTGGGATTAAGTGACTTGCCCAAGGTCAAGCTGGTATGTGTTAAGTGTCTGAGGCTGGATTTGAACTCAGGTTCTCCTGACTCCAGAGCCAGTGCTCTATTCACTGTGCTACCCAGCCACCCCTAGATCAGAGACTGTTAACCTGGAGTCTGTGAACTCATTAAAAAATATTTCATTGACTCCATTTTGATGCAATAATTGGTCTTGGTAATCTTGTACATTTTATTTTGTGTATTTAAAAAACATTATTCTGAGCACCAATCTCTGGGTTTCAGACTGCCCAACGAGTACATAATGCAACAGTTCCAACATCTGGATCTCTAACACACCTTTTGCTTTTAAATTCCATGGTCTTTCTCCCCAAGACCATCCTGGTCAGTTAAGGAGGCGATTGAAGAAAGTGCATTAACTGGGGGGTTAGGTGTGGGGAGAGGGAGCTGAGAAAAAGGCCTTAAATGTTCTTTCCACATGAGCTCTTGATGGCCCTCCCATCTCAGGTTTTCTTCCTCTTTAGTATATCTTGGAAACTGACTTTCCCTGTGCTTCTCCTGATTTTCACGGGCCTTGGTTTAATCCAGGGATGGGAAATCTGCGGCCTCAAGACCATAGGTTCCCCACTCCTGGTTTAATCATAAATGAAAGGGTTAGACCTCTATAAAGTCCATTCCAACTTTAAATCAACCATGTGATTCTACTCAGTCATCAATACTACAAAACGCGGCACCACATTGGATTACTGGGAAAATCAAATATGTCTAAGGTTTTGGGGGCGGAGCATAAAGGGCTGGCATCTAAATAGGTTCATAGAATGTTGAAGCTGGAATGGGCCTTCAGAGTCAACAATCAGGACTGAGGGGTCAGTAGAGGGGCCCCTGAGGCCAAATTCACCACAGGGGCAGAGTTTTTCCCCTCATGGGGACATGGGCCCACTTTAATCACCTCCTCTACCTCCCATTTCTCCTTGGTCCCTTGGCAGCCCATCGGATCCAAACCGTTTTGACCGTGACCGACTCTTCAATGCAGTTGTGGGGGGCAACCCGGACAGCCTGAATGGTTTGCTGGAATACCTGATGCTGACCAGCAAGTATCTCACCGACTCTGAATTCACAGGTATGGCCGCACAGTTGTTACTAGCAGTTTTTTGCACCCAGAGCAAGCATAATGAACAGCCCAGGGAGAAGCTGGTAGGGCACTCCAGGCCACTCCCTGCTTGGGGAGGCTGTGGTGGTGGTTTGGAAGAGAGGAACCCAGGGTAGGCCAGGAATGAGCTCACCCAGTGCTGCCAGGATTGGGGATGGCAAAGAGGAAGTACATCGTGTGGTAGGTTCCTAGTGTAACTAGTTACTCTTGCTGGGCAGCAGAAAACTGTTTTCATGTGGCCAAAGGACTCTGAGATGGTCAGTGCAAGGCTTGTCCATGTTCCATAAAGAGTTCTAGGTTCTTTTGGCCCAAAGGGATGGATGGATGGGTATTCACGGAATTGTAATCAGCAATTTTGGGGTGTGTGTGTGTGTGTGTGTGTGTGTGTGTGTGTGTGTGTGTGTGTGTCTAGGATGGAGGTGGGGGGAGGACAGACAAATTTCATAAAACCTGCCTGGTGTAAGCTGTAAATGTTTTCTCAAATCAGCTTTTTAAAGACACATTCAGCTGAAAAGAAAGAGTCCAGGATATAAGACCCCAATGGCAGAAGAGATAGAGATCCAGGAGCCCATGATCACTTCCTACTTTAGCAAATTATTCTTGCTAACTAGGTGCTATGCTCCATTGTTTCTGTGCTGTTGAAGAAGGGTTACCCTGTCTTAATGTGTGTGTCCTGGGACAAAGCCACTATGGCACAACCCTAGTTACAGCTCTAAATACAAAGCCTAACCTTGGTCATTCTCTGATGACTTAGATGCAGGAATGGTGCCAAGCAGCCATGTGTGTTGATAGTAATGGTTCTATTTCCCACATCATCGAGAGAACCAGCAGTATCAGAAAAGTTGAACTGTCCAATGGAATCTGTAATAGTAGCCTCTGAACCCGGGGCCGACCACCTGTTCTGCCCTATCTTTAAATCAGTCTCCTGAGGGTTCCAGATTGAAGGGATCCTTGTAAACATTTAAACATTATAACTTGCGAATGATTGCTCTGTGAACTAGCTGTGTGAGCTTGAGTAACTTAACCTGTCTATGCCTCATCTATGAAATGAGGGGGTGCACTCAATGACTTTCTACCTTTATATCCATGATTGTAGGAGCTCTCTTCTTGGCCCCAGAATAATCTGACCTTGTTTCCAACAAATGTTGCACCATAGTCTGACCATAGTCCCCAAGGACACCCAGGTAGGCTGGACTGGACCTGATTCAGGCTAGTAATTAAAATTCCCCTGGGAGTTTAGATCTGAGATTAGAACAAAATGAGACACTTATAAGTCATCTAACAGTGAGCAAGAGGATATTTAATTTACTCGGCCGATGCAGGAGCAGGATGTTCAGCAAGGATGGGTACTGAGGATGCCCCCAAGTTGATTCAGCTAAATGAAGCTTCCTTGCCTGAGTTACCCACTGAGACCCCTTGGCCAAGCATTTGAGCACCCCCAGAGCTCCTCAGGGCTGTTTTGTACTCAAGTGACCAGGAAGCGATGTTAACACCTTAGTCTTTTGAGTCAACCTACACTCAAACCTGATCTCAATACCATTTAAGGAAAATTTAGCCTGATTCACCTGGGAGGAGTCATTGGGATAATGCTATCACACTGGGTGGACCACAAGCTCATTGGTGCCTTTGTACTTTTGCCTACATGTCTAAGTGCTCATCCCTACCCAGCCTTCCAGACCCAGATGCCTCCACCAGGAAGCCTTCCCTGGCCACTCCAGCCTTCCCCAGCCTCTTCTAAAATGTCCTGTCTATACAAAATATTCAAAGACTGAATGCCATATCATCCAATAATGTTTTCTAATTATTTCATGTATTAGAGCCCTATCTTTCTAACTAGAGCATGTACTCCTTGAGGGCGGGGACCGTATGTCTTATATCTACCTGATATAGGCGTAGCTACACCATAGAGCTCAGGAGGGACTTGCTGATTGATTGGTCCTGAGAGATTTCACTGGATCCATGGAAAACTACTACTGGCATTAGCAAAGTTGAGGCTGTCAGAACATGAAGGTCAGGCATTTGATCTCCTTCTCTTCACTCCCCAACCTCCTGGACAGATGCCTCCACTGGGAAAACCTGCCTGATGAAGGCTGTGCTGAATCTCCGGGACGGGATGAATGAATGCATCTTACCACTTCTGCAGATCGACCATGCCACCCGGAACCCCCAGCCCCTCATTAAGGCCGTGTGCACTGGGGAGTACTACAAAGGTAAGAGGGGAAGCAGGGCAATGACAGAAACATACCTAGAAGCCAAGTCAGGACCCCTAGGTTTTCAGGACTCCTGCTCCGTCACTATCGATCAGGCATCCTCAGGTAAGCCACAAAACTGCTGGATTCTTAAGCTGGAAAGGATCTTAGAGATTGTCAGCTTGAACACCTTCATTTTTCAGAAGGGGAAACTGAGGCTCAGAGAGAGGAAATGTCACTTAGGGAGGTTGGTGGCAGAGCTGGGACTAGAACCCGGGTTGCTTGACTTCCAATCCATTGCTTACTCTTCCAGCTTTGGTCCCTCAGCTGTAAAATGGGGGAGAAGGACCCCAACCCTCTCCATGTCACAGGCTTGTTGTGAGATTTAAGCAAGATCAGAGAGGATACTTTGGAAAAGTCCAGGTATTGTTGTTTGAGCCTAAAATTATGATCCAACGTCTTCTCAGGTTTCTCTGAATTCTTCATACTCGTGATTCCTTAGAGCACAATAACATTGCATAGGGTTTGCTCTGGTTGGTTTGGCCATCCCCCCAGTCCATGTGTCCAGTTTCTTGTTATCCCAAAAATTGCTTCTAAGATTATTTTTTCATTTTTCTTTGTTATCCTTCAAGTAAATGCCTAGTAGGTGACTCCAGACCTGGAGTCAGAAAGACCTGAGTTCAAATTCACCCTCAGACACTTACTAGCTATGTGACCCAGGTCAAGTCACTTAACCCTGTTTGCCTCAGTTTCCTTACTTGTAAAAAGAGCTAGAGAAGAAAATGGCAAATCGCTCCAGTATCTTTGCCCAAGAAAATCCCGAATGAGATCACAGAGAGCCACACGACTGAAATGACTAAACAGTGACAAAGGTATACTGTTGGATAAAAGGGCATGAAAAGTTTAGCCACCTTTTAGCAGAGTTCCAATCTAAGCTTGTTATTCTTCAGCTTTCTTGGAACTTTCAAATACTTACCAGGCTGAAGTGCTCCAGAGGATTTGTAATTTCCCAGGGGTGGATGTTCCCTTCACTGGTGCAGATTACAATCCCTTCATGCTGTCTCACCTTGTGCACTTATTGCTTGGGTCCTCCCATAAGTCCTCCGTAGAAAATTCACTCAAAGCATTGGAAACTTTCCTCTGTTTTGCTACACCTTAGATACTGGTGCAATACCCAAGGTCTGTCTCTTATCCCCCGTTTTCCTAGATCATTTTTAATTGTTGCTCTGTCATTTTTCAGTCATGTCTGACTCTCCTTGACCTCATTTGGAATTTTCTTGGCAAAGACGCTGGAGCGGTTTGCCATTTTCCTTCTCCCAGCTCATTTTACAGATCAGGACACTGAGACAAACAGGGTAAAGTGACTTGCCCAGGGTCACACAGGTAGTAAATATCTGAGACTGGATTTGAGCTCGGGTCTTTCTGACTCCGGGTTTAGTGCTTTATCCACTGCACCATCTAGCTGCCCTTCCAAGATATAAGACACGGTCATCTTATCATCGCAGCCTTCCTCGACGATGTCTCGCAGGCTGCTCTCCAGTCTGAGCCATCCTCGCTCGTGTGTTTCCACCTGCTTATGCGTGTGCTAGGAATGATAATAATAACGCATTTATACTAAGCTTGGAGAAGCAGTTGGTGTAACGGAGAGAGAGCCAGCCTTAGAACTGGGAAGACTTGGGTCCGAGTCCCGTCACTGATACATGCTGGCTGTGTGACCCTGGACAAGTCACTTAACCTCTGTTGGCCTCAGTTTCCTCAACTGTGAAATGGGCTAGGCGTTCCCTGTGGCCCCTTCCAGCTGTAAATTTATTAGACAGTATTTTATTTATAGTTTATTTTTATTCACAGTTTAAATTTTCTCTATGGTCTGTGTTCTTTATTTATACTTTTTTTTACTTATTCACAGTTTACATTTGATCTATTTATGGTTTATAATTTGTTTTTATTTATTTACGGTTTATATTTCAGTTAGTTCACATCAGACTTCTAGGGCAGAGAAGTTGTGTGAGGGACTCAAAGTCACCATCTGCTCCAGCCTCCTGTGGCTTTAATGGTTCAGATTTAGACAGGAAAGAAGCCCAAGGTGCGTAGGCTGCCCAGAGGCCCCGCCCTTGTGACTTCTGCCTTGAAGGAGAGAGTCAGAAGGCAGAGAATGCAGTGGGCACACAACACCCACAAAGATGGGATTGACTCTCTTGCACTGGAAGCCACTCTGGACTCATGTGCCTGCTTTCTCATCACCATAAAGTCTTTATGAGGAGGGTTGGTGTATGGGTAGGGAGGTTGGCTTGGAAGTTGAGCATGGCTGCTTTGGATCTATGGGGACATACGTATGCTCTGGCCCCTCACTTTAAAGAGTGACCAGAGGCTATTGGTGGGTCCTTGGTCTCTGTGAGGGCTAAGGAGGGGGCACTGTGCCACAGGGGATTGGTAACAGAGCCAGGGAGAACCAGCCTCTCTGTGAGCCAAGAGGAGCCAGGAAAGATAGCTTCCTGGCCTCTTAAGCCCTTAATGAATGCTGGGTGAGTTTAATTCTTAATGATGGCAAGAGAAAGGATCAGGAAAATTTTCATAAGACTTGAACAGAACACCTCTTGAGTCATATGATTGATTAAAAAGGCAAGGAGAGATGAATGAAATCCCTGAATGTCTGTTGTTTGTTGACTTACACAAACCATATTTGATTCTGTGGTGCTTTCAAGGCTTTCCTTAAGCAAGTTGCCTCCTTACTTGGGACATATGTTAAAATCTGACAGGGGTCCATGGCAGATGCAGCCACAGAGAGCACTTTGTTGTTTGATGATCTGCTACGTGTTGATATCCAACAAGGCATGGAACACGCAGACATATGCTTCCCAAAGGTATTTACCATCATCACGGAGCAAGTACATTTCAAGCAGGCAGTATGGTAGAAAGAGCCCCAGCTTTGGAGGCTGAGAATCTTAGTTCAAACTCTGTCCTTGTCAGGGGACAAGGTAGTAAGCATCACCATTTGGGGGGATATGGGAAGGCTTGAAGGAAGAAATGGAAACACATAAGTTGAACCATGACAGAAGATAAAAATCCTGAAACAAGGATGAAAAGAGATAGAAATAGAGAGGTGGAATCTTCTGTCCCCTCTCTGTCAAGAGGGGGTGCCATTCTTCATTGTCCATCCTCTGGAATCATGGTTGATCATTACATTGATCAGAGCTCTTAAACCTTTCAAAGCTGTTTGTCCCCCCCCCTTTTTAAACAGTAATACCTAAAAAATATACAATTTATCAAATTGATTACATTTTACGTTTTTGCTTCTCTCAGGTCAATAGTTACCTAGTCCTCTGTTTTACCATAGGACCAATGGTTGTCATTTTAAAATATGATATTTAATTTTTCCCCCAGTTACATATAAAAACAATTTTTAACAATTGTTTTTTGTCTTTTTACTGTTGTTTTGTACCAATTGTTCTCTTGGTCCTGCTCATTTCACTCTGCATCAGTTCATCCAAGTCTTCCCAGGTTTCTTTGAAACCATCCCCTTCATCATTTCCTACAGCACTGTAGCATTCCATTACATCCATGTACCCTAATATGTTCAGCCATTCCACAATTGATGAGCACTCTTGTAGTTCCCAGTTCCTTGCTCTTACCAAGAGAGCTGCTATAAATATTTTTGGAGATAGGGGTCCTTTCCCTCTTTCTTTGATCTCTTTGGGGGTACAACCTAGAGGTGGTATAGGAAGGTTATTTTGGCAGCTTTGTGGGACATAGATTGTAGAAGGGGGAGACTTGAGGCAGAGAGAGCAGGTTTTTGCAATAGTCCAAGCAAGAGATGATGAGGGTCTGAGTTAGTGTGGTGACAACGAATGAAGAAAAGGGAACTGAGAAAGACCATATTGTAGAGGTAGAATCAACAAGACTTGGCAATATGGCAATATGAAGGGTAGAAGGAAGGGCATTGGAGTGTATGGAACCAAGTCAACCTGGGCTCAGATTCCATCTCAGACACTTGCTGACTGTGTGACCTGTGGGCAAGTGACTCCAGCTCTCCCAGCCTCAGTTTCCTCATCTGTGTGAGGACTTAGTGGCTTCCCAGGACCCTTCTGGTTCCACATTTATAATTGTATCATTCATTGCATTGACCCCTGGAACACCACAAAAACACTTCAGTGAAATCTTTGGCATTTGTAAGGGACCAATCCAATCCTCCATACAGGTAAAGTGAAATGGGTCAAACATTCCTGCTGCTCAGATGAAAAGGTGCATTGTTGTTATTTTTCATTGGGAGGGTCATCTTTCTAGTGGGGGTGAAGGAGGGACCTGTTGGGAAATGAAAGTTTGCAAAAATCAGTCATGTTGGATGGTGTCTGGGATATGGTGCCCCTCCTGCAATGACCCTCAGAGACTGTAAAAGCTCATCCTTTGAATATCAATCTTCTGGTAGTTTTGACTAATGGGGTGCTATGATATCAGGAAAATAAAATTTTAGGTGATCCACAGGATAATGGAGCTTGCAAGTTCCCAATGAATCCTGACAGCTGAGAAATAGTATAAAAGATACCAAAGATAATGAGTGGGAAAGGAGGTGGGGCTGGTTGTGAAACGAGTTTGAGGGATAATGGGTAGATTGCTCGATGGCTGTATTGGTACAAATAAATAAATGAAGGGATGGATGAATAAATGGATTAATAGATGGATGCAGAAATGAATGAATGTCTGAATGAAAGTATGAATGGATGAATATCATTTATTAATTGCTTATTAATGTGCTAAACACCAGGGAAAACGAAGCGTAAAAAAATAGGAGGAAGGCATTCAGCACATTTTGCTAGAGAATTTCTAGAAAAACAGACAAGAATAGTTCAAAGATAATATTCAGTCATGCATTTTCTGGACAAGAATTTTTTAAGCAACTACTATGCCTTAGGTTTAGACAGAGGCAGCCAGGTGGTGCAGTGAATAGAGCATTGGGTCTGGAGTCAGGAAGACTCATCTTCCTGAGTTCAAATCCTGCCTCAGGCACTTACTAGCTGTGTGACCCTGGGTGAGTCACTTTACCCTGTTTGCCTCAGTTTCCTCATCTGTAAAATGAGCTGGAGAAGGAAATAGCAAAACTCTTCAGTATTTTTTCCCAAAAAACCCTTAATGGTGTCACAGAGAGTTGAACATGACTGAAAAATGACTGAACAATAACATGTCCAGACAACAGGGCAGAGTGGATAGAGGGCTAGTCTCAGAGTGGAGAGGATCTGGGTTCAAGTCCCTCCTTAGGCACAGACTGGCTTGGTGACTCCTAACAAATCACTCAACCTCTCAGTGCCTCTGTGATTCTTGCAGAATGGTTGCTGGCTATATTGGATCATTGACTCTGGAGCTAGAATGGACCTTCGAGGTCATTTAGTCCAACTGCCACATTTTACAGTTGAGGAAACAGAGGCCGGGAGGATAGAGTGACATGCCTAAGGTCTCACTGTTGGCAGGAGTTTCCTTACCTGGTTCTCCACACAATGAAGAAATCAAGTCTGGACCAAAAAAAGTACCAGCCACAATGTACTGCAAAAATTCAATTCACTTCAATTCAGCTAAAATGCATGATGTATTTGCTATGTGCATAGCACAGCCTTAATTCTGTGGATATAACAATGAATGAGATGCAGTGCCTGCTCTTAAGGAACTTTGACAAAGTGTCTTCATGTCAATCAATGCCTGTATATAATAATATTAATAATTAATAATGGCTTACATTTATAAAGCACTTACTTTGTGTCAGGTGCTGTCCTAAATGCTGTACAATTATTATCTCTTTTGATCCTCACCACAACCTTGGGACATGAGTGCTATTATAATCCCCATTTTTTACCTCGGTGGGGAAATTGAGGCAAATAGAGATTAAGTGACTTGCTCAGGGTCACACAGCTAGTGAGTCTGAAGCCATATTTTAAGTTAAGTTCTTCACTCCAGGCCCAGTGCTCTATGCACTGTGCCACCATTCACCATCCCTGTGACTTCAGAGAAACCTAAGATCATGAATTTAAAGGTAGAAGGGACCTTAGCAGCCAACAAGTCCAACCTCCTCATTTTATAGATGAGGAAACCAAGCCACAGAATGACTTACCCAGGGTCACACAGCTAGGAAGTGTCAGAGGCAGATTTTTCACACCCCTCCCTGGCTACCCTTTTCCTATGTTTCTTGTCTCTTCTTTTAGATTGTAAGCTCCTCAAGGGTAGGGAATACTTACTTTTGCCCTGGTACACTCAGTGTTTGGCAAAGTACCTGATACACAGTATCCACTTAACAAATGGTTGTTTATTAATTAATCTAATGGGAAGGATAAGATGTGTACACCAAACTATATTCTTCCCCTTGCTTTCAATGCTATCCCTGTCCCTGCTTTGGACTGATGTTCTAGTGACCTTCCTCCAGCACTGCACATGCACTGGTCCAGTCAGCCTCAGGTACTCCCTTGGTGGTTTCTCCTGCTCACCCTGTTTCTTTCTTCAGGTCATAGTGCTCTGCACATTGCCATTGAGAAGAGAAGTCTTCAGTGTGTGAAGGTGTTGGTGGAGAATGGAGCTGACCTCCATGCCCGGGCCAGTGGCCGTTTTTTTGGGAAACAGAGTCAAGGAATTTGCTTCTATTTTGGTGAGTGGGTGGGTCTCTCCTGGGCTCTTGCCCTGGCATGTCATTGGCCTCTTTGTCTTGGGTAGAGTTGGGGAGGTGGATGGGGGAGTGTTCTGTGAGAATAGGGGAACTCTTCTAGTTGACACCCAGAAGCCTTTAATTCATTCATTCAACAAGTAGTCATTGAGCATTTACAGTCTTCACTGTGTTCGCATGTACCTGTGGCTCTCTAAGCCTAGTCTGGCTGTGTAAAATCAAGGCTGGCAGAGGAGTAGAAGGGAGTGTCAGGAATAGGCCAGAGATGGTTCTTAGAATTTGCCCCCAAGGAGTCATGGTCACAGCTCTAAGTACACAAGGCCATGTATGACCCAGAGGACTACGCTCAGCACAGTCCCGTTGTAGCTGTCCACCTAGTCGTTGTTGTTTTTGTTGCTTTGGGTTTTTTTGCTTTTTTTTGGAGGGGGAAAGGCTTGGCAATTGGGGTTAAGTGACTTGTTTAAGGTCACACAGCTAGTGAGTGTGTCAAGTGTCTGAGATCAGATTGGAATTCAGCCTGACTTCAAGGCTGGGGCTCTATTCACTGCACCATCTAGCCGCCCCATCTGCCTCGTTTTGAAAAATAATTTTATTAATATCTTTGGTTTTTATATACTTTCATTTCCCAATATGTCCCTCCTCCATCCACTCACAGAGCCATCCCTCATTAAAAAAATAGAAATGAGAGGAAAACACAACTGAATGTGAAGAACACAGGCAGCCCTCCGCACCTGGAGCCTCCCACCTCTGCAAAACAGGGAAGGAGGTGCCCGCTCATGTTTCTTCCATAGTTATTTTAAAAATAATCTATATTTGTGCCTTTTGGTTTTATTTTAGACTTAAATTTTTACTTAAATCATTGAACTTTATTTCAAATATGTTTAATTTTTATTTATTGGCGCCTTTTGTTTTTATATTGCCTTCATTCCACTCCCTTCCCCAGAAAGCTGTCTCTTATAATAAAGAATAAAAAAGGAAAGAAAAACCAGTTCAACAGAGCTAATCAACACATCAACTGAGTCTGAGTATATGCAGTATTCTAGACCCATAGTCCCCCACCTCTGCAAAGGGTGGTGCATTGTGTATGTCCTTCTCCTGGTTCTGTTTTCTTCACTGCATCGGTTCTTATAAGTCTTCTCATGCTTCTCTGAATTCTTCATATTCATCATTTCTATTCTCTTCATGTACCACAGTCTGTTTGACTATTTCCCATTGATATTGCCATCTGTGGCCTCATGACCAAAAAGCAGAGGGGTCTAGGGCAGTGGTTCTCAATCTTCCTAATGCCGCAACCCTTTAATACTCGTATGTGGGTGTATCTGTATGTGGGCAGACCCTCCTGGAGACAGATAGAGGAGTGGTGTCTCAGTTCCTAAGGCCATCGGAAATATGTGTTTTCCAATGGTCTCAGGCGACCCCTGTGACCCCTGGGAAAGGGTCATTTGACCCCAAAGTGGTCGTGACCCACAGGTTGAGAATCGCTGGTCTAGGAGGAAGGAAAGGCTGGCAAGGTGAGATTTTCCTCACCTGTGTTCCTAAGGGAAACAGGAGCCACCTGCTTAAAAGTAGCATCCCAGCTGCCCTTCTTCTCACCCCAGGGGAGCTGCCACTGTCATTGGCTGCCTGCACCAGGCAATGGGATATCGTATCGTACCTTCTGGAGAATCCTGACCCTGACCGCCGGGCCTGCCTAGAGGCTGTGGACACTTGGGGCAACACGGTCCTACACGCCCTGGTGATGATTGCCGATAACTCAGTGGAGAACAGTGCCCAGGTGAACAGCATGTATGACTATATCCTCCAAGTTGGTGCCCGCCTCTGGCCCTCTGTGAAGCTGGAGAACATTGCTAATCTCCAGGGGCTGACGCCACTCAAGTTGGCAGCAAAGGAGGGGAAGATTGAGGTAAGTAAGGCCTACCCCATCCCATTGCCTTCAGAATCTCAGAATCATAAGGGAGCTTGTATATCATCAGGTTCAAGCTGTACCTGAATATCAATCCCCTTTGCCAGAGTTATAACTAAGATGAGACAGCATGGGTGCTGTCCCAGGGCACTGAAATTTATATGGCATTTGACGTTCATAAGATCATAGGCTAATACAATTTTGGAGCTAGGGGTAGAAGGGGCTTTAGAAGCCAAAGGTCATACCAACAGTAAGTGGCAGAGGCCGGATTTGAACCTAAGTCTTCTGATTCTGGGACCAGTGCTCTTTTCACTAATTTATATTACCTTTCACTGATTATATTATATTTTTATTATAGAAACAATTGGCAACAATTGGCCTTTTGATTCTATTTAGATTCTGGTCCATTACATATAACTGGTGAAAATAGGAAGCTAACAGAAGTCATTCTTCCTTCTTCAGAGGTCATGCTTTAGGACAGGGATGTGGAACCTATGGTCTCAAGACCACATGTAGCCATCTAGGTCCTCAAGTGAGGCCTAGTTGAATGGCCAACCCTGTTAGGGAATCTGCTCCCCCCACCCCGTCTCCAAAAGTGGTCTCTTGGTGTCCTAGAGTCCCAACTGGCTTTGTCTTACAAAATTAATTTAATTCGCACATTTTGTGTGGCTTGGCTACAGGGTTAAAAACTGTCCATTACAGTTTTACCCTCTGCAACATCTACACAAAGCATTCTCTGGCCTCTACCTTTAGTGAGAGGGAACCCACCGCCTCCTGAGGCAGCTCATTCCACTTGGGGACAGCATGGATTGTTCAAAAGGTTTCCTTAATAGCAAACTGGAAATGGCCTCTCCTCAGCCTCCATTTGTGATTCTCTCTCTCTCTTTCTCTCTCTCTCTCTCTCTCTCCCTCTATCCCTCTATCCCTCTCTCCCTTCCTCCCTCTCTCTCTCTTTCTCTCTCCCTCCCTCTCTCTCTCTCCCTGTCTCCCTCCC
>CM053584.1:372566591-372734776 GCA_028627135.1 Pseudochirops cupreus
ATTGTACTACTAAGCGCTTTGTAAATATTATCTTATTTGGTCTTTATAGCATTACATTTTACAGTTGATGAACCTGAGCTAGACAGAGGTTAAGTGACTTGTCCAGGGTCTTACAGTCAGTGAGTGTCTGAGGCTGATTTGAACTTGGGTTTTCCTGTTGTTGTAGTTTGTTCTTTGTTCTCGAAGAGGACCGTGATATCAGGGAGGTGATGCCATGACATGCAAGTGAATTGGATTTAAGTCAGGCAGGGCCGTGCAAAGTTACCAGCCTCACTTTCTCTTCCTGACTCCAGGCCTGGCACTCTATTCACAGATCTGTCTGAGCCTCAGTTTCCTCCTGTGTAGAAAGCAATTGGATCAGAGGCCTTTAAATTCCCTTTCAGCTCTGAATCTATGATTGTAGGCTCTTAAGGCCACGTAGCAGTGGTCCCTGACAAGTCTGGCCTTTAAAATGCTCTTTGCAGACTGACCCCTAGACAGCCCCTGCTCATGGCCCCAAAGTCTGAGCCTAATTCTGGAGACTGATTGCTTGAGGGGGGAAAAACAGAAAAGAGAAGAAACAAAGCCTCAGGATTTGTCTTCCCTTCTAGGTTTTCAAGCACATTCTGCAGCGGGAAATCTCTGGGGAGTATCGGCACCTCTCCCGGAAGTTCACTGAGTGGACGTATGGGCCTGTCCAGGTGTCGCTTTATGACCTGTCCTCTGTGGATAGCTGCGAGGACAACTCGGTGCTGGAGATCATTGCCTTTGGCTGCAAGGCCCCGGTGAGTGAGAGGACCAGCTACCACCATAGCTGCGCTGGACACATCCCAGGGATCACTGCTGGGTACCCAAGGAATCCGAGTGTAGACTAGCCAGCCTCCCAGGGACCACCCAGGACCAGGCACTGCATGAGACTCATAGATGGAGAGGCTTAGAGGTCACTGAGTCCAATCCCTTCATTTTACAGATGAGGAAACTGAGGTCAACAGAGGTTAAGTGATCCCACCCTCCCTCCCCCTGCCCAGTCCCACCCCTCAATACTTCTGCAGCCCTGGTCAGCGATACAGGGTCCTAGATCTAGGCTGGAAGGGGGCTCAGAGGCCATCACATCCAGTGCTCTTAGGTGCAGATGAGGACGTGCAGAGAGTTAAGATTCTGGACTTTTATTACTAGCAGCGTGACCTTGAGCAAGTCACTTACTTGCTTCCTCCTCCAAAAAAAAAAAGATCATTTTAGATCTAGAATGTGAAGGGGATTTAGAGCTCATCTGGTCTGATACCATCATTTTACAGATGAGGAAACTGAGGCTCAAGATGTACAGAGACTTGCCCGAGGTCACCCAGGTGGGTGCAGAGCTGGGATTGAACACCAGATACTCTGACTCCCAATCCAGGCCTCTTTCTGCCATACTGCTCTGACTCCCCTGCCCTTCCAGGACCCTACAGGTGTTATCTTCTCTCTAAGTCCCCTGTAGGAGGTGGATCTGCCATTTACCAGCTTTGTGACTTCCCCCAATCAGCATTCTCATGTGTACAGAGTGACCCAAAAGTCCAAGCGAGGTCTATTCAATCTGAAAGCTGTGCTCGGACTTTTGGGACACCCTGTAAAATAATAGTCATCTGGATTGCAGGGAATGTGAACTTTTGAGCATCAGACAGTCAGTCAGTCAGCCAACAAACATTTCAGTGCCTACCTGTGCCAGGCACTGTGTGAAGCATCCTCGTCCCTGCCATCAAGGAGTTTGTGCTCAAATGTGAGAGAACACATGCAAAAATACCACACAGATAATAATGTGACGGTCCAAAGGATCGTTCGTGACGGTCGCCATCATCACTGTTCCTATCTCCCCCAGGATGCGGGGGATCAGATGACTGACTGCAAAGGGGCTTGTAATGGCAAGAAAGGGCTGGAGCTATTGTTATGGAAAGACCAGTGGTGCTGATGTCAGAGGTCTTAGGTTCAAGTGTGAATTCTGTTTCATGCTTACTGCGTGAGCTTGGAGAAGTTTCTTAACCTCTCTGCTCTTCCATAAAATGAAAAGGTTGGGCAAGATCAGCAGATCTCAAAGGACCCTCCCCTCAGGGGTCTCAGGGTCCCTGAGACCTTTTCAGAGAGTCCTCAAGGTCATAACTACTTTCATAATAATTCTAAGATATTTTAATTTCGAATATAGCAAATATCAATGAATATAATCCATGTACACAAAAGCTCTTGGGGGAGAAAGGGTCTTCAATTCTTGGATGGGTAAAGATCCTGAGACCGAAACGTTTGAGGATCACTGGCCCAAATGATTCCTTTACGTTCTATAGCCTGTTGTCTTCTCCTGCTGTTACTTCAGACGTGATTCTTGCTCCAGCGTCAAACCTGGAAAGATATCCCACCTACCTTGGTGGTTCTCCCGCTAATCCCTAGTTTGACATTTCAGATGTGAAATCTTCTGTGGTGCAGATTTCCCATGTTTGCATGGATACACAGAGCCCTTGTCCTGAAGACTATCATGAATCAATCAATAAGTATTTATTAAGTTCCTACTGTATACTTGGTGCTGGAGGGACAGAGAGAATGATCCCTACCCGCAATGAACTTGCAAGGCAGTTGGGAATGTGCCAGCTTTGGCCGCCTCTCCATTGGCTCCCAGTGTGGTTGCTGGCTCTCTGGGGTGCTCGCAGGGCCAGAAGGTGCAGGGCTGAGTGAACTTGGGGATCTCTCTGGACCCCGGGAGTCCTCGTCACCCCCTTGCAAATGCCTCATTTTGGTATTTTCCCTTGGATCCCTCTCCCAGAATCGACACAAGATGGTGACTTTGGAGCCTCTGAACAAGTTGCTGCAGGAGAAATGGGAGTCGCTGGTTACCCGGTTTCGCTTTAATTTGATTTCCTACTTCCTGTATATGTTAATCTTCACGGCTGTCACCTACCACCAGCCTGTCCTAGGGAAGGTGAAGATACACACTGGGGAGGGAGAGAAAAGGGGGAGCAATTCTGGGAGAAGAGAGAGGCTCAGCTTGGGGGACAAGGGAGGTTGGGTACCTGTGAGTGTATTGTCTAGGCAACATTCCACAATGTTACATGAGAGATTGTATGAACATTTGTCTAGCATATTGTCTGGGCAATATTTCAGTATATTGCACGGGTGGTTGGATGCCTATTTGTGTGGTATATTATTCTGGTTCACATCGGACTAGCTGACCTCTGAGCCCCCTTCCACCTCAGATAGAGGGCTGGGGCAGCACATCTAAAGGAGAAGGGGGAAGGCTGCTTTTTTTTTAAGGGGGGCACAGTACAGAGAGAAGGAAAGAAGATAGGAAAAGCCTTGGAAAGACAGAGGGTAGCCTGGGGCAGGGGACAGTTGGTTAATGATAAGGCAAGGAGGAGGTCATGAGATCCTCCTCTGGATCAAGACTGGAAATAGGAGGGAGAGGGACTGGGAATCTGAAGAAAGCTCTGGACTTTTCTCCTCTAGAACTTCATTCCTCTGAAAGCAACAGTGGGTAACTCCATGCTACTGATGGGACACATCTTCATTCTCTTTGGGGGCATCTATCTCTTCTTTGGCCAGGTGAGTGCCTCTTCCTTCTCCCAAGTAGCCACTGTTTGGTGCTAGACATGAAGCTGGGTCCAGTCTTGGGGTCATTTGGCCATGATCTTTAGCATCTGCATCCTAGTGGGACAAATGCTACTTCCTATAGACAATCTATTTTGATCAACAGCCATCCCCCACCCCCAGCTAGTGTCTTCCCCCAGAAATTAATTTGCTTATATTTTACATTGAATTTTCTATGTACATGTTGTTTTACCTCAAGAGATGATAAGCTCATTGGGAACAGAGCTATTTTCTTTTTTTGTCTTTATAACCCAAGCATCATAGGCACTTAATAAGTGCTTTTATTTATTTATTTTTTGGGGAGGGCAATTGGGGTTAAGTGACTTGCCCAAAGTCACACAGCTAGTAAGTGTGTCAAGTGTCTGAGGTCAGATTTGAACTCAGGTCCTCCTGACTCCAGGGCTGGTGCTCTATTCACTGTGCCACCCCAATAAATGCTTTTAAAATTGAATTTGACGCCTTCCACAAATCTCTTGCACTGTTTGCTCCTGCGACCCTGCTGAATAGTGAGCCAGTGTAATCCTAGAATAGATGTAGGGGACACACCAGGGGCTGCACCTCCCGCAACCTTCTGGGGGTTGTAATCCATAGAGAATTACTCCCAAGCCTTCCCAAACAAAACCATCATGAAAAAGATAAAGTGTCCCTTACACACAGAATGTCAGAACTAGAAGGAAGGTCACGGTCATCCAGTTTAGAATATCCGAGGCCCAGAGGAATCAAATGAGCTGCACACGACTAGTGGGAGGCAAAGTTAGGACCAGAATCCAGGTCTTTTGACAATATTCTTTCCATGGAACCATATATAGCTTGGGACATGAATAACGATCCTGCCCTCAGGCAGCTTCACACATGAAAAAAGATGGAACAGCAGGTAGAGGAAGGATGTACACAAGGGGACACGTTGTTTGGATTGTGGTTGGGGGGAGGAGATGGAGGAAGACAGGAAAGGATGTATTTATTTACCTGGTCTCAGAGATGAATCATTAGGGGCTGGAAAATCTCTCAGCCCATAGGCTGAACCTGAAGCCTTCCCAGAATCTTTGAAGTGTGTCTGGAACAGAAGGAAGAGTAAGCCTGGTGCTCAGGCAATCGTGTGGTCAACAGATCTGGGTCCCTGTTGGAGCTCTTCCACTACGGGACAGTGTGACCTTGGCTGAGTCATTCCTCCTCCTCTCAGTCTTGTTTCCCATCCTCTATAAAAAGAGGGGATTAGCCTAGATCATCCCTAAACTCTTCCACCTCCCCCATACTGTGGTTCTAGGACACTGTGGGTGTTTGTCTGACTCTGGGGGGCGTCTCTTTCTGCCCAATTTCCAAACCTGTGCTCAAGGAAGGTGGTTATGGCAGGGACTTCCTTTCTCTGACCTCCACATCCCCAGTGGAGTGCGGCTGCCCTCCACTTTGTACTAGGAAGCATCCCCAGTGGGAGGGTCAAAGGATACTTTGGTCTCAAGGTTGATCGGGAGTCCAAAGCCATGTCTCAGGTTCTCTCTTTCTTGTATCTTGGGCAGCTTCAATACTTCTGGAGGAGACGCCTGTTCATCTGGACATCGTTTGTCGATAGCTACTTTGAGATCCTCATGTATGTTGCAGAATGTTTGGGGAAATCTGCTCCCTAGTGTTAGACTCCAGGATCTGTGTGCCTCCTCTCTTTTAAGACCCCAGAATGTCAGTACTAGAAGGGAGCTTAGTGATTGCATTGTCCAGCTCCCTTATTGTTACAGGGAGGAGAGTGAGGCCCAGAGAGAGGAAGGGACACACACCACTGTGTCTCACCATCAATTTTGGTGGCTGTCCCATAGGCTTAGAACAGCCACCACCCTATCTTCTTTCTCTCCCATTGCTCCCACCCCCACCCCAGAAAGAAAGAAAACCAAAACTCCTGTCACAAACATGTATAGGCAAGCATAGCAAATTCCCAAATTAGTCACATCTCCTCATTCTGTCCTTGGCATCCTTCCTCTCTCTGCCAGGAGGCTTCTTCATCTGTATTCACGGTTGGTCATTTCACTGGTCAGAATCGTTAAGTCTTCCAAAGTTGTTACAATGTTGTCATTATTGTATACATTGTTCTCCTGGTTCCGCTCCCTTCCCTCTGCATCAGTTCATACAAGTCTTCTCAGGTTTCTTGGAAGCCCTCCCCCCATTTTTTACACCATAATAACATTCTATTGCATTCATAGATCATAACTTTTAGGC
The DNA here is from genome assembly GCA_028627135.1 of Pseudochirops cupreus. Lineage (NCBI taxonomy): Eukaryota > Metazoa > Chordata > Mammalia > Diprotodontia > Pseudocheiridae > Pseudochirops > Pseudochirops cupreus. The sequence goes on from CM053584.1 coordinate 372,572,379, forward strand.
CATTCCCCAACTGACAGGTACTCACTCCCTTGACCTCTTTAAGGCTACAAGTTATAGAACAGGGGTCAACCTGCATTGGTACAGGGTTTTCTCATCTGTAAATATTCTACTGATAAACAGATGCCATTTACACAATATTTCTGGGCCTCAATGCCTTCCTCCTTAAAATGGGAGAAAGGCATGAATCATAGGACCTCTAAGGTCCCTTCCAGCTCCATTCACCTACATATTCTCATTCTGTTTTCAGAAAACCCACGAGGCAGTCAGAGCAGGGATTATTTTTCCCATCTGACAGATGGGTAAACTGAGTCTCAGAGAAATTAAACAAAAGAGCTGAAATTTAAAGAAAGAAATTAAGAAAAAGAGTCAGAGAAATTAAATGAGAGTCTCCCTATGGCGTTGGGGCCTATTGGACTCTGTTCCCAACTGAAGGGCCAGATGGCCGGGCCAGTTCCTAGAGAACTTATTCCCAGTTTCTGTTTCCGCAGGGGGGGAATTCTGGGTTAATTCTGAACCTTACTCTAATTAGCCCCTGGCTTTCCTCCTCTTAGCTTATCTATCACCCTCCCTACTCTGGAATGGAAGAAGACTTATCTGGGGACTGGGTTTGAATTTATATTAATCAAAGTTGAAAGGAAGCGGAAATTCTCAAATAATCCCTTCTTTCTAAACAGCAACATGTCAGACAATTAGAGTTGGAAGGGCCCTTAAGAATAACCCAAGCCCACTCCCTCCTTTTCCAAAGAAGAAAACTCAAGGCCAGAGGCACTAAGTGGCAGAGTAAGAATCTGAACCCAGGGCTTGGGACTCCAAAATGAGGACCCTTCCCATTACCCTACACTACTTCCATAAGGGATTGTTTTACTTTGGCCTGAATCTCTCCAAGTGGTCTCTGAGTGTGTGTAGGTGGTCCTGAGCATATATTCCTGGGATGAGGGTATTGGGGGGCCTCTGGGGAGTGCCTTAGACTGTCAGAGGGCTTGATACTGATGTCTTTCCCCCTAGCCTAAGCCAGGCACTCACCTCAGTGGTGGCCCAGGTTCTGTGCTTTCTAGAACTCAGCCTGTACCTGCCTATCCTGATTTTCTCCTTGGTCCTGGGTTGGATAAACCTTCTTTACTATACCCGTGGTTTCCAGCAGACGGGCATCTACAGCGTCATGATACAGAAGGTGGGTGCAACCCTCCTGACTCTAAGGGGTCCTCTGAACTGGGCAGATAAAAAACAGGAGAAGCTCAATCTTGCTGCTACTTGGGCCAAGTAAAATTGGGTGGCAAGACCCAATGATACTCCAGTATTATAAGGTTCACATTGGTGGACAATCAATCAACAAACATTTCTCAAGCCACCTATTTATCAATTGTTTATGAATAACATATGTACCAGGGATACAAAGACTGTGAAAGAGTCCCTGCCCTCCTGAGGCTTCCATTCTAGGGGCAAAAACAACGTAATAAGTGTATGTTGAATTGAATCAAATTGAATATTTAGCCTAGATCAGTTGGAGAGGCTCATTCCCAGCAAGTTGCTGATTTTTTTGGTCACCACAAGAGAGGCAATGCAGTTTAGGGTTTAGGTCAGGAAGAGCTGAGTTCAAATTCTGACACCTTCTAGCTTGGGAACTTGGAGTCTGTGACTCCAAGGTTTCCTTCCTTCATGGGGTTCCTCTTTGGGGTGGGGGTGTCTGTTCTAGGTCATCCTCCGAGACCTGCTGCGGTTCCTCTTGGTCTACTTTGTCTTCCTGTTTGGCTTTGCCATAGGTAAGGGCCCACCTCTTCCTAAGCTCTGAGGTCACCCCCCCCCCCAAGGAGCCCACCCACCACCTTTCTTGCTGCCCTTCCACGAATCTCTCCCTGCTCCAGCCAACTTCCAATCAGCATCCAATGGTTCTGAAGAATGGTTCTGACCCTTCTAATCAATAAACTCTTGGGTTCCTTTTACCTCCATGATCAAATAGAAAGTCCTGTTGGTGTTCAAAAGCAGACATCCCCCTTCCAGTTTTTTAGACCTTGTGTCCCTCCCCCCATACTCTGCCACGCAGTGACATCAGCTTCCTTGCTCTCCCTCCATCCCCAGCTCTATGTACCCCTCCCCCCCACCAGCTGTCCCCTGGCCTGGAATGCTCTCCCTCCTCATCTCTGCCTCCTGGCTTCCCTGGCTTCCTTCTGGGCCAACTAAACTCTCATCTTTTAGAAGAAGCCTTTCCTATTTCTCCTTAACACTGACGTCCTTCCTCTGTAGATTCTCTTTCATTTACCTGCCATACACCTTGGTTTTGCTCATTTTTACATGCAGTTTCCTCCATTAGACTGTGAGCTCCTTGAGGGCAGGGACTGCCTTTTGCCTCTTTTTGTAGCCTGGCACACAGTAGGCGCCTAACAGTGTTCACAGATTGCTTGACTTGCAGCACTGGTGAGCCTGACCAGGGAAGCCCCGCTGTCCACCTTCTCCAACCAGTCACTGGCGGAGGCGGACAAGGCCCCCTATGGGGGCTTCGTGGAGGCCTCCTTGGAGCTCTTCAAGTTCACCATTGGCATGGGAGAGCTGGAGTTCCACAAGGAGCAGAAGTTTGAGGGCTTCATCATGTTCCTGCTGCTGGCCTACGTGCTGCTCACCTACATCCTCCTGCTCAACATGCTCATTGCCCTCATGAGTGAGACCGTCAACAGCGTGGCCACAGACAGCTGGAGCATCTGGAAGTTGCAGGTCAGCCACCACCAACCCCTGGCCTCTGGAGGGGAAACTGAGGCAGAGCCAGAAGCTGCCCCAGATTCCCCAAGCAGCAGCCCCCTGGAGGAGAGGGAGAGGGGACGGCTTTGACTCTCCTCATCTCTGTAGAGCATCAAGGCATGATGGGGGAAAAGGAGAGCTGGATTGGGAGTCAGAAGACCTGGGTTTGATTTCTGGTTCTGCCATTACCTATTTGTATGACCCTGGGCATGTCTCTTAACCTCTTCAGGACTCAGTTTCTTCCTTTATAAAATTAAGGTCAGGCTGAGTGGTCTTGGAGTCCAGGGTCCTGTGTCACTTCACAGGGGGTTGGGGGATTAGGGGAATAGAAGGAACTGTGGAAGTGGGGTCTAATTTCTCTGTGCCTCAGTTTCCTCATCTGTGAAATGGGGAAGTTGGACTCAATGAACTCTCAGGTCCCTTCCAACTCTAAATCTGGGATTCTAGAGCTTCCACTGCTCAGGGATTTGAGGGTCTTGGGGGTCAGTGGAGGGGGGAACAGGAGATCAGGCAATCATGGTCCTCTTTTTGGGTCAATTCAACAAATATTTATTAAACTCACTATATGTCAGGCACTGGATTGGGTGCTTGGGTTACAACGACAAAAAAAGAAATATTGGTTTTTGCCCTCAAAGATCTGTGGAGCACTTGCATCACCATAGGCAGATTGCTTTTCCTCAGTAGTTCTCAGTTTGTCCATATGGGAAATGGGGACATTTTAGTGCAGAGGAACCCAGAGGGCAAACATGAGGGCATGGGGTAGAGCTCAGGCTTCCGCGGGTCTGGAGAAATTAATAGTATATAGTTAGCAGACTGTGGGGAGAGGGGTCCTCTGTCCCTGGCCAGGGGAAGGCTGTGGGTAGAAATGGGCGAGGAGGGTAGAATTCTAACTAAATATAGTGCAAAGGGAGTTGAACAGGCTTGGGGTCACAAGTACAGCTGAACGGGGAGAGGAGATGGTCTGGCACTCTCTCTGAAGATTTGGGAGGAGGGTCATAGCAGGTAAGCCTGGGAGAAGGGTCCCATAGGGACAGGTCCCTGGCAGTGGTGGCTAGCTCAGGCCAGCAGAAGTCCATGAGATTGGGTATGAGAAGGATACCTGTCACCAACTCAAGTAATCCCACACAGAATAAACCCATCTGATCTCCCAGTAGGTGCCCCAAGGCAGAGTTCCATTTGTTCCCAAACAATGAGCTAGTCCTCTCCTTTCATTTCCAGATGGGCCCTGCCTTCCATCCCAAGGTAGGGAGGTCTGTTCATCCCTGATGTACCTCTTCTGTTCTCAGAGAGCCATCTCAGTCCTCGAGATGGAGAGGGCCTACTGGTGGTGCAAGAGAAAGAAGGAACGGTCAGGCATTCTCCTCACAGTGGGCACCACTCCGGACCAGAAGCCAGATGAGAGATGGTGTTTCAGGTAAGCTGGGGTGGGGTTGTGGAAGTGGAAGTAGGCTTCCAAACCCCCCATAATGGTGGGGTGCAGCCTTCTCTGCCTAGGAGTATAGTGGGTGCATTAGACCTGGTGACCTCAGTCAGTCTCCCTGATGCCAGGGCCCAGCCCTCACCTGACTCTAGTCCCACCCTCCATGTGGACAGCTACTTCAGAGGCTCCCAGGGAGCTGGATCCATTGACAACTCCCTCCCAATGTCCTTTCATTCCTTATAATCTAGTCTGTATAGCTCCATAAAGATGCTGATGGGCAAGGCCAAACCCTGATGATGATGTTGTGGGGTCCTTTCTAGCTCTGGATGTACTATTTCAAAGACATGGCAGTCTCAGTAGATTGGGAACCCAAAATGGATCAACAGTGTTACACAGCTGGTTCCGGAACGCTCATGTGAGCTTGGTTTGTATTAACAGAAGCTTTTGGAGACTTCTCTATGGATAGCCTAATGGAAGAGCCAGAGGTCAAGGTTCAGTGGGTCTGTGTGAGTGCTGCCACATGCTTGGACCTGGGGCTACTTTAGCTCTTCCTCTGATTGGCAGCTTGGCAGGACAAATGGAAGGAGCATCAGCCTCTGGAGTCAGAGGACCTGGCTTCAAAGGGTGCCTCTGACACGTAGTGGCTGGGCGGTACAGACACTTACTCTCTATGTGATCCTAAGCATGTCACTTCACCTCTGTTTGCCTCATTTTCCTCATTGGTAAAATGAAGGATTTGGACTAGCCAGTCTTTGAGGTCATGTCCAGCTCTACATCTACGATCCCTTCACAGGGAGCCAAGCCTTTCTTCCTACAATGAAAGCTCTGTCTTAAGCTGCCTTCACCTGGGAAAGGTGAATGGTCCTGAGAGCCCGAGGAAGCCCAATAGAGCCAGGAACAGAGCAAGGAAGCTCAAGGCATCAAGACATCCTTGTCTCCCCCTTCAGTTGTACTTGTCCTACATCTGTCTGCCACACGATGGCAGTAAGTCATGGGCCCAGGCCGTTTCCACCATGGTTCCAGCTGTGCGGGCTTAGGGTGAGGACAATGGGTCTGTAGCCTCCACCGTTGTGGACCCTTGGGTTAATACAGCCCAAGCAAACATTAGTGTTGCTGGGTAACACAGTCAATCCATTCTGGTTCCCAGCTTACTGAGACTCCCACGGCTTCTTTTTTTTTTTTTGCTTTTTGGTGAGAGGAGGGCAGGGCAATTGGGGTTAAGTGACTAGCCCAACGTCACATAGCTAGTAAGTGTTAAGAGTCTGAGGTCGGATTTGAACTGAGGTCCTCCTGACTCCAAGGCCAGTGCTCTATTCACTGCGCCTCCTAGCTACCCCTCCCATGTCTTTGAATGGATAGATCCAGGACTGGAGAGAACCTCAAAGCATCATCATCACGGTAACATCCGGCATCGTATTGAGGTTTGTAAGGCACTTCACAAACAATGTCTCATTTACTCCTCACAACAACCCAAGGAGGGGGCACCTCCTGATCAATCATCAGTCGATCACATGTGATCAATGATCAACAGATCACATTATCAATCCCCCTTTTACAGGGGAGGAAACTGAGGCAAACGGAGGTAAAGTGTTTGGTTTCAGGTCTTCCTGACTCCAGTCCAATACTTGAATCTTCTGTGTCACCTGGAGGCCTCTAAGCCTCCTCAGAGGCCATTTAATCTAACCCTCTCCATTTACAGATGATGAAACTGAGTCTGGAGGAGCTGTGACTTACAAAGGCAGTCTCCACAATGAGATTTGCACTCAGGTCCTGTTACTCCAAAGTTAACATGTGGCCTGCCCAAGTGGCCCCTTATTTTGTGTTTGAAAACAATTGTAGGACTTTAGTTGGGTAGGGGAATTGGGAACAAGGCCCAGCAAAGTTGGGTGTCACCTTGGCTCCTTTGGTTTAGGGGCAGGGGTGGGGAACCTACAGCCTTGAGGTCACATGTGGCCCTCTAGGTCCTCAAGTGGGGACCTTTAACCCAATCGAAACTTCACAGAACAAATCCACTCCTGGAAACTTAAAGTACTCCCTAGGGAAGGATAAGCTGGAAGGTGGGGAGGGGGGAGCTCCCAGAGAGGCTGGAGCTGCTCCCAGATGTTGTGATTCTTTGGGTCATACATTTTTTTAAATGAAGATCCATATACACAAAACAAGAAGCCAAAAAAAAGGAGATAATTATATATTATATTAAATTAAATTACACTAAATATATCTTCAGAAAGAAATAAAATTAATTATGAAATGAAATCTAATTATTTAACAAATGATATCCTAGCCTTTTTCTGTGCAAATATACTAAATGAAGTCAGAATTTATAACCTGCTGATATCATTGATACCAATGCTGTTGTCCCATCACTGAAAGGTGACAATCCCTTACCTTGAGAACAGGCCACTTTTTCTGCCTTTCTTTATATCCCTTGGCAAACAGTAGGCGCTTAATTAATACCTGATGATTTCACTTAATTAGCTCAATTTGGGGCCTTGTTTGAGTTTGAGGTTCAGTGGCCCTCACCTCCTCTGCCCACAGTCCCCAATTGGTCCTGGGGTTGCCTCCTTCAACAATGCAGCCAATGTTTCAAAAATGAATCAACCAACAGACATTTATTAAGTGCCTTCCATGTGGTGGGCACAAACCAAGAGGTTAGTAAGTCAATCTACAATCATTTACTATGTGCCAGTGTAAACGAAGAAAGGCAAAGACTTCTTATTCTCAAGGAGCTTAAGAGATGAGATTTCTCTCTAGTCCAGGATAGTAGGAGCCGTAGTCAATTGTCTTTGCTCAAACAGGGCCTCTCACACCTAGTGTGTGCCTGTGTGTGTGTGTGTGTGTGTGTGTGTGTGTGTGTGTGTGTGTGTGTGTGTGTGTGTGTGTGTGTGTGTTTGGGGGAGGGCAAACAATTCTGTACTCTGATCCAGCAATTCTGCCTATCTCAGCCTGGGCATGTGATTCCCTGTGGGAGCTTGTCTGTCTGGAGGGGATGGCTCACTGTAGTATGATGGAAAGATTTAGACTCAGAAGATCTGAGTTGTAATTCTGACTTTAACACCTACTATTTGTGATTTTGTGAAAATAATTTAACCTCCATGGGCCTCAGTTTATCCTTAACATGAGGGGGGTGGATTCAGTCACCTCTATGGTGATTTTTCAGCTTCAAATCTATGGTGCTGTGTTAATTTTGGTCTACAGAGTGGAGGAAGTAAACTGGGCCACTTGGGAGAAGGAGCTACAGACACTGAAGGAAGAGCCAGAGGGCACCTTGCAGCAGGGGCAGACCCTCCCGGGTGAGTCAGCTCCCCCCAGGCCCTGGCCACACCCATCTCCAGGGCCCAGGAATAGGGTTTCCCTAATGACAAGGGCCACTTACCTGGAGTAGCCAGAGCAGACAATTCAGTTTTCCATACCAGCAGCAGCAAGTGGAGGAAGAATGGATTATCTACCATTTCTTTCTCTTAAGGTTTTTTGTATCGAGATGACTATTGCTAGGACCCAGGGAGAGCACTGGGGAGACAGTCCCCCATGATTGTCTGCTCCCAAGACCCCAAGCAAGGGCCAGAGTGAAGGGCCATGTCTCAGATGATTGTGTAGGTCCCTTGTGTAGAGGTTTGGGGTGCTAGGAACCCTTAGAATGACAGGGTATATGAGGCAGAGTTGCCTGGGAAGAATTGACACACTCAAGCCTTCTTTCAGTCAAGTGGCAAGGTTTATGGTAACACCAATAGTTTGGGGGACTTGCAACTTAATAGGGGTGAATCTAAAGCTTATATAGAAAAGGGGCAGGGAAAGGAATGTTAAGGATGCTAATTAGGTAATTCAAGGGTCCCAGTCTCTTTGGGAGTATGGATGGGAAAACACAGGGAATCTGCAGAGATAATTGTTGTTGAGAGAGAAAAGCCAGTTTTTGTTTAGCTGCCAGAGGCATGGTTCTTGGACAAGCACCAGAGACAGAAATCTCTGGGCCAGCCAGGGACAAAAATCCTTGGGTCAGGCACCCCTGAGATGGCTTTTATCTGAGGAATTCCAGGGTCAGGCCTGCAACAGCGAAGGATTTTCTCATGAGGGCAGGGTGGTTGGGTTACTTCCAGAGACATGGTCTTAGGACTTTCTGGTCTAGGTTCTATCACCTTGTAGACCACATGCTTAATAATCCATTCTCCTATGTGGCCTTTTGTAGGAAATTGCCTACAAAAGTTGGTCTGTTCTTACGCTTTCATCAAGGAGGCGTACTTTTGATGTGTATATTGATTTTTCTCATATTATAAAGACATGAGAAATCAGGCATGGGGTCAGTAGTTGCTGATGTCTTTTAAGTTACTTTTAAAAAGTATGATCCTTGATCTCTCCCATTCCTCCAGAATCTTCAGTAAAAATAAGCTCCCTAACAATGTCTGTAACCAAGGAGGCTCAACGCATCAAGACAAACTTCCCTGATGTCATAGTGCCAATAAGGGATGGAAAGAGAGTAGGGCCCAAGAGCAACAGTCATCCCATCCCATCCCTAAACCCAGTGCCTTGCACACAATAGGTGCCTAATAAATGTTAAATGTTCATTAAGCTAAATCTATCCCTCCATACAATAGAGAGAATGGTGAACATGAACATGAATACTTATTATAAGCCAGACACTTAGCTATATGATTTAGGCATTCCTACCCTGGGCCTCAGTTTCCTCATCTGTAAAATGAAAGGGTTTAGACTAGATGACCTCTAAGGTCCCCCCCTTCTAGCTCTACCTAAGCCAACTCACCTCTCCTAAAGGCCTTGGTTTCTTTATACCAAGACTTATACTAGCTACCTCACATAGTGTTCAGAAGGAAAGTAGTTTGTATCAAAAAAAAAAAGTAGGTTAATGGAAATTATTATTAGTTATACATTAATATAATTTATATAGTATATAATTATTATCAATTATATATTCACATATTTATGTAATATATACTTAGTAATAATTATTATTGTTTTCAGGCCACTTCAGAATTTAAAGTTCATGGCTTCCTTAAATGGGTCATCATAAAATGAACTCCCACATGGGAGTGGGAGTGTGGGGAGAGGGTCAGAAGCCCTCTGTCCCTAATTCTGGCTCTTACACTAACCAGTGTGGGGAACTAGGGCCAATATTTTCATCTCTTGGGTCTGTTTTCTTCTGTGCTGAATGGGAGAACTCTAAATGTCCTTCCATTTCCACAGTTTTCTTTTGCTTTTTTTTTTGAGGGGGGGTAGGGCACAGCAGTTGGGGTTAAGTGATTTGCCCAAGGTCACATGGCTAGTAAGTGTTAAGTGTCTGAGGTCAAATTTGAACTCAGGTCCTCCTGACTCCAGGGCCAGTGCTCGATTCACTTACCCACCCAACCGCCCTCCACAGTTTTCTTTATGGCTCTGTCTTGTGATCCTGTCCCTTTTTATCCATCTACAAACCTGAATCTCTTATGGTAGCTTCTCTGGTCAATGCAAGGGTTTGGGGGAGAACTCTAATGGGACATCCAGCATCCCTGCTGACTTGGGAGGCCATGAGGGAGAGTTGAAAGAAGGCTGGACTATTTGTGCCCAGCCTGTGGTGGAACTTCCAAAGCTCGTGCTGCTCTGATCAGCCAGTCGGAGCACTGTACCTTGACGCTGACATAGTGATGTCATTTTGGTCCTCTGAACATGAAGGACAATCACCAACTATATTTGGAATTAGAGGATTCAATTCTTGGTTCTGCTACTTAGCTGTGTGACCTTGGGGGAATCTCTCATCATCTCTGAGTCTTGATTTCCTTAATTGAAAAATGGGGAATGAGGGCGTTGGGTGGGACAGCCTTGAAGGTCCCTTCTAGCTGTAATTCAGTTATCCAGCGTTCCACAGAGAGTGTCTCAGAGCCCTCTCTGTGCTGTTGTTTTCCTGCCTTTGTGACTTGTTGGATCTGACCCTGTAGGTAACATGGGAGCAGCTGTGGGCACTCCCCAGGTGTTTGCACACCTCTGGTGATTTCCCAAAATGACCCATCATGCCCCACTGACCCCCCCTCTCCCCATCACCAACTTGAGTGAACTGATTCGTTCTCTCAGAATACTTTGCCCTCTGCCAATGTAGACACCAGCCCTCCATTCTCTCTTACAGGCACGGCCTGGAGGCGACTGCTGTCATCCAGGGCCCCGGATGAAACGACCTCAGAGGACCAGGTGCCCCTACGGACTTTCAGCGCCTGAGGATGGGAATGGCTAGTGTGGCAGCACCTGGAATCAACTGCAGAGACCAAGGAGCCCAGAGCTGGAGCCAAGGCCACCACTGTGCTGACCCAGGGAGGGGGAGGAAAGCCCCTCTGCCTGCGTTCCTGGTGTTTGACTCTAGAAGTACCTTGTATGCAGGGGCCCCTAGGGGTTTTCATGCTCAATTCTTCTTGTGGTGTTAGAGCCCAGCTGCCTCAGATGCTTAGGCTAGGATGGAATCCTGCCTCCGCTGCATAACACACCAGGGTGACCTTGGACAAGTCCCTTCCCTTCTGTGTTTCCAAATCTGTAAAAGGTAGATTGAATCTTGAAGACCTATTCCAATGTTGAGTCAATGTTGAGGCAGCTAGGTGTTTGCTGGAACTGGGAAGACCCAAGTTTGAATACTCCCTCAGGTCCTTGCTAGCTGTGTGACCCTGGGCAAGTCAACTAACCTTTCTGAGCCTCAGTTTCCTCATCTGTAAAATGGAAATAATAGCACCTACCTCACACAGTTGTTGTGAGGGGCTAATGAGATAATATATGTAGGGTGCTTTGCAGACCTCAGAAGCCCCATAGAAATGCTAGCTTTGATTGGGCTTATTATTAGTAGAAATATTATTAGTAATGTAGTAGCAGTAGTAGTAAGCAGCAGCAGCAGCAGCAGCAGCAGTAGTAGTAATAGTAGTATCTGCATGGTATAGCACAAAAGCTACTGGATTTGGAGGAAGAGGCCCTGGGCTCTGCTATTTACTTGTGTGCCTTTGGCTAACTCATTTCCTCTTTCTGTTCCAAAATGAGGGTGTTGACTTTGATGACCTCAAATTCCGATTCTGTGATCCTGTGGGAGGGGGTCCCTGAATCTCCCGCAAGTCAATCCCTACTTGGCCCCAAGTGCCTGAACTACTAGGGTGGACCTGGGGACAAGATGTGGGGATGAGGACCCCAGTCACTTTCAGGGACTGAGAGACTACAGCCCTGCTGGGTACAGGGCACTCACACCAGAACAGGGCAGATGTCCAGGCTGTGTCTACACATACAGTTGAGAATGCACACACTTTCTAAGTGTGTGTAGACATAGCCTTCCCAAACAAAGATGGGCTCCCACTACTAGAAACTGACAGCCTGTGGAAGGCAAGATGATGTATGTCGAGAGATGGTTATAAGGCAGGGGATACTGGGTCCCATGAGGTGGGGGTGGTCTGGTAGCCCCTAGACTGCAAGTTCCCTGAGGGCAAAGCCTAAACACCCTTTGATCTCTCCTAATGTCTAACACACTAGACAACCTCGTACTTCAAAGACCCCTGATGTCATCAGTGAATGTTCCCCCTCCACTGAGGCAAGTAAACCTCCTCTTGTATTGAGGTGGCTTCAGAAAGCTAGCACCTGGGAGCCAGCACACTGGTGAGGAGCCCTTTCCAGTTGAACAAAGTTAACTTGTACTTTGGTGACCCCTGGTAGGACCTTCCAGAGAATGACCTAGAACATAAGCCCAAGAGAGCTGGGCTGTTCCTTTCTCTTTTTTCTTTTGTACTCTCAGCCCCTAGAACAGTGCCTGGCACTGTATTGGTGCTTTATAAATGCTGGTCAGTTGGCTGCTTGACGTAGCCTCCAAATTATCTCCATAAGGCAATGAGAATGTGTAGGAGGCTGTTAGTGTAAATGGAGCCCATAATGTTTTGTCAAATGAAACTCCTGAGCCCAGCATTTAAAGCCCTTCTATCGGATCGGACTCCAACCTAACTTTCTTGGCTTACTCCATGCTTTACCCACTCTCTACTCCAGACAAACTGGATTACTAGCTGTCTCCTCCAACTGACATTCCAGCTCTAGCCTGGGCATCCTGACTGGTTGGCAGGATGCCTGCTCGGGCCATCCTTCCCCTCCACCGGTTGACAGCCCCTCTCTTCCTTCCAGCCTCAGCTCAGGCATCACGGCTTCCCAGGTCCTGGGCCCCTCAGCTGGAAGGGGGTGCTCCTTCCTCCCATCCTCCTGGAGGTATCTGGAGCTCTTCTTTGCCTTCATCTTCCTGACTTGTGTACATATCATTTTCCTTCAAACAGACTGTAAGGTCATTGAGGGAAAGATCTTTGTCATTTCTTGTCTTTGTATCTTCAGGGCATCATAGCACAGTGTCTTGTACTTAGTAGGCATTGAATAAATTTGTATGGATTTGAATCAATTAATATATGTAGTATATAGATCACTCAATAAATTATGAAATTAAATTCTAACCAATCACCCACTCTCTGTGATAACTATCAGATCTATGTGTTTCAGCTAAATCTCTCTCCTGTGCTGCATCCCAGCATCACTCTTTACCTGTTGGGTATCTCCCCCAGAAGTCAGTATTTCCAAGCCAGAACTCTCTATCTCCCTCCTCCTGATGTCCTTATTTCTGTTGAGGTACCAGCATCCTTCCAGGTACCCACGTTTGTAACCTTCAAATCCTCACTCCCCATATCCAGTCATTGGCCAAGTCTTGTCCCTTCTAGTTCTCTCGTTACAGAGGTCCCATAGTAGGCGCTTAATAAATGCCTCCTGCCTCTTGTTCCCTTCTCTCGCCACACTAGTTCAGTCTTTCGTATGCATTGTTACAACAGTCTACAAACTGGCCCTCCCTAATCAGTTATTCCCTCCTCCAATCAATCAATCCTCCAAATTAACAAAATAACACAAATCTGATTAGGTCACTTTTCTGCTCAAAGCTCTTAAGTGACTTCCTTTCTTTGGAGGTAAGTGACTTGCCCAGGGTCACATGGCTAGTGTCTGAGTTTGGATTTGAACTCAGGTCCTCCTGATTCCAGTTCTGGTGCTCTATCCACTGTGCCACCTAGCTGCCCCTTCAGTGACTTTCCATAGACAAAGATTTTGTCTGTATCCTTAGTGCCTCTCAAGGTCCTTGGCACATAATAGGTGCTTAACAGAGGTTTGCAGAAATAGTGAACAAATGTGACGTCACACTAACACTCTTCTGTACCTCAAGCCCATCCCTTCCCTCTCTGTCACAGCAAATATAAATCTCCACAAGAAGGGGAAGGCAGCTCAGTCTCACAGAAAGAATCCAGGGCAAGGAGTCAGAAAAGCTAGGTTCAGGGGCACGCTGGTAAAATGTTTAACAACCGGCTCTGTGGGGAAAAAAAAAACTAAGCAACTCACTTTAAAGGTTATAATTAACATTTTCTCCACCACTTTTTGGTCGATAGAACAATAAATCAAACCTCTATATACGGAGTTTGCCAATTTCTAAGGTGTAAAGCCTCACATGGAACAATTTAGCAATAGCAGGTTGGAGCTACCTGGATTCAAACCTGGTTTCTCCCTCTAATCCTCTGATGTGTTATTTCCCCTAGGAGAACATGAGCTCCTTGAAGGCAGGGCCGGTGTTACTTTTCTGTTTTTATCCTTATTCTTAGCACAGTGCTAGGCAAACAGTAGCTCCTTAGTACACGACCGTTTTGCACACAGTAGGCACTTAATAAATGCTTACTGGCTGTGTAAGTCTTTCTTTTTCCCTCCCTCCCTTCTTTCCCTATCTTTTCCTATAAAATTGATGTCCAAGCATATATGCCCGAAGGAGAACCGGCTCTCCGGCCACGCCCCCTTTCCCTGCCCCACGTGGCTGGGGGGCGGGATGGAGCGCCGGGCTTCTCGGACGATTCCATTCCAGTTAACTCCCCTTCCGTCCCCCCCCTCCACTCTCAAGAATAGTATGTCCCAGCACGTTAAGAACGGCAGCCGGCGCACGCTCGCTCTTTCCGCCGTGGGCACCGCCATGACTTGGTGCTTTCTAGTTGCGATACGGGCGGGCCCAGTGTTGGCTTTCGAGCCGAGGCAGCGAAGGATGAGAGGCCCCTGCGGAAGGTAGGCTGGCCGGTCTGGGCGGCAGAGACGAAAGCAAGCCGGGACGGAGGGAGGAAAGACGGAGAGCCCGGGCCGTGGCCCGCAGTTCTCTGCGCCTGCGCCCTAGGGCACGCTCCGCTTCACTGTGCGCCTGCGCTTGAGCCCTTCTGGAGCCACGTGGGGCCGTCCTGGTGATTTCTCGGCCCCGCCGGGCTCCTGCAGCCCATGTGTAGCAATGGAAGGAGCCCCAGCTTTTGGAGTCAGGGATCAGGATATGAGTCCTGGACATGGCACGTGTCTCGAGGCGCCTCAGTTTACTTACTTTTAAAGTGTGTGTGTGGGGTCCAGATGACCCATGATGTCACGCCTCTTTTGGGTAACCCTGGGAGAGGGGCAGTGGTCCTTTGGGGTCAGAATCCGCGCCCCGCCCCTGCTCGCAGGCTCACTTGGTCCTCGGCCGGGCTGTAGCAGGGATCTCCGAGGACCACCCCGAGTCGGACCCCTGGATCTGCTGCGGAGTGATGAGAAGCCAGAATAGGAAGTGCCGTCAGACGCGATAACTGACGATAGCCTTAGCTGGTGTCTGACCCGCAGACCTCCCCCCCCCCAGGGGCCTCAGCCGGGCAGCCGGACCCAAGTCCTGTGCTTTCCTCCCCAGGGTAAGTAGCCGAAGTGGGAGATGAGAGCCGCGGAGCGCGGTGCCTCTGCCGTGCCGGGCACCTGAAGATGCTGCTCGTGGGAGCTCCCGCAGGTACGCGTTTGTAGTTCTCAGCCTTAGCCTCCAAGACTGGACAAAAGTCTGAGTGGAGCCAGTGCCTTGTTTCTTTTGGAATGACTTAGACTTTTTGGTGTGTGCCTGGCATTTAAGGTTAATTTGCAGACGGATAAGTGACCGAAGTACATTGTGTTATGTGGCCTCCTGAACGGTTAAACCCTGACTTGATCACCCCCAGAATAGTGTTTATCTGAAAAGGACTCAGAAATAGTGCTGTGGGGGCCCCATCTAAGGCTTTTTATGATGAGACAAAACCGAAACAGCTGGAATTACCCGCAGACTGTCAGTGCTGACAAGGTTTTGTTCTGATACAACTTGGAATTTAGCTGTTCGTCTCTTGGCGCAGGAATAACAAAGTAATGGTTTTTGTTTTTCCTTTTTCAGGAAGGTGAATGCTTCTGAGGATGTGGTAAGTACTTTTTATGCTGATCTTGCACAATCTAGGCTTTTAAATTGGCAAGTCTCAACCCAACTCTGTTTCTGAGAGCTTTTGAAGTTGCAACCTAGGCAGTGAAAAGTAATCTTAGGTTTAAGATAGTCTTATTAAGGGGGTTAGTTAGTTTCCTATTAAACCCACCCCAGAAGCTAGAATTCCTTTCAGATTCAGTGCCCTTAAATGGCTGGACCAGATGGATTCATTGCAGTGCTCTTGGTGCAGAAGAACAGACAGGGGAAGGGTTTGGGGTTTAGGTTTTTTGGCTGTTGGTGATGATACCACTCAATAGGAAGTGCCGTCAGATGCGATAACTGATGATGAACTTGACCATGTCTGACAGCAGCCAAAGGAGCCTGGCTTGTGTTCAAACACTTGTGTTTCAGCAGTTTTCTTGTGTTCTTCCTCACTGATCCTTTTTTTCTTTTCTCTCCCACCTGCAGTGATGAAGAATCCATGTTATGAAATCAGTTACAGAGTAGAGTGTCATCACCAGCAGTCCACAAGGAGGTAAGACTTAGAATGATGATGGAAAGGTACTAAAATAAAACTGATACTCTAGCAAGATATTAAATGATGAAATTCACCCAAAAAGCTGGAATTACCGGCAGATTGTTTAGTGGTGAGCCTAAGATTTTCTGATCGTATCCTTGTTCATAAATGAGAATATTGGGTGTGTTATGCAGTGAAGCTAATATGTATTCTTAATTGTAGGCCACAAAAGACTGTTGAAAGATTCGGAGAGAAGCCTGCATGTGATGGCATTGATGCTGGTTGGAGGAGATGCTGAAAACTTTGCTTTGAGTGACAAACATATGGCTTTCCTTGGGTTTCATGAAATTTATTTCCGGTTGCTTAGCAGAAATGTTTTAGGATGCTGTTTGTTTACTTTCTGCAAAAAGGTTTAATTTAGTCCAGTCTACATTTGAATGAAAGCTTAAGTTATAATTACCATTAGAGGCCCTTGGGATCTTAATGGTGTCAGCCTGGTAATCATCGTTCTGATCCCTGGGCAGGACCATAACTTTGTATACTTTGGAACTGAAAGGTTAAAAAAAAAAGTAAGAGTTGGTTCGATTCTGTAGAATTGATACTGTCGGGAGCAGAATTATAATGACTAAATCCATCCTTTGGTTTTCTTCCTGTCAAAACTCCCTGCTTATCTTGCATTCAACTGTATCCTGGCTGCCCTTATCACCATCATAGAAATGGCAGCCTCAAGCGAGAAGTCACTGACAGACACTGAGGCAGAATAAAGCTTAAGAACTGAAAAAGATGACCTGTGGCATTGTTAAAGAGCTGTAACACATCCGGCTTCAAAGAACGTTGCTAAGTGTTCTGATCAGCTAAACGAACGGGGTGGAGTTCAGTGTTGGTGCTAATTGAATTTCTTTTCTGGGTATGTAGAGTGTAGCTGCTGAAGGCATTGATTTGTATTAAGCTCATTTTAATTAAAATCATCAAAAAACATGTTTGTGTTGTTTGTGTTGTATAGAGTAATTATGGACCCACCCACAAATAAAGTTGTGAACCTTGTTTGCAAAAAAGCAAACTAAAGCAAAGCTGGTTCTTTTCTTTTAATTGACTTGGGGATAAAAATCAGGTGATTGTGAATGAAGGCCGAGGCATTTGGGGCCTGGCTGTGGGGAGACGTTCTGATCATTTTGTTTACAGCTGGCCTTGTAGTTGCACTGGAAGAACTCACTTGCTTTCCATTAAAGTGTAGGCCTCTTTCCACATGTCGAGACTACCTGGCTTTGCCTCTTGTAACAGCACGATGCTCTCCAGACTGGGACCTCCAGCCCACCTGTTTAAGTTGGAAAGGGAAGGCCCTTTATAGGGATCCAGTTAGGAAGGGTTTGATTTGAGTTCTTAGAACAGGCTTGGAGAGAAGGGGCTCAGTGACTAGGCCTTGTACCACCAGCAGAGGAAGACTTCTGGCTGGTGTTGGAATGCTGACTGCCACCAGGTAGAGCTATGAGTCAGTCAAGGAAGACAAACTTGGACCCTGCACCCTGTCATCTTTACTGGTTATTCCCATGGTAAACCCTGGTCTTCCCCCACCCTAATTTAAGATGGGTCCCAGGCCATGGATTGAATCAGGCCCTGGCCTGCTGAAGTGAGCTGGCTGGATGCAGCAACTTCCCCAGCCTCTGCTGGGAACAACTTAGTGTGAACCAAGTCACCCCATAGCCTCTTCTCTGGGTGCCCTTTCCTTTATGATAAGCAATCCCATCTGGGGCTTTTGGTGCAGTGCACTGTGGAGCACCCAGGGATTGCCAGCTACTGTCAGAAATGTGACTGAGGAAACCATCTATCCACCTGAGGAAATCCCAGTCCAGAGTGTTCTGTCTGAGCATACTGATACCCACTGAGGGGAGGATCTGAGCCCAGGCCTCTGCAACACTGGCTTGCAAAGCCCTTCACACTCCATCACCCCCTCATCAGGACCGATTTCACTATTCAGTCTCTTGTGAGAGGCAGCAGCTAGTTGAGGCATTCTGTACTGACCTTACACTTTGCCACCTCCACATCTGAGATCCATTCTATGGGCTCTTGTCTATGGGAAATTATCGAGTCATGGCAGAGTGATACTAATTTTTTGCCTTCGATTTTGCACCTTAACTTTAAACTCCTAAGCTACCAACCTAAGCCCCTTTTTTGGTGGTTGCAGCTGGGTGTTGGTACAGACGGAGCATTTATTTCTTTAAAGTTATGGCTAAAAGTGCGACAGGCTCAAGAAAAGCGTAAGATGAGATCCACTGAGCTGGAAGGATCAGAGGGTGTTGGGCGAGGCAGGGATGTATTCTGGACATGGGAAGGTAATCTTGGGTACAGGCACCAGTAGGAGAGCATTAGGGTCATAGATGCCGAGCTGGCAGGGGGTGTCAGACCATCCAGTCACCCGAGAGATTGCCCTGCCCAAGGTCACATGGCTGAAGTGGCAGACAAGCCAAGGTTAGTCACTGCAACTGCCTCGAGATGGGAAAAGGCCAGAGTCCAGTGGTTGACGGCCAAGGGAGTTTGGACCTCAGCTTGCTAGCTGTGTCATCATGGGCAAATTAATCCTACTGGGACCTCAGTTTGTGAGAGGTAGGATCTAGCTGGATGGCCTCTGACCTTAGAGCCATGTGATAAGGGGAAAGAAGAGGGGCTGAGGAAGGACTTGAGCAGAGAAGCATCTTCCGAGGTGGGAGCCCAAGAGGAGTAGGAGAGGGGGCAGGGGCAGTACATGAAAGCTGGCAATGAGAAAGGCCCTTGGGCCACCTTCAGCTGCCATTCCTTCCAGCTGTGTGTCCTAGGTGGGTTCTGCTGGGGCCCTTCCCCATTTGTCAGTCACAGGCTGCCAGTGATTCAAGATAGACAGTGTTAAGGTAAAGTTTGAAGGGCCAAGTGGCTAGGCCTGGGATAAGGGAGTCCTGACCTGAGTTCCAGTCCCATCTCTGACCGTAGGTCACTTTACCTCATTCTCGGCCTCAGTTTCCTCATCTGTCAAATGGAGTAATAGCACCTACCTCACAAGCATGCTGTGATGATCCAGTGAGATAATACATATAAATGTTAGCAGCCATTATTAGCTGTCACAGAAAGACAAGCTTTGTTCTTTGCTTTGGAGGCCAGGTCTAGGAACACTGATACAGGTTGGGGAGGCCAGGGAAGATACATTTGCTGGTGGGGGTGGGAGAATTTGGAACCTTCCAAAGTTTTAAGGTTGGGCTAAGGAATGACCCAGGTGATTCTCAGGTGTGGGACCCAGGGGAGCGTGTGTTCTAGCGTGTGTGTGTGTGATGTATAGCCTGCTCTTAGACACAATTCGACTGTGGATGTGTTCCTCTTGATCTACATCATAGATGTAGAGCTGGCAGGGACCGAGGCCACCAGCCCCAACTTTCCCCAGCTCTCGAAGCACTGGGAGGAGCAAGATGAGACTGCCTTTATCTCCTGTGGGATGGGTGGGAGCACTCTCCTCCTGCATCCTCTCCCCAAGGGCCCAGGCAACAGCCAGCTCCCTGATGCTCCCTCCTTCTCCAGAGCAATTAAGAGGAAGCTGAATTAGAGCCGGGCACGTCTGCAGAATCAATATGCCAGTAACTGACAGCACTGGGTTTACTCAGCCTTGTCCATGGCCCAGGCTTTCTAGCAGGGGGAGACCAGAGACGGATGGTGAGGAATCCCTGTCTCCAAGTGCACCCTGCCTGGCTTCCCTGCTCTATCCCCCTGAGGCCTGATCATCATTCTCAAGGGGAGGAAACCACCCACTTAGATTCCCAGCCTGGCTCTTGGCTAAGTAGAGGGTCTCCAGGCTCTATGCGTCCCCCTTCTCCCTCCCCACACCCATGATGTGATGCCCAGGCACCAGAAGACGGTCACATGAAGCAGCTGAGCCCCTCTACGGAGGGGATGGGTTTGAATGGGAAGCAGGGAGGGTGCAGGTTAGCTGGAGGGACAACCAGCCCCCTGATAGAGGGCCTTTCTTACCTAGGGCAGCCTTCAGAAGGGGGAGACTGCCTGCCCCTGCTTCCATCTCAGCTCTTGGGGCTGGACCCTCCAGTTCCTTTGCACAAACTCTCCTCCAAGAAGCCTTTTCCAATGCCCCGACTTCTGGCCCCTCCCTCCCACTCCATGCCCAAATCGCCTTATATTTATTGGATCTGTGTTTTATGTGGGCCTGTGCATGGCCACGTTATCTCCCCATTAAAATGTGAGTGTCTCCAGGGCAGGGATTTTCAGTTTTGTCTTTTTATCCCTAGCACAGATTTTCTGCAGGCAGACTTTTCCAGTAGCCACAGCTGCTAATAATGCCTTTTCTTCTCAGCCTACCTTTTAATCTACTCTGTATATATCTTTCTATTTTGTTGTGTTGTTCAGCTGTGTTCGACTCTCTGTGACCCCATTTGGGGTTTCCTTGGCAGAGATACTGGAGGGGTCTGCCATTTCCTTCTCCAGCTCATTTTACAGATGAGGAAACTGAGGCAGAGTGAAGTGACTTGTCCAGGGTCACATAGCTATTAAGTGTCTGAGGCTGGATTTGAACTCAGAAAGATGAGCCTTTCTGATTCCAAGTTAGGTATTGTCTTCCCCATTAGAACATAAGCTACTTGAAGGGTAGGAACTACGTTTTTTTGCCTTCTTTTGATCTGTACTCCTTCGCACAGTGCCTGGCTCATAGTGAGCTCTTGATCAATGATAACTGACTGAAGCAGACAAACTGATTTAAGGGGCTCATCTAGGACCTGGAATACCGAGGGGTGGCTGATCTGCATGAAGCCAGCGTGAATCACTGGCTTTCTGTCTCTCATTGTCTCCTGAGCCCTCTTCCCAGTCAGCTTGTACTCCTCACTTGACACTGTAGAAGGGATGATCTTTAAAAGGCTTCATATGGTCACACCTGAAATCCCCAGGAGAGATCCAGGGCCCCTCAAATGTGAGCTGAGCCTACCGACTCCTTTGATGCTCACCCACCACCCTTCTGCCCTCAGTGTCTGGGCCTCCAGTGACAAGCACTTGGCCTAGTGTGAGGAGCTCCCAGCCCAAAGCCACCCACTCTTCTCCTTGGACCAGCTTTGCCAAAAAGTCCCCATGTCAGTCAGCTCCCCAGCTTACCAAAATTGACATGCCCCTCTCTTGTTCCTTCTTATCAGAACACAAGATACCTGAACACAGGAATTTATCTTGTTTTTCATTTTTATTCCCAGTAATTCCTAGTAATCATTTAAAAATGATTCCTTCCTTCCTTTGTTCCCTCTCCCCATCTGGCAGGCCTGTATTCTCATCACATCCTTGTCCCTTCCTGCCCTGGGACCTGACGCATAGAACCTTGAGTTTTTTCATTTCTGAAATGTGAGGAATGGATGAGATGGCCTCTGGAGCCCTTCCAGGCCTAAATCTATGATCCGGAGCTGCAAGAAACCCCAGAGACCATCTGTGGCTCAACCCTCTCATTTTACAGATGTGGAAACTGAGGCCCAGGGAAGTTATATGATTTGCCCAAGGTCACAAGGGTAGTAAAAATCAGAGATCAGATTTGAAGTCAGGGCCTCTGATCCTCAAGCCAGTGCTCTTTCCAAAATACCAGGTGCCTAAGAGAAAAGGGCAGGGTCCAAGTACAGACTGGATTTCCACCTCAGCGCTAGTTTCTGTTTACTGACCCCAGGATTGACTTCAGGAACAGCAGCAGCCTCCCCCACCCAGTTGGAACCAGCCCCTCTGTACTTCTGAGATGCGCCTTCCTTTCCCTTGCCCTCTAGTCTACACTGGTGAGCATGCCCAGCGCAATCCAGCTGGTCTGACTGAGGACCACTGTGGAGTGAGTGGGAAGGCCATAACACATCTGATGAAGGAGAGAAGGGAAAAAGGGGGGTGGGGCTTGGAGGAAGTGGGGAGAGTCACTGCAGATGAAAGTGGGGAAGATGCTTTTGATGGTCACAGATCGGCTCGGGGCAACTCAGGACACTCCTTATCCAGGCTGTGGGTGGGGAACCTCTGCTATGTTCTGGCTCCCGGCTCCCATATTCCTGAACATGTCTATGAGCCAACCTTGGCTGATGCTCAGGGATGGAGGGAGGGAGGAGAGTCTCCTAGCGTTTGTTAGCAGCTCCAATCAGCTCCACTTTGGGGAAGGAGGTGGGGGTGAGGGGGAGGCTCTGGCCTGGAAAGGGGCCCTTGGGAGCTCTTCTCATCATTCTCCATCATGAACCCAGACTGCAGTCTCTCCGAGGGTGCAGGTGGGAGGTGGCTGGCGGAGAGAAGCGGCCCGGAACTGCTGGCTAGGGTGGGGATGTGGGCAGGAGAGACAAGCTCTCAGTTGGTCTATGTGCAGGGGGCGTGTTGGGAGGACACTTTGTACCCCAAATCCCCTCCCTGCTAAGAATCACTAGACTCCAGCAGCAGCCCATCCTCCAGACCACAATTAACCTATGACAAATGACATCAGCAGCTGACCCTCTAGGGAGACATGAAACAGGGAAGCAGACGAGGGCTAGACTCTGGCTGGCGCCTTTATTTCCACCATGGGAGAGGGACATTGCCAGCCTGGGGTGGCTTTGAGGTCCGGTCAGGCCTGTTCACACCCAGGGTAGGAGAGAGAGTGACAGGGACAAAGACAGGCCCCAGACAGACTCAAGTGTGGGGAGGGACAGAGGGGAGAGCCACGGACAGGTACTGAGACTGATCTTGAGCTCTGTGGATACTGGGAAACTGTACAAAAGACAATCTTTAAAAAAAGCCCAAGTCAGCAAGCGCCCAGCACTGGGCTGAGCCTATGCTGAGCCTGTGCTGGGGGTAAAGACACTGAGACGGTAACGGGCTGGGGCTCACCCCCAGTCAACCAGGTGTGGCCTGGGCTCCCCCTCCTCTGACCACCTGGGTGCTTCAGCAGCAAGGCCACATGGGCAGGGTGGGGAGTTCTAGAGCTAGGGCTCTGGCCTGGTAAGGGCAGTGGTTCTAGAGTGGCCAGGTGAGGTTCCAGAGCAGGGAGGGGCATTCTGAATCAAAGGACTTAGGTGAATTCAGGCCTGGGGTTTGGTCCCTAGGACGAGGGGGAGTGAGTATACTGGATGAAGGGGAGATCTCTAGCTGAGCCCGCCTTCCCTCCTAAACCTCAGCACCCAAAGGCCATTTCCCAGGGGAGGGATGCCTTTTCTCGTCCTCTTTTTGGGTGCTTTCTATGAAGGGTTAGTCCCCATGGGTTCTCTTCTCCCCCACATTCCAGGGCCTTCACTAGAAAAAAGGGATTTCTCAAACTCAGGACCTCTGGTCTCTTCAGGGTCGATGGGTCCCTCTCTCTATGCCCTTCTCCTCGCACTTGGGTCCCAATCCCAGCTCTGTCACTCCTGATGGGATCACAGACCAGAAGGCGGGTGGGCTAGAAGCTCTCTAAAACTCCTCCCCCAGCGCTGCATGAGCAGAGAGGCAGAGGACAGGGCTGGGGCCCAGAGGAGAGGCTGGGAGCACCCAGGAGCCAGTGATGACTTCTATAAAGTAGACAACATCACAGGACAAACAACATAGGAGACAGGGATGGCAAGACGAGACCCTGGGAGGTGGACAGAGGTGGAAACCCAAGGGAGGGGCAATTGGCTTACTCCTCTCTCCCTGACTGCTAGGGATGGGATACTCTCCACTTGACTGGACCACCCCAATCTGGGGGATCTGCCATAGGCACCCCACTCTACAAAGGGGCAAGGCCAGGACATGTGGAAATAGGACGGGCCCTGAGAGGTCACCCCGCCAGGGCTGCTTTTGCCTACCCCCCTCCACCCTCCAGTGAGACCTAGGTAAGGCTGATTGCTGCCCAGAGAGGAAGCTTCCTGGTGAAGTCATTGGTCAGAAGACACCCAGGCTACATCCCTCTGTACAGTTTTCCATATGAGTAACCCCTACCCTCTCACTCCAAGTCATGTCTGACTGACTATTGGGGTTGCAGACGTCTTCTCTACAAGGGGCTTGCTCTGTGTCTCGGCAGCTGGATGGCTCTCCACAGAATCCTCCTCACCAGGCATACCGTCCTCAGATTCCTCTCCCCCTACAGGCCCTTCTCCCAGCTCCAGGATGGTGGGGAGGTGGCCCTGTTTGGGGGAGCGCTTTCGAAGGCTGAGGAGGAAGGGTTGGGGCAGAGAGAAAATGTCCACGTTATTGCCCAAGTCAATCCATGTGACAGATGGGAACTTGCTGATGTCCTTGAGGGTGTCGGTGAGGTCACGGAGCACAGCCTTGGTCAAGCGGTTGCCATTGAGGGCGAGGGTGGTAAGATGGGGCAGGGAGCTGAGGATGGGCAGCAGCCGGAGGACCATGTCATCAGTGAGGTCAGTGAAGCCCAGTTCGAGGATTTCCACCTGGTCCCTACAGCGCTGCAGGTAGGCTATTAGCCGCTCCAGGTCTCTTGACGACATGGAGATGCCCGACAGGTCCACTGTGTTTTCTGAAGGGGGCCCCAGCAAGGCTGCTTTCAGGCTGTGTGTAGGCAGGGAGAGACAAGGTTAATAAAGGCATGGGCTGTGTGGTGGATGCTTGCCCTACTCTCACACCCTGGAGGCAGCAGTGGGCACCTGGGAGGCCAGGTGTGATGCCTCTGACTTCATCTTTATTGTCATGAAAATCTAGGATCCCATGAGGTTTCAGATGAGTAGTCAATCTGCCTTGCTGGAGGGAATTTCTATACTGGGAGTTCCCAATACCAACGAGATCATAGGTCTGAATTGTACTCCCACTCAAAAGTGTTGTCATTATTTTAATTACTCATTCCACTCAAGTCCTTCTCTGATATCTTAACATAGCATGCAGCTGACTGGGCTCTGAGAGGCTTTTGTAGGCAGAAGAGAAACCCCGGTGGATGCTTGCCACGCTGGGGAGGTTTCTTGTACGGTCTCAAGAAAGAATGGATCTGCTCATGAAGACAAGCCTCTGCTAGGCAGGTATGGAGAGAGAGCTTCATCCCTAGGACACTGGTCCCTGAGAGCTGAATATTTCTTTTTTTTTCCTTATCAGGAGACTTGGGGTTAAGTGACTTGCCCAAGGTCACACAGCTAGTAAATGTTAAGTGTCTGATTTGAACTCAGGTCCTGCTGACTTCAGGGCCGTGCTCTATTCACTGCGCCACCTGGCCGCCCTGGGCTGAATGTTCCTAACCCCAGTAACCGTGACCCCCCTCCGAGGCTGTGGGCATTTAACCACAAGAAAGCAGCCTCCTTAACTGCCCACTCTCCTGGTCCTCCCCACACTCTAGGGGCTGACGCGGTTTTCTCGCCTTCTCAGATCTCCCATAGCCCTTTGCTGCTATCTAACGCAATTATTTTTATATTTTTATATTTATCTTTTGTTTTTAAACTTCACCTTCATTTCTGAACCTTCCCAATTCCTCTCCCAAGCAAGCCCTCCCTTGTAGGAAAGATCAAAAAAGAAAACGGGGTGTGGGGGGGAAACAGGGCAACCCCCCAGAACCAACACAGACGCATGACGCAGGCCTGGTAATGTTCCACATTCCTAAGTCCCTGCTTCTCCAGTGAGAGCAAGGGAAAAGGTTCCCTTTCTCAGCTCTTCTCATCCGGTGCCTTGTTTCTCATTTTTGAGTATACTACCTGAGCTTGGAGCACAGCCCACACTACACTGTGAGCTCCAGGAGGGCAGGGGCCACATTTTATCCTAGGGAGGCTGCTGAGACCCGGGGAAAAGTGCTTGGGGATCCAAGGAAGGAGCAGTCATTGCATATCCATTGGAGGAGAGGAGAGAGAACAGGACTGACCCTAGCTGGGGCCCCTGGGTAGAGGTCAGGGTTGACATCGTGAAAACCTCCTAAGTGCTGGGCATTATACCCAGGGGCGTGGACTGTTGTGGGCTGGGAATGGGGATGGACAAGGCTGCTCACTCTGGGCTGTTTCTGCCTGCGCTGGCCCAAAAACAGAGGGGTCATCTTACTTCCCAGTCCTGAGCTGAGGCTTTTGGGGCAGCCAGGGATTAGTGGGTGCTGTTGCTATAGCTGCTTTCACCACTAGAGGGCATTTCAGCCACATCTTGGTGCATCACTTGGGATGGGCAGGCCAACTTGGGCAGGCAGACTCCCCCCAGCCCTAAATCCCGGCCAGGGAGAGCAAGAAGCCCAAGAAGCCTTCTCTAACTGTCGCCCTCCCCCCCTCCCCAGCCCTCAGCCCTTCTGCCTCTGAACTGCCTACAGTGCACACAGTCCCGTACTGCCCTTAATTACAACTGGTCTTGTCTGGTTTTCTAACACGTGTGACTCAGTGTGTGTGTCCCCCCAGCCAGACAGGGAGCTTCTGGCCTGAGGCCGTGTGGTCCTGGACACCCTCTCTGCGTTTAAGCTTCTCTTCTACAAAGTGAAGATACGGGATTTTACGGTCCTGTTTTGGATCTATGGGGAACTTTGCTGCTGAAGCTCAGTCTCCTTGAGATGAAATCTGGTGTGGCAGATGAGTGCTGGCCTTTGGGAAATCTCACTTTTGAAACTGATCAGCCGTGTCAAGTCACTTAACAACGCCCGCCTTAGTCTCCTCATCTGTAAATGAGGTAGCAGCTGCCTCAGCGGTAGAAGTGAGGCTCACATCAGATAATCCACATGAGGGGTTTGTAAACGTTGGGGTGCTGTGTGAATGTCAGTGATTATCATGGTGGTTGTTATCCCAGCTCTTTACACAAAGCCCTTTATGGATGTTAAGTCTCAGTGATTCCCAGGAGAAGTGGCTTGGGAGGGTGACTATTCCTCACAGCCCCAGGGGTCTAGCTGAGAGTCATCAAGGTCATGGGAAGCCAAGCCTTCTGCATGCACTTCCTGGCCTTAAGAGAGGACGGTCCCTTCTTCAGCCCAGACAGGAGGGTCTAGAATCTCTCTGGAAAGTTCTTCAGGAAACGCAGTCTGCTGCACATCCCTATCCTCGGCCTTCAAGAGAAGGTCCTGCCCCCTTTTAGGCTGCTCTAGAGGAAAGGGCCCCAGATTAGGGCATCATGTTCTAACAGTAACGATAAGAACAGCGCCAGCCCTTCCCCCATTGAAATGATCTTGCATCTACTTGGCATAGATAGGGTGTCCCAAAAGTCTGTGAAATTTTACATTTTATTAGGGTTTTTTTTGCTTTTTTTGAGGGCAATTGGGGTTAAGTGACTCGCCCAAAGTCACATGGCTAGTAAGTGTGTCAAGCTTCTGAGGTCGGATTTGAACTCAGGTCCTCCTGACTCCAGGGAAAATTTTACATTTTAACAGCTTAAAGGCACTAGTGGCCTAGAATACAGCCAGCGATTACTGAATGCTTGTTGAATGGCTAATCACTCACATGTGTAAAGCGCTTGATGGTTTGTAATAACAACTGACCATTTACAGAGCGAAATGCTTCGCAGATATTACCTCCTTCGTGCAGCCATCCTTTGAGGCAGGCAATGTCACTACCCCCTTCTCACAGCTGAAGAAGCTGAGGGGAAGCAGCCTTGTCCAAAGCTGTCCAGCTAAATGTGGGACCTCACGAGTATAATCAAATCATGCTGCTTGCTTTCTCAAGGGGTGGGGGAAGAAGGAGGAAGGGAGAGAATTTGGAATTCAAAATTTTTAAAAATTAATGTGAATTAAAAAAACATGCAATTGGGAGGGGCAGCTTGGTGGCACAGTGATTAGAGCACTGGCCCTGGAGTCATGAGGACCTGAATTCAAATCTGACCTCAGACACTTAACACTTGTGACCTTAGGCAAGTCACTTAACCCCAATTGCTTTGCCTTCCCCCCTCCAAAAAAAAGACCAAAAAATGTAATTGGGAGTATTTGACAAAACAAATAAAACTATGTTGATAAAAACACAAAGTTGTACAGCTTGTTAAGCATCAGAAGTTGAGACTGGACCCCTATCTACGAGACTCAAAGTGCAGGGAAGAAGGGGTGAGGAGAGGCCCAAGGCTGTCCCTACGAGCCCACAGTCAGTCTGCTTCTCGGGCCTCCTCATTCAAGAAGATGGTCATGGCACTGAGGACCCCAACGTGCATTCATTCATTAACCAAACATTTATTCAACACCTCTTTCTCAGGAACTGAAACAGCAAAGAGACAGATGCCCCTCCCCAGCCCACTCTCAGGCCTGGCTTCTTCTCTAGGGATAAGCCAGGCACAGAAACCCAATCTGTGCTGAGAAGGGCACAAAGTGCTTAGAGATCAGAGAAGCCAAAGGTCACTCCCAGCTCCAAGCAGGCGGCCTTGGTGGTTGGGCAGAACATCAGCAGGTGTGGAGCTGGGGGGTGGGAGTAGTGATGGCATCAGCAACTGGACAAAGAATTCAGCAGCATGTTCTGAGGACAGCAAAGGGTCCACTGGATCCTAACTCCTGGAGAGGATCTCTCAGGCCATAGGCCAACCCTCGTGTTTTACAGAAGAGGAAACGGAGACCCATAGAGGTGAGTGGAGTTAAGAAACCCCTTTATTGTACAGTGTGGGAAACTGAGGCCCAGAATGGTTAATGGCAATGGCTTGCCCAAGGTTATAAAAGGTAGTAAATAGAAGAGGCAGGATTTGAACCCAGGTCCTTTGATTCCAGATATAGTTCTGTTTCTCCAGTGTTCCAGGTCAACTTGGGGTGTATGTGTGTGTCTGTTTTTCTGTCAAGGGGGAAGGGAGCAAGAGGCCTTCAGGATTAGAGATAAGGATGAAAAGGGAGGGTAGAGGTCAAATGCTCAATGCCAGGGATCTGAATTTTGCTGAGGAGGAGATGGGAGCCATGGAAAGGTTTTGAGCAGAGGAGAGACGTGCTAACATCTATAGACAAGAACGCTAAATCTGACAGAAGGGGAGCAATCCTGAACGGAGGGCAGAGATGGGTGAGGGCCCATCTGAATAGGAATGGCCTCAGGATGTGTTCTGGGGACAGCAAGTGCCCCATGATGGCACAGATTTGCTGCTAGAAGACTCACCTAGGTGTCGCAGCTTGGGAGCCAGAGTCCCAGGCTCTGGTCCCAGCTCCACCACTAACCAGCCAGCTGGGTGACCCAGTAAATCACTTCCCTCTTCCATAACATGGGAGTGGTGAGTTGCGTGATCCCTGGGATTCTCTGGTTTTAGGGCTCATCTCAGAGCGTTGGGTCACCACAAGGGGAATGTCTCCATAAATACGTGGGAGCTTGGGGGAGAGAAGGAATGTATATCTTGGTTCCACACACCCCAAGGAATAGAAACCAACATCTGGCCAGGAAGGAGAGAGGTCACATGATGACCCCGGAGGGGCCTCTCTCCAGAGTCCCCTCTCTTCTCAAACCTCTCAGGATGCCTCCTGACCAGCTCTTCACTCTCCTTCTCTCTTCCTTTTTTGTCACCTGGATCCAAAATAAGCTCTCGGCCCTGCCCCTCCATCGCCCAACCACATGTCCCTGCCGAGTGAGTCATCAGGAGGAAATGGATGCTGGAGGAAGAAGCAGCTGCTCTTGGTGCTGAGGGGGTTTCTTGAGCTCTAGAAGCCGCTGCCTGCTCTGTGTACAACCCTGAGCAACCCTCCCATCTTGCTTAGGATTGTCCTAGCCCCTCGCACCCAGCTCTGCTCTGGGGAGAAAGGGCTGTCTGTCGGGCCACCCAGACATCATCCCCCCTCCCTCTCTCTGTATTAACTCACCGCCCCATTCACTTCTCGGCCGCTTGTCATCTGGTTCCTAACCCTACCTCTTGGTGGTAATGGCTTTTTTTCCAGGTTATTAACCAGGCTCTCTATGGCTAAATCCAAAGCCTTCTTGACCTTGCTGTGGCTGTTGGACACTATGGACCAAGTTTTCCTGTGGAACAGGAATCTTTTGGGTTCCATGATCATGTTTTCTCCTAGTTTTCCTTCTGCTTAACTGACTATTCCTTCCTGGCCTCTTTTGCCAGACCAGGATAGGCTTCAGGCCCGAGGTGGCACTGGAATTTTATTTTATTTATTTTGGAGGGCAACTGTGGTTAAGTGACTTGCCCAAAGTCACACAGCTAGTGGAATTGAATTTTAAAGAAATGCAAGAAACGTACTGTTAGGTGACATGGTGGATAGAGTGCTAGACTTGGAGTCAGGAAGACCTGAACACAAATCCTGCCTTTTGTTAGCAGTGAGACCCCGGGCAAGTCACTTAATCTCCCTTAGCCTCAGTTTCCACTTCTGTAAAAGGGGGGGTTTAAAATAATACCTATCTCCCAGGGTCGTTGTGAGGATCAAAAGAGGTAATATTTATAAAGTGCTTTTTAAACCTTAAAGCACAATGTAAAAGCTATTATTATTATTAGTAGTAGTAGTAGTAGTGGTGGTGGTGGTGGAGGTAGTAGTAGTACTAGTAGAGGTAAGGAGGGAATGAATTGTATCGTGGAGGGGTACTGCCTGTATAAAGGCCTGGAGAGGGTAGCTGACACGGAAAGTTTGTTGAATAAGGTCAGTTTGGCTAGGCTGAAGAGTGAATAAAGGGAAGTATAGACAGTGAGGTTGGAAAATCTGATTAGAACAAGGTTGTGAAGGCCTTTACATGACAAACAGAGGGGCTGGTATTGAATCCTAGAGATAATTGGGAGCCGCTGATGTTTAGGGAGTAGGGTCTGACCCATACTTTAGGAATACTCCATTGACTTCCACAAAGCACAAGGCTCAGGGTTGCATGGTGAGTGGATCTGAGCCTCCTTTGCCCTTCTCTGATATACTGTGCCTGGCCTTTGACCAATGGGAGCCTCTCCCCTAAAACATGAAGGACAGGGCCTGGGGCAGGGGTCCATGGTTCTCTTGCCAGCCTAGTGGTAGGGGCAGAATGGACACTTGGGATAGAAGACGGAGATCTCAAATGTTAAGAATGGTCACTGACTAACCTGGATGTGCACGATCTTTCCTCGAAGGCAGGTACGAGAAAGCTTCTGAGTCAGAAACAGAGTCTGGCCAAAGACCTTGTTGCTCCTTCCTGGGGGTAGGGGGCCAGGGGAAGGAAGAGGGACCCACAGAAGGTTCCTAGAAGGGACCTTGCAAACCATCCAGTTCAAGTCCCTCCTTTGACACAGAAGGAACCTGGGAAGTCACTTGGCTAGTGATCAGTAGCACAGCCTGAATACTGAGGGGCTCTTTCTTGGGGGGAATGTGTGACAGGAGGAAATCAGGGGAGTCAGGATAGGTCCAAAATTACCCAGTAAATCAATAGATCAATAAGCATTTGATAAGCAGCTCATTGTACTAGATGCTGGTGATACAAACATAAAAATGAAATGCCCTGCCCTCAAGGAGCTTACCTTCTATCAGAGAAAACATGGGGACTCATGTAAATCAACAAAATAAACGCATGGAGATTTGGGGCGGGGAGGCTGTAGCAGCTGGGGGGAAGGGAGGCCTCTTGGAGGAGGCTGTCTTTTGGCTGAGCTCTGAAGTTAGCTAAGAGTTAAGAGGCAGAGGGAATGAGGGAGTGCATTCCAGGCAGGAGGGACAGCCATTACAAAAACCTGGAGATTAGAGATGGAACAATAACAAGGCTGGCTGGTTTGGGGGGACCACGGACGGATGTGTCAGGGGAGGAGTGTGGGATAAGCCTGGAAAGGTCGGTCCAAGCCAGTCTGGGAAAGACTTTGTATTTGATGCTCCCCTAGTCTGGGCCCAGCCCTGCCTCAAGAACCAGAAGCCTGGCTGAGCTGGGATTTGTGGGTACACAATGGGTCTAAGTCAGTGCAACTTTAGACACACTCCTTGGGCAGCTGCACAGGCTGGACACACACATTCACATCCATGCTGGTGGGACTGGTTCTAAGTCACCATCTGGATTCCGACCTGGACATGCAAACACAAACTCAAACATGTACCAGCTCCCTGTCTCCTCTGCCCCCTGGCTTTCTGCCTCTTACACATGCATACACACCCACACACATGTGCCCTGCTTTAAGAAAATCCGAGTCTATGCATGAAGATCCAGGTTTACACCATAGAAAAGTTGGCGAATGACAATTTCACAAAATAATTTCATTGCTTTACAAAAGGTCAGAGTATCTGCATGACTAGATAAGACTGTGTGGCAGGGGCCAGGTAGAGGAGGGGCAGCACGCTTAGTGAATGGAGATAAGTCAGGGAGACCTGAATTCAAGTCCCACATCTGAAATGTGTGGATGCATGACCCTGGGCTAGTCACTGCCCCACTCAGAGCTCTAGGCTATTTTCCAAGAGAAGATGACAACCTGCCTCAAAATTTCTTACACCAATGAAATCCTAGGTCCAGGCTCTGTCCCTGGTCCCAAAGGTTTCAACCTTGCATCGCCTTCAATGCCCAGGTCTTGTTTCACAGATACACAACATATTCATGACTCTGGAGTTATCCCTCCTTCCTTCCCCTGATATGCAAAGTAAGGCCGCTTCCCATACAATTCAAAGTCACACTGTGACACATAGATCACATGCTATCAACACTGACTGCCTCTCTGGCCCCCTTCCCTCTGCCACCCCCCTCCTCCCTGCCTAGCCTCTCTCTCTCTCTCTCTCTCTCTCTCTCTCTCTCTCTCTCTCTCTCTCTCTTTTTCTCTGTCTCACTGCCAGCCCAGGGGGCTAACAAAGGCAGCGCTCCCATGGGCCAGGCTCTCTGTCTGGCCAGAGAATCAGAGCCTTCTCCCCCTACCAGCTCCAAAAATAATCCCTTCCATTCCTTCCCGCTCTCTCCTAAGCACAGCCATAGGCCGATCAACAGTAAGGATTTTGAAATAAAAATCTGTCTTCCTGTGGCTCTGACTGGTAATCTGCTCTCCAGAAGAGGAAGACCAAAGGGGATGGAGGGATGGAGACTGGGCCTTGCTTTGGGTGGGGGTGAGGAGCTGAAGCTGCCAGGAGCATGAGCAACAGACAGACCAGGGAAGAATGCTGTGGATACCACCCCCAGCCCCCTCCCTTCCCCCTGCTGTGGGAAAGGCATTTCCTCAGAGACCCTGAAAAACAAGCTTTGGCTTATCCAGGAACTTAGGGCAGGAGGATGGGAGATCAGAGGTTCTGGGAGGGCTCGATGCCACCGGGGCAGCATGACCATGATTGGAGAGAGGATGGGAGGGAGGTTGGGGCCCCAGGACTGGATGCACACTGAGAGCAAGGCTCCCAGCCATCCCTCAGCTGAGTTTTCTCCAATTTAAAATGAGAGGAGTGACTCATGCTTTCTAGGGGAGCTGTACTTGGCCAAGACAGGTGAGGTAACCAAGAGAGCAAGAGTCACAGCCCCTTAGAATATTAGAGCTGGAAGGAACCTTCAAGACCAGAGAATTTCAAGCTCAGGTATCTCCTAGCTCTCCTAGAAGCCAACGGATCTCCACTAGAGGCTCACAGATCTTGAGCTAGAAGGGACCTCAGTGGCTGCCATCCAGTTCACAAGATCACCCATTTAGGACTGGATGGGACTTTACTAGACCTATCCCCTTCAACTCACTCTCAAGAAAATCGTGGCACAGAGAAGTTAACTGATTTGCCTAAGGTCACATTAAGTATCTGAGGCAGGATTCAAATCCAGATCTTCCTGATCCCAAGCCCAATGCCCCATCTCCTATGTGCCAGGATGCCCAGGACCACAGAGAGGTGTGATTATACAAACACAGGTTGGTGCTGCTGGGAGCTGCCTTCTCTCTATTCTGGGGAGGAGGAGGACTTGGAGGGAGGGGCTCCAGAAGTCAAAGTATAGGCCCTTCCCACTTGCTGGGTCTCTGACTCCTCCTCTGCAAAGTGAGGGAGTAGATGACCTTGAAGGTCCCTTCACCTCTGGCCTTCTGTGACTAGGACATCCCTTATTCAATCTCTCTCATCCTAGCCCCATCGGCCGGAAGCAAAGCTCCCTCCATCCCACCTGGCCACCTGGTTGCAGAGAGAAGGAGATACCATTCAGCAAACCCAGGCAGAAAGAGCCACCTGGATGCCCTGTTGGGGTGTGGGGCAGCCTTGGCTTGGCTGCCTGATCTCCCTGGCCAGCAGGCTAGGCAGATGTCAGCATCCCAGGGCCTCATCTATTGCCAGTGGGGCACCTGTGGGCCCAGGATATGCTGGCTTCTATCTCCTGGGAGGAGGTTTCCCCTTTGTCCTTACTGATGGGAGGGCAGAACCTCTGGCTTGACTCTGGGCTGTTCTGTAAGGAGGCCTCGATCTCCTCACCTGTAAAATTTCCTGTAAAATGTGGGTGTTGGACTAGATAGCCTCTAAGGGCCATGCCACTCTAAATCTAGGATGCTCTGATTCTTCCCGTCCCCTTTACCCCCACCCCAGCTCCCCAGACCACTCACCCTCAAAGACCAGGCAGCAGACAGCAGGGAGTCAGCAGCAGGTCAAGGGAAGCCATGGGCCCATCCTGCTGAGAATCCAACCAGTTTCATAGAATCCAAGAACCAGAGCTTTCATAAAAATGTAATAGCCAGTAAGTAGCATTGCCTTAGATCTCCCAACACTCAGCTGAGTGTTCTCTTTACTCCACGTGGTGCTCTCATGAAACAAGATGGATGTGCTTCTGGTGGGCATCCTCAGAGCTGACCGTGGTGCCTCTCACACACAGAGAGGAGGCTTAGGACACACTTGTCAGATTGAACTAAATGAGACTTTTGCCTATGGGATCATAGGTCTTAGAGCTGGAAGGGCCCTCAGAGGTCATCTGGTGCAACCCTCTCATTTTACAGTTGGGGAAACTGAGGCTTAGAGAAAGGGACATAACTGTATGCAACGGGATTCGAACCCAACTGTCATCTGATTTCCTGGGCCAGAGCTCCTTTTACTAGTTCAGGATGAATGAATGAAAGAAAATCTCTGTGCTCTCTATGTTCCTGATGATACAACTCATGACTGAACTTATTTTTTTTTAAAAAAGAAAAAGACTGAAGTCAGCCCTTTCTTTCAGAAGCCTTGTGTGAGCCCTGTCTTCCTTGTTCTGAATAGCCTTCAGGAAGCAGGAGCAGAGTGGTACCCAGCCCCCCATCTTCTCTCATCTGACCCCCTGGTGGCTAAGGGGCACCATTGTTAAGGCAGCTGGCCAAGGGCTGGGGTGTAGCTAACTCGCTTGAACCTGGGGCCCAGCTGAGCTAAGCAGCCAGCACATGAGGTAGTTATTAGTGCCATGGGGACACCTTCCCCACTGTTCCTGGGGCCTGGAAGCCTGGTGTGTGTGCCACATGTTTTGATGCCTTTGGGCTGGGGTTCCAGGGAGAAAGGTCTGCTTTGAAGTCTGTTTCCCAGAGCCAGCTTGGGCCCCCTTTCCCTCCTCAGCTAGGGGAGCCCCTCCCAGGCCTGGCCCCAGGCAGAGGGGGCTAAGAGTCTCCTCTGATGGGAGAAGGGCTAGGGTAGGCGTAAGGGGTACAATTCACACATCTGAAGGGAAAGGCAGATGCTTAAGGGGTTGGGGGCCCAGGGACAGGGGGGTGCTTTCTGGGTCTGGGTGTGTGTATGGGGTGTTTGGGGGGGTTTCTTTTGTCCATGGGGCTCGACCTGAGGCAGCCTCCAGAAGAGAAGCACTAGATATCAGCTTCCAAACATGGTCTTTTCTTGCTCATTGCTCCTGATTGGTATGGGGTTGGGCTACATCTTCCCCATGAACAGAAACCCCTAGGGGAGAGGGTAGGACCTCCCATCCAACCAGAAGCTCCCTGGGAACAAGGCTCATACTTTCCCCATCTTCCTGGAACTTCTCCAAGACAAAATCTCTGCCTCCCTAATCCTCTTTTCCAAATTTCATCCTAACCTGGAGGATCCTCCCTGCCCAGCCCAAGGCCCAGGGCCCAGGGACATCGGAGTTGACAAGAGAGAGACATGTTTCTAAACTATTTTCTTGAGCAGAAATCAAATGAGTTTTCAAAACTGCATCTAGAGACCTTGAGGAAACCCTGGCCTTGGGCCCCTGAAGTCTCCGGGCCAAAGAAGGAGGGGGAAGGCACTTCTGCCCTTGAAAGCTTCTGGCTAATCAGGCTGCAGCCCCACCAGCCCTCCCTCCCTCCCACCTCTTCTGGCTTTGCCCTCATCCATCCCCATCCCCAACTCCACCCCCCACTTTTTCTGGCTTTACCCTCCCCCTTCTCCCTGCCCTGGTACTTCTCCTCCTTTCCCTCCTTCCAGGCCCAACCCTGCTGGCCCAAGAAGGCCATGTGGCAAGTGCAGCAGATTTTCCAAATGTTTCTGCCAAATTAGGGGAAATTGTTTTTAAAGCCATTCAGGGTTTATGGGTCTGGCTGAATCAGCTGCACACTCCAAGAAACTTTAGACCGTCCCTCAGAAAAGTTAGATTTTTGCCAAATATCACA
This sequence comes from Pseudochirops cupreus, assembly GCA_028627135.1. Taxonomy (NCBI): domain Eukaryota; kingdom Metazoa; phylum Chordata; class Mammalia; order Diprotodontia; family Pseudocheiridae; genus Pseudochirops; species Pseudochirops cupreus. The sequence continues at coordinate 372,608,472 of CM053584.1, forward strand.
CATCGTTCACACATGAGCACATGCCCCTCTGCCCCAACACACAACAGACCCCCAAAGTGCTGCATCTAACCAGATTGCCTCAGCTGGCAAGCAAACACTCGATGCCCACCCCCAACCCCTGCTGCCCCATAAGCAGGGCCTTAAGCAGGAAAGATCTAGCTCTGACATGAAAGGCAGTGGGTACAGGGGACAGAGGGCTGCATTTAGAGTCAGGGAGACCTGAATTTGAATCCCATTTCTCTCATTTATTAGTAGTGTGACCCTGCTTGAAATATTTAACCTCTTTGGGCCCTGACCATTTTGCCAATGATTCCCTTGAGCTCAGGCCTTTCAGGCTGGGATGGAGACAGAGCTGGGATCTCACCAAGAGCCATTTGCCCCTCCACAGAGAGAGGGGATGATCACTGTTGGGCACTCAGGAGAATAAAGGAGAACCTGGAGAGTTCCACACTGAAGGGAGTGAAATGCTTAGAGCTAGCATCTTGCCACCCAGGATTTCATTGGTGTGGGAAACTCACACTGAGGAAACTCCCTCAACTAATGCTGACCAATAACTGTTCCATAAATTAGGAGCACAGGATTGTAGATCTTGTGCTAGATAGCACTTATGAAGGAACCATATAATATCACCCTCTCATCTACAGATAGGGAAACTGAGAGAGAGAGGGAAATTACATGTTTTTCCCAAGGCCAAACAGAGTTGGCAACTGGACTCAGGTTCTCTGATCCCAGAAGCCATTTTCTTTCTCACAGTCTTAGAGAACTGCCTGAGAAGTTAAGTGGCTTGCCCAGGGTCACACAGCTAGTATGTATCAGAGGCAAAACTTGAACCCAGGTCTTTCTGATTCTGAGAATGGTTTTTTACCCACTTGGCCAAGATGTCTTTGGTCATTCAATAAACTGTCAGAGAGAGCTTGCTGGGGATAGGAGTCAGGGACCTTAGTTCAAGGAGTGACTGTTACTGATTTGTGATGTTGTCTTTCCTGACTTATCCCTTCCTGGTTTGTCCCAGTTCCACTAGCTTTTCCCTAGACCCTCAGCAAGAACCATTGTTATCTGTACCCAGGCCAACATAGTTGGGGGAGTGAGGAAGGGTGTTTCCAAGAAGCCAGGTATGATGATGACAGTCAGAGACTAGGAAGGTGGGGCAGAGAGGGAGAGGAAAATATAGATTTGGCTTGGGAAGGGGATAGGAGAAGAATCTATTTTTTGCCTAGAGTTTCCCTGTCAATCAATGAAGAATTAATAAGCATTAATTACATACCTACAATATGCCAGGTACTGTGCTAAGTGATGAAGATACAAAGACAAAAGCAAAAAACAGTATTTGTCCTCAAAGATAATGACTTTAAGGGTACCTGCAGTTTGAAAAGATAGTGGTGCCATCAACAATAATAGAAAGTTTGGAAGCTGGGTGGATTTAGGGGAAAAGATAATGAATTCTGCTTTGGACATAGTGAGTTTGCAATTCCCATGTAACATCCAGTCCTAACTGTCCTATAGGCAGTTAGTGATGTAGGACTGGAACTCAGGAGAGACTTCAGCTGTATGTATAGATCTGGGAATCATCTCTAAAAAATGGTGAGAGAACCAGTGGGAGCTGATGAAGTCAGCCTAAGTACAGAGAGGAAAGAGAAGAGGGCCCAGAACAGAGCCTTGAGGGAACACAGTAGTGGGCATAATGGGGGTGAGGAATCATCAAAGGAGACTGAGAAAGAGAAGTCAGACAATTGAGAAGAACCAAGAGAGAGCAATGTCAGAAAAAACGCAGAAAGTTGTGAACAGATACAATCATTCTGGAGAGCAACTTGGAACCATGCCCAAGAGGCTATAAAACTGTGCATAAAAGAAAAAGGTCCTGTCTGTACAAAAATATTTATAGTAACTCTTTATTTGGTGGCAAAGAATTGGAAATTGAGGGGATGCCCATCAATTGGGGAATGGCTAAACAAATTGTGGCATATGATTATGAAAGCATACTATTGTGCTATGAAAAATAATGATCAGGATGCTCTCAAAAAAATCTGGAAAGACTTACACAAACTGATGCAAAGTGAAGTGAGCAGAACCAGGAGAACATTGCACACAGTAACAGCAATATTGTACAATAATCATCTGTGAATGATTTATCTAATTTGATGATCCGAGACCAATCCAAAGGACTTATGGTGAAAGATGCTATCTACCTCCAGAGAAAGGACTGATGGAGTCTAAATGCAGATCGAAGCATACTTAAAATGTTTTTTATTATTATTTTTTGGTCTGCATTTTCTTTTGCAACATGGCTAATATGGAGATGTTTTATATGACTGTACATGTCTAATCTATATCAAACTGCTTGCCTTCTTCAAGAAGTGGGGAGAGGAGAGAAAGAGAGAGAGAGAGAGAGACAGAGACAGAGACAGAGAGAGAGAATTTGAAACTTTAAATTTTTTAAAATGCATGTTAGAAATTTTGGTTTACATGTAATTGAGAAAAAAATAAAAGCTGAATGACAAAAGAAAAACCCAGAAAGGAGAGAGTGACCAGAAGGAGAGAGTGGTTGAGGTGGATGAGGGACTACCAAGGATGAAGAGTGAGAAGAGGCCATTTGCTTTGGCACTTAAAAGATCATTGGTTATCATCCATAGTGATACTGGAAATCAGACTCTCGTGTGTGTGTGTGTGTGTGTGTGTGTGTGTGTGTGTGTGTGTGTGTGTGTGTGTGTGCGCGCGTGCGCGCGCGCACAGGAGGTTAAGAAGAGAATGAGAGGAAAGATAGTGGTGGCAACCACTGATAGGTAGTTAAGAAAGGGAGGGTGTCTAGGGAGGGTTTTTGGTTTGGTATTTAAGGATGAGGAAGATTTGGGTATGTTAATAAGTACCGGTGAAAGAAAGAAGCAGGATGGAAGGAGAGATTGAGGATTAGACAGAGCAGGGATGATAGCTGGGGCTCAGAGATTCTAGGACTCTGTGGCATTCTCTTTCCTTCAGGAACCCAACCTGATAATTCCTGGAGCTTGGTCTCACTGGGGAGGCTGCTTCAGCCTGAATGACAGAACCACACTGGGCTCTATTTCTTAGGTCCCAGATTCTGACCCAGGAGTGGAAAACCTATGACCCTAGAGGCACACCATCCTGCCTCACCCTCCCCCCACTCCAACCACTATCTTCCTTCTCTTTTTCTGACTCTCTCTCCCTCTCTCCCCTCCCTCCCCCCTCTCTCTTTCTCTCTGTTACTCTCCCTTCTTCTCTCTCTTCTTTCTCTCTCTGTCTCTCCATCCCACTTCCTTTGCTTTGTTCTCAGCCCTTCACTGCAGAGAGTATCTACTGCTTTCCAGCACTGTCTCTCTTGACCCGTCTAATTGGTTTGCTTTTAAGAACAGGGGAGATACCAGTTGGAATTCTAAGAAGCCTCCAGATGAAGCTTCCCATTGGTTGGTTTTAGGACACACAGAAAGCAGAGGATCACATTTTAAGGGAAGAGAAACTTCATGCAGCCAAAGGGAATTAAATTAGCCAGATGTTAGATGGTACCTCTCAGTGACAAGGGCAAGGCACTGGGAGAGGGGGATTAGAGACAGGCCAAGCCATGTCCTCTGGCTCATCCTCCTCTCTTTTTCTTTGCCTGCCCACATTGGCTTCAGTAGAGGGTTGGTTTGCCATGCCTGGAGATAGGGGGATGGACCAGATGACCTCCTAGCTCTCGTCCAGGCCAGAGCATCAACAGAGCCATTTTCTACTTTGTCCTCAGGAAGGAGAAAAATGAATTCTTGACCAAAATCTACAACACTGCCAGGACTGGGGGGAAAAGCAGGTAGCCATCCTGGTTCCCCATCCCCCTGCCGGTGACCTGTCTCTCCTACTCCTGGCCGGGCTGGAAAAGCAATTCCCAACCTAGTCACGGCTGAAAGGCACTCACTTTGCAGGCTCCCGGAGAGGAATGAGTTTTCTAATGAGAAACACAGGGGAGCAGGAGGGACCTGGGGCTTCCAGGGCCGAGGGCCAGCCAAGCAGGCTGTGAAATACCTGCTCTGTAATCACTGCTTTGGGCACTTGGCAGGACCTCCCTGCTGCTCCTGTGGCCCAAAAGGGGGCAGCAGGGTCTCTGCCACGCCAGGCCCTGTCACTCCCCATTGTCCCCCTTTCAGGTGCTGCTTGGCCCTCTTTCCTCTTCCTCTCTCTCCCTTCTCTTCTTTGTCCCATCTGCCCCTCTCTTCTCTCTTCCAACCCTACTCCTTATTTTCATCTCTGACCTACCTCCCTCCTTTCCTGTCCCTTCTTCCCTCCTTTATTCTTTCTCCTCCTCTCACCTTAAATCTCTTTCTTTTCATAGCTCCTCCTTTTTTCTTTCCCCTCTTAACCTATGCTCTGTGAACTTGTTTTCTTAAAAGAAATATTCTGACAAATGTATTTCACTATAACTGGTTTCCTTTGCAATCCTGCATATCTTATCTGATGCATTTAAAAACACGATTCTGAGAAGGGGTCCATAGGCTGCCTGCCCAATGGGTCTAGAACACAGAAAAAAGATTAGTCATGCCCTACGATCTCTTTTTTAAGCCTCTCTTCCTCCTGGGTGCCGCCTTTGGATCTGCCTGGGCCCTGTGCCCATGCCTTCCTTGGAGGAGCCTCCATCTCTTTCCCCCAATGACCCACCACCTTTTAGGGCACAGGCCTCAGAAGCCACCTAGTCCCACTCCTCCATTCTACTGAGAGCCAGGGAAGGAAGTGACTTGACTAAAAGTTGTATAGGAAATGTTAAAGGTAGAGATTGAACCCAGATCTGCTGCCTTCAGTACCCATGCTGAATGCTGTCTCCATGGGGCCACACTCATCTTTCTCCTAAATTCTCCCTTTTCTCTCCACCTTAGGCACCCTGCTCTCTGGTGTATGAAGGCAGACAGAGTTTAGGGCTGGAGGGGGCCACAGGGGCTATCTAGTTCAATCCTTACAGATAAGGAAGCTGAGGTAGAAGGAGAGAATGTGACTTGTCCAAGGTCATGGAAGTATTAAATAGAAGAGTCAGGCCTTCTGATTCCACATTGTACCATACTGTCTTCCCAAGCTTGACTGGGAAGACTGTTCCATGGATGAGGGATTAGCCCTGCTGACATGTTCTGTTTGGCCCCAGAGAACCAGGACCAGTACGTGGTTGCAGAGAGACCAATTTAGGCTGTATGGCAGGAAGTTCTTCCTGTCAATTAGGGCTGTCCCAAAGGAAAACGACCTTGGAAGATGGATCTTCAAGCAGAGGTTGTGAGGCCATTTGTCAGGTGTGTTGAAGGAGGCATTTTGGGGGCAGGGAGCATAGGGTCGACCACACAGCTGTTCAAGCCCATTCCAGCTCTAAAAATGCCACAATTCTGTGCAATCTGTAACAGCTGGGAGGTTGGGGACTCTCCTGGAGATCTCTAAGCATGGCAAAGAACTTTCTTGCCCCAGGGAGGTGGAGGGAAGGATTAAATGGCCTCTGGAGAGGCCTTCCTTTGGTTTCCTCTGCTTTCACTGGCCAAGTCTGGGTGACCCTAATCATAAAGATCTCTGTCCTAATCCAGAAGGACCCCCGCCTGCTCTGCTCTTCTACCCAGAATGCCTCAGGTTTGAGCTAACAGCCCGAGACAGGTGAGATAATGAGACAGTCCATGGCAGGAGCTAATTTACCAATTTGTGTTAATGTCTGTTTCCCCACAGCTTGAGGGCTCACCTGACATTCCAACACCATTAAGGAACCCAGCACTTGTCAGGGAGGGCACAGTGGGTCAGCACGCACATCGTCCAGCTCTAACCCTGACCCTAACTCCAGCAGGAATTTAGGGAACATTTAAATGTGAAGAGCCAATGGGGCTGTCAGGGACTGAGCAGGGACGTGATCTGGAGAAGACGTAAGGGGACAGACTGGAGCTCCTGATGTAGTGAAAGGATGGCCAACCACTGGGGGTTAGAATGTAAGCTCCTAAGAGATGACTGTTTCACTCTTTGTATGTGTGACCCTTGAGCTCAGCATAGCACCCAGCTCACAGCAGACGCTTAATAAATTATTGTTGATTGACTTCTTGAGATGGAAAGAAAGATACATTGAGCATTCATTAAAGGCTTACTCTGTGCTAGGCACTGTACTAACTACCTGGGATACAAATTACAAAGGAAGACTGTTCTTACCCTCAAAGATCTTATATTCTAATGAGGAAACAACATACAGCACCCTAGTAGGGCCAAGTATACAACGAAACGTAGCAAATACGGTAATCTAGTAAGGCAATGTGTCTAATGAAACGTAGTCAATATGGCACCCTAGGAGGGCAAAGTATACAACGAAATGTAGCCAATATGGCACCCTAATAGGGCAAAGTATACAATGAAATGTAGCAAATGTGGCACCCCAGGAGGGCAATGTGTCCAATCCAGAGTCAAGGGGAGGACCTTGATCCCAAAGAAGAGTGTTGCTGACTCAGACATTTTTGATCTGGATTGTACTAGTTGGCCTCTGGGCCTCCTGCCATCACTGAGGTTCCATGATTCTAGGTTGACCTCTGGGGTGTGGGATCTTTGGAGTACAGATGCTCTGAGAATATTTTCTAATGTGTATACAAATTAGAGGGCTTGCCAAGTCCTCTACTGAGGAGTTATCTAAGGAAACAAGGTACACATACATAGACAGGTGATCTTCTGGGTGTGAGGGAGAAGCTAAGAGGTTCTTCCAACGTTATACACATAGTTAAGAGGCAGAGTCAGGATTCAAACCTGGGTTTTCTGACTCCAACGCCAATCCTCTTTTCATGTTGTCTTTCCAATCTGGGCAATGTAAGTACAGGCAGGCACAAATGGAGATCCAGACTAAGGGAAGGGAGATCATTCAAGGGGGAAGACAACACTTTCAGCTGAAGGGCAATGAATGGAAGGAGGTGGCACCTGAGTTTGGTGGCCCTTAAAGAGAAAGATTTTCATTGGTGGAATATTTCGCATCTAAATGCATGAGTGGGAGCTGGAATGTCAAGTTCAGAGGGACAGTTAGAGGTCCAGTTTGGCTGGAATAGAGAGGGAATAAAGGTGGAGGATGGTGAGAAGTAACTTGGAATGCCCCTGAAGAGTTAGGTTGGAGAAGAGGAAGCACATCCTAGGCACTGGGGAAGACCAGGCAAATCCCCAAGGGCAGACCAGTGCAGGAGGAGATCAGGTAACAGGCAAAGGGCCAATTTGGCTGAAATGTAGAGTGTGGGAAGGGGAGTGATGGGAAAATTAGTCTGGAAAGTTAGGTTGGAGCCAGCTTGAGGAGAGAATGAATCACAGTGAAGATGACTTTGGCAGCTGTGTGAGGGCCGCACTGGAGACGGAAGAGAAGGTGGTTGGGGAGATCAGTTGGGTTGTTGTTCTGTTCCTTTTCAGTCATGTCTGGCTCTTCGTGACCCCATTTGGGTTCTTCTTGGCAGAGATACTGGAGTGGTTTGCCATTTCCTTCTCCAGCTCATTTGACAGATGAGGAAACTGAGGCAAACAGGGTGAAGTGACTTGCCCAGGATCACACAGTAAAGGTCTGAGGCCAGATTTAAACTTAGGAAGATGAGTCTTGCTGACTCCAGGCCCAGCGCTCTATCCACTGTGCCACCTAGGGGCTAGTTGGGAGACTAATGCAAAAATCCAGGAGAGAGGTTATAAAGGCTTCAGTGAACTAGGCTGGTGGCTGTGAGGGTGAGGAGGAAGGATGGATGCCTCGGAGGTAGGACCTGGTATGGCGGGAAGGGCAGGTAAGGGAAGAAGGTGGGAAGTCCAACCCTTTCATATTACAGCTGAGGAAAGTGAGGCTGAGGGAGATGCCCTGCTTGGGGTTACAGGCAGTAAATAGCTGAAGCTGAATTTGAACCCAGGTCTAACATCCAGTCTGTCTCAGGAGGACTCTGAAATGACGAGCCTCAGCACCTGGGAGGATGAGGCCCTCCAAAAGAAATGCCTTCACACAGCCATGGCCTTTACGTGGCCATGGGAGATGGGACTGGGGGGAGGTTGCAGGGCCATCTCTGTGGTTCCCACTCAGGGCCAAAAGGTGGCCAGACCATGGAGGAGACCAATCTAGAAGGCAGGTAGGCTTCAGTACAAAGGACTGGCCCGGGGGAGGTCCAGGCTCCACCACAAATGCACTGTGTGATCTTGGGCAATTTATTTGCTCTCTCGGGTCTCAGTTTCCTCCCCTGTGAAATGAGGGCATTGGACTCCCGTGACATCTAGGTCCATTCTATCCCTAACACTATTCAGCATGGTGACTCAGAGGGAGTTGGGAGACTTCTCCATCTCCCTCCTTGTTCTTGCCAGATCACTCCCCTGGATGCCTTCTTGGCTGACTCTCCTCTCTCCCTGCGACCCACGCCCCTGCTATGTACAGAGTACACCTGTGCCTTCTGCTGGGGGCCCACATTTATTAGATCCTTTACACATATATGCCCACCAAGATTGGATTAGACTCTGTGCTCCATCCTGGGGGTACTGAACCTGTACCCTGCTCAGTCCTGAGGAGCCAGATGGGCAGCCCTGAGCTAAAGGCAGTGGGGAGAGGGGGAAGTATAAGGAAAAAAAGCATTAGCAGGTATGTGTGCGTGCGTGTGTGTGTGTGTGTGTGCACGTGTCTGTATATGTATGTGTATGTGTGTGTTGGTGTATATATGTGTGTCTGTGTGTCTATGTGCATGTATGCGTGTGCATGTGTATGCATGTCTATGTCATGCGTGCACATCTCTAGGTGTGTGAGTATATGCGTGTGCACAATGCAGTATGCATCTGTGTGTATGTATGCGCATGCACATGCATGAACATGGTCATGTGTGCATGTGTGTGTGTGTGTGTGTGTGAGTGTGTATGTGTGCACACACCCTCCTTGGCCTGCTTCCCCCTTGCTCACCTGGCCTGGCACCGTGGGAAGCACCAGGAGGGAGAATTGTAGCCCCATCCCCATGGCTGGTCCTTCCAGGGGCCTGTCTGTGGCATCTGAGCCAGGAGACTGGACGTTCAAGGACAGAGGGCTTTGGCTTTTCCTCTTGCTCTCCAGCGCTCAGCACAGGGTCAGGCACATTGTGGATTTTTAATCCAGGTTGGTTGGAACAATCAACAATGAATATTGCAAAATTACAAAAAATTACAAAGAATAGCTTTGATCCCAAAGAAGAGAGAAGCTGCCTCTGCCAAGTCTTTCTGCAGAGGTGGAGGGGAGGTGTCCACGGGTGTGGGACACTGCACGCAATTGTTTGAAGCCAACTAACGAAGCGTACTGAATTTTTGTCTTCTTTTTCTTTAAAAACCATTTCTTCATGATATGGGAAGGCTCTGGTAGGAGGGAGGAGGAAATCTATAGAAATTTTAAAAAATCTATGCAAGGTAAAAACAAACCATATCAGTTAAGTCTATTTAGAAATAAATGCTTATTGATGTGGAACCTGATCAAATGTAGTGCCCCCTCCATCTCCGTGCTCCAGCCTGGGGCTAACTGGGGCAGCGTGGGAGGGGCAGAGGAATGTGGTGCTTGGTCAGTGCCTGAGTGGAGGGCACTTCCCTCTACCTTTGACCTTTTATTCCTCTCTCCAGGCCTCATCCTTCTCAAGTGGCATATGAACCTTCCTGCTTCCTAATATAGCTGGGAGTGACCAGGCAAATCTCTGGCGTGTCGGACTGTGGTCCTTCCAGCAAGGAGCTAGAGAGCACATTCAGCTTTGTGGGAGATAACTCGTTCTTTTTTTTTTTTTCCTAAAATGGACTCTGGAGGTGGCTAGGTGGCACTGTGAATAGAGCACTGGCCCTGGAGTCAGGAGGACCTGAGTTCAAATTCGACCTCAGACACTTAACACTTATTAGCTATGTGACCTTGGGCAAGTCACTTAACCCCAATTGCCCTGCCTTCTCCACCTCCAAAAAGTAAAATGGACTCTGTCACTCACATTTTGAGGGGACCCTAAGCATAAGCCACCCCAACCTTCATTTTCAGGATTTCCTTGGGATTGCTGCAGGGTAGGGACAAGAGTTAGAAAGAGAAAGACACTCACCCTTTTTGAGGTGAAGAACCTCCCTACCATATACATATATATATATATATATATATATATATATATATATATATATATATATCCACCCGCCATGAACTTGGGTCTCCTTGACGGGACCCCCTGGGTTTCTGGATAAACAAATATTCTGCCAGCTGACTCACTTTGCTATCCCAATAAAAGCAACACAGCATTTGTCTGAGGTCCATGGAGCAGAGACAAAGACAGGGGGACCCTCTATTTTCCTTCTCTGGACATGAGTCAGTTCATTTTGGAATCAGCCTCCATGTCAATGCAAATGGAGTGAGTCATGTCTACCCCCCTCTCAGTGTCTGAGTCTTTCCTCCCCTCCAGCCTCTCTCACTGGCCTTTCAGATAGCAAGCTCTTGTCCTCCCCAGGGTCCCTTCACATTGCTGGGATGAACAAATCTCCAGAACAAAGCTAAGGTGTAAGATGTTGCCCGCTCGGTCAGAGAACTGTACACTCTGTCTGTCAGGAACGCTGTTAGCCGGGACTGAGTCACAAGCCGGGGTCCAGCAGGGCTGGGCTTTCTCTTCATTTGATGCTATATATAGGTGGAAAGTGGCTTGCCTGGTTCACAGAGCCATCTCTGATCTCCCTCTGCCTTGTCTTCTAATAATAACAATAGTTAGCATTTGAGGTTGACAAAATGACTTTCAAATATTCTCTTATTTGATCCTCACAATCCTGGGAGACAGGGCCATGACTATCTCCATTTTATGGATAGTGACTTGTCCAGGGTCACACAGCCATTCAGTGTCTGAGGCTGGATTTGAACTCAAGTCTTCCTGACTCAGGCCCAGCGCTCTATCCACTGAATCACCTCACTGCCTTCAAGTACTTCCTACCTCATGGTTTATTGTTACCTTAATAATAAACCTTTTTCTACCTAGACTTTAACGTTTAAACCAATGCAGCGATGGTTTTTAAAGTACTTTCATGTACATTAAATCCTTCCATCCTTACAACAGCTTCACAACACGGGCAAGGACTGTATCATCCTTTTCCAATATACACAGGGTACAAAGTGAACCTTGATTTCCAGATTGGTCCCTTCAGAGAGTTTCCCCTGAGAGACCAGAAGCAAAGGACCAATCCTGAGAGAGGTCAGTGGTGGTGGTGGTGGTGGGGTCTCCCCATTCTCCTAGGGAAGGCAGGCTCCCTGCCCTCCCCTGGTTCAGTAACTTTCTCCTAATAAAGCCATCTGGAACAAAATCCATTGGGGCCTTGGAGCTGCTTCTCCCCTGGGCTGCTCTGAATTTCTAAGCTCATCAGAAGCCAGGCTCTGGTTGGGGTTTCCTGGGGTACAAGAGATTCAGGAGTGAAATGTGTTGAGCCTGGGGCAGGAGGAATCAGGCTCATTCCAGGCCAATCTGCCACCAGGAGACCTCCTGCTTCATCCTCTCATGGGAGAAGAAAGACACTTCTGTGGAAAGTGGGGGCAGTTTGGAGGCTGGGCTCCCTATCGCCCCTGGACCTAACCTCATGTGGGGGATCCAGGGCCCCTATCTCCCAGCTACCAATTAGCCAGCGACCTTTCCCACTCTCTGGCAATTCGGATCCAGCCAGATGCAGCTGCTCCTCGGACCTGACAGCTAATTAATTGTTACTCTGGGTAATATCTCCTTCTCCCTCCCTTCCTCTCTCTACCTCTCTGGCTCACTCTCTGATTATTTTCATGACTATGTTTTTCCCTGCCCTCTCAAGAGCTAATCAGTTTCTGGGTTGGGGGAGGCAGGGAAACAATGTGTACAGATCTGGGTGCTCCCTGGGGGCTGCATTTGGGGAGGGGAGGATGTGGAACAGAAGAGTGGAGCTTTATCTGGCTAGATCCCGCCCCCTGAGGCTCTCCTATTCACAGGACTTCCTTCTCTGGATCAATCAACCCACATTTATGGAGCACAATGGGTGGACTCCCTGGGGCATGATTATGGGAGAACATGGACAGGAGTCACACAGGATGGGTGCGCACAGAACCTCAGAATTTACGAGATCACAAAGCTACTGGAATATCGGCAAATATGCCAGGTCCTGGGCTCATAAGCACCAACTGCAGTTACCTAGAGGACCATGAAAGAGGTCCTGCCCTCAACATGCTTATATTCTCTAAGAAGAGGCAATATGAATACATAGTTATATACAGAACTATGCAAAACAGACCCAAGGTAATCATGGGATGAAGGGAGGTGTAGCTGCTGTGGGGACCAGGCAAGGAAGGCTTCAGGGACTGAGTCTTGAAAGAGACTCGAAATTTGAAGAGGCAGATAGGTAAGGAGAGAGTGAATTCCAGGAGATAAGGAGAGAGTGAATTCCGGGAGGTAAGGAGAGAGTGAATTCTAGGCATGGGGGGGTGGGGGGAAGGGTGGGGAACCTAATGCCCAGAAAGACACGGAGACAAGGTTTGTGCTCCAGTAACTGTATGAAGGACAGATTGGCTGTCCTTGGAATGTCGTGTGTGTGACATGGAATGACCTGGAATCAGCCTGGAAAGGGATTTAAGCGACAAACAGGAGTTGCCTTTTATCTTAGAGGGAATCTCAGCCTCAATGGAGTTTATTGAAAGAAGAAGGGGGCGTGGGGGTGACCCTGTCACACCTGCACTTCAGAAGCTGTGTCAAAGATGTTTGGAGCAGGAGCCAGGTAGGTTGATTAGGGGGTGGGAGGAGAGTGGGGAGGAAGAAAACCAGGGACCCGGGCCCTGGAATACAGACACAGTAAGCAGGGGAGGCAGGAGAGAGATGATGACCCTGCAAAGGAGATTGAGAAGGAGCAGCTGGGCAGGTAGGTCAACGTTACAATGTGCCCACAGAGAAGAGTATGTCCCAACACCTGTTTCTGGCCCCATCCTGCTCTGTCTACAGCCTGAATTATTAGCACATATCCCCTTGGTTATGTGTCTTCCAGCAGACTCATAGCTCACCCTCCTCCCCCCACCTCAAGAGTATGCACTCAGTCTTTTTGCATAGGCCATGGCAGGAATCAGGTCTTCCCCATCAGACTCAAAGCTCTCTGAGGATGGGGATAGCATCTCTCCTGTCAGAAAGGAGAACCTCATCTGTTTGGGGTGCCACAGTGCCTGGATTCAGAGATTCAGAAACCGTCTCTGATGAGGGAGACATGCTCCTGCCCACTCCCCTCCCCCCACATTCCCCAGATCAGATTCAGGGCTCTTTGAAGACTGAGACTAGAAACTATTTGATGGTAGCACTTGTGCCTCCCCTCATCAGACTGGAATGCGCACAATGGCAAGGACTGTCAAATGGAGGATCTCACTAGGACGGGCGAATAGGTGCTAAGGAGGAGGATGTCTTTTCCTTCCTGCAGGTCCTTCCCATCACATGGCATGATAAGATCATAGTACTAGAGGGGTGGGACCTCAGAAACCACGTAGCCCAACCTCTTCATTTTACAGATAGGAAACTGAGGCCCAGGAAAAGAGGTACTTGCCTATGAAGGTGGTAAATCAGGGAGGAGATGTCCAGCTCCAATACTTGAGTCACCCTCAGAGGGGAGGGTGGGCCTCCTCACTGACCAGGCTGGAACGGGTCTCCCAGGAATTAACAGGTCCCCCCTCATTAGTAAAGACTGAAAGATCACTTGCTGGTTTTGCCACAGCAGGGATTAATTTTTGAGAATCAGCTGGGCTCCTTCCCAGCTCTGTGATTCTCTAGCTCCATGGCAGCCCCCTCCCTCCAGGATCCCAAGGAGGACTTACCAGGCCTGGGATTTCCTCTTCACAAAATTCTGGCGTTTCCACTGAGAGTGAGGGCTGAGATGGTATGTCAGCTGCCTACAGAGCTTCTCCATGGCGCCCAGGGCATCACCCTCCTGCAAGAGCAACGACAGAGGTTGATTAATGAGAGGACCACTGGGATCTCTACCCTGGACAGGAGTCTCACCCACCAACCCCAGGGTGGAAAAGAAGGCTGCTGGGCAGTCTTCCTCAGTTTCCCATCTCACCTATGAAATGCAACAACAAAGTAATAAGACTAACTTTTTTTTAACAGACCTTATCTGGATCATCTGGTCCAGTTGTGTGAAACTCAGATAGAAATGGGAGGCCATTAAGCCATAATAAGGATCCCTGTGGGTCACATGTTGACTTAGGAAATCACATATTCACATTATCTGTGTTTTGTTGCATTTTTATTTATTTTAAAAAAGATTTCCCAATCACATTTTTATCTGGTTCTGGCTGCACTTGGGAGGGGATGAGAGCTGGACTGGCGGCTACAGAAGGTTATGAAAGCTAGATGAAGGTCCCTTTCCCCTGATCACTGGGGTGCTCCTCTATGGAAAGGTTGTAGGAAGATACAGACAACAATTACCTGGGATAAGAAAGTATGAATGGGCTCTGATCGGTATGAGTGGAGGAAGCACGAACAAGGGTCACCGGTATGACAAAGCACTGAAGTCACTTAGTTCACATATCCTTCCCCCTGCAATCCTGCCCTTTTTGATTCCATCCAGGCTACCACTGCTCACAGCACGGGCAGAGTGGAGTGGTGGATGCAGGGCTGGAACTGAGGCAGAAAGAATTAGATTCAATTCCTCGTTTAGACACTACTAGCAGTGTGACCTTGGGCCAGTCACTTAATTGCTATGTGCCTCAATTTCCTCCTCTGTAAAAAACTGAGGCAGTTGGATTCAGTTGTGTTCAACTGAAGATTGCGATTGGCTAATGCCCACAGTTATTTGATTTTTTAAATTTAAAAAATATATCTTAAACTTAACATCAACAAAAACATTCAGAATAGGGAACAAATTGCCAATTGCTATAAGTCCAAATTAGGTTGGGTTTTTTGTTTTGTTTTTTTTTAGCAAAGATTATATTAATTTTAGAGAAAGAGTGCAGCACAGTGGATGGAATACTCAATTTAGGAGTCCAAAAGACCTTGATTTAATCCTACCCCACTCTATGAGCCACAACCTCTCAGAGCCTCAAGCAACTCCCAAAGACTATAAATGATGGATAGCTCTGCCTGGAGGGGCAAGAATTCCCACACAAACAAAATCATGGTCAATGACATAAATTAACTTGAATTGGCTGCATCTTTTTATTACCCATTTTCCTCTGGAGATGCTTTATGTCTGTGAGTCATGCCACATCCTAGTTTCTGAAAAGACCAGGTTTCAGGTCACCCAAAGGGCAATCAAGAGATGAATGGCGGGCAGGAGTAAACTGTGCCACATTATCAGTGATGAACTATGCGGGAGAAGCAGCATCAGGTATCTCATTAGAGATGAAAAAGAAGTGGGTCAGGCACACATCATGAACAGAACAGTGCAGGGGATAGAGCACTGACTGTGGTGTCAGGAGGACCTCAGTTCAAATTCAGCCTCAAACACTTGACACATTTTCTAGTCATGTGACCTTGGGCAAGTCACTTAACCCTGTTTGCCTCAGTTTCCTAATTTGTACACTGGGAATAATAACAGCCCCTATCTCCCAAGGTTGTTATGAAGATCAAATGAGGTAATATTTATTAAGTGCTTAGCATAAATGCCTGGCACACAGTAGGTACTTAAATGTTCCCTTTTCCTTCCCCTTAAAATAATTACAAGAAACATTATTTTTCAAATTTCTATGCCTCTTTCTGATCTCGAGTCTGTGAATTTTCTTTGGAGTTCTGTGTTATTATTCTTTTTTTTTTTGAGGGGGGAGGGCAGGGCAATTGGTGTTAAGTGACTTACCCAAGATTACATGGCTAGTAAATGTATCAAGTGTCTGAGGCTAAATTTGAACTCGGGTCCTCTTGACTCCAGGGCCAGTGCTCTATCCATTGCACCACCTAGCCACTCCCTGTGTTATTATTCACATGGCTGTAGTCAGTGGGTATGTTCTGAATCTTCTTCCTTCATTTGTCTCTCCCTACTTTGTATTCTTCATAGCTGTCATTTCTCATGGCACGGGGATATTCCATTTAATTTGCCTGACACATGTAGTTCCACCATACTCTGTTGAACTTGTGACAGGTTTTTGCTGTCACAAATAATGTTACTAGCAATATTTTGGTACAGTCCAGTCTTTTTTTCCCTGCCAATAATATCCTTAGGGTATAATCATATTAGTGGCATAACTGGGTCAAAGGGTATGAACAGTTCCCTAGCTATTATATAAGACCATATCACTTTCCAGAAAGACCGTGCCAGATCCCCCCATCGGCAGGATACCAGGGGGCCTATTTCTCCACAGGCCCACCTGGCATTCCAGGTAGAGATTTGTTTCTGTATTTCTTTCTCCCCAGGAACATGAAAGCAAAGAACAGACCAGAATTCTTAAGAATCCTGGCCTTGACAATCAAGAAGAAAGAATTGAGGAAAACACGCAACTGAACAACCAACAGATGATTTTCTCTCCAAATTTTCTCAGCTGACCTGATTTCAATCTCAGCCGCTCTGGAGCCAACCCTGCCATACATGTCCTCAGCGGGTGTCAGACAAAGGCTAGCCTGAATCTGGGTTACAGGTCACTGGGCTGCTCGTCCACAGCAAGCAGGAGAGGGGACCGGACTGTGGGTGACACAATTTCATTTCATCCACAGGCGCTGTCTTCCATATGTTTGTTAATGATGGATGCCAATTCAAACAAGAGGATAGGCAGGGATGGGAGAGGGTCATCAGAGGCTAAGGACAGTAGAGATAGCTGGTTTATTTATGTAATAGAGAAAAAAGAAAGCATCTTCTGGTTCTAGATAAAGTCAGAAGGAACAGAAAGACAATAGATTCTCTAGATGCCTGAGGTGGCCAGAAGAATTAGAGGAAGGGGAACAGGAGAAGGGCAGTCATCCACTCTAAAACAGCCTATAGAAGACCAGTTCTGACTATAACTTCAGGTCCACTGACCAGATCCAAAGTGAATGTTCATTTTTTGTTAGTGAATGGCTCTATGTCAACCTGGAGGGAGGCAGTAGCTGAGCTCTGGTCTTAGTCCTGTTCCGTTCAACATTTTATCTTTGGTAGAAAGTTTGTTCAAGGCCCAGACAGCAGGCTGAACAGATCCGTGGATAACTCTCATTTGGCAGGGGCAACAGTGGATAGCAGAATAAGGATCCAAAGAGATCAATGTGGGCAAGAATGATGGACCAAATCTCAAAAGATGATATTTGATAGTGGTAAATGGGAAGACCTTCACTTGGGCTCAAGAAATCAATGTACAAAGACAGGATGGGGAAGACAGAGCTAATATAATGTTTTAAGGTTAACTAAGCAATTTGCATATGTTATCTCTGGGTACAAATTCAGAAAAGACCTGAGAGTTCAATATGAGTCAACAGTAACCCTGCCCCCACCTTACCCTACCCCCCCCACCACCAAAAAAAGAATCGAACTTAGTTTTTTTTCCTGAGTCTATAATTCCATTGGTGTCAGGGGCTTCCCTCTCCCAATGTAGAACAGCACCTTCTCTGAAACTTATTATCTTGGGCAGTTGCTGGGGGGCACTGGGAGGTTCAGTGATCTGCCGAGATAGATCAGAGTCTCTGGCTCCAAGGTTCTTGTAGGCAAATCTCCTCCTCTCTCTGAGCCTCAGCTTCCTGGAGTTTGGACTAGATGACCTCTGAGGTCCCATTTAGTACTAGACTCTTATAACGATGAAACATATTTACTACATCTTATTAGAAGAGTAGAGGACTGTGGGTACGGCACAGCCTCTTAGTGGCCAGGAAAGGGAGCATTTTTCTGGTATAGCAGTATTCCCCAAAGGGCTGGGTACCCTACATGTAAGACTCTCACTAGAAAATGGTAACAAGAGAGAGACAGATGGTCAATTTGCCAGTTTATTTTGCTCAACTGTTTCTCTTTGTTATAAGGGATATTCCTGCTGGGGGCTGGGGGGGCAGTGGTGCAGGTGTTGAAGGAAAAGTGACATTAACATAAAAACAAAAGCATCCCAAAGCATTTCATCACACTTTAAAAACCCAAGCTGAGTGCCATGTAACTATAGTGATCAAGCTTTTCCCTGAAGGGAAGATGAGCATTTTCCTCTCTTCTTTGCAGGGGTGGAAGGCTATGGCTATGGAACACCGTATACACTGTCAGATGGGACATTGGTTAGCTCTGCTGAACTGTGTTTTCCCCTCTTTCTTTTTTACTTTTTGTTACTTGGGATGACTCACTGGGTGGGGATAAATCTGGAAAGTAAAGGCTATGTTAAAACAAAAGATGTCAATAAAAACATTTTCAGACCATTTTTAAAAGGGTCGTGAGAACCTTAAAGCACGAATTTGGGGAAGTTCTCCTGACTCTCTGTATCCCCCATAGGCCCCAACATAGGGTTGGGCACACTATAAAAAGCCCAATGCTTGTAGCAGCTGCCAGTCCAGGCAGGCTCTTGCCAGTATGGCACTACCAATCACTTTGCCACCAAGGCCCCAGGAGACCTGGGCAGAGAAAGAGAGCAGGTGCTGCCTGGGTCTGGGGCAGGTGCTTCACTGCTGTTGGCCCTGCCCCTCCACCCTACCTCCCCTCATTGAATCCCCCACTCGGTTGAGACAGGCTGGCATCTGGGCCTTGAAGGTTTGTTAAGCTTCTTCAATATGACTTGTCAGGAGGAAATGAAAAGGTTGGACTGTGGAGCTGGCGGCAGCAGCAGTGGCGGAGGCTCCTTCTCATTGCCAAGGACAATCTCTCTCAAGCATCACTAGTGCTACTCAGCAATTAGAGACTGGGAAAGCAGGGGAGTGGTTGGGGGTGGGTGGGAGGAGGGAGGCAGCCACACAGAGGAAAGAGGGAAGGAGGGAGCTTTGGGAAGCAGGACCCACCCTTAGCACACATCAAGCCAGAGAAGACCAAGTTCCCCCACCTTCCACCCCCTCAATTCAGTCTTGTAGAAAGCTCCAGAGCCTGGTTTGGGGATTGAGGCCAACAAAGGAAGGAAAACCCCACAAACCTCCCCACCCCCACCCCTAGGGCCTCCAAGAAGAGAATCATCCTCACTCCCTACTTGACCTTGGGGGCCAGGAATTTCTGCAGAAGAAGAGATGGGAGAGCAAAAAGAAAGAAAAAAAAGGGGGCAGGGTGAGAAAGGGGGCAGGAAGGGGAAGAGAAGATGGGATGGAGAAGATGGTTTGATAGCTTTCATTCTAGAAATAAACTTGGAGGTAGTGCCCTCCCACTCCTTCATCCCAAGCAAACAAAATTAAGATCTCTATGGGTTAGTGTTTTCAGAGGCAACCACCCAGTTCAAATCCAACCCCTTCATGGCCTGCATTGCAGCAGGGGGTGCTGAAAGAACTCCCAGGAAGGAGCCCTAGGGGAAGCAGAGCAGGCAGGGGACAGTGTCTCCAGAGGGCTCCTTTAGGGGCCAGAGGCTGGTAGAAAAAGATAAGGGATATGATGTGTGAGAGTCAAGCAATGTGGGAGGTTTGGGGAGCACTCTCTGGAGCCTGAGAATAAGTCCCCTTCTTGGCCACTCTCCTTCATGCTTAGCTTCAGGGGGGGTTGGGATGTGGGGGGGACAGCTGGTTTTGGAGTTGGGGGCCCAGGGTTCAAATCCAAGTCATTTATGGATGAGAGAGTGAGGCTGATCACTGCACAGCTCTGCCTTACTAACAATTGGCTGTTTTTGCATGTGCAAGTCAAGACATCATCCTCATGATGTCATTGGTCCTCTTCAAAAATGAAGTCTGAACAACAATATTTATGTGCCCTAGAGCTAATCATTTAGGACCTCAGTTTCTGTCCCTGCTAAGTGAGGGGGAAGGGACAAGATGATCCCCAGGGTATCTTTCAGGTGAAGATCTTATAAAGTCAACCAACCATGGAGATAAATTCAGGGAGCTTAGATGGTCTGTGTTAGCTCCAAGTGACCTCAGTTTCCCTTCATTGCCTTATCTCCCCCCCACAAAGATACAGACACACACTCCAATCCCAGTCCTGAGTGCCTGACATCCTCTCCCTACCATTGACTAGTAAGTGTCTTGGACACAGATTTCACCAGCCTTTTGGGGGACATTGGCCATGGTACCTTGGACAGAACCCTGGGTCTGCAGTCAGAGGATATGGTTTCAAATGCTGTCTCTGATGCTTACTACCTGTGTTACCTTGACTGAGTCACTTAAATTCCTTGGGCCTCAGTCTCTTTCCCTGGAAAATGAGGGTATTGGACTAGATGTCCCCTCAGGACCCTTCCAGCTCCAAATCTGCAATCTGGCAACCTCCAAGCTACTCTAGCAACCTCTCCTCGGACTGCTACAAGTTCCTTTCCTCCTCCCTAAGAGGCAAACCTTCAATTTCCCCTGATAGGAACAGTACCATTCAGAACTGGAATCCAGGCAGGGGGAGGTGGGCTTCTCCCCATGGGGAGGACATCCAAAGGATACCTAGCACAGCATCTGTCCCTGGTCAGCAGGTAGAAGCACCTCAATGAGCAAGAGTGATTTGTTAAAACAGGAAGCTGCCAGATGGCCAAAGCTTTCTCCCAGAATCCTCAATCCTCCTTTGCTTGGCTTCCCCCTGCTTGAGCAGGAGCAGCCTGGTGGTCAAAGGACCTTGGCAGCCATCCTGTCTAACCCCCCAACCCATTCTGTAATTGAGGAAACTGAGGCCCAGGGAGGCTAAGTGACTCATAAAACCATCCTCATAAAGCAGGATGAGACCTCAGAGGCCATGTAGTCCAACACCTTTATTTGACAGAGAGGAAACTGAGGCTCAGGGATGTTTAGGGACTTGTCAGAGGTCCACATGTTGTAAGGATCAGAGGTGGGATTTGAACCCAGGTCCTCTGACTCCGGAAGGAGAGCTCTTCCCACTACACCATTCCACCTCCAGAGTAGTACACTTGGAAATGCCAACACTTTAAATTTTCCTGGGCACTTGTGATGGGAGACACTGATAGTAAGACCTTTGTCTCTGGTGCTTAATAAATGTTTATGGATTGGGATCCCAGGGGTCTTTCCTACTTTGTGTCAGAGGGGAAGAATATGCATTTATCAATCACATACTAGGCACTATGCTTTACAAAAACTCATTTGATCCTCTGTAAGGTGCTGTTATATAACTGAGGAGACTGAGGCAAACAGGGTGACTTGCTTAGGGTGGCCCAGCTAGGAAGTATCTGAGGCTGGATTGGAGACTCATCTTCCTGAGTTCAAACCCCACCTCAGATACTTACTAGTTGTGTGACCCTGGGCAAGTCACTTCATCCGATTTGCCTCAGTTTCCTCATCTGTCAAATGAGACAGAAGGAAATGGCAAAACACTCCAGTAATTTTGCTGAGAAAATCCCAAATGGGGTCACAGAGTCAGATATGACTGAAAATGACTGAAGGACAGCGCCCTGACTCCAGCCCCAGTCGGTGCTCTAAGCAGCTTGAGGTCTGAAGTCTCTCCCGTCCCCCCACGCACACCTGTGGCTCCTACCCCGGTCGTCAGAATCACTAGTTGTCTCTCTGGTGGCAGGGACAGGGTGGGGGTGGGGCCAGATTTGAGCAGAACTCGCCTCTGCCCAGGAGAGTCCAGAGGGCACAGAACCAGCCGAGGCTGCCTCTGGAGAAGCCTGGGAGCCCAAGAATCCGACAGGAGCAGGCAAGGGCCATGGGGCAGCTGGATGCTGGCCAATGCCCTTATTGGGCCGCTCACACACACACGAGCCAGATCCCAGGCTTGGCAGTAGAGGCAGAGAGGGGAAGGCTGGCGCTGAAGGATGATGCCTCGCCCACAGATACACAAGCATCCAGCCCAGGGCGCTCCCTTTGTCTCCGAACAAGAAAAACCCCTGTTCTGTGGCTCCAAACTGCCTCTCTGAATCTGGTTCAATCTGAGGTGGCCGAGAGAGGGCCCTGGACCGCCAGTGAGGATCCAACAGCATCTCAGATCTGTAGCCTCAAGGGAGTCCCAAGGCCAGAGCTCCTAACCCAGTTATTTTGCTGATGACTTTGGTCCAAGAGCGCACACACGTGCTCAGTGGCTGAACTGGGATTTGAACCCACATCCCCCAAGGGCCGATCCAGCTGGCTCCCCACTGTATCTTGTGGCAGGGCCAGGGTTTTGGACACGACACTGTCTGTCCACTTTATTTTGTGTAGGCACCAGATCTGAAGCCTCCTAACTGGGTGACTACTTTTCTCAGACTCAGTTTCTACATCCGCAAAATGGGTATAATAAAAGCCATATTACCTACTTCACAAGCTGTTGTGAGGAGCAGCTAAGATAATGCAAAATGCTTTAGAAGCATCAGCTGTCACTGTTGCATGAAGCAGCAGGTTGTGGGGCCTAGAAGGAGTCAGGAAGGCCTGGGTTCAAGACCAGCCTCTGCCACATACTGACTGTGCAAGTCACTTACCTCTCAGTGCCCCAGGCAGCCCCGTTGTTGGTGTTGTTGTTCAGTTGTTTCAGTCATGTCTGACTCTCCATGACCCCATTTGGGGTTTTCTCAGCAAAGATACTGCACTGGTCTGTCATTTCCTTCTCTTTTTACAGTTCAGGAAACTGAGTCACAAAGGGTTAAGTGACTTGGCCAGGGTCACACAGCTTGTGTCTGAGACTGGATTTGAACTCAGAAAGATGAGTCTTTCTGACTCCAAGCCCAGTGCTGTATGGACTGTGGCGCCCCCTAGCTGGCCAGGCAACTCTTTAGGACTACATTTAACAACAGGTGGAAGGAGGAAGGGAGGAAGGAAGGAAGGGAAGGAAGGAAGGAAGGAAGGAAGGAAGGAAGGAAGGAAAGGAGGGAGGAAGAAAAGAAGGAAGGAAGGAAGGAAGGAAGGAAGGAAGGAAAGGAGGGAGGAAGAAAAGAAGGAAGGAAGGAAGGAGGGAGGGAGGAAGGAAGGAAAGAAGGAAGGAAGGAAGAAAAGAAGGAAGGAAGGAGGGAGGGAGGAAGGAAGAAAAGAGGGAGGGAGGGAGGGAGGGAGGAAGGAAGGAAGAAAGGAGAATGGGAGGAAGGAAGGAAACAATAATTTATTAAGCATCTACTGTGTGTCAGGCACTGTCCTCGGGAGGCAGATACTATTATTAGCCCTATTTTACAGGTGAGTAAACTGAGGCAGACAGTGACTTGCCCAGGGCATCATAGCTAGTAAGTATCTGAGGCTGGCTTTGAATTTAGGTCCTCCTGACTCAAGCCCCAGCACTCTAGGCACTGTGCCACCAGCTGCCTCTATGGTGTCTGTTTCTTCATTTGACAGTTTCTGATACCCATAAAATCGTAGATAGGTTCAGTCTCTGTATGTATCAATAATAATAATAGTTGGCATATACATGTATGCATAGACACACAATATGTACATGTATGTATATACATGTATGCATATGTATATGTAAGCATACATATATCACCTGAGGTTTGGAAAGTACTTTCCCTGTTTTCTCATTGATCCTGGGAGGCAGGTGTTACTATCTTCCCCATTTTACAGATGAGGAGGCTGAGGGTGACAGATGATAAGGAATTTGTCCAGGATCACACAGCTAGTCTGTGCTTGAGGCAGGATTTGAACTCAAGGCTTCCCATTTCTAGTCCTGTGTTCTATCCACTGTACCATCTGGCTGCCTCTCTATTTGAGTCACTGCCCATCTCTGGACATCATCTTCTTCCTCTGTATAGTATGTGCCCTGAGATCAACAGTCTCTCTGCCCTAATATTCTATGGTTCCATGATAAGCTGAGAGTTGCTTGCCTCCTGTGGCCACCAGCGCTATCAGCCCTAATGTAGCCACTCCCCCCAGTCTGTTCTTAGAGGCACGGAATGAGGTTTCTGCCTGCTTGCCAAATGAAGACAAGGAGATGGAGGGATTTCCTGTAAACCCTTTGGCCCCATCCTTCCCTTCTCCCTACTTAAAGTATCAAACAGCTGACCACTGACCCCAGATTTTAGAGACAGGCTCTGAGCTATCTGCCTGGATAGATGAATAATTCCCCCATATCTTGTTTGACTTGGCCCATTATCTTATCAAAGGGTTCTGAACATCCTTCATATGCCTCATGGAGCAGGCAGGGAGGGTGTTATTATTCCTGTTTTATGGGTCCAAGAAATCAACTCACAATATAGCTAGAATGCAGGTTCCCCACCTCTGAGCTAGAGCATAATTCCTCTGAAGAAGATCTGGGGGTCTTGGTGACCTGCAAACTCTGCATGAGTCAAGAGTGCTTGCTATGAGAGCCAGATCAGCTGACGTGATGGTGGGTTCTTTTAAGTGGTAAAGCGTCTGAGAGGATGGTGGTGGCAACACCACTGTGCTCTGCTCTCTGACAGTCCCATTTTAGGAAATCCCCTGGAGAATCTCTGGGGCAGGGGGACCATGATCAGTTTAGCCTGGAGAAGAGATGCCTGGAGGGTTGGGGGAGGGGACGACAGCTGCCTTCAGGTACCTGTGGCAGACCCAGAGGACAGAACAAGGTACAATGGGTGGAGCTTCAGAGAGGTAGCTTGAGGACTGATATCAGGAAGGCCTTCCCAAGAATCAGAGCTCCCCCGAAGTGAAGTGGGCTGCTTGGAGCAGCAGCTGAGTGGATCTCAAGGGAGATACTCAAGGGAAGACCATATGAACACTTGGCAGAGATGCTACGGAAGATTCTCCTATACTGGGTTGGATTGGGAGTCCCCTCTAACTATGAATGGGAGAGAAAAAGACACCCATCACGGAGGAGGAAGACCAACACAGAGCAGAATGGTGGACCAAGGTGGGCAGGGGGAAAGGCAGGGACATGGGGAGAAATGGACCAAGGGCCTGATTTCTTTAAAATCTCACAGCCCTCCAAAGTCACATACTTGGAAAAAATTCAGAGGGAGGGTGTGGAGCTCCTTAGACAGAGGTGTTGGGGGCTTCATAAATTGCAGAAGGGGTAAAGCCCCCTTCAAAACCTTTCTGACATTCATGCCCATTCCTGGACAGCATCCTCCAGAGACACAGTCAACCTCTCTTTCTTCCCAGAGCTTGGGACACTGTGCGAGCCAACGAAGCCTCAAACCCCAAAGCAAGCCCTGGACTGCACAGTGTGGAGAGTAGCGGGTTTGGATCCTGAGGATCTGGGTTTAAATTCTGACTTGGCAACAGCCCATATGCCTGGGGCACTTCTTTTCCTTCTTGGGTTCCTTCCAGCTCAAGGTCTATGTGTCTCTGACCTGTGTGGCCTTGGGCAAATCTCCTGGCATGGCTATGCCTCAGTTTCCCCTTTTGTAGATAAGGGGATTGCATTAGATGGTTCCTGGGGGCCCTCCCCATTCTAAAGCTATGATCCTATGACCTTTTCCAGTCACAGCTTCCTTATTTGTAAGATGAGGTGTTTGGCAGTGGTTCTCAACCTTCCTAATGCTGAGACCCTTGTATGTGGACATATTTACATGTGGGCAGACCCGCCTAGAGACAGATAGAGGAGCAGTGTCTTGGTTCCTAAGACCATGGGAAATATGTGTTTTCCGATGATCTTAGGCGACTCCTGTGACCCCTGTGAAAGGGTCGTTCGATTCCCAAAGGGGTTGTGACCCACAGGTTGAGAACCGCTGGCCTAGAAGGTTTCTGGGTTTTCCTCCAGCTCTACTTCTGAGAGTCTAGGATACAAAGGGAGGGAAAAGGCAGTGGAGAAACAGTAGTAGGAAATGGAACTTCAGGACAGGGTGGTGGGAAAGGGGAGGAGAGGAGGAACACCCCAGTGTTGGAGGGGCCGAGCCCCTCTTTGCCCCCAAGGCTGGGCCAGAAACAAAGAAGGCAGTACATAATTGATGTCTGTAACTTGTTCCTGGGGCTCAATTATTCAGCAATGTTGACTATAAAAATGCACAGGGAGAAGGGGGAAGGGGTGGCTGAGCCACGTGGGAGTGAAGGAAGCAGGTTGCTTTCAAATCCCAGCCATGAGACCAATTCACCCAGGCACCAACTGGGTTGAGGTTTCCACCTCCCAGAAGGAAATTGGAACTTGGCCATGTTCAGGCTGTTGGGAGCTTTGGAGACTTATGCCCCAGGGGAAGGGACCAAGGAGGAGGCCGGGCTGGGCACTCATTCAACGATGCATCTTTAGGGAAGGAGGGTGATGGGGGGTGGGCGTGGAGAAAAGAAAAGAGGAGAGGAGAAGAAAACAGAAGGAGAGAGACAGAGACAGACAGAGAGACAGAGACAGAGACAAGGGCGGGGAGAGAGAGGAGAGAGAAAACAAAAGAGGAGAAGAGAAGATAGGGAAAGAGAGACAGAGAAACAGAGACAGACAGAGATAGAGACAGAGAGAGAGAGACAGAGAAACAGAGAGAGAGAGAGACAGAGAGACAGAGATGGGGGAGGAGAGAGAGAGGAGAGAGAGAAAACAAAAGAGGAGAAGAGAAGATAGGGAAAGAGAGACAGAGAAACAGAGACAGACAGACAGAGAGACAGAGAGACAGAGAGACAGAGAGAGAGAGAGAGAGAGAGAGAGGAGAGAGCTGGCCTTGAGTCAGGAACACATTGGCTCAAGCCCTGACTCAGACACATATTGACTCTGGGACCCTGGGACAGTCATGTAACTCTTTGGTGCCCCAGACAATCATCCAAAACCCTTAAGTTGCACCTCAAATTATTTACCAAGAATTTCCCTGCACAGAAAAAATCACAGGCTCTAAACCAAACAACCAAGGACTGCCGTTTGCCTCTCTTTTATCCCTGGGGCTAAACACAACGCCTGGCAAAGCATGGGTGCTTTTGTCCAGTCATTTTTTGAGAGATGTCCAACTCTCTGTGACCCCATTTGGGGTTTTCTTGGCAAAGAGACTGGAGTGGTTTGTCATTTCCTTCTCCTACTCATATTTGAGAGATGAGGAAACTGAGGCAAACAGGGTGAAGTGACTTGTCCAGGGTCACACAGCTATTAAGTGCTTGGAGGCCAAATTTGAACTCAGTTCTTCTGACTCCAGGCCTGGTGCTCTGTACACTATGGCTACCTACCCCCTTCAGAAACTTACTAGAAGAGTACCTGATGCTGGGCAAATTACCTCCCATGGTGGCTCAGTGTCCTCATCTGTGAAATGAGGGGATTGGCGGAGACGAACTCTTATTTCTCTTCCAGCTCTAAAATTGAGATCTTATGATTTTGTTTTTACATCACCTTCATTTTCCAGTATACGTCCTCCTAGGTAGAGCAATGAATAGTGTACTGGACCTAGGGTCAAGAAGATCTGAGTTTAAATCCATCCTCAGACGCCTACTGGTTATGTAACCAGGGAAAGTTTGCCTCAGTTTCCTCCTCTGTAAAATGGGGATCATAATAGCCCCCATCTCCTAGGGTTGTTGTGAGTATCAGATGAGATGATATTTGTAAAGTTCTTAGCACACAGTAGACACTTAATAAATGCTTGGACCCTTTCCAGCAGTTCAGCAGAAACTGAGCTGGCTCCAACTTGAAGGACAGGAAGAAAAGTCAGCAAGGCTGGGGGTGGCTGGGGAGCAATCTACGGGCTCATCTGGGCAGCATTCTACACCCAGAGTCCCTTATCTCTCCAATGAAGGAAAAGAAGGGCATTTCTCATTTGTTGTTCTGCGACAAGCCTGGGAAAACAGCTTCTCATGTATCCTCCTCAGTGCCAGGCATGGGACTAGGCAGCGATTGATCCACTGACTCATCCATTCACTGACTCCTTGACTCAGCTGAAATAATGACTGCTATGTGTTAACACAGGACCTCAAAGCTCACCAAGAGTTTGCCCACATTGTCTCATTTGTACCTTAAAACCACCCCATAAAAGAGTTACATCAACTGGTGCAAAGTGACACGAACAGAACCAGGAGAACATTGTACACGGTAACAGCAATATTGTTCCACCAAGAACTGTGAATGACCTAGCTCTTCTCAGTGATACAATGATCCAAGACAATCCCAAAGGACTAATGATGAAACATACTATCTGCCTCCAAAGAAAGAACTGATATTGTTTGAATACAGACTGCAGCAAGCTATTTTTCACTTTCTTTTTTTCCTTTTATTAGAGATTTCTTGTCCAAAATGACTAACATGGAAATGTTTTATGTGATTGCACATGTATAACCTAGACCTCGATGCTTACCAGCTCAGGGATGGGGAAGGGGATGGAGGAAGAAGGGAAAGAATCTGGAACTCAAAACTTTAAATAAACATGTTTTAAAAGGCCACCTCATGGAGTAGTCACTGTAGTTATCTCCATTTTGCAGATGAGGAAACTGAGGCTCAGAGAAGAGAGATAGGCACCTAGTCTCATAGCTCATATGTGTCAGAGACAAAATCTGAACTGGAGCCTTCCTGACTTCTGGTCTAATATTCCATCCACTATGCCCTGCAGCTTCTCTCTCAAGCATTTACTAAGTGCCCACTGTGTGACCACATGGAGACTTGTCTCCATCATCCCCAGTGGCCTCCCCCTACCCCAATCATCCCACCTCCACCTTGGGTTTGTCTACACTTCCAATTTCCTGTGGTGGTGGTGGTGGGGAGATTAACAGAACGCTCTGTCTATGAAGAAGAACCCGGGTCCTCACCCCTGTCCCAGGGAAAATCAGTTTCCCTTCAGCCCATCAGCAGGAAGCTTTCTGGTACCTGCTCAGATCCCCAATCACCTCTTCAGCAGGACTTCACATCCTGTCTCCCCTTCCTGGCTCTCCCATCAGTTGCTATATTCAGAGCCTGACTCCCTCCTTGCCCTGCATCTCCCCATCCTCAGCTCTCTTCTCCTGTGCTGGGGAAAGATGCTGCTTAAACCAGACCAATTACTCAGCAAACATCCACCATCAGCCACATTCTCTGCTAAGGGCACAGAAGGTGGGGTGAGGGGAGAGATGCTGATGTCTTAAGATAGGATCTCTACCTTCCAAGCTCCTTGGATTGCAGACCGCCTGAGCTGGAAAGGGCACTATCTGTCTTCTAGGGTACAGTGAGAGGCGAGAACACGGGAGCTATAATCATCAATCCTCCTTGGGTGTCTTCAAGCTAGCACTGATTCTCTCCGGGCCTCAGTTTCCTTGTTTGTACAATGAGGGGGCTAGGCTATGTTCTTTTCTAGCTCTCAATTTTAGATCCTGTGATCTTTTTACTGCAAAGGAAACCATGAACCACACAAGACATGTGGGAAGCAGGTTACAGAACTATAATTGTGATAACATGGCTAGGTCCTGATCAGTGGGAATATGAAAGCCCTGAAGGAGCTGAATCTTCTGGACCCACAGCGCACAGTTCTGCTGCACTGGAACCAATGGCCACATTTTACATAATCATAACTTTGAACAGGACCCATAGTTCACACTCATCAGGACCTGGCTCTAATAACACCCACTTCTCTACCCATTTGAGGTTGGCCAAGAGCTTTCCCCCAATGACCTGGGAAGCAGGCAAGGCTCACAGAACCACTCCCATCTGCAGATGAGAACACCAAGGCTCCAAGGACCTTGATCGCTTGTCCACGGCTGGGAAGCTTCAGAGCTGGTGTTCTCTTCACTACTTTATGATTCAGGGAGAGGGCATCATATAAACTGGGCACAAAGTTTAAAGTATTGGGGGACCTCAGGGAAGGGGGAGATCAGTCCAATATGGACTGGTCAGAGAAGGATCTAGGAAGCACTCTGGTTGAGCCTTGAAGGATGAGGAGAATGTGGACAAACAGCTAGGACTGGAGCAGGAAAGGCAGCATCTCTTCAAAAACTGTTTCTCTATCCCCCAATGCCCCACAGGGAAGAAGGGGGCAGGGAGAAGGAAAGAAGATAAGGGGAGGAGGGACCAAGAAAGCCAGAGTATGACTCAACCATAGAACCAGCTCAGTGCATTTCTGGGAAGGAGAAAGCAGGGCTTTGGGCCCTTGCTTCACACCACAGCAGCCCATCTGGAACTTCCAATCCAGATGGAGAATTCCACTGAGGAATGGATGAAGGAGAAGGGGAAGTGTGGGTTGCAGCCAGAGGGCAAGAATTCCAAGCCTTTTCCCAGGGATGCCTCAGAAGGGAGGCCATTGGCCACTGCCCTCGCCTCCCTCTGTATCAACACACCCATAAAGCTGCATTGGCCTGGAATCTGTCTATTCCTACTTTTACACAAAATTGTTTAGGTTGCACTAAAGCCTTGTGCCTCAGTTTCTCCATCTGTATAGTGAGGGTGTTAGACTAGATCAGGGTACTCAGTCTCTCAAGGTTCTGTGGACAGACTTTAGGGGTCCATGAACTTGAATTCTACATCTTTTTTCCATTAACCTCTAAGTCTAACTGAACAGTCTGAGAAGGGGCCCAGAAGCTCTCCAAGGGGTAGACAAAGTACCCCTGGATCAGCTGGCTGATCACTGACATCTTTCCCAGCTTTAAATCCTACAAGTCCATCATTCCTGGTTTGGATTTTCCTTGCCTACGCTCCTGGGACTTGGGACCTCCACCAGACTCTAAATCAATCTGTTCCTTCTCTTCCCTCCCTCCCTCCCCCTGCCCCATCTTGGCACTGCTGTACTCTCTCCTCTCCATCCGTCCTTGTCGTTAATGTGGCCAGCCTCAGGAATGATGGAAGATGATGTTGGTAGCCTGGTAGAGGTTGGATTGGGGAGGGGAGAGACTTGAGGCAAGAAGACCAGTTAAGAGCCTGGAGAGAGGTAATAAGGGCTTGAACTAGATTCATAGTCCTTAGGGCAAAGTATGCAGAATAGATGGATAGATAGAGGGATGGACAGATGGATGGATGGATGGCTGAGTAGCTCTCTAGACAGACAAATGGACAGAGGGATGCACAGACGGATGGATGGATGGATGGTTGGATGGATAGAAGAGCATTCATTAAACTTTTACTACGTGCCAAGCACTACATTTAGAGAAGACAGCTCTACTCTTGGGGAGCTCAGTCTAAGTGGCAACAAGATACACGAGAGGGCTCAGGTGCAGGGTGGCTGACAAGGCCCAGGCATTCTTTGGGTACATCACAGTGTCAGAACCTGGAAGATAATAAGCACCACGACGATCACAACATAGAAAAACAGAAAATGACAACAAAACTGAATGTTGTGAAGTTACAGTGACCAAGCCTGGCCCCACAGAAGAGCAAGGAGAAGACGCCCTCCCCCTCCCTATCCCCTCCCTCACCAGAGGTGGGCTGCCGGAACCCCGCAGAAAATGTCTGTGAACTCTGCAGAGGTGGGGCTTTTCTCCCGTTTTTAAACATTATTATAAGAGATGGCTCTCTGGGAGGGAAAGTGGGGTGGGATACAGAGGGAAATGTGGGTGATATAAAAACAAAAATTTAACTAAATAATAAATAACAAACAGATGATCCATATGATAAATAAATAATGAAATAATGAAACATGAAAACCCAACAGCAGACTGCGGCAGCACATGAGGGGACGGGACAGGAAGAAATGGAAACTGATGAGTGACTTGGCTTTTCTTTGCATTTTCAGGGCTTAGCACACTGCCTGGCACATTCTTGCTTAATTGTTTTCACTTGTGTCTGACTCTCTGTGACCCCATTTGGGGTCTTTGTGGCAGACACTGGAGTGTTTTGTCATTTCCTTCTCCAGCTTATTTTATAGATGAGGAACTGAGGCAAACAGGGCAAAGTGACTTGCCCAGGGTCACACAGCAAAGTAAGTATCTGAGGCTGGATTTGAACTCAGGTCTTTCTGACCCTATGCCTGGTGCTTCATCCATTTTGCCACACAGGTGACACATAATAGGCCCTTAATAACTGCTTATTGATGATGATGATGATAATGAAGATGCTTTGGTTTTCTGATGCCCCTTCCCCTCTCTCTAATCAATCTATCAGTGAGCACTCCTTAAGAGATCACTCTTTGTCAGGCCCCATGAGGGTGAAGTGATGACAAACAGCACAGGATGAATGGGGAGGGAGGAGGCTTGAGTCAGGGCCATTGATTGTGCATCCTAAAACAACCATCAGAAAAAGCAACGGGGTGGGGGTGGGGGGGGGAGGAAGGAGAAAAGGAGGTTAGAGAGTCCAAGTGGAGAGAGGGCAGGAGCACCTTGGAGAGCATCCCCTGCCCTCCAGCCCTTTCTAGTCACTGAGGCCCAAGGGGAGAGGCAACTTCCTTCAGGAAGCTGTGTGAGGGCAGAGCAGGACCCGGCCTCCCTGGCTCCCAGGCCATGGCTCCTTCTGATTCATCCTGCCTCATCTCCAAAGGGATCAGGGCAAGCCGTTTCCAAGGGCAGTCAACAGAGAATGAAAGAAGAGCCTCAGAGAAGGTCAGGAGTCTGTAGGGAGTTCCCCTGAGCCCAGGAGAGAACCCAAGCTCAGATCTCATTAACAATCACACAGAAAAGGATCTCTGGGGAAGCTTGCTGGCCTCCTGGGATCCCCTGTTTAATCTGGGGGTCCTGATGGGCTTTATGGATGGCCAGAGCAGGTAATCAGCTAGGAGGCAGGATTTAAAGAGGGAAGGCAAGCCCCCAGCCCCATCCTACCCCACCTTCCCTGCTGGAGCCTACCTCATTGTCTTCAGTCTAAAGCACTTGTCTCCCTATGGTCCTCTGAAACGGAAAAGCTCCTGGGGAGGGGGCCCCATCACATCCTCTGATGACTCTGGGAGCATGGAGGCATGGAGAGGATGCTGGACTTGGGGCCCAGAGAGCCCACCTATAACATCTACTAGCTGTATCTATAACTCTGGGCAGGTTACTTAAGATCTCTTGCCTCAGTTTCCCCTTCTATTAAATAAGAGGGTTAGATCAGATGGCCTCAGAGGCCCCTTCCAGATCTACTACTTTGCTTTTTTTTTTTGGAGGGAGAAGTCAGGACACTTGGGGTCAAGTGACTTGCCCAAGGTCACACAGCTAGTAAGTGTTAAATGTCTGAGGCTGGATTTGAACTCAGGTCCTCCTGACTCCAGGGCCAGCTCTCTATTCACTTTGCCACCTAGCCACCCTCAGGTCCACAGCTTTGACCCTCGGTCACTGACCCTCTCCAGACTTTGGTTTCCTCCTCTGTAAAATGAGGAAGTTGGAGTAGAACCAGCTCAAAAGCTCTGATTCCATCAATGAATTCTTCAGAAACTTTGCTTTCCCAGACAGGAAGGCCAGAGCCAGAGAAGAGCTTAAGGCACCAGGAACTGACCAGACCTTACTCATCAGGAAAGAAGGAAGCAGGTGTCTGAGGGAAGGAGGACGAAGTCAAAGGGCGCTGGAGAACAGGGCAGAGGACTGGGTGAGACCTGCAGCTGCAGGGAGGCCTCGGTGCCCTCTGGCAGCAAATGAACCTTGGACAGAAACCAGTCAACACCACTTGGGTCCATGGCAGGTATGAGCAGCCCCGGGGAAGCCATCGAAGATGCTGCCAAGTGACAACCCAAGGGGCCGATGCACTGGAGTGGGCAACGTGGGATAGAAAGAGAGGACAAAATATGGGCTCTGCCCTTGAGGAATTTACATTCCAGTGGAGGAGATGTAAGTAAACGTGTCTGAAGAGGGGGTAAATGGAAAGTGATCTCCAAGAGAAAGGACCAGCAGTGAACTGCCAGCTTGGCCACCTCCCTGCGAGCTTTCCAGCTGCTGTGAGAGGTCTGCCACTCTTGGAAGAGCCCCCAGAGGCAGTGGACCCACCCCTTAAACAAGCCATCTGTCTGGTCTGCTCCCATCAAGCATGAGATGGATACAGGCAGCAGGAGGGAAGGCTGGGGCTGTGCTCCCCTTAGCAGCTCCCTGGAGAAGAGAACTCAAGGAATCAGAAAACTTCCACTCATCTACCACTGCCCTCTCTGGGCCTCAGTTCCCCACTCCACAGAAAGACAGGCCTGGACAAGATGATCTCTACGATTCCATGACATCTCTACATTTTTTCCCATTTATGCTTTATATAGCGCGTTTGTCCATATTTGTTTACCTACCATCTCTTCTATTAGATGGGGAGCTTCTTGAGGGCCATCTTTTGACTCTTTGTATCCTCAGTGCTAAGCACAGTGTATGGCACATAGTAGGTACTTAATGAGTATTTATGAACTGACTAGCATTACAAGGTGAGTGAAAGATGCCCAGCCCAGGACTAGGGGCAAGAGGGAGGGAGTAGAAACAACTAGGCTGGGAGGACATGGATAGCAACCCTCCATCTGCTCCTCAAGAAAGCCCAACTTCACCACATGCAACCATAGAGAACCCTTCCCCATGGACCCAGATACCCTTCTTATACTCCTGGGCTTCTCCCTGATGCCTATAGACCCCTCCTTGAGCCTCTAGTTGACTTTCTACCTTCTAACTCTTCCTTGTCCTTCCAGACTGGCCAGATGATCAAACAACTCCCCAACCCCTCTCTATGTCACACCTTCCATGTCATTTTCACATCTCACTCAAATTCCATATACCTGGACCTTCTCCATGTCCCTAGAACATTCAGGGTCTTCCCAAGGTTCTCCACATCATAGGATGATTATAGGGTTATGTAGTATAGACCCCCAGAATCTTCCACATACTCCAGACACCCCACCATACCACCAGATTCATTCATATTCCCTCAGACCCCTCCATATCCTTCTCACCCACTAACCCCCTTTCCTCTCTCTTTCCTTTCTCTACATTGGAAACAAATTGGTAAAGTAGAAAGATCATTGATGACCCTACCGTCCCCTCAAGCTACCTTCCTTTATCCCTCTTCCCTTTATATACTCCTTGCCTTCACTCTCTTCTCGTTTCTCAACCCTTTCTAATCTGGCTTCTGACCTCGCCACTCAGTTGAAACTGCCATTTCCAAAGTGGCCAGAGATCTCTTAATCGTCCCCTCTGATGTCTGCCTGCTGTCTCTCAATCCTCCCCCTTCCTGACCTCTTGGTTCTATTTGACACCACTGACTGTCCCCTTCTCCTGACACTCTTTCCTCTCCAGCTTCTGTTACTGTTCTCTTGGTCCTCCTCCTACTGTGCGGCAGCTCCGTGGTCAGGCACCTTTGCTGCATCATTCACATTGTACCCCCTGTGGGTGTTCCCCAAGGTTCTGTCCTTGGTCCCTTTTTCTTCTCTCCCTACATTCTCTCTTGGTGATCTCATTAGCTTTCATAGCTTCAATTATCATCTTTATGTTAGACTATATTTGTCATTCAGTCTTTTTTCAGTCATGTCTAACTCTTTGTAACCTCATTTTTTGGGGGGGTTTTCTTGGCAGACCGACTGGAGTGATTTGCCAATTCCTTCTCTGGGTCATTTGACAGATGAGGAAACCAAGGCAAACAGAGTGAAATGACTTGCCCAGGGTCACACATCTTCCTCTTCCTTCTTCACTTCCCAATGTCCATGTTTCCACTGAAGGCCTTTCCATTCTTCCAGTCATGCAAGTTTAGCAACTTCTGAGTCACCCTCAGCTGTTCCCTTTTCCTCACAAGCACCAGTCTGAGTCAGTTGACAAGCCCTCTTGGTTCTACTTTTCCAAAAGTTCTCACATCCATCCATTTGTCTCCACTCCCAAGTCACCACCACAGTGGTCCTGCCCCTCTTCATCTCTCTCCTGGACTACCAAAATGCTCTAATTGGCTTCTTTGCCTCAACTTTCTCTCTTCTCCCCTCCATCTTCCATATCACCAAAGTGATATTTCCAAAGCAAAGGTGCAACCCTGTTACTTCCCTGCTCAGAAAGCTCCATGAATTTCCACCTGGCATTTTAGGTCCTTCACAAGATGGCCCCAGCCTACCAAAGGCTTATTGCCTTTGAACAGGATCTCACCCATCCCACCTCTATCTCAAAGGATCCCTAGTTTCCTTCAAGGATCAGATGAAGCACCACCTCCTACAGGAAGGCTTTCCTGATTCCCCTAACTACCAGGGCCTGGCCCTTTAGATGTTAAGAGTTTCAGGCTCCATATATAAACTAAATGTGTTATCCAGATCCACATGCCCCAGTGGACAAGACCTGTTCCTATCCTAGAGACAAAAGCTGCTGGTGAGTTGTGGGAGGGCGTAAGGGGATGGGAGAAAGAAGGATGGGAGGGGAGGAGTAAAAAGAAGCCTGTAAGAACAGGGTGGGTTTTAGGGTGAGCTTTAGGACTGACTTGTTTGTTGGATTATTCTGGGGTATGTGTGGGGGGGGGATAGGAGCTCTGTGCCATTTACTTATTATGTTTATCATACTCTTATTATACTTATATTTATTATACTTATAATAAATACTTATTATATTTCTTCCTTTGCCTGGAGGTGAGGTCCAGAAATATTAACTGACTGTCCTAGAGACATGCAGGAAGGACACAGAAGTGCTAGAATTTGAACCCAGAACCTTTGACTCTGTAGTCATCTCTCTTTCCACATGGTGCCTTGCCCCTGAAGAGAGGAGTAACTAATTAGAAATTAAAAGACATTTAATATGGGCAGGGATATATTTCTTCCATCTGAACTTCTAATGACCTTCCTTCCTCTGGTGTGTTATTTCTGAGTTTGTACACTCTCTTTTTCTCTCGTAAATAGTTGGGGGGTGGAGAGGAGTCTCTGGCCTTTTGGGGTCCTCCCTGAGCAGAACTCCCTCAAGGTGGAGGCTGGCAACTTGTCTGCAATTTATAGGAAAATAGAGTCATAGATTTGGGGCTGGAAGGATCCTCAGAGGCCACCGGGTCCAAGTCAATCATTTTATAAATGAAGAAACAGGCCCACAGAGCTTTAGTCATTTATCCAGGGTCACAGAATTAGGAAATTTCTAGTGCAGGATTTGAACATGAGTCTCCCTGACCCCAACTTCAGTGCTCCATCCATCATCCCATGCTGCCTCTACATATCTCCAATAGTTTTCATGTTAAGTGAGTTGTCTGGAACACAAGGGGGCAAGTGACTTGCTAATATGTGACAGATGGAACACTTGAACCCAGGTGTACCTGACACCAAGGCTGCTTCTTAAAAATTAACCCTAGAGAATTGGAAATTGAGGGGATGCCCATCAACTGGAGAGTGACTGAACAAGTTGTAGTATATGATTGTGATAGAATACTACTGTGCCATAAGAAATGATAAGCAGGATGCTCTCAGAAAAACCTATAAAGACTTATACAAACTGATGCAAAGTGAAATGAGCAGAACCAGGAGAACATTGTACACAATGACATCAGCCAGTGCTGATTAAGGATGACTGACTGTGATTAACTTAGCTATTCTCAGCCATACGATGATCCGAGACAATTCTGAAGGACTCATGACGAAAAATGTCATCCATCTCCAGAAAAAGAAATGATGGAGTCTGAATGCAGACTGAAACATACTTTTTCTTTGCTTTATTTTTCTTGGATTTTTTTGTCTGTTTTCTTTCACAACATGACTAACATGGAAATGTGTTTTGCATGACTGCACATGTATAACCTATATAAAATTGCTTGCCTTCTCAATGGGGGGGGGGGGAAGGAGGGATGGAGAAAATTTGGAACTCAAAAAAAAAATAATGTTGAAATTGTTTTTACATGCAATTGAGGGAAAGTAAAATATTAAATTTAAAAAATCAGCCCTAGAAAATGTACTCTTGTAATCTGGAATGTGAGGAAAGAGAGGATAGATGGGAAAGAAAACCTGAGTGTAAATCTTGCCTCACATGCTTAACAGAGGTGGGACCCTGGCAATTCACTAACCTCTCTGGGTCTCAGTTTTCCACATCTATATAACAAAAGGGTGAACTCAATGGTCTCTTGGGTATCTTTCAGATCTAAATCTATGATCCCATGAAGTAGGTACTAAAACAAAACACCAAGGTGTTTGGCTAAGAGGAGGAGGTTAATGGCATATAATTAGGAATGGAGGGCTCTAAAACTCTGACCCCAAGGAGCCAAGGAAAGTCATGTAGGATAGGGCTTCCAGCTCGGGGGAGGGTGGTTAGGGATCAAGGAAGTTTCAGACACAATGAAAGATGACAGCCTTGGGACTCAGGGGAAAAGTCTTGGGGAACAGCTCCAAGATGGCGCCAGTATGCCAGGAAACTGACAGGTCTCGGATCTTTCAAAAGGTATCTCCAAATGCCTCAGCAAAGAGAAGAACATTTAATTCCTTGAAGTCTCCCCCACCACTCATTATGTGAACTCCCTGCTCCAGTCATGCTGGTCTCCTCCCTGCAGCCCAAATGCCACCACCCTACTCTAGGAAGATACCTTCACCATTCCCAGCCAAAAGTGAGCTCCCCCTGCCCTCATCTCCTGACTATGGCATTGAGCTTATACCAAGTATATGGCACTTGGCAGTCAGCTTCTATCTCAAATGAAAGGTCCCTGACTCCATAGCTTATCTCTGCATTCCCCAGCCCCATCCCCTCACAAACTCTAAGGTCCTGGGGGCAGAGACTATCAGAGTCATTGCTGTATTTCGCCGTCCCACAGCTGTGCCTACACTGTGCATGGCACTGCTCTCCTTGTACAGTATGTCTCATATAATACAGATCAGCTTTTTAAAGTATTTTATCGATATTTTTCCTTGTAAATCACTTGAAGAATAAAATACCAAAATAAGACTAAATTGCCACAGAAGAAAAGGAGATGAGTTCAGTCAAACCATCCACCACACCAACCATGTCTGACAGCCAATGCCACGCTCTACACCCACGCTCTATACCCACAGGTCCCTGTTCCCTTGGACCCAAATCTCTGCAAAGAAAGAAGGAAGGTGTCACAGCTTACACCTGTTTGGTGAACAGACGGCCAGTCTTCCAGCTCAATTCCCATGGCCCTGTGTCCTCTCCCCAGCCTACTCACGCCAAACCTATTTCTTCTTCCTTGGCTCCTTCAGAGGGAGACAGAAAAAATCCATCCATCTAATTCAGACCAAGCTGTCTAGAGCATTCTTTTGGTCCCTTTCAACCCATGAATAGAACTCTTCCCCCTTTTCTCATTTTCAGACAAAGACACCTGAGCTCCCGGACATTGGTCAGCTGGCCCTCAGCCCCATGGCCCCAGGCAGCAGCTGCGGGGTACGAGAAATGGGCAGGGCAGAAAAGAAACACTGGAGAGAGGAGAGAGGATGCGGTGAGAAGAAGAAAGTTTGGAAGCATATTTAAAAGCTTTTCTAGTTCAGGAGAAAAATATTAAGAAATAAATACTTCTCCAGTTTAAAGTCATTTCCAGACTTCCCCCTTTCTCTTAGGCCTAAACCCCGCCCTCCCTTTTTTTTAAACATTTAAAAGGACAAGAATTGAAACCAAGACTTTGGAAAATGGATGAAGACCCTTAAGAGCACTGGCTTCCCTCACCTCCTGATGGGATTCCAGTTATGACCCACCTCAGGGCAGGCAGTACCTTCTCTCCCCATTCTCTGAAGGGATCAGGATATTGATCAGAGAGGAGCGGGTCCCTTGGATTCCTTCAGGTCACTTGTGCCCAGCTCAGGGAGAATCCTTAAAGGAAATGACCAAAGAGATTAAAGGACCCATTGGGCCCTGTTAGGCAGTCAGTCTGGTGGTCCTCCACTTGGAGGTACTCACCATATCAGCCTTGGGCTTAGTGGGGAGCCTGATCTGATTGGCTTTAGCCCAAGCTCAGCTCAGAGCCCCCAAACTCAGGCAGCCCACCAGCCCCAGCTTCCTGAGCTGCAGAGCCTACAGGTGGACCACCACTCCCGGCAAGACTCACATCTTTGAACATGACCAGTGTGTGTATTTCTTTTCCTTGAACATGATTATTTGTTACAAAGGAAGGTATTTTCTAATGGGGGACACTTAGCAGGGGAGGGAGCTAATAACAGTGTTGGCAAAAAGAGAAGAAAGAAAAGAGGTTCATTGAACCATTTTTTAAATGTGTAGAAGAGAATAAAAGGAATTTCTGAGGGAGACAGAGATGAGCAGCCCAGCTTTGGAACTAACTCTTGAATTTATTATAGACTTTAAAAAACAAGCTGTTAAGTAAGAGATATTTGCAGTTTCATCTACTAAATAAACAAAATGAGGTTAGATTGGATGCTTGGTGAGGTCCCCTTTCAGTTCTAGACCTATGATCTAGCAACATATGAGGGTCTGCTCAACCATCCCTAGCTCACTCCCAAGTTGGGAGGGAGAGTAGGACCCAGGCTTGATGGAGGATGGGAGTTCTGAAGAGGGCCAGGAGACAGGGAGGCTGAGGGGAAGAAGACGAGAGGGAGAAGAAGGGGAAAGACAAAGAAAGAAGGAAGAGGGAGAGGGGAAGGAAGGAAGGAAAGAAATAGGAAGGAAAGAAAGAAGGAAAGAGAGAGTGAGGAAGGAAAGAAAAAAGAGAAGGAGGAAAGAGAGAGGGAGGGAGGAAAGAGAGAGGGAAGGAGGGAGGTAGTAAGTAAAGAAAGAAAGAGGAAGGAAGGAAAGAGAGTGTGAGGAAGGAAGGAGGAAGGAAGGAAAGAAAGAGAGAGAGAAAAAAAGAAAGAAAGAAGGAAGAGGAAAAAGGAGGAAAAGGAAGTGGAGTGGAGGTTTCTTTGATTTGTATATCAAATACAAAGAAAACCACAGGCAGCAGCTGACCATGCCTTCCAGTAACAGGGTGGACACATGCCAATCCAAACTGGCAAGGGGAGCCATACTGGCAAAGGGAGACTAGTCAAGCTGCCAAGGCTGAGGGAAGGGCCAACCCAGATCTAGGTCAAGAGCAAGCTAGCCGGAGGACATCCTGGCCTTCATTCAGGGAGAGCCCAGGGTCTGGGCCCAGCTCAATGGCTCTTGAGCTCTCTGCCCTCTGACGTCTTCCACCTCCCTCTAGCAGTCCGGCTACTCTCCCAAGGATTGGTTTGGGGCCTGAGACAACCTGAGTCTCCCATTCTGAGGTAGAGGGAGGGCAGGCCACATTCCCACTTCATTAACAATACCCGTGGGACATAGGTCATTGGTAGGGCTTGGATTCATTGAAACATCCCAGACTCCAGGTGACTTGACCTCTATGTTGTATGAACACACAAGCTCACATGTTGGCCCCCAGGGCCACATAGATCGCCCTTCCTCAGCAGACTCCAGCATTCATGGGAGTCACTCCCAGAGGAAACAGCAAAGGCAGTGACTGCTCTCTCTCTCTCTCTCTCTCTCTCTCTCTCTCTCTCTCTCTCTCTCTCTCTCTCTCATGAGTGTCCCCGGTGGGATTTGAACTCAGGCTCAATGCCTTGCTTGAGGTCACAGAGGTAGTAGATAGGGTCACAGGTTCAGAACTAGAAGGGAGAGCCCTTTGTTTTACAGGTGAAGAAACTGAGTACCAGAGGAGGAAAGGGCAGATAATAGGAGAGTCGAGACTGGAACTACGTTCCCCCTATTCCAAAGCCATCACGTTCAGCCTCCTTTTCCCAAGTCTCCTTTTCTCACTAGGGAGAAATCAAGGCATCTGCCTCCACATTCCACCACCCCACCAAAAACAGAGAGGCTTATGGACACCCAGGCTATGAGCAGCCCAGCCCAGGGGAGTCCAATTTGCCAAGAGTGAAGGTCCCAAAGACTGTTCTTGAGGGATTTCCTCTCCTCCAGGGTTCAGTCCTTGGGGGGCCAGAGACAGCACTGGTCCACCCAACACTACTGCCCAAGTCAATAGCCCTAGCCCCGACTTCTCAGCTCCCCGCCTGTGCTAGGCTGCCCTGCCATCCTCCGCACCCTGATGTGTCCCCAGATGAACTCATCAACCCACCCCCTCCCTTGTGGCATTCCTGCGCCTCCCAACCCTGCCTCCGAGGAAGTACCTCCGGAACTCTGAGGAGAAATGTGGATAATTATAGCTCCCACTTCAAGAGCACTCCAAGGTTCGAAAGCCCCTTTCCTCATGTCAACCCTGTGGGCGAGGGCGAGGGACTGTGAGCATTCTCTATCGACTCCATTTTGCAGATGGGGAAACTGAGTCTCAGGGAGTGACTCAACGTCCCATAGGCCACACAGTTCCTAAGTGTCAGAGATGATCTTTGAGCCTCTGGGCTCAGGCCCGATGCTCCCAACTCAAGGACCCTAGGCGGAGTCTGAGCCTGACTCCTCTTGCCCTTCTGCTGAAGGGACAGTGGAGATGAGGGACCCAGGTGTGAACCTTGCCTCTGATGTTTAGAACCTTTGTGTCTTTGGGCCAGTCTCTTTGCCCTCCTTAGCCCGTTTCTTTATCTGTAAGATCTGGGGTCCTCTCCAGCTCCCGAGCTCTGAGTCAAACCTACCCAACTATGTCAAGGGCTCTCAGGAGGCAGGGGTCTGCCTGTGTCAGTCAATTAACCAACGAGCCCTTATTAATCACCTTCTGTGTGCCAGACCCTGGGGATACAAGAACAAGGAAGAAAGCAATCCCTGCCCAGAATGAACTTGGTTCTAGCGGGGGCAAGGACATACAGGCAGATACCTTGCGTTTAACTACTTTGTAAACATGCATTTATTCACTCTCTGTTCAATGTAAAATGTGAAGGTCTTAGTATCATTTAAATCTGAGACAGCTTAAAATGGCCCTAAGACTTTTGGGACCCTCCATGCAGGGTGAACCAATACAAGCATGTAGACACGGCGGTTTGAGAAGGGGCGGTTTGAGAAGGAGGGCGGGTGGGAGGGGCTGGGGAGATGGTGGTCTTCCTCAGCAGAGTCTAGCATGCTCTCAGGAGGCAGGGGTCCCTTCTCCAGGCCCTGGGCCTAGGGAGGCCTGCCTGGGCTACCTGTTCACCTCATCAGTCCTGCATTCAACACAGGAAATCCAGGGCATGGCTTGGCACCTGGAGAAGTAGACAGGTCTTTAATAAAGACTGACTCCATTGGAATCATGGGATTTGGACCAGAGAAGGAATCTTAGAGATCATCAGGCCACAGGGTGATTGAATTAGAACTGGAGAGCATTTTAGAGGCCATGGTCTAACTCTCATTTTTATAGGTAGGGAAACTGAGGTTTTGGGATCTGCCCAAAGCCATCCAGGAAATAATTGGCAGGACTAGGATTCAAACTCAGGTCCCAATCCTGGGCTTTTTCCACTGCCTCCAGTTGCCTTCCGAGAATAACCCTGGTCATTTTACAGAACAGGGCGACCGAGGCTCAGAGAGGCCACACAGTTTGGCAGGGAGCAAAGCCAGGCTACAAATAAAACGCTCACTGAGGTGAAGCCAGGGTGGCAGAGCGAGAGCGGGCAAGGCCCTCAGAAGCCATCTAGGGTAATTCCCCTATTTTACAGAGGCCGAAACCAGGCCTGAGAAGATGGAGCGACTTGGGAGCAAACCTTAGAACCCAGATTGTAGCCCAGGCCCTTCAACCCCAGAGTCAGCCCTTTCCACTGCACCATGGACCTCAGTGCCCAGGCCAAAGGCCCTCAGCCCAGCCTGCCCGGGAACCGCACACTCGGCTTCTGGGGGAGCCTGGGAAGAGATAGCAGAGGCAACACCCTACTCATGTTCCTGGAATTGAGCATGACAAGGAAAACAAGCTGGGGAGAGAAGAGATTCAATCTGCTCCCTTTCCAGGCAGTAAATTTACTCTGATTAAAAGCGGCAAGTGCTCCAGTCAATTACTCCGGAGAAAACACATCCTGTGGGGTGATTCCCCACCTGCTCCCCAAGGACACTGGTTTGCCTCAGGTGTCCCTGGTTGAGGGGAGCTCCGTGACAATCTCTCCAACTTCCCTCGCTCCCACTCCCACTCATCCACACATGTACACACACACACATACACACAACCCCCAAGCTACATACAGCCAAAAAACAGAGTTAAAATTCTGTCTGTTACCTATCAGCTGTGTGACCTTGGATAAGTCACTTCTCCGGTCTCAGGTTCCTCACCTATAAAATGAGAGGCTTAGAGTTCTGAGGTTCCTTCCAGTTCTATGTCCCAAAAGCCCACAGACCCATCTCCTCTATCCTGGACCTCTGGGAAGCCACCCTAGACTGTGACGTTCTTACTGTTTCCTTAAACCACCCCCCCTGGGCAGGAGGCTCATCTACCTGGGTGATTGATCCCCATGTCCCACAGCCCTGGTGGCCACAGAGGCCTTCAGATCTAACTCAGAACCTTCCCCAAGCATGTGAGTCTGATTCCTCTTACTGAATCTACTGGTCCACCAATCTGCCAGCAGTGACCCTCTGCCACCAGCCTCCAGGCTCTTCCATGAACAAGCCCCTCTGGGCCTTCTCTCTGGCTCTCCTCCGTGGCTGGACTACTGACCAACCTGGCTTCTTTAAGTCCCAACCAAGACCCCATATTCTACAGGAAGCCTTCCCCACCCCACCCCCCAAGCCCAGGGCTTTTCCTCTCTTCTTTCCTGTGGATCTTTTACATAGCTTGCTTTGCATATATTGGTTTGTACATTGGCTTCTCTATTGAATTGTAAGCGCCTTGGGGACAGGGGCTGTCTTTTACTACTGTTTTTTGCCC
Source organism: Pseudochirops cupreus (assembly GCA_028627135.1). Lineage (NCBI taxonomy): Eukaryota > Metazoa > Chordata > Mammalia > Diprotodontia > Pseudocheiridae > Pseudochirops > Pseudochirops cupreus. The sequence goes on from CM053584.1 coordinate 372,652,593, forward strand.
CCAGAGCTTAGTGTAGAGCCTGGTACATTAATGAGGCCCTTAATGAGGGCCTACTATGTGCCAGGCACTGTGCTACCAAGTGCACAAAGACAAAGACAAAATGAAACCATCTCTGCCCTCAGGGAGCTTACACTCTATCTTCTGTTCTTGGGGAGCAGGGACAGTGATCTTGAGGGGCCCTTCCTAGGAGCACAGGCTCAATAGGACTAAAGCTGGAAAGGGCCTTAGAGGTGATTTTAGTCCAACTTTCCTCATTTTACAGATGAGGAAACAAAGGTCTATGGAGCTACAATGACTTGTCCAGGGTCATGTACACAGGAAGCTTTGAAGGCAGAACTGAGCCCAGGTCTCAGACGCCAGAGCCAGTGCCCTTTCCATGGCTCCAAGATGCCTCTCCGCCCTTCTGCTCAGCCTCTTGTCTCTCCCCCTCTCTTCTCCCCCCCAGTCTTCTTCTTAGTGGAAGAGGCATCCTTCTGGGCAGGAGGAGCCCAGCCCTGCTCCTGACTCCTTCCTTAGGAGCAGGCTAACTAGTCATGGCCTAGAGGCTGGTCGCTAAGCACTGGGGAGCTCAGTCTTCTCCCCCACTCTCACCCAATTCACGTGATTAATCCTCATTAGATCGATTAGGGCCGACTTTCCAGCAAATCATTGAATTCAGGGGCGTAGCCAGGGCAGGGAATGAGCTAATGAAAGGAAGGACAGGCCTTTTTTCTTCACCTCTCCCACTGGATCAGAAGCCTAGATCTATGAAGGACCTCAGAAGCCCCCATGCCCAACCCTCACCCTTCCCACGGTTGGATCCTGGCCCTGCTGCTTTTTAAGTGTATGGCTTTCAGTCAAACACTTCAACTGTCTGAGGACATTTGTCTAGGCCAGTGGCTCTCAGACCCTTTGGTTTCAGGGTCCCTCCCCACCCTTAAAAATTACTGCAGACCCCCAGCTTTTGTTTAAGTGAGTTCTATCTGTTTATATTTACTGTATTAGAAAGCAAAGCATCTGAGCATTGTTATGAAATAGTTTTGACCTCATGGAGCCCCTGCAAGGGCATCCTTTGAGAACCTCTGGGCTAAATGATAACTGAAATCCCCTCCATTTTAATTTTTTGGCGGGGGGAGAAGATGATCAGATTTAAGTGACTTGCCTAAGGTCACAGTGTCTGGAGGCTGGATTTGAACTCTGCTCCTCCCTGACTCCGGGGTTGGTGTTCCATCCAATGTGCCACCTACTTGGCCCATCCTTTCCATTTGCTAAACCAGAGATCCCTTTGATGGGAGGCAGGATGGAGAAGGAAGAGAAGGCTGGGCTGGGAATCTGAAGGCCTGGGTTCAGATCTCACTTGGCTGCCTACTGCTTGTGTGACCCTGGTCAGTTCCCTCACTTCCCTGGACTGCTGTCTCCTCATCTGTGAAACGAGCCACTGGGGTTCAATCCCATCATCTGATCTCTCCGATCTCCTTCAGTGGGAAGGAGAGAGATGAACTCCAGGATCGATTATGTTTCATCTTCCCTGCAGGGCTCGAAGCTTCATCAGCTTATCTTACTCATCTTCCTATGTCCTCCCTGCACCAAGCTCAAGAATCTGGAAGGAGCAGGTGCTCACTCCTATCACCCCTCTTCTCTCCTCTGTGGGGGGCAGGGCGAGAAGAGGAGAGACACTGGGTGAAGGTGGCTTTCTCCTTCCTCATCTAACCCTAAGGCTCCCAACCTTGCACTCTTCCACAGTCCCACCTGAACAACACAATCCTCAGGTTGACCATCCCATATCTGATCTTAGGGCCCAAGTTGTTCCCAACCAAGAATGCTCCCCCTCACCTTCCCCCCAAAAACAATTCCTACATCTCAAATTATATTGCAAAGAATCAAAACTATTTGGGACTGGTTAAAAAAGGGGAAAAGCAGCCAGGTGGTAGAGTGGATAAAGCATGGTACCTGGTATCAGGAAGATTCATCTTTCTGAGTTCAAATCTGGCCTCAGACACTTACTAGCTGTGTGACCCTGCGTAAGTCACTTAACCCTACTTGCCTTAGTTTCCTCATCTGTCAAATGATCTGGAGAAGGAAATGGCAAACCATCCCAGTATCTTTGCCAAGAAAACTCCAAATGGGCTCACAGAAAATCAGACACAACTGAAAAAATGACCAAATAACAACAGTTCAGTGGAACAAACAAGACAAGGAAGAATCAAACAATTGAAAATAATCCAGTGTGTGATAAACTCAAAAAACTAAATTAGTTGGGGAAAGAACCATCTATTTAACAAGAACTGCTGGGAAAACTGGAAAGCTGTTTAGCAGAAATCAAGGTGAGATCAACATCCTATACAATTTATTACAGTAAGTTCAAAATGTATCACTGACCCGAATATTAAATATCACAGCACTAAAAAATTACAAGATTGCATGCTGTCTTGAGGAGGGGGGAAAGGAGAGGGGAGAAAATGTAAAACTTATGGAAGTGAATGCTGAAAACTAAAAATAAATTAATTAACTTATAAAAAAATTACAAGAGAATTAGATAAAATACCATTCACAAGTATAGCTGAATCCTTAATCAAACTATATATATACAGAACTGACACAACCGTATAAGACCAAAAGCCACTGCCCAATAAATAAATGATGAAAGGCCAAGAACAAACAGTTCTGAAAAGAATCACAAGCTACTAATTATATAAAAATTGCTCCAAATAACTAATATGAGAAATGTACATCAAAAGACCTCTGAGGTTTTGTCGCACACAAAGAAAATTATCAATAATAAAATGTGGGGCTGGTCAATGTTAGATGGGCTGAAGGAAGATGGGCTCATTAAGCCAAGTCAAGAAGCATTTGTTAAGCTCCTCATGTGTGCTAGGCTGTGAACTGGTCCAATCATTAGCAATTTGGAATGTTGCTAAGAAGAGTTGTCTGTACCATTTTGTCTAGAGATCCTATTGTTAGGCATTTACACTGAGGAGGTCAATGAAAAAAAAAAGGACCCATATAAGCCGAAATAACTAAAATAGCACTTTTTGTAGTAGCAAAGAAGAGGAAACAGAGTAGGTGTCCATTACATAGGGCATAGTTAAACAAACTGTAGCACAGGAAAGTAATGGTTATTACAGAAACAATGTAGATGAAGAGTTCAGAGAAGCATGGGAAGATTTGTATAAACTGATACAAAGTGAAAGTCAGCAGAACAGGAAAACAATATACAAAATGACCACAACAATGTAGATAGAATAACAACAAAATAAACAAAACTGAAGGCTGTGAAGTTATAATGCTCCCTTTGGCCCCAAAGAAGAGCTTCTGCAGAAGAAGCGAACTTTGGGTGTAGAACTCTGCATATAATGTTGGACTTATTTCATGCTTAGTTTAGTTTACAAACTCCCCCCCCCTTCTTTTAGGAGATGGCTCTTGTGGAGGGGGAGAGGAGAGAGATGTATTGGGAAATGTAAGCAGTATAAGATCAATAACGATAAAAATATTTTTAAACTCACTTTCTACATTCTCCCACCCAGCCACATACACCCCAAAAAGTGTTTATCCAGTCTTTACTTGAAGATTTACAGTGAAGGGAAGCTCACTACCTTCCAAAGCAACCCAGCCCACTTTAGGACCACACAAATTGTGAGGACTTCTACCCATCTGAGTTCTGCCCTCTGGGGTGAAGCAGAACACGGCAAAGCTCTGTCTCAAAAGATAGTCTTTCTAATACCTGAAGGCACCTATGATGTCCTCCTTGTGTCTTCCTTCCCCAGGCTAAATACCCCCTTCCCATCAGAAGAAATTTGAGCTAGAAGGGACCTGGAGGCCATCTGGTCCAACCCCTTCCCTCCCCAGCCCTGTCACCAGGAGTCAGTCATTACTACTGTTTGATCACCTCCTAGCCATCTCCCACTGTTCACCAAGAAGCTCTCCCTCCTACAGTTAATTAATAATTTTGTCCTGGAGACAGAAGAATGCTTCTTATATGGGCAAGAGTCCTTGTTCACCACCTGCCAAGCCTCTCCTCTCTCTGTCTGTGTCTGTTTCTGTTTCTGTCTCTGTCTCTGTCTCTGTTTCTCTATACAAAACTGGTCCTTGGGATCACGTGGCTGGGTAATCAGTGGGGTCAGGGAACCCCTGCCTTAAGCCCCAGACTCAGGGCTGAGAAAATCTGTCCCCTGGCACAGAGAATGGGAGATCTCTGAAAAGGTTCTTGTCCAGCTCTCTGTATCCAGTGTCCTCTTGGGAGGCCATTTCCCGCTTTCAAGGGAAAGGGAAAACCTTGCCTTCTTGAGGCATCACAGAGGGGTAGATAGAGAATGTGGAAGTGGCTAAGGGGCTGGCCTCCCCCTGAAGCCAGGGCATCCTGAGCACAAGTGCCAGGGCGGAGCAAACCATATACCCCTTTACAGACATCTCTCTGCCATGAGGAATGGGAAATATAAGCCGTAACAACAGTTCAGTGGAACAAACCAGACAAGGAGGAATCAAACAACTGAAAATAATCCAGTGTGTGAGGGTGAGGACCTTTGTACCCCCAGCCGCGGCTGAGTCCCTGTGGCCTGGCAGGACCTTCATCAGTCCTTGCTGATGGAGTGGTTAATTGACTGACGAATGTTCTCCGTACATTCTGTATTCTGTAGGGCTAAGCTGGGGCATCAGAATCCCAGGATCTCAGACTGAAGCTGGAAGGCACCTTTAGGGGTTCTCTCTGCCAGCTTCTTTTCATTCTTTTTTTTCTTTCCTTCCTTCCTTCCTTCCTTCCTTCCTTCCTTCCTTCCTTCCTTCCTTTCTTCCTTTCTCTCTCCCTTTCTTTCTTTCTATTTCTCCCTCCTTCTTTTGATCTCTCCCTCTTTCTCTCTCTTTCTCTCTTTTTTCCTTCTTTCTTTTTTCCTTCCGTTTATCTATTTATTTATCTATTCATTCATTCACTTATATTCATTTGTTTATTTTCAAGTCCAAAGGAGGACGCAGATCCAGAGAGAAGACACCATTTCCAAATTTAGAGGACCAAAGACTTAGCCCTGGAAAAAGCCTCAGAAACCATCTGGTTCAACCCTCTTGTTTTACTGAGGAGGAAACTGAGACCCAGAGAGGTTAAGGAATTGCTTAAGGTCAAATCGGCCTTTTTTCTGAGGCTGTGGGCAATTTCCTTCTGGAAGGGAAGGGGAGAGCAGAGAGGGGGCTGGGAAGACCTAAGAAGTGAGATCCTGAGGCTCTGGCCTGGGGGGGGGGCATCCCCACCCCCTCCCCAGAGCTGGGGAAACAAAGGCCACTTTATCAGGGCAGTTCCAGTTCCCACGGCTCCTTCCATCCAGCCCAGTAGCCAGCATGCTGGGAGGACTCCCTGCTGGGGACAGAGTGACTGTTGTGGCTCCAGTGCTGGAAGGGCCCTCATGTGCTATCTAGTCTCCAGCAGCCAGAAGGGAAAAGGGCAAATGTTTTTGTCTGACTTTTCTTTCACTCCCTCCAACCTTCAGAGCCTCACAGGAGTCAGATGCTGTTTCCAGAAGCTGGTAAATGCTTTGGGATTTAGCTTCTAACCTGAGCTATCCCAGCCTCCTTCCATGTCACCATACCAACAGCCACCATAGACCTTGTCTGCTCTATTCCCTGCGCGCTAAGCTTTAGGACAACTAGAATGGGCCGTATTTCCTGGCTTGGCTCCTCTAGGTCAATGTACCCACTTCCCTGGCTCTCAGGGAGAGGAGGGAGAAGAAAGGCTGGCTTGGACCCAGAGGAGCCGGGTTCGAATTCAACTACCGATGCTTACTAGCTGTGTGACACTTCCACTGCTCCAGGCCTCAATTTCCTCCTCTGTAAAACAAAGGGGTTGGACTAGATGGTATATGAGGGCCCTTTCAGCTCTAGAGCTATGATCCTATCACTCTCCTTGGGTGCACTGGATGGGTTCCATCCTACATCACTGAACATCTTAATGAAAAGAAAAGCCCAACCTACCCCAATCCCCCCAACAGTTTAGCCACTGTAAGAGGCAATGTAACCTACTGGCTTGGGGCAATGCACGTAGCGGGCCAGGCTGATGATGAGGTCATGTGAGATGGGATCCACCAGGTTCCGAAAGCTGGCATAGCGGTAGAGGACGTCATCCAGTGATGTTGACTCCATGCCCAAGTCCTGTGGGAGCAAAGGGATGAACCAAGATGAGGGGCAGCAGCCTTAACATGGGGACCCCTTCTGAACTGGCTGGTGTCTGCTTCATTCAGCCAGGGAGAAGCTAACTGCTAGACTCTCCCAGTATGTGCCCAATCTGGACTACAGTAGGGCTTCTGCAGGCAGTCCAGGACTGGGAGAGGGGGTACATGGGGCTCCCTCCAGGATGGCTCCCTTGGAGCCAGTGGGAGAGAGGAAAAGTACCTGCAACAATTCAGAAATGGCTTGAGCTTCCTTACCTACAGCACCCTCTAACCAGCTCTGCCTGAAGCAAGAGAAGGATGTGGTTAAGCACTGAATTTGGAGTTAGAAGACCTGGGTTTAATCCCAGCTCTGCCAGATACAACGTGTGTGACTTTGGACAAGTCACTTCCCCTGAGCTTCCCTCTCTGGCCCCCTCCAGCCCTATGACAATAACAAGTCCAGCTTTGATACTGGAAACTGAACAATCATGTCACTTCTCTCAGGTCTACCCCATTTTAAGGAACTGGATGAGTAACTGTCTCAAAGCCTATGTTCCTGGCGCCCTGGGAGAGGTCACCTGCGGACTTCCACTGACACTCAGCCCCCTCACCTTGCCATCACTGCCCCAGAAAAGCCTGGCTGCAGGTTTGCCTGGAATACACAGGGGGTAGTGGGTTTGTGGCAGGCATGAGGTCTCTGATGCCCATGCCCGTTGCTGGTGTCGACACTGGTTACCACACTCAGTGGAGGGACAGGATGTTTGCTAAGATCCCTTTCCCCTGAAAAAAGAGATCTTCACTTTTTGGGGGGTCATGCCCCCTTGGGCAGTCCAGTCAAACCTCAGGACCTCTTTTCAGAAATGCTAAATTTCAGTGAGACTTAGTAAAAACAAAGATGTAATTTTTCCCCCATCCAAGTTCCTTGACCCCTTGAAATCTTTATGTGACCCCAGGGGTCATTGTACCTCTAGGTAAGAATCTCTGCTCTAAAGCAAAGATAGGGAGAGGGCAAATGTTGTCCCTCCTCTACCCCAGCTCCTTCACTGCCTATCTGCTCCCTACCTACCCCACTCCACCAGGGCTGTAAGCCATCAGTCCCTGTTCCCAGGAGAGACCTCCAACTCCCATCCACCCCATCCCCCCAGGCAGCTTCTCCTCTGAGCCCTTGTCCCTCCAAGATGACAAATTTGCTGCTTGGATTTATAGCAACCAAAGGAACAAGTGGAAAAAAAAATCAGCAGCTGGTCTCACCCTGGAGGGGAAAGAGAAGAAGAGGGAGGGAGGAGAGGAGAGCAAACCCACCCACACGCCTTCTCCCAAGGATGCTCGGAGAATGAACAAGTAGGGGAGCAGGGCGAGATCAGAGATTTCTGCGGTGGGCTCCTCCTATCTCCCTGCTAACACCAGCTGAAGCCCTGGAGAGGGCGGGCAGGAAGCAGGGAAGCTTCTCAGTGGGAGAGAGATGGTGTGAACTGGCAGTGTGCCCAGGATGCCCACTCCAAGCCTGGACATCAGAATGACAGCCCCACCTCCCTCCCACTGCCCTGGGAAGAAGTGAAGCCCAGTTGACTGAATCATTTATTCTGACTCTAGCTCATTCTCTTGGACCCTAACTAGCTAGGTTATAGGAACCTCAGTTTCCTCATCTGTAAAGTGGGGATGATAACAATATCTACCTCACAGTGTTCATAGGATCATTAGATCTAGAGATGAAAGGGGCTTCAGAGGCCATTGAATTCACCCCTCTCCCCCCATTATATTTACCAGTGAGAGAAAATGGAAACTTAGGTTGCCAAATGATTTATCCAAGGTCTCACAGGCATGAAGAATCAGAGGGAAGATTTGAACCCACCAACTCTCAGCTCGACCCAATGCTCTTTCCACTTTTGAGGGTCAAGAAAGAGGCATCACCAGACATTGGTTCTCAATGATCAAGTCAAGTTACATGAAGAAAACCAAACCTGCCCCTTTGGGGGCTGGAATAATAGAAGGATGTGGAGGCCCCGCCCAGCTCTCCCAGCATTCTATGCATAGGTGATTCTAACTCTTCCAGACTGGGCTAGAGGCTCCTGGAGGAGGGGGCTAGAAGTTAAGCCTATTTCCAAGTTTCTTTGACCTTGAAGTTGTCTGTCCATTGTTAGACAAACTCTTTTTCAGGGACAATTGTTTTTATTTCTGCACTATCTTGAGCTTGCTCCTTCCTCTCTCTCTCTCTGGAGTTAAGCGACTTGCCCAGCATCACACAGCTAGTTAAGTGTCTGAGGCTGGATTTAAACTCAGATCTTCCTGACTTCAGGACTGGTGCTCTAACCACTACAACATCTTGGGATTTTCAATATGGTTTCTCATCCTGTGGCCTCAGTTAAATCTCCAAATGTTCTTAGGGGTAAGGCAGGCATTCTCATTTGCATTTTACAGTTAAGGAAACTGAGGCCTGGAGGAAAAAACAATTTTGGGAGAGGAACGGGGCAGAGCGCCCTGGTTTCTCTCCCCTCCCATCCTCCCTCCCTCCCTCCCTGGGCTCGTTCTGCTAGAGCACCTTGTCTCTTGTGAAATCTTAATGTGACGGCAAGTTAGCGGAGGTGGCAGAGTGAGGGAACCTCATCCAGGGACAAACCAGTGATTTTGTAAGCTGCTTTTCCGGTGTCTCTGCAATGGAGAAGCTGAGAGACTGCCCCAGGAGAAGAGCCTATATTGCATGCTAGGGCTTAGCACCACCGAAAAGAAGGTCATGATGCCCAGCATGGCCTCCCTCCCCCCTGTGCCTAGGTGTAACCCTGGAGCTCTCCCTGTGCCTCCCTCTCTCCCAAGGAGAGGCTCTCCCCTAAAACACAAGAGCTATAAAATGTTGTATGGTGTGTGAGGGGTCAACAGTTTGTCAAGTGACAGGCATTTATTAAGTACCTGCTGTATGCTAGATTCTGCTTGGCAGTTTCTTCAACATGAAGGGATGGAACTAGATAACCCCAAAGGTCCTATTTGTATCTAAATTTATGATTCTGTGGGATTTTGGGAAAAAGTGGCTGTGCCCCTACCTTGTCCATGGGCCAAGGGAGCCTGGTGTTCGGCCCAGCTGGGAAGGGCAGGGTTCAAGGCTGGTGGGTGCCTTTCCTGCTCCTCCCCTTCCATCTTGTACCTTCCTCCTCCCCCCATTACTCCCCCTGCAATATACTCAGCCAGCTCTGGTTCACTCTAAAACAGTGGTTCTCAACCTTCCTAATGCCATGACCCTTTAATACAGTTCCTCATGTTGTGGGGACCCCAACCATGAAATTATTTTCATTGCTACTTCATAACTATAATTTTGCTACTGTTATGAATCTATCTGATATGCAGGATATATTTTCATTGTTACAAATTGAACATAACCCACAGGTTGAGAACCACTGCTCTAAAAGCTGTTCTGCTTAATTCATACGTAAGTTGATAACTTCCACCATGCCCTGCCCTGGCTTCACTGGGGCACAGTGCCTGCCTCAGGCCACACCGGCCTCTTTGGGGTCTTGAGAGGGTGAGCTTTATCCCCCTATCAGGAAGCGGAGGCAATTCACTCTGGTTCTTACCCCTGAGCTGGGGCCACATTTGGGAAGAAAGAATAGTGAATTTGTTGGGTTTTATTTTTAATTTTCCTATCTATGAAGCATGAGCTGGCTACAGATTATTTCTAGGCTATCCACTTGCCATTAAAACCATCAGCCTTCTCCTGCCCCCTCTTTCACTCTGCACAATGTCCTGCCCTCATTCAAATCTGGCCTCAGGCACTTAGAGGACCCAGAACAAATCACTCAGCCTCAGTCTCCTCATCTGTAAGATAGGATCATAATAACACTTATCTCCTAGGGCTGTTAAATAAGGTAATATTTGTAAGGTGCTTCGTAAATCTTAGAGAATGATATTAATGCAAACTATTAGTCTTCATTCATTTAATCGGCAATCATTCTTAGTCAGCAGATACTCTGTCCAAAATAATTTTTCCTTGGCTCTACCCCACCTTTGTCCCTGTCTCCCCCAGGCCTTGCCCCATGCTTCTTCCCAGAAGTGTTTGGGTGTGGATAGAGTAGCAAATCTTTGGGGTATCAGATGGGAGACCACAGCGGTGCTGGTCAGTTTGGGAATGGCTGACCAGATGCTACTGGGCCTTAAGAAATGAGGAAAGGGAAGGTTTCAGGGAGACCTGGGAAGACTTGGGGGAGATGCTGCTGAGTGACGTGAGAAGAGCCAGGAGAACAGTTTGTATAATAGCGGTCACTCCGATGCTAAAAGATGAGTGGCTCTACTCAGTGAAATCAATGCCCAGCCGTTTCTGTTTCTGGCCATGGTCAACGTGGGGATTTGTTTCGCTTGACTGCATATTTGTCACATGGATTTTGTTTTTCTTTATTTTTCAGTGGAAGGAAGAAAAGATAAGAAAGAGAAAAAAGAAATACTTAGGAATTTTTAAAAATTTAAAAAAATGTTAAAGAAAAGGTTAGCAGAGCACCAGATGCAGGAAGAAGGTTGGGATCCAGAAGGGCTGAGTTCAAATCCTGCCTCAGATGCTTGCTGGGTAAGGTTATATTGGACTTGGAGTCAGGATGACCTGAATTTAAATCCTAACTCAGTTGCTTACTAGCTGTGTGACCCTAGACAAGTCACTTAACCTCTGTTTGCTTCAGATTCCTCATCTGTAAAATGGACAAAATAACGGGCCCTACCTCACAGGGCTGCTGTGAAAATCATTTGAGCTAGCAGATGTAAAGCACTTTGTAAATACTGGCTATGACTGTGACCTGATGTTGGTGGTTTAGGAGCCTTTTTCTTTATCTACAAAGTTAAGGGGGAAGACTAAATCATCTTTCAGGTCTCCTCCTGCTCTAGGCCCTGGGATCACCAGTGACTTCACCAATCCTATCTCCCCAGCCCCAGAGGACTCAATAAACCAGAAGAGTTTGGGGAGCTGACCCAGGAAACGTGGGAGAGACTTAGGAGGCAAGGCAGAAGGTGGAGGTGAGGCCCCAAGAGACTTCCCTCAGATCTCTCTCATTTAGGATCCTCTCCTATGCCTAGACTGGCTTCCATCCACTCCTGCAGGCAGGGGAATGGACAAAATGACCTCGCAAAGAGGGCCTCAGGAACCCCATGGGGGCCTGACTCTAGGGTGCTGCTTGTTGGCATGGCCTGCCAACCTGACTGGCAGCCAGTCCTTGCTTTGCTCAGCTCAGGCAGATGGCACCCTCCCCAACAAGTATCTCTGTGTTTGTTTGTTTTTTAAATTTATTTCTCTCCAGTGGATTCCTGGCCGAAGATGGGAGGGGGAGAGGAAGAAGGAGGGTGGGAAGAAGAGGGAGGGAGGAGACAGGAGGGAGGGGAAGAAGGAAAGCACAGAGAGAAGCAAGGGAGGGGGAAAGGAGGGACAGGAAGTGATAAAACGGGGGAGGTTGTCCTCCTGGACCCGATTTATGGCCATGTTAGCTAATGGCTCCTGGGGCACATGACTCACAATCCTCAGTTTCACTGGGGAACCAAAGGTCTCAGTCATAGGAGTTGGGGTTGTGGGAGAGACGGTGGGAAGGGCCCTCTGGGCAGAGGTCTGTTCCTATCCCACAAAGACTTCAGACCACTCCCATGCTCCGTGGAAAGGGAAGGAGGGAGAAAGGAAGGGAAGGAGAAAGAAAAGGGGGAAAGGAGGAAGAAAAGGAAAAGACTAGAATATGGGGGGAGGAGGGAGAGGAGAGGGAGGGAAGATGGGGTATAGTATTGTGAAAAGAGGGACATGAAGTAGGAGAATCCTGGGGTTTACATCTGAGCTCTGTGTCTTCTTACCTGCATGACCCTGGGCAAGTCACTTTCCTTTTCCATGACTCAGTTTCCCCCTCTGTAAAAGGCACTAGTTTGTTGGACTAGATAAGCTCTCAAGCCCCTACCCAACCCTCGATCTCTGATCTTATGAATGGAGGAGGCAGTGAAGTCTCAGCTGGAAGGGCTGAGAATCCACACTTCCCAAATTCTGAGTCAGCAGCTTCCGGCACATTCCCTTTGGTGGCCAATCACCAAATGCCTTCCTGCTTTAAGGGTGGGATTCAAGGGGCTCAGAGGGGCTGGGGAACTCTTCTCAGGATCACACAGCTAGCTAGTCCCCCAACAGAGCCAAACGAAGCACCAGGTTTCCAAATTTCTGGGACCCTGGATGATGATACTAAGCATCTGAATATATTTGCTCCTCTATGGCATGCTGTCATCTTCCCCCCCCCCCCCATACTCCAATAGAACATACGTGTGCGCATACATAAATACAGGCTTAAGGTGTCCCAAAAGTCTTGGTGTAGTATGGCTTTACACCGCACTGAGACTTTTGAGACACCCTGTGTTTGTGTCCGATGTCTTCCGTGACAGACTGACTGGAAGCTGCTTGAGGGCAGGTGCTATTTCGTGTTTTACCTTTGTATTCCCTATACCTGGCACACAGGATGGGGGCTTGATAAGTGACATGTTAATTGACATGAATCTCCTTCCCTTTTTCTCCAGTATGTCATTCATCTGTCCCCTGAATTTCTGCATTGCACAGTGGGCCCCCAAGGGTAGTCTTAGCAAATCTTACCTCCCTCTCCAACTTTCAGAAAGAGGAGGAAAGGTGGTCCCAGGCTTGGGAAAAAGCAAGCAGATATTCAAGAAGACAGCTCCCTTCCCCCATTCTACCATGGACAGGGGGGCAGGGGAACCCCACAAGGAGAGTTCTCCATGCCAGGATGTAGCCATGAGGGGACTGGAGCTTCCCCCCCCCCCAAGGTGATCACTAGGGTAGAGAGCCCACTGGACGGCTGCCTCGGGCAGAACTGTCCAGATGTTGGGCCAGACAATGGAGGCAGCGGTGCTGGGAGCTCTGCCACCCTCCCAACCTCCACTCCCACCTCAGAGGCCTCCAGTGGGCCCCTTGTCTGAGTCAGCTGAGCTGATAGCCCCTCTGGGGAGGTTTCCCTGTCTTTCACATGGCCATGCAGGGGGAGCAGAACAGACAACCACTAAGAGGGGAGATAAATAGGGGAGCTCCATTCTTAGGGATTGATCAGGGTAGTGGCTGCGTGGGATTTCTTTACTGTGTGCTGGAGACCAGGGAGCTGGGGTGGGGGATGGGAGGAGGGCGGGAGGAGAGGGAAGAGAAAAGAGCCTAGGGAGGATGAGAGGTGGGAGCCTCAGTGGGGGTGGGGGAGATGTTGGGAGGTTTGGGATAAAATGATCTTGTGAGCAGAATATTTTTGGGACTGCTCACACAATGAGTACCCAGCATACTAAAAAGGACAGGAGGAGGGGAAGAGGATTCTCCTCTCTCCCTCCCTTTTCCTCTTCTTCTTCCTCTTCTTCTTTTATTCCCTTTCTCTTTCCCTCTTCCTTTCCCTCCCTTTCTCCCCACTCCCTTTTCTCTCTGCCCTTCCTTCTCCCCTTCTCTCTCCTCCCTCTCCCTTTCCTTTTCTCTCTCTTCCCTTCTCTCTTTCTCCCCATCTCTCTGTCTCTCTTTGTCTCTGTCTCTCTGTCTCTGTCTCTCTGTGTCTCTCTCCCCTCCTCTTCTTCTCTCATTCTCTGTCTCTGTTGCTTTCTCTCTCTCCCTCTCCCTCCCTCCCTTTTTCCTTCTCTCCTTACCTCCTACTCTCCCTCTCCCATTCTCTCTCTCTCTCTCCTCTGTTTCCCCATCTCTCTCTCTTCCCCTCCCTCCCTCCTCCTCCTCTCCCTCTCCCATTCTTTGTCTCTCTCTCTCTCTCCTCTGTCTCCCAGTCTCTCTCCCCCTCCCTCCCTTCCTTTTTCCCTCCCTTCCTCCTCCTCTCCCTCTCCCATTCTATCTCTCCATCTCTCTCTGTGTCTCTCTCCCTCCCTCCTCCTCTCCCTCTCCTTCTCTGCCAGCACTCTAAATAGTTTTTCAATTTGGCTGCAACAAGTCAACTTGGCGACAGGATTCCCACTGGCTCTGCCTGCATTTCCTCATATACCCTGGAACCTTCCCCACCAGCCACAGCTTGGGGGGGAGGTAGAGGAATGGGGAGGGGGGAGCCTGCCCCCCCCCCATATCCTCAGCACAGACCTTGGTCTTTGCCTCTAGCCAGAATGTCCCTCCTCCACCAAGGCCAGGGAAGAAAATGCGGAGGGGAGAGGACATCCTGCACTTTTCTTTGGCCCTCTGCCCAAGGTCCCTGATGCCTGCCCCTTGAATTCTCTCCAGCCTCGAACCACCCAGAGATGGCATGTGTCTTAGAATGGTGAGCTGGCAGGTCCATCATGGCTCAGTGACCCCAAGAAGTCACTTCCTCTCTCTGGGACTCAGTTTCCTCCTCTGTAAAATGAGGCCATCTCCAGAAGTCCCTCCCAACGCTACCAGCCTCTGATACTGAGATGCTATGTGGGCCACTGCTGATTCTCATTGCTCTCCTACAATGTTTGCTTTTTTTCCTCTCCTATCCCTCTGTCCCTTCCCAGACAGCCTGCTGGCTGCTTCTCCATAATCGAATCTCCCAAAGCCTTGATTTCTAGCTGCTCCTCAGCAAATAATAGGTTTTTCTTCCCACCCTCACTTTAATCTTTCCCCTGAAGAGATTTAAACTCTCTTCTCCCTGCATAGACCCAAATGGAAGAGATGGGAAATTAGCTTGTGGACCTGTCTCTCTCGTCTCCCTTCCCGACACGACTGCCTGCTTTTGTACAGACAGTTGGAATGAGAGGGAGGAAACATGGCATGAATATTTACCAGCAAAGGTGGCCAGTCAATACTGAAGTCACCACAGAGCCTGGATGGGCACCAAGGGTCCCTTCACAAGGCTGGCATCCAACCAGGAGGAAGAGCAGGAGGGGTCAGGGAGGACTTTGTACCCTACTGAAGGGTTGGGAGAGTCAGATAGTCTGGGTCAGCCCCAGGGGACATGCCAAAGGTGGGACATTTCACAAGCCTGAAAGAAGGGTGGGGTCACGTTCTGCCTATGTCACTATGTGACCATGGAGTCAGTCAACAAGCCTCTATTAAATGCTTAATGAATGCCAGTCACTGTGCTAACGTCAGGGATACAAAGAAGGCAAAAGCAACCGCTGCCCTCCAGACTAGGGGCAGGAAACACAAACCTTCACCAATCTGGTGGGTGGTCTATACAATTTTCCGTTTTCTCAGCTTGGCTCGAATTCTAATCAGGGAGGCAAGAAGGAACAAGGCAGGGAGAAGATATCCACAGAGGAAAGAAAAGCTCATCTCAGAGGGGAGGCACTTCCCCAGGGCTCAGCTTATGCATCTGTAAAATGAAAGGCTGGATCAGATGGTCTCAAAGGGCCCTTCAGCTCCAGACCTCTGATCTTATGATCTATCACCTCCCAGGCCCCTTCCAACCCTGCCTTAAAGCTAGGATCCTGGAAGTACCATTTGTCCCACTTTACACATGAGGAAACTGAGGCCAAGGAAGTTAAATGACTTGCCCATGGTCACACTGCCTGCAGTGTCTAGTATTAACAGAACCAAGCCCAGCATTCAAGCTGGGATCACAATGTACATTCTGAAATAAATCTGCTTTCATATCATGGAAAATACTTGAAGTCCTGCGAGCTGGAGCACAAGGAGCAATGGCCCCAGCCGATATGCCAGAGGGGGGCATTTCCCAAGCCCCACGAGGAAGGCAGCAGAGGCAAAGAGGTGACATTTTCTCCAGAAGACACACTGAGCCAGGAGGAGCTCAGGGCTCAGAGCCAGCAGCCAGGGATACTGGCACTGCCAATGGCCAGGACAACAACTGCCCGCAACCCAGGAACACTGTGCTAGGGAGAGCTCAGGGCTCAGAGACAGCAGCCAGGGGACACTGGCACTGCCAACAGCCAGGACAACAGCTGCCCACAACCCAGGAACACTGTGCCAGGAGTCGGTGTGTCATGTTCCTCCCCTGGCTGGGTCCTTGGGGAGGGAGTGGGTATGTAGGAGTGTGTTAATGTGTGTTCATCTAAAGTCACTCTCCTCTGCAATTTGCTTTCTGAAAGGTCATTCTAGAGGGCAAGGCTGGGCTGGGCTGCCAAACTCAGTGGAGGGCCAAATGCAATGAGAACATGGACAGGCTGGGACTGAAGCTGAGGGAGGACAAGGCTGGACAGCAAGGCTTTGAAGGACTGCAGATTTTGAGCTGGAAGGGCCACACCTGCTCCATTCTACAGAGGAGGAAACTGAGGCCCAGGGAGAAAAGGGGCTTATTGTCATCCACACCTGGAATTCTCTCCCTCCTCACTCTCACCTCTGTCCTTCAAAGCTCAGCTCTAATGCCACCTCCAGCAGGAAGCCTTCTGTGATGACTTCATCTGCTTGTGCCTTTCCCTCCGTAGATGTCTTCTCTGTATCTAGTTCCTTCTTGTCTCCATTATTAGAGTCTGAGCCAAACTGTGGAGACTGAACATTGTAAAGACTGCCATATTGGTGAAGGTTTGTGTTTCCTGCCTCCAGTCTTGAGGGCAGGGGTTGTCTTTGCCTTCCTTTGTATCCCCAACATTTAGCACGGTGACTAGCACATGGAAAGCACTTCATAAATGCTTGCTGACTGACTCGAAGGTTACCCTGCATCTATAATGTATCCTGTATGGACATATTGCCTCCCCCATTAGAATATATGCCCCTTGAGGGCAGGGACTATATGTGCCTTTTCTTTGGTTTCCCCACACCTAGAACAGAGCAAATACTTAATAATTTAGTTTACTAATAATTCAGCACTTAATAAATAAGTGCTTAATAAATTTCTGCTGTTTGATTGTCAGTCTGAGTAAAGGAAGCTAGTAGCAAATCTGGGATTCAAATCCACGCCCTCAGATTCCATACCCAAAGCACTTTCTCTCTCTCTCTCTCTCTCTCTCTCTCTCTCTCTCTCTCTCTCTCTCTCTCTCTTTCTCTCTCTCTCTCTCCTTCTCTCTCTCTCTCCTTCCCTCCCCCCCTTCCCTCTCTTCACAACACTGCTAGGTGGTCCCACTGAAGGGACAGAAGTTCTGGTACATTGTGAGTGCTCAGGAGATAGCAACCAAGCCAGTCCAACAGCATTTCTTACAAAGATTACTTTCAGGTGAGCCTCATGTATGACCTGGCATACAGTAGTAGCCTTAAAAGTACATGGTGAACACTGTAGGTGATTGGTAAGTATTTGTTACATAGATGAACCCATACCTATCCTAAAAGTATCTGAGCTCATCCTTCAAGGCACAGAAAGTCTTTACTTCCTCATGACAGTTATGCCTCATAGTGAGCTCTCTCCCTTCTCCTGACTCTTAGATCACTTGGTGTCTATCTTCCTTTTCAGGTATTACTTATCCAATATTCCCTTATACTACTCACTATTTTTCTCTTTCAATGGAAATGACTGGGCCTTTGTATCTCCCATTTGTTGGTTGATAGATTGGGGTGGGGAGAGAGCGAAAAAGGTCCAAAATAGATCTCTCACAGAGGCCTCACTCTCAATGCTGGAAGGAAACACTGGAGATCCCCAGCCCAACCAGAACACAACACAAATCAGTAAGTATTTAATACCTCCAATGTACAAGGCATTATGGATATGAAAACAAAACTGAAAAGCAGCCCTGGCTCCAAGGGACTTACATTCTACTTGGGGGGAAATAACACATCTACAAATTGGTAGTACCTTTAAGGAGAAAGCACTAACAACTGGGAACAAGAGAGAAAGCTTCCCGTAGAAGGTGGGACCTGAGGATTCCAAGAGGTACGGTGAGGAGAGAGGGGACACCAGGCATGAGGTACAGCCTGCACAAAGTCACAGAGAATGTTCAGGGAATAGCCAGAGAGCATGGGAAAAGTAAGGGCTGCCCAGACTGGCAAGCCAAGGAGTTTGTAAATGTTTATCCCAGAGGCAAAGGGAGCCAGTGAAGATTTTTGAGCAGAGCACCAACATGACCAGACTTCCTACTGGATGCAGTAAGCCCCACGGCAGTATCTTTGACAGGTGGTTGGAGGCCTCTGCTTGAATGCTCCCTGACAGACACAAGGAATTTACTACTTTACACAGAGACCAGTTTTGCTGTTGGGCAGCTCTAATTGTTTGAAAGTTCTTGGCCATTGAAAACACAATGTCTTTCATGGGAAGAGGGAGAAGCAGGGAATAGGTACTGGATCACATTACCCAGAGAGACATCACATCACCCAGAGACACAATGTTCAGAGACAAATTAACAAATTATGCAGAAACACAACATCCAGAGACACAATATCCAGAGACACATCACCCAGGGACAAATATCCAGAGACACATCACCCAAGATACAATATCCAAAGACATATCACACAGGGACACAATATCCAGAGATACACACACACGAAGGGTTCTATATGAAAGTAGGACTCTCCATTCCATGCTGCTGCTTTAAAAAAAAAATTCTACATGTAACTTTCAAAACTGTCCCGTTGGTCTGTGCTCCCTTCTGAAATGCCTTGTTTCCTCTTGTGCATTTCTAAAATGTTACAATGGTCCTGGTTTTTTGGCATCAGTACTGCTACCCCCTTTCTTCCTGGTGCTTGCTGCTCCCCCAACTACCCTAGAGAAATAAAGAAAAAACCCCAAAATGAACAAAAAAACCAAAATGAAAACTGCTTGTAACAAATAAGACTGGTTAAACATAATCAAACAAAAGCAAATCTACATAGCTGCCATGTCCAAAAAGTATGTGCTTCTGTACCCTGCGTCAATCCCCTTTCTGTCAGGGGAGGAGCAGAACTAGGATTCTTTGACAGAAATTTCTTTGATAATAGGACAGTGAAAAGCCATAAGAAATGAGATCAAATGAGATAATATTTGTAAAGGGCTTAGTCCAGCACTTGGCACATAGTAGGCACTTCCTAAATGCTTATTCTCTTCCCCTTCCCCTTCTCTTTGCCTAGGCTCACACAGACAGGGTGGTCCCTGGCCTATTCTCTGTCCTCCCATCATCCCCCATGATCTGGCTTCCCAAGAGTAGCCATTGTCCCTAACTCAAGGCTTTGTCAGTGCAATGCTTACAGGGGTCTCTGAGAACCACCAATGACAAACACATCCCACCTTGCTGCCCCTCTGCCTCCTGACCTCGTTTAGGGTTAAGGAGCAGACAAACACCTCCTAATGCCCACAGGCTCTCCTTCTACCAGTAGCCCCAGCTGTTTCCATTCAGGGCTCTCAATAAGTGGACTGCTGGGCTGGGTTTTTTTCCTTAACTTGGTTTGAAAGCATTCAAAGAAACTGAACCCTTTGCATGAAATGGGCCTCTGAACCCACCCCAGAAAGTAATTTAACTAAAATCCATGAAACAGAAACAGCAGTCGCAGTAAATAAACACCAACCAGGACTGGCCTGGGGACAGGAACACAGTGACCACGACTCAGCCTGGAGTCAGTTTAGCAAAGAAGCAGAGCAGAAGGCTTCCTGAGCTCCAGAGGAAGCAGCCCCTGGTAAATGAGATGGGCTCCCCCACCTGCTGTTGGTTCCAAGCATGGAGGGCCCTTCCCAGGGTAAAGAGCCACAGTTCAGAGTTTACAGAGGACAGGAAGGTATGGGCCTCCTTTGCTGGTTTGGTGGCTAACCAACTGATTGTGTTCCTCTGGTATATCCCTACCCTTCTTTGCCTATAAAAAGGAAGTAGTTGGCCTTCATGGCCAGGAGAAAGCCAGGAGAGGCATCAGAAGCCATGCAGTCTAACCCCCACATTTTAGAGATGAGGAAGTGAGGCCTATCTAGGGGAAGAGATTCATCCAAGATCACACAGGAAGTAAGAAGCAACCAATTTCTTCTCACTCCAATCCAGCATGCAATCTGATTTTTCTAAGACCAAAGTCTTTCTACTGAAGGAGTTAAGGACGCTTCCTGTGTACTCCCTCTTTCCCTATCCACTACAAGCCCCAAAGCTAGAGACAGGGCCTCCACTGGGCAAAAGTGAGAAGTGGACCGATGTTGTAGGCTGCCATATTGGTAAAGGTAAGTCTTCAGCCTCCCTTTTTTTGTGGCTTTTCTCCCATCCCTGGCATCCTACGTCCTTTTCAGGGATTCACTGTCCTATTATAGAAACATGCCCCCAAGAAAGACACTGATAGTCAATGATAACTGGTGGGGAATGGATAAGTTTAGATCAAAATATTAATTGTTCAAGAAAGAACGTGTTAACTCAACAAAGCAAATGGGAGCACAGAAGCAGCTGAGAATTTAACACTGTGTAAGCTGAAGGACCAAGCTTGGCCCTGAGGAAGGGAAGGGAAAGTATGCTTTTCTCCTCTAGGTGGAGGCCTATGGGTGAGAAATACTGCATCCACTATCAGATTTGTTTTGCTGAGCTTTTTTTTTTTCTTTATTACAAGTGCTAGCTCTCTGGGCATGAGAGAAGGGAGGGTTATGACTGGAAAGGAAAGTGATATGAAACCAAAAGATGTCAATAATTTTTTTTTAGAACGTGTAGCTAGGCAGAGGAAATTGCATTTAAATCTGAGTTTTTACTGAAGAATAAGACTCTGCTAAGGGCAGTTTAGGCAATGTGAAGTAAGCAGGGAGTATTTCAGTGGAACAGAAAAAGACTGGCTGAGTCCTATAAAATCCCAGCCCACACCCTGCAGAGTGGACTTGGGTTCAAATCTTATTTCTGATATTTAATATCTGTGTGACCTTGGGCACCTCCCCTGTAAAATCAGTATGTTGGACTAGATAATAATAACTAACATTTCCATAGTGCTGATTAGGTGCCGGGCACCGGGCTGAGCGCTAGGCAATGATTATCTCATTGAATTAGGTGGCCCCTTAACTCTAGGGCCACTAACCTTCCATGAACCTCAGTTTCCCCATCAGTGAAATAAGAATGTCAGCCTACATGGCCTTTGAGGCCCCATGGTTCCCAGATGAGAAAGGTTGGTCCCATGTCCTAGAGGGACAGGGTGGGGCAGATGGGGAGAGGGAACAGTTGCTAGTTTTGGAGTCAGATTCAAATCTGGTGTGACCTTGGGTAAATCATTTTACTTCTCTCTAAAATGGGGCAGTTGTGCTTGATTACCTTGGTGCCTTCCAGTTTTCAGTCCATGGGGACCTGCTTTTTCACCTTCCTCCCTCCCCTCTGCCTAGAATGTTCAAAGAGAAAGCTCTGAGTCCCTTCCTATTTCTCTTGCCTCAAGCTTGTGGGCCAGTGGCTGGCTGCCCAGCTGCCTTAAATCTGTAGGAATCTGGGCCCAGCCTTCTGGCTCTCACTTCTGCAAAGCCAGGGTGAGTCATGCTGGATAAGGAAGCTAACTTGCTCCCCATTCCGACAGGGAGGTGGCGAGGAGAGAAGAGAGCATCAGAGCTAGCCAATATCCCCCACCTCCCAGGCCTCACAAATGACCCTGAGTCTGGAGTTTTGCCTCCTCCCTTCAATCCACCCTTGCATTCCCCTCCCCCTCCCCTCAAACTTCGACAAAATTAGATTATTGGGCTTAATGATAGTACTGGGCCAATAAGCTCTGCTTTCTGATGCCACTGAGAGAGTATCTTTGAATGGCCCTGGTAGGGAGGACCATGGGATTCCTGGGAGGATCCCAGGGGCTGGGCCAGGAAGCCAGTTAGAAGCACCCCGTCTTTAGAGCCCCTAGAATGGGGAAGGGGACCAAGGAAGAGAAGAGAGGACAATGGCAGAGCCATCCAGAATGGAATCTCCTTTAAGCTGAGGCAGTTTCCCCTTCCTTTATGCTGCCCCCACCTCTGAACACTAAGGGAATATGACAGGATGGGCTTTAATTATGGTCACGGGCGGGGGGGTGGGGGGCGTCCCACCTCCTAGCCCTGCCCTCTGGGGCAAGCAGAATGAGCTAATTCATCTTCCAAATTACCATTGAGATATTTAGAGACAGCTTGAATTTCATTTCAAGTCAACAAAAATGGATTATGTTCATATTGAGCATAAAGTACTACATCTACTAATATTACAGAGATGCAGACTGGCCCAAGCCTTCAAAGAGCTGGTGTTCTATGGGTACAGCATGTCCACAAAAGGCAATTAGGGGAGGGAGAGAACAGTAAGAGGCAGGAAGAATCAGGCAAGCTTCAGAGAATCCTGGATGTGGTGCCAGAAGGGTCTTTAAAGGCCACTGAGTCCAAACTTCTCATTTTAGGTCTGAAGAAACCAAGGCACAGGAAGATTAAGGGACACAGAGGCTTACTGGATGTCCCAAGACTGGATCTGAAACTGGGTCTTTGTGACTCCAAGACCAGTGCCCATCTAAGGTGCCATGTTTTAGTTAGAGAAGAAAGATTCTTGGGAGTACAGGAAGATGAGGTTGGGAATTTTCACACTGGGGGAACAATTAGCAGTGCAGATTAACTAGAGCATGCAGGAGTATGAAGAGAGGGGACAAATCTGGAAAGCTGGATCCAGATTGCAGAGAACCTCACAGGGAAGAGGGAGCCATTGAAAAGTCTTGAGCAGGAGAGCAGCAGGCATAGACATGCACCTTAGGGAAATGATTTTGACAGCTGCCTAGCGGATGGATTGGAGAAGGGAGGAAGGAGAGGTAGGGAGACGGAGGAGGAACGCTTAGGGATGAGAGGTTATGGAAGTCCTAGGTAGGGTGAGGTGGCTACATAAAAAGAGACCCGTGGTAAATGTGAGAGACATCATGAGGGTCACCAAATCAGAATCTGGCAAGCGTGATGGGAAGTTGGGAGAGCCAGCCACCAACCATTGAAGATCTGGGTTCCACTTCCACCTTTGGGCAAGTCACTTAACCTTTGCAGTAAGTAGCAGAAAGGGTGATGTGCTAAGAAATAGGGAGGGGGAAGTCAATGCAGTAAGCAGTAGTCTGTCCTGTCCTCAGCAGGAGCTGCTCCTTATTCCTAGATCCTGGATGAGAGAGGGAAACACATCCAGAGAGGCATCATTGCTAGGATACTTACTGGGTGACTGGGTTATAGGCCAGTGGAATGAGAAGTTAGGTTTGAACTCAGAGGACCTGGGTTCAAATTCCAACTCTGTCCCAGTCTAATGTTGGGCCACTCAACCTCTTCGGGCCTCAATTTCCTCTTCCATAAAATGAGATTAGACTAAATGGTTTTGGAGGTCCTATCCATCCACTCTAGGATCCAGTGATCAATCACCTCAAGCCCCCAAGAGTGTCCATTCTCTCTCATTTTCATCTGCAGATTCCATCCCTTCATTCCACTCCTATTTCTACTGCTTTAATGAAAACCCTCATTGGCACCCACCCAGATGGTGCCTCCTTACAGGTTCTCTTCTCACTTCCATTTTCTCTCCCACTCCAGTTCTTTCTTCATCCTGTTGGAATTCTCCTTCTTACACATGGATCTGGGCACATCACTCCTCTGCTTAAAAGCCTTCAGGAGCTCCCTATTGTCTCCTGGGTAACATTCACACTCCTGTGACTATCATTTGAGGCATTCCACAACATGATACTGCAGTAGATAAAGTGCTGGACCTGAAGTCAGGAAGACCCAAGTTCAAATGTGGTCTCAGACACCTACTAGCCACGTGACCCTGGGCAAGTCCTTTAATCCTGTTTGCTTCAGTTCCCTCATTTATAAAATGAGCTGGAGAAGGAAATAGCAAAAGCAGTCCAGCATCTTTGCCAAGAAAAACCCAAATGGCATCACAAAGAGTTGGACACCCCTGAAACAACTCAACAACAACATAAAATTATAATAATATATATTATATATGTAATAATCACTATATGATTATCATTATGTGTCTGAACACTCTCCTTCCTTCTCTTCCTCCTCCTCCTTGCTTGCTGAACTCCTCTTGACCTGAGAATCACAACATCACAGATTTGGGAGTCTAGGGTGCTCAGAGGTCATTCAGTGCAACCCACACTCAAAAGTCAACTCCCTCAAGCCCCCTGCCTGTCACCCCATTGTTAATGATGTCCCACCCAAGCCCCCTCTCTCCTACACACAGTCCTTTGTCTTGTGACTCTCCAATGTACTGATCCTAGAACATTGCACATGTCTTGTAGGCGTTTATGTCCCTGGTAAAGCATGAGCCCCTTTTGGGTGGGGACTAGCTTATCTAACCTTTGCAGGCTCCAGTGCCTGGCAGAAGGGATGTGTTGCACACAGAAGGCTAAGGATGGCACCATACTGGTGATTTCGTTGAGAGAAGAAACTCCTGGATGAGAAAATTATCTCCCAATGCAGGCTGGCACCTTCTCTGCAACTTTAAGAGATGCCAGAGGAAGTAAGAAAATAAATGACTTACCCAGGATCACATGTGGCTAGTGTGCATGAATGCATGCGTGTGTGTGTGTGGGGGGGAATTGGAATCCAGGGCTTCTTGAGTTTCAAGGTCAGTGCCTATGAGTGCGCTGTCTCTCTCTCCTCTCTCTCCTCTCTCCTCTCTCTCCTCTCTCTCCTCTCTCTCTCTCTCTTTCTCTCTCCCTCTCTCTCTGTCTCCATTTCTCTCTCTCTCTCTCTCTCTCTCCCTCTCCCCCCCTTTCTCTCTCTCCTCTCTCTCTCTCACTTTCTCATTCTCTCTCTCTCTGTCTCCATTTCTCTCTCTCTCTCTCTCTCTCTCTCTCTCTCTCTCTCTCTCTCTCTCACACACACACACACACTCTGAATCTCTCTTAGTGTGCCCTTAAAAACTGTTGTCTAAAGGGAGGAAGCCTGGTACTAGAGAGATGCCTTCAAACTTGGACAGACTCTGCCTTATGCTGCCTGTGTGACCCTGGCAAAGTCACTGAGTCTTTCATTTCCCCAGGCATCTCTCTAAGTGTAAACTGCAGAAGACTTCCTAATACGAATTAGTGTTGGTGGGTTTCTGACAGGGAGTTCCCTCAGACTTCCTAGAAGTCACAGATTCAACCTCCCCTCCCCACTCCCACCCCCACAATAGATTAAAGCTGGAGTAAGCTTTAACAACCACCTAGTCTAACTTTGATTTTATAAAAGGGGAAAAAATATCCAATGAAGTGACTAGCCCAAGGTCACACAGTTTATATATAGCCAGCTGGTGAAGATAGCAGGGTAACCCCGACTTCTTTCCAGGGTGCCAAAATTGAAAGGGCACTCTTGGCCCTGGTACTTCCTTTATCAGGAAGAAACAAATGTGCCTAGCACCTAGCTAGCAAAATTAATTAGTTAAAATAGGAAGCTACCAGATGGCCAGGCTTCCTTGGCATCCCCGGGGGAGCTGCTCCCCAGCCCACCTTGCCCTGATCCTTCCTTCTGCAGCCTCCCCAGCTTGTGCCCTGGGATCTCCCCCCTCCCTCAACCAGCATTTTAAGATCCCAGGTCTCCTCCAACAAGAGGTTTTGTCGTTATTTGAGGCAGGCTTTCTAGATTGCCCACACTTTTGCAGTGGTGGTCCCAGGTAGCTATCAAGGAAGCTAGGACTTGGACTCAGATCCTCAAACCCTACAGTTCAGTGTTTGATCCACTGTCCACTGTAACATGCTTCATCTGCATTCTAGGTTTGGGGGAGGGTTCAAGGGAGAGGGGGAGAGAGCAGTGAGGAACACAGGCTCCTTGGTTTGGAATCACCTTGCCAAGGAGTCCTATGAGGCTCAACGTCTTAGATGACACAGGATTCCCCAGGGGAGGAGAGAGAGGAATGGGGACAAAAGTTACAGCTTCTCTCTCCCAGAGAAGACCTCAGTGGAGTCCCCACAACATGGACAACCTCAACCCAATACTTCTCATTCATTGGAGGAAGTTTAGGAAGCAGACCTGCCCAACATGATTCCATCTAAGACTCCCTCTGGAAGAAACCACAGTCTCAGAGGTACTGAGGACAAATCTCTCATTTTACAGAAAAGGAAACTGAGGCCCAGAGAAGGGAGGTAGGTGACTTGACTAAGGCCACATAGTAAATGATAGAATCAGGACTTGAAAGCGGTGCTCTGCCTCCAAATCTGGTGTCCTGTGGAGGAATGATGATGCCCCTGGAAGCTCCTTCTCTCCCTGAGACCTGTAGTGCCTGGTCCTTTGTCTCCCCAGGCTCCCTAACACTGCCTGTGGGAAGGGAGGCTGCAGCTGCACATCTGGAAATGATTAAACCACCCTTGCCTGCCTCCCGCTCCTCACGGCCTAGGGCTTGGGCTGCGGGTCTCTGGCTCCTCCCGTTTCCTTTAACCCCTGCCAGGCCGGGAATAGCACATGTACCCTGCCCAGCCACAGGGGCCAGGAGGGGTTTTTTTTCTCTTCACCTCTAAAAATGAAAGTCCAGACTGAGAGGCCCAAATAGATGGGGCGGGTGGGCAGATGATGAGCTCAGAGTCTGTTTCTGGCCAGAGATGCTGGGGAGAGCTCTGCCAAGGAGGTCCAGAGAGCAGATGCTAAAGCTGGCTGAGGAGGCAGGATGGGCAGCCTCCGAGGGGAGGCCGGTGGCAGGACTCTGCCTTGGAGGCTCTGGGGGGATGTTTGGTGCAGAGGCCGCTGAGCCCTGAAGGCTCTGGTGGGGGGTGAGGGAAAAGGGAGAGAGAGAGACAGACAGAGACAGAGACAGAGGCAGAGACAGAGAGAGAAAAAAAGAGAGAGAGAGAGAGAGCTGTGTTCGGGTATTTGCTGCCACACAGGAGAGAGAAGACACTTGTTCCTTGTGGCCCCAGATGGTCAGGAGCAGGGGCAAGGAGGGGAAGCTGCAAAGAAGCAGATCTTGGTCTGATGGCGAAAGAAATTTCCAAACAACGAACAATGCCCATCAGTGGGGAGAGTGGATAGAACACTAAATTGGAGTCAGGAAGACCTGAGTTCAAATTCCGCCTCAGACACTTGCCAGCAGTGTGACCCTGGGCAAGTCATTTTAATCTCTCTTTTTTTTTATTCATGGCTTTCACATAGTCCAATAATTCTTAAATTATCTCTCCTAGATCTGCTTTCCAGGTTCAGTTACTCTTCCAATAAGGTATTTTACATTTTCTTCTATTTTTTTCATTCTTTTGATTTTGTTTGACTGATTCTCAATGTCTCATAGAATCATTAGCTTCTATTTGCTCAATTCTACGTTCTAAGGAATTGTTTTCTTCAGTCAATTTTTATTCTTTTTTCAAGTTGCTGACTCCCTCTTACATAATTCTCATTTCTTTTCCTAATTTTTCTTCTTCCTCTCTTATTTGATTTTTAAAATCCTTTCTGAGCTTTTTCAAGAAGGCTTTTTGGATTTGAGGCCAATGAGGCTTTGCATGTAGGGATTTTGACATTTTCATTTTCTTCTGAATTTGTGTTTTGGTCTTCCCTATTGCCACAGTAGCTTTCTACGCACAGAACTCTTCTGTTTTTTGCTAACTTTTTAACCTGTTTTGTGATGTTTAAAGTTAAGCCCTGCTCCTGGGGCACTGAGGGCACCATTCCAAGCTTCTTGCACTGAGGGCCTTTTAATGGTAAGGAATCTGAAGATCTTCCCTGTCCCTTAATGGGCCTCGAGTAGAACCCAACAGGAAGAGTCTGACTGGGGGGAGGTCTGTTTTTCTGGAAGGCCCATACTTTTTGTTACTTTGTAATTAGGCGATGGGTCACAAAGGTTGTGATGTCCTTTGACACCTGAAGAAGGGTATATGTGCTTTGAGGTGAGGTTTTGCTTTGGGGCTCACTTATGGGAAGAGTTGTGTGATTTGGCCAGATGAGACTCTGGGTAGCCATTGAGCTTCCTGGCTTTGAAAACTCAGATGCTGGTGCTTCTCTCTCTGGTAACTAACTAAGTATGTATGCATGTAATGGTCAGACAGCTAGAAGCTCTGTCTGTTGGTTTGCTGAATTGTGTTATTTTCTCTTTCTGTATTTTTTGTCTGCTTGTAATTTCTGTTTGTATTTTCTGAAGTTCAAGGTGCTGACTTTTCCCCCTGAACTAAGTAAATGATATGTATGTATGTATAAAATTATACATGTATCTATGTACAAAATTAAAGATTATTGGCCCCTTTAAAATTGCTTTCCTTTAGTAAAGCAGATCAAAGAACCTGTGCTGGCAGCCATCCTGGGTATGCTAAGGTGCTTGCTATTACAGGCCTGGGGCCTGGTCACTGGCTTTCTGTGCTGGGGCTTACACCTTGCCCACTCCACTGGGGTGGCCCCACCCAGTTACACCTGTTGCACTGGATTTCTGGGGCTGGTCGTTTGCCTTCTGTGCTGGGGCTAGAAGCCTCACAGCTGGCCTGCTGTGCCACTGGCCTAATGAGCCAGGACCGAAGGGTCCCTGTTGCTGATCTTTGTGGCAGCTAAGAACCTCTTACTGGCTTGCCCAGACACTGCCTGCATAGGGCTGTGCTCCCCTTTCACCTAAGTGAAACAGATCTCCCCTGAAGTCCTTCTAAGTTATCTTAAGCTTTTTGTGGGTTTACTCCATCTTTTTGTGGGTTCTGTTGCTCCTGAATCTGTTTGGAGGCTTGGTTTAACATTGTTTCAGAGGGAAACTGGGGAGAGCTCAGGTAACTTCCTGGCTTGTCTCCGCTATCTGTCTCCCCTATAGGCTTTTTAAGCTGAGAGGCAGTAGAGCAGAATGGAAAGAACACTGGCCTTGGACTCAGAGAGCCCAGGGTTCAAATATGCCTCAGCCCCCACCTCTTGGGCAAGCCCCCAACCTCTCAGAGCCTTACTTTCCTCATCTTTAAAATGGGGATAACAACTGCCTCTAAAGAGACAATACATGCAAGGTAACATGCTGTAAACTTCAAAGAAACATGAGCTATCACTATTGTTCCACAATCCCCCATCAGCCCTGGTTTCCAGGTATCTGCTTTTCCAATTAAGGCTGCTCTATGCCAGACACAGTGGACGGAGAGCTATGCCTGGAAATCAGCAGCCTGTGATTATAAATCATTCCTCAGATGATTACTAGCTGTGTGACCTTGGGCAAATCACCTCTCCTCTCAGTAAACTTCTAAAGACTTCTAAGATTCCTCTAAGCCTGGGCATTCTGTGGTTCAATGCGGATTCAGAATCCTTCCCATCCTTCAACACCAGACAGACCAAACTTCTTTCTCTCTCCCCCCTCCCCTGCTTTTTTTAGTCTCTGGTAATTGGAAGCAGAAACTAATGCCTAAGGAATAGAGCGACCCTATGGCAGATGCTCCATCCTAGCAACCTAGGTAACAAGGGCCCAACCCAGGCTAATGGGAGATTGTTCAGGTAACTGAGGGAGGGTCAAACTTGCATTCCTATGTAGCAGAACTGTCCAAATCTTCCCCAACTATTTGCTTCTCCCTGTACAATGTTGAGCCATTAAAACTTAAGGTGCACATTTTACTTCATCCCTACTAAGTTCTTTGGGCAGAAAGGTGGAGCAGTGGATAGAATGCTGGGCCTGGAGTCAGGAAGATTCATCGTCTTGAGTTCAAATCCAACCTCAGACACTTCCTAGCTGTGTGACCCTGGGCAAGTCACTTTACTTTGTTTGCCTCCGTTTCCTCACCTGTAAAATGATCTGGAGAAGGAAATGGCAAATTATTCCTGTATCTCTGCCAAGAAGAGTCACCCATGACTGAACAACAACAATAAATTAAGTCCCTAGCTATGTGTCCTTGGATAAACTTGCTTAACTACTCTGGCCTTTGGTGTGTCCTTCTGTATAGTGACAGGAAATGAACAAGATAATCTCAAAGGTAACCTCCAGCTCCAACATTCTATAAACCAATAACCTTAACCCTTGCAATCTGTTCAGTTGGAAAACCTGTGAACTAAAAAAATCCTTCCCTGACTGGGGAAACATAGGTCCACGAATGTTGATGGGGCTGTCGATTGATCCAATTGCCTGGAGAGTAATTTGGAATTATGCTGAGAAAGTAACTAAAAAGTCCATACCCTTTGGTTCAGCGATCCCACTGTTGGGCACATACATACCCCTCCCTACATCAAAATATTCCTAGCGGCACTATTTGTGGTAGAAAAACAACAACAGAGGGGTAAGGATCAATTAAGCAAATGTGCACAGAATAGAATATGTGGTTAAAAAGCACAAGGAACGTGCAAGATTCAGAGAAGCATGGGAAGGGTTGCATGAACTGATGAAGTGAAGCAAACAGAACCAGGAAGATGATATACACCGCATCTATAACAATGTTGGTGGGCGTGACATGGATGAAGATCTAGAAGAGGCAGCTTTTCTCAAGCCATAAGAGAACCAAGAGAGAAGAGCATTAACAAAAACCCAGAGAGGAAAGAGTGTCCAGGAAGAGAAGGTGGCCAGCATTTCCAAAGGCTGTAGAGAGATGAAGAACGAGGATTAAGAAAAGACTGCTGTATTCAGTTTGGCAACTAAGAGACTGTTGAGAACCTGCAAGAGAGGGATTTCATTTGAATTATGGTTACAAAGGGCTGAGAAGGAAGTGGAGGCACTTCATGTAGATGGTTTTTTCCAGGTGTTTAGTTGAGAAGGGGAGGAGATATATAGGTATGATAACTAGCAGAAGGTGGTAGGATCCAGAGAGAGGTTTTAAGAATGAGGGTGAGCTGGGTGTGTTTGTAGGAAGAGATCACTAGATAGGGAGAGAGTGAAGACCAGAAAGAGGCTTTAATGGTGGAGGCAATCAGACAGAAAAGAAGGGAGGGTCAAGGAGAAGGGTCAGCTCTTTATCCTAGACCACAGTGAAGGAGATAATGGAGGACAATATTGGAGGGATGTGAGATGAGGAGGAAGAGAGTGGGGGGCTCTTAGCAAATGGTCTCAGCTTTTTGGAGGTAGAGACTTGGAGATCCTCAGAGGGAATGGTATGTACATTCATGTGCCACCCCATATACTGGAGAAAGAACCTGAGTCCAAGTCCCTGGCCAATCACAGAACATATCAGAGCCTCAGTGTCCTTTTCCATAACATGAAAGGGTTGGACTCTATGCTGCCTAATGTCTCCTCTCTAGTTCCAGCCTTCTGCCACTCTGATTTTGAATGTATTTCCCTCCAAACAGTACCATCTGTTCACAGGGTTTGCCCAGCCCACCTGGGCATCTGCCAGCCTTGCCTGGGCTCAAATGCCTTCCCTTCTCAGACTGCAGAGAAGCTCCCCCACCCCCAACCCTCTAGGTTGTTTTTTTGCTTTGTTCTAGCCTTGACTGTATATGAGAGTGACAGGTGCCAGCCCTGGTACCCCGTGCCAGCAGGAACACTTCTGTTTTCTCTAGGAGTCAGAACCACCAACTGGCTTGAAGTCTCTGGAGAGCATGTGGGTCTGGAGCTCTCTCAGTTGGGAGTTATGTGAGCTGGCCACAGGCCACAGCCAAATGGAGAAAAGGGCTGGGCAGGGCAGAGGCCGACAGAGCCAGACAAAACTAGCATCTGCTGGTGCCATTGGTAGCTTCTTGCTGGTTCCCTAAGCTCTGCAGCCCAGGGACAGAGGAGCAGCTGTCCTGGGTTGGCCCCACAAGCTGCCGAGCTTATGTCTCATCTCTAAGGGCATGCAGGCTGCCCTTCAGGACACTGTCCACCCACTTGCCAGATTGTGGAATATGTTGAACCCTCCAAAGCTCAATCACAACTAACTGTTCACTAGGTGGGATCTCAACTATTCATTCTATTTTACAGATGTGGAAACTGAGGCAGACAGAGGTAGAATGGCTTTCCCAAGGCCACTCGGCTAGTAAGTGCCTGAGGCAGGATTTGAATTCATAGACAGAGTTGAAAGGGGCCTTAGAGACCATGTGGGGGTTCCCCCCACAAAGTTTTGCTCCTACCAATTGCATCTGTTCTGCATTCAAAAGCCTTAGGGACACTGAGAGCTTAATGACTTACCCAGGGCCAGATAATATGAGTCAGAGTTAAAACAAACTCAGCTCTTCCAGGTTCCCAGGCCAGCTCTATCTACTATGCTTCCCTACCCCCAGCCTCCCCAGAAAGTTGGAGGACCAGCAGGTTTGAGGGGAACCTCAGAGGTTGTCAGACCTAACCCTCTTATATGGCACACAAGGAAACTGGGAAAAATTACTCCCTAAGGTCAGTGGAGCAGAGATTCAAATGCAAGCCCTCTGACTCTTCCCACTGGTCTGAACCCCTCCTCTTTCCAGAAGCCCCCAGAGGTCAGCTTACACCTTCACGATGGGCTTAGCTATCTCCTGACTACCTTGGTTTCCTCATGTGAAAAATGAGGGGCCTATGCTCCATAACCTTCAAGGTGCCTTTCAGCTCTCAAGTGCATGATCCTTTGGGCCCAGGGGACTTGACTGAGGCCTCATCTAAGCTGGCAAGCGGCAGAAGCTTGCCCAGATTCAAACCTAGGCCCCATGACTTCAAATCTCACATTCTATCCACTGTCCCACACTGCTTCAGAGAAACTAGAAGAAACCAAATATGGATTACCAAAGAGTTTCAAGCCGGGATTCTTATCCTTTTCTGGATCGTGATCCCCCTTTGTCAGACCAGGGTAACCGATGGACCCCCTCTGGCAGTCTGGGGATGCCTGTGGTCACCCTTTGGCAGACCAGGGGAACTGATAGACCCTCTCTGGCAGTCTGGGGGTGCCTGTGGTCCATCTTTGGTGGAGAGCCTTATGGTCCCCCTTTGGTGGTCTAGGGGAGCCAATGGACCCATTTGATGGTCTGGGGAAACCCTTCTTTTTTCTTAAATGTATATGATTACAAAGAAACCCAATTATGCTGAAACACAATAACCAAAATACACATCTTTTTAAAGTTCACAGATGTCCAGATTCAGAATCCCTGACACTGTAGACAATACAGGTGCCCTTTACTTTATCGAAGATGTCTATAAAGTAAATTTCTAGAGCAATCCTATTTTCCCTTTAATTTCAGTATGAAATTGCAGATATGTTCACTTGAAGCAAATTAACTGGCCCAATTGTGCTGCTTGAGAATGAAAAAAGATACGTTTAAAATGATATATTTAAAGGAGAGGTGTGAATTCTCCAGTTAAATAACACCACCCAAAATATAGCTCCGAACATCAATGCGAATGATCAGTGCTGTTTGTATGCAGGGGCCAATGACTAGAATGAGAAATGCAACAGGGAGCAAGGTATTGGGGCTCGAGAATGCGCCCCTCCCCCAGCCCCCTCCAACCCAACAATTCCACTTTTCTCAGCCCCCGTCCCCAATAGCCTTTGACAGGAGGCCAGACAGCCTAGCTATCTTTGGGTGTTCCGACTGTTTCCTAGCACCCTGGTGGAAGCTGCTGGCTTTTTAGAAATGAACAGGTTGCTCTGGGCTGAAGTGGGTAGGAGAGGCAGAACCGTGATAGTCAAAAATTCAGAATTTAGCAGGAAACCAGCCTAGAGGCCAGGGAGGGGAGCCCTGGGACCTGGGGTAGGGGGAAAAGTGGGGGGGGGGGGAATTAACAAAAAGAGAAAGAAGAAAGACATGTCAGAGAAGAGGTCAGCAGTCCCTGGCAAAGTTTTAGCATGTTTTATTAAACGGATAGTTTAGGAACACTCCAGAGAGGGAGATGGATTACTGGGAGCCAGCGCAGGTTCATTAAGAACAAGTTATACCAGACTGGTCTCCTTTTTTTTAACAGGGTTCCTTAAGACCTAGCACACTCAGATATCCTCAAGGCAGCTAACAAAGGGTCTCATAATATTCATGGTACAGTGGGGCGGGGGGGGGGGGGGGGTAAGTAATGCATTGGAGTCATAGGGCCTGGGTTCAAATTTCAACTCTATGGCTTACCAGCTGTTGAGGTTGGGCATGTCAGTTTCCTTGGACCTCTTTTTCTTCTGCTATAAAATGAGAGTTGGCTTAGGTGGCTTTTGAGGGGCTTTCCAGCTCCAAATCTATGGTGCTATGATCACTGTGGACAGGATGGAGAGATGGGAGCAAGATGATGGTACAATTAGCTGGATCTGAGAGAGCCCTGGATTCTTGGTTTTTGTTTTTGTTTTTTGCTTTTATTTGGAGGGGAAATTGGGGTTAAGTGATTTGCCCAAGGTCACACGGCTAGTAAGTATTAAGTGTCTAAGGCCGGATTTGAACTCAGGTTATCCTGACTCCAAGGCCCGTGCTCTATTCACTGTGGCACCTAGCTGCCTCTAAGAGCCCTGGATTCTGAAAGGCATCATAAGTAATCTCCCCAAGCTCTGGGAATTCCTAAGAAGGTGGGATTTGGAGTGTGTGTGTGTGTGTGTGTGTGTGTGTGTGTGTGTGTGTGTGTTTACGTGTCTACTCTTGCTCATGGTCCAAGAGTTGGCCACCAGGAACTGCCTTTTCTCAAACACAGCAAGATGTAGAAGGTTATAAAGGTTGTCCATTAGGACAACTAGAGGAACTGCTCTCTGTATGGGTGACAGGAGTGCACACACTGTGAAAATCACCAATTTTTGAAGTATTGAAGACTAGGAAGGGAAACTGAAGCCCAGAGAGATGAAATTACCATCTTTTAATGGCGTCTCTCTTTCTATCTACACACTTCCTGTAAAAAAAATCATTCTTTTCAATAAAATAATAGGTTGAGTGCCACCTTTTCCATGAGAACTTTCCTGATTCCCATAGTTTATTAATCCCTCATTTTCCTGTCAAGGAAACCAAGATCCCAAGAGTTGTTCCCAAAGTCACACAAACAGCGATGCAGCTGGGATTTGTACCTCGGTCCCCAGTGCCAAACCCAGTGTTCTTAAAGTCCCACCTCCCGCCTTCTACAGAAAGCCTTTCCCAAGCCCTCTTAATTCCAGGGCCTTCCCTCTACCTCAGTGGTTCTCAACCTTACCCTTTAATACTCGTATGTGGGTGTATCCGCAGGTGGGCGGACCTGCCTGGAGACAGATAGAGGAGCCGTGTCTCGGTTCCTAAGACAATTGGAAATATGTGTTTTCCGATGGTCTTAGGCGACCCCTGTGAAAGGCTCATTTGACCCCCAAAGAGGTCGCGACCCACAGGTTGAGAACCACTGCTCTACCTCTTTATCCTGTACACAACTTGCTTGTACAGATTTGCTTGCTTCTTGTCTCCTCCTTTAGATTGTAAGCTCCCCAAGGGCAGGGACTGTTTCTAGCCTTTCTTTGCATCCCCAGCACTTAGCACAGTGCCTGGCAAATAGTAGGTACTTAATAAATGTTTATTGACTATTAACTGACTGACTGGCCATCTAGTTGCATGACTGAGTTTGAGAGAAGAAATTGATTCCTGATTAGAGTGAAGAACACAGTATGGGTTATTCCTGATGCTTAGGTGGAAGGCAAAGAGGAAGGGGCTCTGAATTTGGTCCAGTCAAATCGACCAACTTGCTCTCCCTCACACATGGCTTTTGCAATGGCCATGTCCCATGCCTGGAAGGCACTCCCTCCTCATCCTCTTAGAATTTGCAACTTCCTACAAAACTCAGCTCAGCTATCCTCTACATTAAACAAGCTTTACCAAATTTCCCCAGCTGCTAGGGTCTAAAGACAAAAATTACTTTGTTCTAATTTGTTTGCAAACATGTTGCCTCTTCTGATAGAATGTAAGTTTCTCAAGAGCAGGAACTGTTTCATTTTTGGCTTTGTAGTCCTAGGACCTAATGTAGCACCTGACATAAGGCATGGTCTGAATAAATGCTTGATTAAAAACTAGGGAGTTTCAGCATGGATAAGCTAACATTCCATCCTGATGTGCTAACGTTCCATCCTGATGTGCTAACATTCTATGTTATGCGGAATGGGCTGCTTCTGGAGGTGGTGGGCTTCTCCCACTGAGGTCCCTTTCAGTTTGAGAGCTGTAATCCTGTGATCCTATAACACGCCTATACCTATATCACCATACCTTGGACAGTTGTTGTGATTGTGGTTGTTTTTTAGTCATGTTTGCCTCCTTGTGACCCTATTTGAGGTTTTCTTGGCAAAGATACTGGAGTGGTTTGCCATTTCCTTCTCCAGCTCATTTTATAGATGAGGAAACTGAGGCAAATAGGATGAAGTGACCTGCCCAAGGTCACACAGCTAGTAAGTATCTGAGGCTGGATTTAAACTCAGGTTTTTCTCATTCTAAGGGCCCTCTATCCATTGTGCCATCTAGTTGCCCTAACCTTGGACCGTGCTGGCCCTAATAGACATCCAGCAGCTCCCTGTGTGACAGCTGTTTGATGAGAATATATGCAACTCCAACACACTTGATTTGCCTGGCCAGTACTAGATGTTCTGAGCCAGCCACCAAAGTCACAAAGAGGGCACCTAAGTTCTAATAATAGCAGGGAACAGAGAGGACCCTGGCAGCCTCTTCTGGGTGCCTCCCAGACCTGATCTCAGACAATAACCCTCTCATGTGGGAACAGTCCTTCCCATGGCTGCCAGTACATGATCCAGCCAATTCTGATTTCTGCCCTGAGTCCTTCCAGGCTGACTAGCAAGGTCCCTCTAGCCAGGGCTCCCTGGGCTTCTTGGCATTTTCAGAACCAAACCTAAATGTACAGTATGATGGTAATTCACAAATTCACATAACAGGACAGTAGAAGCAAGATCACCCTCTTGGAGAGGGGCGATTTCCTGCTTCCCACGATCCTGAAACTATCACCAGCATGAAACTGCAAAGGTTCTCTAGGCAGGATGACCTGAGGCAAGCTGCTGGCCTCAGATCCCTAGTGACAGAGGCACCCCTCTAGGACTTCCTGTACACTGACTGATAGCCTTCAGCAGAGCTGATAGCTGATGGGGGGGAGGGGGTGGGTCCCAGCCCCTGTGGCCAGCCAACTCTAGGGATGTTTAGTTTTATACTAGTGGGTGTGGCTTTAGCCCATTGTATGTGGCTCAGTGAACTCTGTCAAATGGTAGTGTAATGATTGAGGTTGGGCAGCTAGGTGGTGAAGGGGAAGAAGCTCTGTGTGTGAGTGAGAGCATTCTAAATTCAGGATGGAATCCATCAGGTCAGGCGTTCTTCCCGAAGCTGGGACAAGAGAATGGTGACAAACTGAAGGGTCTGGGGGGTGGGGGAGCACTGGGGGGATATGCCTGAGATAGCATCAGGCTTCTAGGCTGCCATATGACACTACTGAGTCCAACTGACCTTGCTGACCAGCTAAACCCCCACTGGCCCTGTACTTGGTCTGCATGGTGCTCCAACGCTGGAGTATCCCTGAGATGGGAGGCCAAGGTTCTGCTTTCCAGATGGAGACGCTGAGGCACAGAGGGGTTAAAAGGCCCTGCCTTTGGTTGTACAGTCAAGTTGAGTCTCAACAAAGAATAGCATTAAGGGGGCATGGAGGTGGGCTAGGGAAACTCCCCTCAACTACTTTCTCCTCTCCAGTCTTCAGGCCTCCCAGGTAGGAAGGAGTTGAGTAACCTGAGGAGGTAAATGAGTGGGTGGGTAGGAAGGGAGGGAGCAGAGATGAGGTTAGAGATTTCAAAAGGAGAGAGAGAAAGAGCCTGGGCAAAGGAGGGAGAGAAGGGCAGCCTCTGGAATTCAATGAGAGTTGGAGACAGACAAAGGTGCAGAACGTATGTGAGGGAGAGGCTCCCTTGACTCCCAGAGAGAGGGAAGAGAAAAGTGGGGCCTCTCCACAAACTCCTTTGAGCCTCCAAGCAGTTCATCTTCTCAGAGGTAGTCCCCTATTCTTCTCCACTTGTGCTCCTCCCCCAAAATCTGCGTCTGTGCCTCCCCCCACCAGGGTCCTATGGTCCTAAGGTGCTCAGCAGCGGCAGCTATCAGGAAACAGGAACAAGCCCTTGCTTGGGAGTCAGGAGACTGGGTTCAAATCTTGCTCCTGCAGCTGTGACCTTGGGCAAGTGTCTTCCCCTCTCTGGGCCTCAATATTCTTTTCTGACAAATAACAGGGTTGAACTCTAAGATCCCTGCTGGGATTCAGTTTTATATTCTCTTAAAAGCCAGGACCCCCAGGTCTGGAGAGAAGACAGAGATGAAGGGCTGGATATCTGGGTTCTTCCCCTGGCCCCAGCCCAGAGGTCGGGGCTTTTTCTCCTTTCTCATAGGCTCTTAGCCTTATACCTTGAAGGACCCTAGAGGTCACATGGTCCAAGCCCCCCATTTCACAAAGAACAGAATGAACAAGGTGTGGAACATGATTGTGATGGAAAGGTATGGTGCTGTAAGAAATGACAAGCTGGGTGGTTTTAGAAAAACATGGAAAGACTCATGAAATGATGCAGGGTGAAGTGAGCAGAACCAAGAGAGCGCTGTACACAGTGACAACAATACTGTTCTAAGAACAGCTTTGAGTGACCAAATCCTTTTGAGTAATACTCAAGTCAACTACAAAGGACTATGAAAGAAGATACTGTAAAGAAGATACTGTCCTCCTCCGGGGAAAGGACTGATGAAAGGAAGTACGTGTGGAATGTTTTTACATATACAGTGTGTGTGTGAGTGTGTGTGTGTGTGTGTGTGTGTGAGTATGTGTGTGTGTGTGAGTGTGAGTGTGTGTGTATGTGTATGTGTGTGTGAGTGTGTGTGTGTGTGAGTGTGTGTATGTGTGTATGTGAGTGTGTGTGTGAGTGTGTGTGTATGTGTATGTGTGTGAGTGTGTGTGTGAGTGTGTGTATGTGTGTGTGAGTGTGTGTGTATGTGTATGTGTGTGAGTGTGTGTGAGTGTGTGTATGTGAGTGTGTGTGTGTGTGTGTGTGTGTGAGTGTGTGCGTATGTGTGTGTGAGTATGTGTGTGTGAGTGTTTGTGTGTGTGTGTGTGTGTGTGTGTGAGACAGAGAGAGGGAGGGGAGGGTGGGGGCCAGCCTCCTTCCCTCCTCGGGGTAACAGCTGCGAGAGCATGGGTAGAGTAAGGCCAAGGGCCGTGGCTGCCAGCCAAACACAAAGCATCATGGGCGCAGGCACTCCATCAGGGAAGCTGTAGGTTCCAAGGAGACACTGCCAGACACACACAGCCTTGGGGTCTTCTGGAATCAGAGGAGAGGGACAGGGATGGAGAAGAGGAGGAGGGGGGCCAGGAGTGGGAGAACACAAATAAGACTTTTCCCTCCTTTTTCCTCTTCCTGTTTAGAGGCCTGTTCACCAAGGGGAGGAAAGGACACAAAGGGTGAGACATTTAAAAGAAAAGTCTCCTAATTGGTTTCCCCCCACTCCAGTACATCTTCCACATGCCGAAGTGATTTTCCTGACAGGACCTTCTGACCAGGTCACTCCCGTACTCAATAAGCTCCAAGGAGCTGACATGATTTGCCCAAAGTCACATAAGAAGTGAGCATCCGATGTTGGACTATTACCTCAAGGACCGAATACAAATTCCCCCATTTGCTCTTTTAAAATGCTCACATCCTGGCCCCAGCCCTCCTGGACTTTGTCTGCAGTTCAGTCCCAGTGGCCTTCTTTCACTTCTCACACATGACGCTCAAGCTCCGGTGACCATGCCTTTGCCCAAGCTGTGTTCTCCTCCTTGAACGTCCTCCCCTCCACCTCTTAGAAACTCTGGCTTCCTTCAAAGCTCAGAGCAAGCATGCCCTTCTCCACAAAGCCTTTCTGATTCCCCGAGAGGCCAGGGCCTTCCGTCACAATGACCTTATTCTTCAAGGAGCGTGCCCTCAAGGTCTTCACACAGCTTCAGGCCCCCATAAGCTTGAATAGCTTCAGACTAGAGTAAGACAACCTGGATGCATAAGCTGTGTCTCCGGATAGAATCTAAGCTCCTTGAAGGTGGGGATGTTGTGTTACCTTTGGGCCCTCAGTGCTGGGCATTGCGCAGTGCTGGGTACCTAGTGGGTGCTTGGTTAGTTGGCATGGCACGTGAGCAGGCATATATCTGGAGCCACTGAACCTAAGAGAATAATGGCCCCTCCCAGGATCCCAGATGAAGTCACAGTGGATCATGGGATCAGAGGTCAGAGGCTGGGGTGGAGGGAGCCCCCAGAGGTCATATAGTTCACCTGCCTCACTTCATTTTTTTTGGAGGCAGTTAAGTGACTTGTCCAGGATCACACAGCTAGTATGTGAACTCAGGCCCTTCTGACTCCAGGGTCAGTGCTCCATGCACACCTCATTTTGACAGATGGGGAAACTGAGGGCCAAGGAGCTGACATGATTTGCCCAAAGTCACATAAGAAGTGAGCATCTGATGTTGGACTTAAACCCAGGCCCTCTGACTCCAGAGCCAGCGAAGATGGGGAATGAGGGTGCTCCCAGAAGCAAATAAGTGTTGATCCTTCTTCACTCATAGGATCATGGGATCATCAATTTAGAGCAAGCGCTCATAGCCTGGAGTCCAGGAACATGTTTTAAAAAAAAAGTTAATAACTATTTCAATATAATTGGTTCCCTTTGTAATTCTACGTCTTTTTTATACATTTAAAAACGTGATTCTGGGAAGGGGTCCCCAGCTGCCAGAGGGGGCTAGGACGCAAATGAGGCTAGGACTCCTGATTTAGAGCTAGAGAGAGGGGCTCATAGAGGCAGCTAGCCCATCCCTTTTACAGATGAGGTCTCTGAGGCCACAGCGACCCACTGGGCCCAGCACAGAACAAAATGAGAAGGGCACATCTGGTGCCCCAGGAGGGGCAGGGCCTCTGCCTGGCCCTGGTTCTGGCTCTGGCAGTCACAGACTGAGGTCATGAAAGCCAGGGCCCAGATAGAATGCTGCAAATTCCTCTTCAAAAGCCAGGCAGCCCTGCTTGGCCCAGGCCCAAATCCAGGCTGGGCTGGCGCAGGGCGGGAGAGGGCAGGCCCTAAATGAGAAGGCTTGGCTGCTGTGGCCTGGCCACACTGCCACTGCCAGGCTGGCCACCCCACTCCACCCCAAGGCAAGGGGGACATGGACTGTTTCTCCATCTCTGTCCTGAGGAGATAGGGACGTCCCAGCAGCTGGGCAGCTGGCACCTGGAGCTGTCATCTGGACAGGTACCCCAGAGCACACAAGCCCGGGTTTAAATCGCAATTCTGCTCCATAGTACCTGGGCAATTCTTTTAACTTCCCTGGGCCTCAGTTTCCACATCTGCAAAATGAAGGGGTCAGACAAACAGGAATCTGAAGGCCCTTACAGCTCTCTGGATCACTCATTGTCTAAGCCCCTTAGTTCCCCCTTCTGTAAAATGAGAGGTCCTTTCCACATCTAAGCCTGTGGCCTCCTTCTGAGCCCCATCCCAGCTCTGGAGCTGAAGCCTGTGCCTTGGCAATTTGTCAAGCCCTGGCCTACGATCAAAGGGAAAAGCAGAGCAGACCCAGGGCACTGTGGGCTTCCTAAAGTGGCTCCAAATGTCCCAAGGAGACCCAAGGGAAACAGGCTTGGGGTGCAAAAAAGCAGATTCAATTCAATCCAAGAGGTATTTGGAGGGAAGGGAGGGCTCTGACCATGAAGGCAACATGTTAGAGAGTAAAGAACAGCAGATATGGGGTCAGAAGACCTGAGTTCGAATCCCTGCTCTGTCATTTACTAAGCCTTGGGTGAAAGCCTTCCCCTCTCTCAGTCCCCTTTTCTTTCTCTAGGGTTTACATCCTTGACCCTGTAAGATAGGACTTTCAAAGGACCCTGAAAAGGAGAGAAAGCTTCAGAAGCTGCCTCTGGGGTTGGTGAAATAAGGAGAAAAAATGCAAGCCAAGAAACCATCAATCAGGTGTCCAAAGGAGAAAGTGCTGGGAGTTCTGGGCGGAAGGGAAGCAGCAGGGGCCTGAGCTGGCACTGGGAGACCCTGGAAGGCTGGAGGGTCTTGGTGCAAATCCTGCTTCATCTGATGAGCCCCTGTGGGACCCCTGTCTCAGCTTCCGTTTCCTTATCAGTAATGTGAGGGGACTAGGCTACACAATCTCTATCGGCCTTCAGTCTATGATCCTCTGGTCCCAGAAGGTTTAGTGGAGGAAGGGAGCTATTCTCCCCAGGGAAATAATACATGTTGGGTCCTGAAGCCAGGAGCATTTGGAGCAGCCATTCCCCAAAGCTGCTGGAGAGGCTCTCCCATTGCCCTGCTGGGCACCATGGAAGCCCGAGGGCACGAGCACCAGACTGCTCTTTAATCCTTTTCTTAGAAAAATGCCTGGACCCAGACCTGGCCAAGCAGCAAGAGGGCAGGGTGAGAGGAAGGAAGGAGAGGGAGGGAGGAAAGGGAGAAAAGGAGGGAAGGGGGCAGAGGAGAGAGGAAAGGAAGAAGGAAGGAAGGAGGGAGATAGGGAAGGAGGGAGGAAGGAAGAAGGGAAGGAGGGAGGAAGGAAGGAGGGATGGAAGGAGAGAGGGAGGGAAGGAGGAAAGAGAAAAGGAGGGAAGGGGCAGAGGAGAGAGGAAGTGAAGGAGGAAGGAAAGGAGAAAGGAAGGAGGGAGGGAAGGAACAAGGGAGGGAGGAAGAAAGGAAGAAGAGAGGGAGGGAGGGAGAAAAGGAGGGAAGGGGCAGAGGAGGGAGGAAGGGAAAGAGGAAAGAAGGAAGGAGGGAAGGAGGGAAGGTTTGGGCACTGAGGAAGAAATGTAAAGAAAGGAAGGAATCATCAAGTTTGAAAGTCTGAGTTTGCATTAGAACAGCTTGCAGGCATGCTAAGGCTCCAGCTCTGACCCAGGCTTTCCTTGCTGGCTCCCTCTTCCTTCCCACTAACTCAATGGAGGCAATTCATTTTCATCCCTTTCAAGGACCTGGCTGCACTCTTTTCTCTGTCTCTGTCCCTCTGCCTCTCTGTCTCTCTCTGTGTCTCTCTGTTTCTCTCTCTCTCACTCTCTGTCTCTCTCTCTCTCCATCTCTGTCTCTGTCTCTGTCTCTGTCTCTCTCTCTCTCTCTCTTTCTCTCTCTCTTTCTATCCCCTCCCCCCCCCCAGCAGCAAACAAAGCCAGCAGCCAGCCAGACGGGGTTCTCCCAGAAATCCAACCACAACCAAGAAAAAGAGAAACAGAGGAAAACCAAACTAAACCAGATGCAAACAAACAGCCCAGATGCTGCGACTTGTAA
Source organism: Pseudochirops cupreus (assembly GCA_028627135.1). NCBI lineage: Eukaryota > Metazoa > Chordata > Mammalia > Diprotodontia > Pseudocheiridae > Pseudochirops > Pseudochirops cupreus. The sequence goes on from CM053584.1 coordinate 372,695,341, forward strand.
AACACACCCAGGGTACCGCCACTTTGGGATCCGCAGCCACACACTGAAGCCCAGCTGCCCTGGGACAAACCTTGCGGATGGGCACAAGCTCCCGTGCACTCAGAACAAGGGAATGATGAAGAACAGAAATGCTCTTGCACTGAGTGGTTGCCCTGTCCCTGGCTCCCGCTGGCCACCCCTTCTGCTAGGACAGAGGGGATGGAAGTAGGAGGGGGCAGGGCAGAGGGCAGCCACTCCAGGAAGTCCAGCCCTCATCCCTGTGAGGGTTAATGGGAGCTATAGGGGGGCAGCCTTGAAGGGCTGCTGTAATGGGACCCTGAGAAAGGTGGAAATTCCTGAGAGTTCACAGTAGGCACAGGATCGCAGAGATGGGAGCTAGGACCTTGGAGGCACTCTAATGCATTTTTACAGTAAAGAAATTGAAGCAGACAGAGGTTCAGTGACTTACCCAAGGTCACACAGTTAGTAGGTATCTGGGACTAGATTTGAACTCCTGGCCCAGTGCACTGTCCCTGTGCCATGACCTGCCTGTATACATCTAGTTACTAAGTGGCAGATTCAGGCTTGGAAACTTGGTTTCCTGATCCTAAGCCCGGCACCTTTCCACAGCATCACCTAATTTCACGGGCCCCAATCTCTACATGCACCTCGATTTGGCCATTTCCAATCTGTATGACCTTCTGCAAGGTCGCTTCACATTTCTGGAGGAAAGGACTGGACCAAAGGTTCCTTAGGGTCTCTCCCAGTCCTAAATCAATGGTCCCACACTCTTCCAATGCTTTTAGACAGGTTGTTCCCTGGGCTCTGAATACCACCCTCCCCTTCTGTTCAGGACCTACCCATCCTTTGAAGCCCAATTCAAATGCTACCTCCTCTGGGAAGCCTTCCTTGATGCCCATTAGGACCCTTTTTATAAGTCCTCATCAAGTATTGTGACCCCAGAAGGCAGGCACTGCCTTGTCTAGCCTTTGTAGCTCCCCAGGGGTCCACAGTGGGGTTGGAGGGAGGGGACCATAGGATCTCAGAGCTGGGAGTGCCCTCAGTGGCCAGTTAGCCCCAACCCAAACCTGGATAACCCTCTCAGTGTTACAGCTCCAACATCAAGCCTCAGTTCCCCATTACCAAACCTTCCCCCTCCCCTCCGGGTCTTAGTTATCCTCTCTGGGGCCGAGCAGAAAACCAAATGCTCCTCCAAGGGGCAGCCCTCCAAACCTTCTCTTCCCAAACCAAACCTCCCCAGCTCTGTCCTCCTCCTGACAGGCACATGGTGCAGGGGGCACAGACTTGGAGTGTCCTGGTCATCCTCCAGATATTCTCCAGCTGATAGAACACACTTCCTCAAGCCTGGCGCTCAGACCTGTAGAGCCGGCTCCAGGTGGGGTCTGAGCCAGGCATCACCTCTCTGCTCCCTGGCTCTGTGCCCTGCAAGGCAACCTAAGCATTCATATCTCTCCCCATAGAACGAAAGTTCCTCGGGGGCAGGGCCTGTTTCCTTTTTGTCTCTGTAGCCCAATCCCTTGCAGAGTGACTGTGATCGGTACATTGTAGGCACTTAATGGATGCAGGCTCATTGACTGGCTGACACAACACATCACACATTACATCCAGTCCTCCACTGGGGTACAAACCTCCCCTCTGCCCCTGTGACTTTGGTCAAGTTGCTTCCCTTCTCAGGCTCTTAGCTGCCTCCTCTGAGAGACAAAGGGGTCGGATCTGACCCCCAGGGGTTAGGGTCACAGAATCAGAAGTGTCCAACTGGAAGGGATGTCCCCCTCAGAGGCCAAGGTCACATGAGGAGTAAGTACAGAGAGAGGGCTGGAACTCAGGTCCTCTGGTCCCAAAGCCAGGCCTCTTGACCTCCCTTGTCCGTGCTGCACCTCTCAGGGCCCCTTCAAGACCCTGGAACGACTGTTCAATTTCACAAATATTTGCTGCATTGATTCATTGTTCTGGAGCACAAGACACATACACTCCTCCCTGTACACACACACACACACACACACACACACACACACACACACACACACACACACACACACACACATACACACACACACACACACACACACACACACACACACACACTGACTCCTGTATAAACAGAGACCCACAAAGAGAAAAAAAAATAGACCAGCCTAACTGCAAGTGGAAGGAGGGGACCCCTGTGTCCCCAGAGAGGGCTCCCAAGCCAGACATTAATAGAGTCTGTGTGTCCTCCCTCAGGAGAGCAGTGGAGGGGTGAGGTTCTGCCATAGGGTCAGGCCAGTCTCTGGCTCTCCCACCTGGCCCTGCTGCTTCATTTTTCTTTGCTTTCCCCACTGCCTCCAAACCCTACCTCAAAGCCCCCCTGCTAGTTGTGTCAAGGGCTCATCCTGGCCAGAGGGCTGACTCTTTCTGCCCAAAGCCAACAGTTTCAGAGACAGAGACAGTCTGCCAGGCTGTCTCAGGCCATTTTCCATCATGCTCAGAGGGACCATCCCATGCTCAGTGGCCCACCTTGAGATGCCAACCTCTCCATCTCACTTCTCCCCAGTAGGCCAGCCTTTCTCCCAGTACAAATAGGCTTTCTCTTTTTCCTAAAAGGTCTTTAGTAAAGGACGTTCAGTCAACCTGCATTCACTGAGAGGTTACTAAGAGCCAGGCAGTATTCCAAGGGTAGGTTCAAAGGCAAAATGCAGCCTCAGCCCCAGTAACAGAGAAGCATGCAGCCATCTCTGTCTAGACACATTCATGTAGTGGAAAGGGGAGGCAGTCACTGAGGGAAGGCACTCAAGCTGATGTTTGAGGAAGCCAGAAGGCAGAGACGAGATCGAGGCTTCCAGGGGCCACAGAGCCCAGGTCCCTCATTTGACAGATGAGGAAAGTGAGTCACAGAGAGCTTCAGTGACTTGCCCAGGAAGACAAGCTAGCGAGTGTTTGAGGATACAAATGCAAGAGATTCTCATCACTATTGTATTATTTTCATTAGCCATAATGTGAGCAGACAGTGACCCCAAGAAAGGAGAATCCAAGAAGACGTGAGAAGCAGAAACTGAGCCCCAGGAAGGCAAAGTCATCTGACTGAAACACTCTGAATGCTGGTATAGCCCCATCAGCCGCAGGTCCAGCTGTTTGACCTTGGATCAGTCACTTAACACCTTCCCCAAAGGTGAAGGATCATCTCAGCCGTAGGAGAGCTTTCACAAAGGTCCATGAATGACTGAAGCCAACTCCTGCCTTCCCTTTCAGGTGCCAGGGAGAGGCTGGAAGAGGCTCTGGGGGTGGAGAGGGGGCAGAGAACACACCTGCCACCAGGCACCAAGGCTAGCGGCCAGATCCCTCTCCCCAAGGCCAGAGCCTGCCTGCTCACAATCGGGGGAAGGAATCTCCTCCTCACAGCACCTCCCTCCCCCAGGCTGCCCTGCCAGTCCCCTCCAGTGCAGGAAGCAGACAAAAGGGATTTCCTTCTCAGCATTACAAGGAAAAAAATTCAAATTCGTGTACCTTTTTCCAAGCCCGGCCTACTCCCTCCCTTCCCTCCTCTCTCTCCCACACCAGCCAGTCCCAGCCATGTGGTGGGTGGAGAGGTGAGGTGAGCCCCCTCCCCGCTGGTCCTGAAGCACCTGGGCCAGCCCCCTCACCCCCCCAGGAGAGAGGGAAGCAGAGCCCGACCAGCAGCAGCAACAGCAATAGCAGTCACAGCCCGCCTCCCTCCAGCACTTTCACTGACTGGCTCTCCACCCCCGCAGCAGCCACAGGCTCGCTCCCCACCGCATGAAAATGAACCTGACCTTGCAGATGGAGCCAAGCAGAGCTGGGGGGCCTGGGTACAGCTGGGGACCCAGGGGGGCCTGGGCAAGCTTGGGGACCTGGGCAGAGCTGGGGAGCCGGTGGGAGGGCTGGGCACAGCTGGGGGACCTGCTGCAGGGGTCACTCAGTGCAAAGCACTGACTTAGGGATTCACGCCTGCTCCTCCCCAGCAGAAGCTCTCTGTTGATCAGAGGAAGCCAGCATTTTCACACACAAGGGACCAGGATCCTCCTCAGCACTCACGTCTAGGAGGTGTTTATCTCATTTGATTCTCAGCCACCCTGGGAGGTGGGGGCTATCCCCATTTTACAGATGAAGTAGCTGAGGCAGACAAGGGTCAAGTGACTCACCCAGGGTCACATGGGTTACAAGTATCTGAGGTGGGGTTTGAACTTGAGACTTCCTGACTCCAAGTTCCAAGCTCTATCCATTGGGCCTCCTGGATAAGGGACTCAAGGGCACACAGCCAGGGAGATTGAGGGGATGGTGGTGGAGGGTGGTACAGAGGAAGGTTTCCTGAGCCCCTAGCCTATCCACTGCACAGTTCCTAAAGGGGAGTGAATGACATTTCCCTCCTTCTCCAGTGAACTCCTGGTAGTATCAGGTGGGATGAGGCCAAGGAGTGAAGGGCTGGTCCCAGAGGAAACAGGAGCTTATTGACCAGGGGAGGGCACAGCCAGGCCCCAGCTTTAGGAATCTCAATTTGACAGCTGTTTGCAGGATGGACTGGAGCTAGGATGAGGCCATTGCAATGGTCTTTGAGAGAGGTAATGAGAGTTGGCCTAGGCTGGTGGCCTTGACATGAGTGGAGAGAGAGACGGTTTGGAAAGACTACTTAGATATGGAAGGTGAGGGAGAGTGAAGAGGGGGAGAGGCTTCAGGCCTGAGAGCCTGGAGTTGGCATCCAAGATCCTAGGGAAGTCCACGCTCCCATAATGCAAAGCCACACCCTGCCTCCATAATTCACTATGTGTCTAAAGTCCAAGACACAAAGATCTGGAGCTAGGGAGGGTTGGTTTTGCCTGACCCAAGTCACCCCGAATGACCCCATCCAGCCCTGCCCTGCCTGACTCAGATCTAGGCCCTGATCCTGACCTTCAAAGCCATCCTAGACTTCTCCTGTCATATGCTTTTGAAAGGGCTCCCCAAAGCCAGGCGGTTTCTGGAAACTAATTATTATATTTTGAGCTAGAAGAGACCTCAGAGGCTCTCTAATCCAGCCCTCTCATTTCATAGAACTGAAGCCCAAGAGGGGCTATGATTGGCTTAAGGTCAAACCAGTAGTAAGACACAGAGCTGGGACTTGAATCCAGGCCTTGATCCCAAACTCAATGTCTTTCCCACTGTCCTATGAATGGGGAGAGTGGTTATTTTTAAGTCCCAGATAAAGATACCTAGCCACCCTCTAGACACCTGGTCCTCCCCAAAGACCCAAATGACTGTCTCTTTCTTAAAGGAAAGCAAAACTTCTAAGAAAATAAAGGATTCTAGCTAGAAATTACCTAGTCCCACCCCCTCATTTAACAGATAAATTAAGATTCAGGGGGTGAAAATGCGTCTGGCTGCTCAAGGTTGCACAGGCAGCAAACATGCTCCCTTAGAATCATGCTTGATCTTGATTGTAGATGTAAGAACTGGGAGGGGCCTCAGATGCTACCATGGACAATCCCCTCATTGTACAGAGGAGGAAACTGAGGCATGAACAGGTTAAATCAGTCACCTAGAATCACACAGCTGGCAAGTGTCTAAGGGAGAGTTCAAACTCAGATCTTCTTGACTCTGAGCCCAGAGCTCTATGGGTCATGTATTAGGGGTGTCTTTCTTTGAAGCTGACTCCTCATCACATTTATCATCACCAAGCCTGCTCCAAGGCTAGTACTAGCCTCCCCTGGGAGGAAGAGGGGCTCTAGTGGCCTCTGAACTCTCAGCCACTTGTGGCTCTCCATGGACACCATGGCCACCATCACAGCTCATGCCCAGCCATAGTCCCCTGGTCCTTCCATCACCTTCATGCTCCGCCACACTCCCCCACTCCCCAACCCAACTCCCTCACTCTCCCAGGGTCCCTTCCCTTTGGCCAAGAAGCCTTGGGGTCTGGGGGAAATGCTCAACTCAGAAGATTTGGCTTCAAGTCTGGTTTCTTCCACTGGGTCACTAATGACCCTGGGCACGCCTTACCCTCTCTAGGTCTGTTATGTCCTCTGTAAAATGGAGGCTTTTACGAGGGGTGTGAGTTAGTACGAATCAGTAGAGATAGAAAAAAAACATCAATAAAATCTTAAAAAAAAAAAACCCCACACATAAAAAGACAAATGTTCAGAAGGGGACGCACACAAACGGTAATTTTATTTCTACTCTGTTCAATCGAATATACACTTTTTACAGACAAGTTGCACATCACAGAAGTTCCTGGATTCACATAGAACCTTCTTTTGTTCTTTGTATATGGATTAAATTCACCATAAAGATAAAGTCCAAAGGAACAAACCAATAAATAAATTACAGGGGGTGGAGTGGGGACAAGACTGGATGGCCACCGATGGCCCTTCCAGTTCTAAGCAGTCTATGATCCCAAAGTTCTGACAATAAGACGACAAAGAAGGACAGGGCTGGGGTGGGGGGGAAGGAATGGAACTTTGCAGTCGTTTTCCCCACCCCAACCCCTGCCAGGGGATGCTGCCATTGAACAGGGGAGAACCTGAATGTAGACAAGTCTTATCTGAAGAGTTAAAGCCACAGTGGAATGGGAGGCCTGGGTTCTCCTCCTGCTTCTTCTGGGTAGCCAGCTGTCTGACCCTGGGCATAGTCACTGGGCCTCAGTTTACTCTTATGTAAAATGAGGGTGTTAGACTAGATGGCCTCTGAGGTCCTCTCCAGTTTGAGATCCGGAATATTTAGAAGAGGGCCTCTCAATCTTATTGTGTGCCAGGGACCCCTTTGGCCAACTGAGGAAGGCTGTGGACCCCTTCTCAAAACAATGTTGTTAAATGCTTAAAATAAAATACACAGGATGACAAAGGAAGCCAATTATCTTGAAATAAAGATGCCATTTCCCCCATCCAAGTTCACAGACACACCCCTCAAAACCCATCAACCAACATACCTTAAGTCACTTCCTCTCTCTGGCCTCAGTTTCCCCTCTCTGTAAAAATGAAGGACCTAACCGTTTCTGGGCCTGTCCCAGAGGGACAGGGAGAGCCCCAACCCCACCCACCAATCCAAGTCCTTTCACAAGATTGACCCGCTTGACGTTCTCACCAACACTCTGACTCTGGCTTCCTTCCACTGGGGATGACTCTGGAGAGTGCTTTATTCTCACCCCAGGGAATTCTGGGGCCAATCAAGATAAGGGAAATCCCCCCTTTCTGATAATCACAACTTGGACACACCTATTAGCCTCTTCAGGGAGCACAGTGACCTGGTGTAGCAGACAGAGCGCTGGGCTTGGAGTCAGGCAGAGCTGAGTTCAAATTTGACCTCTGACACTTCCTAGCTCTGTGACTTTATCTACCTGTGCATCATTTGTGAAATGGGAATAATACCAGGCTCTTAACTGTTTTGGGGTCCAGATGGCCCTTTGGCCATCTGACAAAGCACATGAAACCTCTTCTCAGAACAATACTGGTAAATGCACAAAATAAAATGCGTAGAGTTACAAAGGAAACCCAAATTGGATTGAAATAAAGTCATCTAAACATTTTTTTAAACAAATTCGGCTCTGTCCCTCCTGAGCCACTGGTGCTGCCCCCCTCTGCACCTCCACAGCCCTGCTGAGACAAAGCATCAAAGCCCCAGGCCATTCACTGGGCAGTCCTTCGGGTCTCCAGGAAACACTGGGAAATCCTCCTGTTTCCATTTCAGCACAGAAAGCTCCCCCTCTTCCATCCATCCCTCTCAGCACCTTCAGCCTGGCATCCAAATCATTCACTCACCAAATACTTACACCTGCCTAGCAGATGGCAGGAGCTTACAGCCTCACAGAAAAGGCCCCCTCACAGTCAGTCAGTCTACAAACACTTATTCAGCACCCACTATGAGACAGCTCCCACACCCACCAAGCGTTGGGGATCCCAAGAAAGTGCAATTCCTCACCAAGCCCATGCACAAAAGTGTCCGTATGTAAGATAGGCAGCCTGCTAGGAGAGAGAGGCCCTGGGCTCTGGAATCGAAGGATTACAGGTGGCAAACTGGAAAGGACCTCTGAGACCATGGAATCCACTGATAAGGAAATTGAAGTGACTTGCCCAGGGTCACACAACTAGACAGTAAGGTGAGATCTGAACCCATTTCTTAGCCTGACTCCAAAGTCAGGGCCCTAACCACTTGACCACAGAACAAGAACTGGTGTTATTATCGTTATTCCCAGAAGGCTAGGCAGAATGTGACCAGTCCTAAGTACGAGTCAAGTGTTCAGAGCAGGGAGTCCAGAGGAAGGAAAAATGCCTGCCTACAGGGAGAATCAGGGAGACTTCAGGGAAAAATGGCTCTGGAGTCATATTCCTTTGAAGGAAGGCTAGGTTTTTGACAAGTAGAGACAGGAAGGGAAGGTGATGGAAACGCCCCTCCTTCTTGAGACCCAGTGAGTTACCTTGGGGAGGGGTAGTGGGGCACTGTCATTACACCTACGGTTGCTAAGTATTTCTTTCATTTTGTCACTCTCCTGCTCCAAAGTCCACCATGGCTCCCTACCAATTCCTGCACCAGACAAGATTCCTCTTCCTGGCTTTCAAGGCCCTCGGTGATCAGACTTTCCTTCCCTATACAGCTTAGAGCTCCTCGCTAAAACTCAGCTGAGGAAGAGGCTTCAACCACCACCTAGTCCAACTGTACCTGTCAGAATACCCTCCAAAGGAAGTGATTATCCAATGCACCAAACAGAAGAAATTGAATCCCTTTCCCACATGACAGATCTTCTCTCCTGAGTCTTCTCTCTCCAAACTAAACATCCCCACTTCCTCCAACCCATCTTCAGATGGTCCCATCTCATGGTCCTTCACCATCCTGTACACCCTGACACTGCAGTTCGTGAACGTCTTTGCTAAAATGTGGTGTCTGGAACGAAGCACTCCAATGCAACCCATCCCTGCCCCCTGTTTGGGCATGCCATGACTGGTCACCTCACTGCCCCCCTCCGACACAGGTTCCTTCCTCCCTTCAGGCCCTCCTCCTCCCCCACCACTCCCTCCTCTCTATTCTTCAAACATTACCCATCTTTCCAATTTTACCTCCTCCAGAAGGCCCTCCAGGGACTAGCCCATCTCTTCTGCTCTTCATTTTCTGAAGCCCTTCAAACGCTCCCCTGACCGGCCCACTGACACCATTTACAGGCTCCAGAGAATTCAGAGCAAGAAGGGACCTTCTCGATCATCTAAGCTTGGACCTCTCTGACCCAGAGCAGGAAACTGAGGCACAGGGAAGGGAGATCACACACAGTGACAGGGGTGAGATTCCAACTCACATCCCCTGGTTCCAATGTGAGTGCCTTGACCCCTCCTCCATTTGACTGAATCTGAGCTATGACTAGTGTTCTAACAGATTTCTGTCCTTGAGGACAGGACAAGAGGCTGAGGTGAGCCTCCTTGACCTTACAGGAAGCATCCACTCTTTTGGCCACTCCCTCCCCCCATGCACATATGGAACAACCACCTTCCTTTAGGTTACAGCCTTCGGCCAAGGAACTGTCCAGCGTGTGACTACTGATTTATAGGCAACCTGGATTTTTAGACCAGGACCAGAGGTAGGCAAGATGGGCAGGTGCCTAGGGCAAAAATACATGGAGGGGGTATATAGTTTTTAATGTCATTCAAGAGTAATATTAAAAGCACACATTCTTTAAAGCCAGGAAAGCCCACTTACAATGTCAGGGGGAGTTAATAAGATTATAAATGTCTCTTGCTAAAACTCCTCAGCGGACAGTAACACAAGTGGCATAATTTCTCTAGGGCATGGATATGTCTTAGTTCAGCTCTAATATGTGGCTCCTGCTGAGCAGAATGACCTCTAGGGCCCCAATCCTCATCTACTGCCTCTGAAATTGGTCTGGGGATGTGGGAAATTTCCCAGCCCTTTCCATGTTCTGCTCTCACCTTTATTTCCCAAACACGTCACTGGTCCTAGCCAGCTAGGGGAACTGTAGGGCACAGTGAAGGAGGAGAGCAAATCTTGATCCCTTTCAGGATTCAGAGGCTGATCCTCTGATCCTTCTTTGAGGATTCAGAAGATACTTTGGCATCTTGTTGGGCCAGAGGATTATCTTTCTGAACAGCAGTAATATCCAGACATGTCCAAGCACCAGCTGGTCAGAAACACTTAGAACCAGAGTTTCAGAGCATGAAGGCACCTTAACCTCATCTAGTCTAGTCTATCTATTTTGCAGCTGAGGCTAGGGAGGCTGTGACAGCTAAAGTTACACATTAGAGGAGATTTGAACCCAGACCCTTTGAGTCCGGAGCCAGGGCACTTGTGACTGCTTGATGCTATGCAGCCTCTGAAGGTCAGTCATCTAGCATCAGGCTTCTCTCCTCCTCTTCTATGTGCCAGCCAAGCTGGACTCCTCTCTGGTCTGGGGCCTTTGCCCACCTTGGCCCAAGAACACTGCTCAAAGTCCTGGGTTCAAATCCTAGCTCTTCTAAGGCAACTGGTGGCCAGTGGACACAGTGCTGGGCCTGCAATCAGGAAGACCTGACTCCTGAGTTCAAATCCAGCCTCAGACACTGACTGGCAAGTCACTTAGCTTCTGCTTGCCTCAGTTTCTCCACCTTTAAAATGAGGCTAATAACGCGACCTACCTCACAGGGTTGTTGTGAGTACTGAAGGAAATAATACTTATAAAGAGCACTTAGCCCACAGAGTAGGCATTCTATAAACAATTCTTTCCTTCCCTTCCCCTGCCTGCTGCCCATATAACCTTTGGTGACTCACTTAGCTTTCCTGGGCCTTAGTTTCCTCATCTGTAAAAAGAAGGGGCTGGACTAAATGACCTAAGGTCCTTCCAGCTCAACTGCTATGATCCTAAAGGACTTTTTAAAAATCCAGGACAACACTGCTTTCTTTGAAAAAAAAAATCTTTTGTTTTTACATCACCTTTATTTCCCAAATACATCTCTGCTCTTGGCCCTATTCAATGACCTATCCTTCCTTTAAAAAAGGAAATAAGGGAGGGACGGAGGGAGTCGGAAAGAAGAAAGGAAGGAAAGAAGGAAGGAAGGAAGGAAAGAAAGAAGGACTGTACAGATTGTACAGATGAGAAAACCAATAGCCAGAGAAAGAAAAATGACTTTCCCAAGGTCAAACAGTCAATGGCAAAGCTGGGATTTGAACCCAGGCTTCCCAATTACAAATCCAGAGCCCATTCTGCATTGAGCTAGTGGCCTCTTTCTGTTTTTACTGTTAACACTCACAAGTGATTTCTCACTCCTCTGGGCCCAGAGAGACTGGAACAACACTGAGCCAGCATGAAGTGGGCGGAAAAACCAGAGATGTCCCAATGACTTCACTTCAGGGTCCCACAGGGAGTGAAGGGTCAGGGCTAAGAGCAGAATCCAGGACTCCTGGCTCCTAGCCTCTACTCTCCCTGCATTTCTGTCTCCCTCCAACCACTGCAGCTCACAGCTTAGCAAGACACACCCACCTGACTAACCCAGCTGAGCCATACAGAAACCCAAGCTGAGGAATGCCAGCCGGCTCAGCAGCCCCCAGATCCCTGGCTTGGAAAGGTCCTTGTCAGGGCATCTCAGCCATTCTCCTGCCTTGGAGAAGAGCTCTGCCTAGCTGAATTCTAATCATTCTCCTAGAAGGCCAACCCAAAACAAACACTGTTCCCTCTATCAGCAGAGAGACCCTAGAAATGCTGTCTGGGAGGTTGTATCATTATAAGGACCAGGATGGGCTCAGAGGAAAAGCTTAAAGAAATAGCTGCCCTTCTTTGCAGAGGTGGGGGTCTATGGGTGTGGAATGTTATATATTGTGTATGTCGGTTAGTTTTACCAAACTTTTTTTTTAACCTTTCCTTCCTTCTTTCCTTCCTTTCTTCCTTCCTTCCTTCCTTCCTTCCTTCCTCCCTCCCTTCCTTCCTCCCTCCCTTCCTTCCTTTCCTCCTTCTTTCCTTCCTTCCTTCCTCCTTTTCTTCCTTCCTTCCTCCCTCCCTCCCCTCCTTCCTTCCTTCTTTTCTTCTTTCCAGCTCCCTCCCTCCCTTATTTCCTTTTTTAAAGGAGGGATAGGTCATTGAATAGGGCCAGGAGCAGAGACATATTTGGGAAATAAAGGTGATGTAAAAACAAAAGATACTATTTTTTTTTCAAAGAAAGCAGTGTTGTCCTGGGCCAGGGAGCCTTGGACCAAGCAGCCATCTCAGACCAGGGCCACCTGGTGAAGGGCTAATGATTCCCAATTTATGGGAGTCAACTTTCAAAGGTTAGATCAATTCAGAAAGCTTTAGGACTGTGAGAGACCACAGATATCCTCTTCCTAGAGGATTCTGGGGGATCCACAAGGGGGAGGGGAGCTGTGGATAATAGACTTCAGGGAGTCTATGAATTTGGATGGAAAAAAGTTAGATCTTTATTTTCGCTCATCTCTAACTGAAATTGAGTATTTCCTTCACTTATTTAAACAATGATTCTGATGAAGGGTCCATAGGCTTTTCCAGACCACTGGCCAAGAAGTCTATGACCCCCATACACAAGGAGAGAACCACAGCTCTGGTACCACCCCCTTCATTGCATAGAAGTCCAGAGAGGGGAAACTATTTGCCCAACATCACACAACAAGCTCATGGCAGAGACAGGATTCCAACTCAGACTCCCCAAATTTGCCACTCCTTCCATTCAAAGGTGCCAGTGGTGGTGGATTTTCAATAGATCTGCTGAGAGCATCTATGTGTCCTCACATATGGAGCAACTGTTAGAAAACTATGAGATCAGGGGGCCTCTGAGATGAGGATACTGTAGAGGGCACCTTGATCTGGCTTTCTGCCCCCATTTGATAAAGCAGGAAACTGAGGCCTAGAGGGATAAAGAGACTTGCCCAAGGTCACTCAGCTAATGAGTGCTGGAGCCAGGACTTCGATCCAGATCTCCTGACTCCTGGCCCCAGGCTCATCTTTGCATAAAGATGTTAGGAAGGCAGGAGCTTCTCAAGGGATAATGGACACAATGGGTAGCACATTTATAACATCACACAACTATAAAAAGTCAGGGCTGGAAGGAACCTGAGAAACCTTCTAGGCCAGGAGTTCTTCACCTCTTTTTATGTCACGGACCTCCCTCCTCTTTGGCAGCTGATGAAACCTGTGGACCCTCGTGAAGCCCTTAGGCAGCTTGACAAAGCCCATGGACCCCTTGGGACCCCACAGACAGCCTGATGAAGCCTATGGACCCCCAGGAACCCCTCAGGCAGCCTGATGAAGCCTGTGGATGAAGCCCAGGGATGCCTGTGAACCCCTTGGGCAGCCTGAGGAAGCCCATGGACCCCCAGAGACCCCTCAGGCAGCCTGAGAAAGCCTGTGGATGAAGCCCAGCGATCCCTGTGGAACCCTTGGACAACCTGATGATATCCATGGACCGCTTGGGCGGCCTGATAAAGCCCATAGACTCTTTCTTAGACTAATGGTTTTAAATAATTGAAAGAAATGCTAAATTTCTCTCAAGGCTGTTGAAAATAAAGATGCCATTTTTTTTCCCATCCAAGTTTACAGACTCCCTGAAATCTACATGGATTCTGAAGTAAGAACCCCTGATTTAGTCCAATCACTTCATTTTAGAGGAAGAAACTGAGACTGGGAGAAGGGGAGGGCTGTATTCCCCTAAGTACTGGGATTATTCATGGAGCCAGGACAGCACACTCAGGGGAGGGAGGGGGCACTGCCTGCCATTGCGGGGCCAGGAAGACCTGTCTGCTACCCACTGGCATAGAACGATAACCCTGTTAGCACCTCCACCTCCCAGAGGAAGCAGAGAGAACAGCAAACAAATCACATCAGTGTGGACCAGACATCGAATCATCACAAGCAGCAGCCTGGATTTCTCCCGAAGGCTCTGGTTGGGGCTTTGGGACCAAAATGCATCAAGTGAGAGCTCAGAGGACAGACAGGCAGCTCCTTGCCAGAAGAAACAGCATCGGGCAGAGAAGTCCAGCCAGAGACCTTGTTCCTAAGAACCCGGGGAGCTGAGCTCTGGTTTCCAGTGCTTTTCCCTGTCAGGAAACCTGCCTCTGAACAGAACTCACTGTTCTCCCTACCTTTTCCAACTCTCCCTTTGCTAGCCTGAGCCACAGAATGTTAGAACTGGGAGGGAACTCAGATCACCTCCTCCAAAGTCTCTTTCTTATAGATATGGAAGCTGACAAGGGAATCCCAGAGAGGGGAAGGGATTTGACTGAGGCCACCCTGCAGAGCTAGACTCCAGACCTCTTGACTCCAAGGAAGGGTTCTTTCCACTGTGCCACATGCTCTGGCTGAATGAAGAACATACTTTTGAGAGCTACATGGTAGCCAGGGCCAGTAGTAGAGAAGGTGCTTTTGTGCCGATTTTGTCCTTTAAAGTAGGAGTAGGAGTGTGTGTGTGTGTGTGTGTGTGTGTGTGTGTGTGTGTGTGTGTGTGAAAATGTTCAAAGGGCAGGCTCAGAGCCCCACACAGTTGGAGGGAGACTATGTGTCTGCTCACAGTCCCATCTACCCCATTTCTTTCTCAGCAGCATCCTGTCTTTCTCCCTTCTCTCTAGCATAGCCTAAGGGGCAGTGAAGTCCAGCTCTCTCAGCTTCCAGCCTCCAGTGTTGGCTGCTTCTGACATGTGTATAAGTGGGTACAGGTGTGCAGGAGAAACGATGTGTGATCCCTCAGGCGCAGGAACCCCCCCCCCCAAGTGCCTTCTGCTGGCTATGCTGAAAGGAGGGGAGAAACAGAGAGAAAATGGAGCCCAGAGAGCAGAAGGGTCAGGGCTGCACCAAGTGATGAGGACTCCCCGGGCTATCTGGTTCCTTGGTCTCCACCCCCTAAACCTAGGCTCCCTTCCCTGGGCCCAGGAGAGCACTAGGGATCAGTATGTCCTGCCCTCCTCCACTCAAATCCTCCTCTACTCCCCGCCCCGGGCCCTGCCTGCCCTAGCTTCACGTTCCTCATCCAAGTCGCCCTCCCGATTCAAGAGAGAACACAGATTCCCCGACTGAGCCATCTGGGATCCCCGCGCTCTCCCCCCCCCCCGCCCCAGTCCTGCGCCCCTCTGTGAGAAGAGCCAAAAACGACAGCAGCAAGGCTGGGCATCCCCCTGGAGAGGGCGCAGCCCAGTCTCCGCGCCTGCCTCGGAGGGCAGCCAGGCCAGCGAGAAAGGGTGAAAGCAGTCTGCGGGGATCCCGCTCCCCCACTTTAGGCTGCCCTAGCAGGGGACCACACGAACAGCACCAGTAGCATCTCAGCTCGGTGAACCTGACATCTATGACCCTGGCCGGCCTCTGGCGGCATCCTTAGGCGCCCCCTGCCCGGCCCCCTTCTCGGGGCTCCCCCGTGTCCCTGCCCCCAGCCGTGCGCCTCCCGCCCGGCGTCTTCCTCGGTGTCCCTTCGCGTCTCCCACAGCCCCGCGCGCCCCCCTCTCCTTGAGCCTCCATGTCCCCCTCTCCATGCTCGGCCCCCGCCTCGGTGTCCCTCGCGGGTGCCCCCGACCCCCCGCGGGCTCTCACCTGGCGCAGGTGGCGGAGCACCTCGCCGGCCTGTTCCTGGCGGCCCTGGCGCACCAGCGACAGCAGCTCCTGGATCATGCTCACCCGCCGGTGGTAGGGGGGCAGGCCCACCCCGGCCCCGGACGAGGACCCGGAGCGGGCCGCCTTGTCCCCGGAGCGCAGCAGCAGCGCCGCCCACAACTCGCCTCGCTCGCGGACTGAGCTCCGGCGGTGGGATACGGCCGGGGCCGGGACCGGGGCCGGGTCGGGGGCCGGGGCCGGGTTCGAGTCCGAGTCGGCGGGCTCGCCGGGGCTCTCGGCCAGGCTGCCCTTGGTCTGCCGGGTGCCCATGCCTCCGCCGGGCTCAGCGCCGGGCCGCCGCCGGCTGCTCCATCCTCAGGCTCCGCTCCGCTCTGCTGCTGCTGCTGCTGCTGCTGCTGCCGCCGCCGCCGCCGCTGCCGCCGCCGCCGCTGCTGCTGCTGCCGCTGCTGCTGCTCGGCCCCTCGGCCCCGCTCCTCTCCGGCTCTCCCCAACGACTCGGGGCCACGAGCGGGGCCGCGGGTCCCGCCCTCCCCCGCCCCCCGGCCGCGCGCCGCCCGCTGCCCAGGAGCCTAGCCCAGCCCCGGCTGCCACCGCCGCCACCGGGGCCGCAACTTTGGGGAAACTGTTGCACGCGGGCGGGGCCGCGGAGGGAGGGGAGGGGAGGGGGCGGGCGGGGCTCGGGCTGCCCGAGGCCCCGCCCCTCGGAGACCACGCCCCTCCGGACCGGGGCCCCCACGCGTGAGCGAGCTCTCGGGCTCCACGCCGCCGCCGCCACGGCTGCTGGCGGTGGCACCTTGCGGTCCCCTCCCCCAGCGCAGAGGAGGCGGGGCGTGGGGGTCCCCAAGGCTCACCGGCGGCCCTGCCGCCCAGGGGCTGCCCAGAGCGGGTGACAGATGCCTCGGCTGCTGTGGGCCGGGCTGGGCAGGGAGCCACCCTGGGTCCACCTAGCTCCCCGCTCTTCCTCCTCTTCCTCCTCTTCCTCCTTCACCTCCTCCTTCACCTCCTCCTCCTCCTCCTCCTCCTCCTCCCCAGCCAGCCCAGCGTCGCGGCTCCCTCTGCTGGCGGCCGAGCTGCCAGAGCTAGGGGCGGTGTCTGGGGGGCTCCCCAGCTATGAGGGGGGCTGGCTCAGACCCGAGTGGGGACCGCCCCAGCTGAGCTCCTTTCGCTCTCCTCCCCTCGGCTGTAGGGCGCCAGGCGCCCGGTTCTTAGTTGGAGGGAGGGGTGGGGGGCGGGGAAGGAGAGCCGCTCTAATCCTTATCCCCTCCCCGGACCACGTAGGGTGGTGGGGCACCGGGCACATCCAGTTGTTGCTTCAAGAGCCTGGTCTCACTAGACCCTCGGTGTTCTCTTCCTTGCTCCCAGCTGAGGAGGTTATTCTAGCGGGGGGGTGGGGGGTGGAGGTGGTTGGTAGGGAGGAAAAGTATGAATCCTCCACTGGCAAAGGCCTCCCTCGGCTATGGGACAGAGGGCATCAGCTGGCAATTCTCTCCTCCGATGCCCACTGGTCTTTCCCTTAACCACATCGACCCTAACCCACGGCCAAACCCTCGGTCACATTCAGGCTGTTGGGCTGATACCTCGCGTCGGTTCCAGCTCTAAGGACTCTGTCTAAGCAGGGAAACAAGGAGGCTGCTCCGGGAAAGGCCGAAGGCACGTTTTGTGAAGTGCGCGGTTTCCTTGCGGTCACTTCTCATCTCCCCCAGAAATGTCTTCCCTGCTTGTAACCCTTGACCAGCATTACTCGCCCATTCCATGATCCACACAACCTACTTAGCCAGCAGCACCCTGACTCCCATTTCTTTTTTATTCTCGACACAGACACACACACACTGCTGACAGTATTCCCCTGTGACTTTGGTAAAATTTCCTCTCTGCAGGCCTTAAGCCTCAGTTTCCTCACCTGTAAAATGAAAGAAGGACCTTCAAGTTTACTTCCTACTCCAAAACTAAACCTCTGCTCTGCTCCCCCACTTCGGGGGAAAGGGGGGGGGTTTGCTAATGCCCATGGATCCACAGCCTTCTGTGTTGGTCCTAAACCTCCTCAGGCAAATGGCTGAAGCACCCCTTAGTGGAAGAGACTGCTCAATCAGGTAGGTTTCCTGGGGAAAGTTTCTATTTCAGTAAGAGGCTTTTTTGTGTGTAGAAACATATCAGAACCATAAAACGACCAAGGTCGGAAAACATCCAGTCTGAGACCTTCTCTTTTGACAGTAGGAAACAGAGGTGGAAAAAATGTGAAGGGCCTTCCTTTCCCGAGGTCACACATGGTTTTAGATCAGAGACTTCTGAGAGGTCTTTACCTGATCCTGCAGCAATGGCTGGCGCTTCCCCTAAAATCACTTTGTGTCTATATATTCCAATGTTGTTTCTCTCCTTGCTAGGTCATTTCTTTAAGGTCAGGAAGAATTTTATTGCTTGTTAGTACCCATGGTCTGATAGAGTGCCTCAAAAACCATAGGTGCTTAATAAATGGTTGTTGATTCATAGGGATTCAAAGCCAGGTTTCCTGGCTCTCAGTCAAGGCTCTATAACTCATCTCAACTTTCTGGGCCTCAGTTTCACCATCTGTAAAATGAAGGGATTGGATGAGACGGCTTCTAAGATTCCTTCTATGTGTCCTCCTATGCCACCCTGCCTGAAGTAACTGCCCACAGCTACGGATGTACCCCCATAACATCCTTCCTCCACCCAGTCTATACAAGTCCAAGAGGCCGAAACAAATAAGCAAAAAGGCTTGAGATTCCCCCCTTCCCATAGCCTTTCCCTTCATTAATCAGTCCACAAACCTTTACTAAGAGCCTCCTAAGGCACTGTGCTAAGCCCTGGGAATACAAAAGCGAAATAATGCCTGTCCTCAAGAATTCACCTGGAGAGGCTTATACAAACTGAGGCTGAGTGACAAGAGCAGAACCAGGAGAAATTTGTCCACAGTCACAGACACATCGTATGTATGACCACCAGCCTTGATAAACTGGACTCTTCTCAGCAACGCACAGCTAGAAGACAACTCTACAAGTCTCAGGAGGGAAGGAGATACCTACATTCAGAGAAAGATCTAGAAAGACCAGAGTTTAAACAGAGACTTGAAGCAATCCACATGCTATCGCTCTTTCTCGTGTTTGGTTTTCTTTTTTCCCATTGTTCACTCCACTGGTTACAACCCTTCTATACAACCAGACTATTGTCCAATGTGAAAGTGTTTGCAGATCCTATACTCGATTGCATGCTGCCAGGGGTGGGGGGAAGGGAGGGGAGAAAATCTGAAACTCAAGTGATTGTGGAACTGAATCTTGTAAACTAAAAGTAAATAAACAAGTTAATGAGAAAAAAAGAAGCTGACACTCTAATGGAGAATTTCTTAATGGGGGCAGAGGGTAACATTGGACAACATCCATGGTGGGGGACAGAACAAGACCGAACCCCTCATGCAAGGGCTCTTCCCTGTTTTGGGGAGTCCTGACCCCTTCAAGGGCAGTCTGGGGAAGTCAAGGGACCCCTCCTTAGAAGCACATTTTTAAATGCATAAAGTAAGCCATGGAATCACAAAGGAAAGCAATTATATTGAAATAATTATAAAAATGTTTTAGACCCAACCAAGTTCACAGATACCAGGTTAAGATCTTGGGATTTGGGCCAGAAAATGGATGGGAAGTTGATGGGAGAGATTCTCTTGCTCCTTTCCAGACCCTCTGGAAGCTGCTCCCTCCTGATGGCTCATTAAGGTTGAGGGAGAGGACAGAAACATTCCTAGGCTCTGGGGAGCGCTGAGAGCCACAGCTGCTGCCTGCATTGCTGAGGAAGCCATCCCCAAGGGGAAGGAGGGATGTCAGGAAAGGGAAAAACAACTCAAGGCCCCATGTCCTTTGACCCATTTCCGGTTTAGGAAGGAGGAGTTCCTGTTCACTAGAAGGCTCACCTCCCTGGAAAAGACATCTGGGGAGGATGGGACCCAACCCATTGGGCAAAAGAAGGCTCATCTCAGCTTGTTCCAGCTCTTCCTCCTTGGCCTCTTGTGACACCTCTGAGCGCATCATCAAGTTAAGGGACTTGCCCAAGGTCACACATATCTAGGGAGTGACTTAATTAGCTCTGTGGCCTTGATCTTGTCTGTTACCTGGCCCCAGTCATCCTCCCCTGTCCAATGACAGTTGGACTAGAGAAAGAATCCCTAATAGTCCTTCTCCCTATAAAGCAAAAGCCTATTGCCTCCAAACAAAGAAGAGCTTTCTTGTTAAGTGAAAAGGAAATATAGTTTGGAAAGTCAGAAAGGGAAAAGACTACCACCTCATTCTGACACTACCTAATTACCAGGCTGAAAGATGGGGGGGGTGGGGGTGGGAAGGGGGAGTAACAGAG
The DNA here is from genome assembly GCA_028627135.1 of Pseudochirops cupreus. Taxonomy (NCBI): domain Eukaryota; kingdom Metazoa; phylum Chordata; class Mammalia; order Diprotodontia; family Pseudocheiridae; genus Pseudochirops; species Pseudochirops cupreus. The sequence goes on from CM053584.1 coordinate 372,715,178, forward strand.
GGGAATGAGAAGCAGACACAGAGAAAGACAGAGACAGAGAGACCGACTCACAACAAGTGGGCATGAACTATTGTCCAAATAGGCAATGATTGTATAAGCCACAGGATCCAGGGCAGGAAAGGACCTCAGAGGCCAACTAATGCAGCCCTCTCATTTTACAGATGAGGAATCAAAAGCCCAGAGAGTGAAATGGTTGGCCCAAAGTTACGCAGGTAGTAAGTACTATATGAAGGATTTGGACCCAGGTCCTCTGATTCTCCAGTCAATGGGACTCCACGTTGTTCCCACTCCTCTATTAGAATGTAAGCTCCCTGAGGGCAGTGACCATTTCATTTTTATCCCCAGAGCTTGGCATATCACTGGCACTTGCTGACTGATGGATAATTATTGGTGCCACTGACATACTCTTTCTTCAGTCCTCCTGGAAGGACCGTCAGAGGTCAGGTGGTCCCTCTTTCCCATTTGACAGAAGAGGAAATCATTGAGGTCCCTGGGGAGAAAGTGACTTTTTCAAAGTTGAGGAGCTAATGAGTATCAGAAACAGGATTTGAACCAGGGGTTTGCTCCATCCAACTTGATGAAAGCTAAGTGTTAAATTTTCAGTGTGGGCATTAATACCTCAGAAATTGACAAAGACTATGAATTATTGCTTTTTAAAATTGTTTAGACTTAAGAAAGTGACTGAGAAATTGTTGGTGGTTTAGATTAAACTTGAAAGTGTGTCTGTACATTTCCCCCCAGAGATCTGATTGGTAAACAGCACACTGTTGATGGGAATTCAGGTTTTCTGAGTTTGATTCCAGAGCATTTATTGAAGTTTTTTTTGCAGCTACTGGCAGGAGTAGGATTTCAAATTCAGTTTTCTTTGGTTTAATATAAAATCATTTAGTTTAAATACCTTTTCTAGGATCATGATCTAGAAGGGGAGAGGGGGCAGGGGTGGGGTGGAAAGGAGTGCTCTTGCTTGCTTTATTTGTGGTTTAGATGTAACCCACCAGCCCATGGCCCCTCCCCTCCGAACACCCACTCCAGTCTGCAAATGAGATGTCTCCATAAGGCAGGCATTGCTCATGGCTCCTTTCCTGGGCACTGAGGTCCTTCCACCCCTGCCGGTCTACTCTCCAGCTAACCCCTGTCATGAGGGGCTCTCCAGTTATTTCTGCTGGGGAAGATTAGGCAGGTCCTTGGCAAGAAGAATGCGTTCTCAAGGGAGCTCTTCTTCCTTCCCCTTCTTCTTTTCTTCTCTTCCTTCTTTTTCTTCCTTCTTTCCTTCCTTCCCTTCTCTCTCTTCCCCCCTCTCTCTTCCCCCTTTTATCCTTTCTCTTTCTCCTTCCTTCTTCCCTTCCCTGACTCATTCTTCCCTCCCTCATTCTCCCTCTCTCTTTTCCCCATCTCTATCTCTCCACCTCTATCTTTCTCTTTATGTCCCTTTCTCTTCTCTCCCTCTCCTCTTTCCCTCTCTCCCTCTACTCCCCTTTGTCCTTCCTTTCTTTCTTCCTCTTTCCTTCTCTCCTCTCCTTCCTTCCTGTCTCCTTTCCCTCCCTCTTTTTTATTTCTTCTCCCTTCCCTTCTCCTCTCTCCCTTTCTTTTCTCTCTCCCTCCCTCCCCTCCTCCATCTCCCTCTCTCCTCTGACCCTCACTGCCAATCTTTTGCAGCCACTTTTGAAAGGGGAAAAGTGGAAGCCCAATCCTAAGGAAGAGCTGGCCTGGTACCAGGATGGTCCTCCTCCTCCCCCCACTACCTCCTGCCATCTGGCAGAGGCCTGAATCCCCTTCCTTATGTATTCCTTTCTTGGGACCTTAGAGGTATTTTGGTCTTCAGGAACCTTTAGTTAAAATGCAGAAGCCTTCTTCTAAGCCTTAATTCTTGATTAGCCAGACCTGGAGTGGAGATGATTCATAGACAGCTTAGTGCAAATCTCTCCTGAATGGTACATGGGCTAGGCATTGGAGGAGAGGGGGAGGGGAGGGGAGAGAGTATTGGTGGCCTACTGAAGGCCTCTGAAATTGGAGCTGGCAGGGTCCCAAAGCTGATTCTACTCAGAGCATTCCCATCGGGAGTTCAGGTGGAAGCTGGAGCCTGATGATGAGAGAGGGAACAAAAAGGAAAAATCTAAATCCTTAGGGAGAGCATGAGTCAATTTTAGCCCTGGCAGGAACCTGGAGAAGGTCATAGTGCCCATCCCCGTACCCCCAGGCCAAACCAGGCTTCACCTAGAAGAGATTCTACAAGTGGGGTTTTCTAAGACAGTTCTACTTTATTGTTATTTTTCAAAATTACAAAAGATAATTGGGTATATATATATATTTTGTGTATATATATATATATAGTCTATATATACACATGTATACATATATAATACACAGATGCACACATATACATACACACAAACATACCTACACACAGTGTCCCAAAAGTCTTAGTGCATTTGTAAGCTACAATAGCTTAAAACTATTATGACTTTAGCACCAAAACATTTCTGATGTGTTCCCTGAAAATCCATTCAGCAGCTACAAAAATTCTGTCCCCAACACCAGTTTCTTTGCACATTCTCTCTCATGCACATAGTTTTGTTCCTTTCTGGGTTATTCTTCCATACCACCCTCTTAACCACATCCTAACCCTTATCATTGACCTCTCAAAAGTCTTCATGGTTTCCAAAGTTCTTTTCTCTAGTCAATGTGCTCATTTAGCCCCCTATTCTTGGTGACCAGTACTAGGAATGTTACCATCCTCCTCCTTTTACAGTTGAGGAACCTGAGGCCTGAAAACAGATGTGACTTTCTCAAGGTCACACAGTTAGAAGCAGAATCGGAACCCAGGTCTTCCTGAGTTCAGTCCTATGACATCCATGAGCTTTCCACAAGTTCCCTTGGTTATTGCTTCCAGTGTCTAATGAGGCACTGTGGTGTCTTAGGAATAATGCAGAGAACAGAATTTAAAGGTCACAGGTTCAAATCCTACTTGTTATTTATGGCCTCAGTTTCTTCATCTGTAAAATTATGGGGTTGGACTGAACAATTTCTAAGGAGCCCCCAGATTCCAGATCTATGATCCAAGCTTAGAACTTAAAGACTTTTTTCTCTTTTCTTGAAAATCAGTACACTTGCCCTTCTCCAGTCATAGTGATACAGTTCTCTTCTCTTTCCTTTGATATAGATTACATTTTATTGTCATCATCTCAAATTTTCTTCAGAAACCTCAGCTCATTCTGAGCCTTTGCCCTCCTGATACTATCTTCCCATAACATCTCATGCTCTCATATTCACTCTGTGTTACCTGCCTTTGCTTCCAACTTTAGCCTACATATGTACATATTTAAATTTTAATTTAGAAAACAAATTTGAACAAAATTAAATCTAAATTGGTTAGTGAGTTCCCTGTGCATCCATATCTGACTCTTTAGATAACTACTACTTTTCTTTCTTGTTGCAATTGTTTCCCTTTGTTTCTTCAGAATTTCATTCTTAAGAGCTTCTCATCCGTCCCAAACTGATTTTCCATGTAGAATTTTAATCTGTTGGCTCCTCCCTAGCCTTCTTGTGAATCTTTTGAAATCTGCCCTCCCAAAACCTAAGGTTCATGTCAGACTATGTCCAATTACTCTCTTCTCTCTCATTAACTCTAGGATGGAGTAGTCTCTTCCCTCCAAGGTTCTCATCATTTCCATTCCAATAACCAGTTCTTCCTTGAGAGTAAGAATCAGAGTCAGAATAAAATTCCCCCTTGTTAGTTTTTTTTTAACTTTTCAAAGGATGGAATCAGAATTTAGAAAAGTCAAGAAGTTATTAGCTATTCTGCTTTGAGAGAGAGAGAGAGAGAGAGAGAGAGAGAGAGAGAGAGAGAGAGAGAAAGAGAGAGAGAGAGAGAGACTAGTATTTTTTTGAATAATATGTTTTCCAATAGTACTGTATCATGCCCCTGTGTCACATTTATAAGCTGTTTCCCAAACTCTTCATCTATAGCCTCTCTCTGTCCAGGTGGTCTGTAATATATACCAATGACAAAATCAATTTCTCCATTGATTTTTACCCAAATGTTCTCCACCATGCTTTCCCTCTCTGGTTTTTTTCTCATAGAAATAGACTTTAAAAAAAAAATATATATATATATATATATACACACATATATATATACATACATACATACATACATATTATGTGTGTGTGTGTGTATATATAATACTACCTCTTGCTTCTCCTTTTAACTATTTTTGAATAAGGTTTACTCATCCAGAGCCATATTCCAAATCATAGACAACAAGTCTCAGGGATACATATGAGGTCAAACTGGCTTCATTGCAATAAGACATATAGCTCATCTTGCTTGTTGCCTGAACTTTTGTGTATAGACATTTGATGTCACAAATCTTATTACTGGTTTGTTTATTTCTTGGATTTTGTCTCCAACTTCTGGGTATCTCAACTGCTATTTTTGTTCCTTTGTTGAAGGCCTTATTTGTGGTATCTAGCTAGATAAATATTTTGAGACTGTTTTTCCTATTCTGTCATGCTTTTCATTTTAAAGTAATTTTGTTTAGATTTACAAATCACCCAGTCAAATACATTTTATCAGTCTGCTAAATTACTCCATCCCTGGCCAGGAGCCTGTTATTCCTATATTTTAAGTCTAGAAATTAGGATCCCATTATCAGACACCATCTTCTTAGGAAGCTATTCACTTTCCACTTGGATTATTTTCATCTACCACCTTTGCTTCCAATGGGTAGTTTCAAGGCAAAAAACACCCTGTGTCCCTTTGGTCTACAGTTTCTTGCCCAAGTAGTAGTTGTCTTTGTAGTGGTAGTCTTTGGCAATCCTTTCTAGACTGATGCTGGTAGTATTGTTTATGTCCACATGAATCACCAGAAGTGAGTAGGAGTCACCTGCTTGGACGAGTCTGGGGAGGTTCTCAGTTCTGGATTGGAAACATGCCTGGGGAAGACAAGACCTCCATTGTTGTTATCTGGTCAGCAATAGCTGCCTCAGTAACCTGGGCAGTGCCATCAAGCTTCTCTTTTTCCATTGACTCTTACAAGATCACCTCTCCCCTGACAGCTTCTGGGACTCTATTATAGAGCAGATGCTTCCTTTTCAGTATCCGTTTCCTTTCTCTTCATGAGCAGCCTCAGATTTGCCTCTTAGACTCAGGGAGTACAGTTCTTCCTTGCACTCCCCTGCCTTCCCTTGCCTTGCTTTGCCTTGCCTTCCCTACTTCTCCTTTCCAGCCTCCTGATCTCAGTCATCTCAGATCCTTGTTTGATCTAACCCCTGTTTGTCCATTTCCATGCCCCCACCCTGGATTACTCCCACCTTCTGCCTTCTTTGCCTATTCCATACTAAAAAAAAAAAATGAGCCAGTCTAACTTCCCTCTCCTCTGCCGGTTCATACTTGAGATCACCTAAGCTTTATCTCTCCTTCTCTCATTGTTTGTTCCAGTCTTGGAAAATCAAGTGACCCTCCTTGTTGCCCAGATCAACCCCTCTGTTGTTTAGTCTTTTTTCCAGTCATGTCTGACTCTTCATGACCCCATTTGGGGTTTTCTTAGTAAAGATAGATACTGGACTGGTTTGCCATTTCCTTTCCCAGCTCATTTTACAGATGAGGAAACTGAGGTAAACAGTGTGAAATGGCTTGCCCAGGGTCACACAGCTAGTGTCTGAGGCCAGATTTGAACTTATGAAGATGATTTTTCCTGAGTCCAGGCCCAGCACTCTATCCACTGCACCACCTAACTACCTCAAACCCTCTATTGGTGCCTTTGATTTTCTCAATGCCAACCCCTCACTCATACTCAATTGCCCCTTTCAACCATCTCCCCTTTCTCCTTAATTTTCTTTTCTTTCTTTTTTAACATTGGTCTCCTTCTCTTACCCAAGGCATTTCTCACACATGTGCCTGATTCTCTTAAGTGTCTAGTTCTCACAGGCCAGATTCTACCCTGATCAGTGTGGGAGCTTTGACCTGTTCCTCTTTTTCTGGCCTGGACCAACTTACTTCTCCTTAGGAAACCTGGTGGCTCCCTATTCCCAGGGGTCTCACCATAGTAATTAGACCTTAGTGCAAACAGCCAATTGGCATATTCCACTTCAGCTCAGACCTCCCAAGCTCAAGAGATCCACCAGCCCCAGCCTCCCAGGTAGCAAAGATTATAGGCATTCATCACTACACACTGGTGTTCTCTAATTTCCAATTTTTCCTTATCCACTGGCTCCTTCCCTGCAGCCCAGGTCTCTCCTTTCCTAAAAACAAATGAACAAACAAGCCAAAAAACCTTTCTCTTGACCCTACTATTCCTTTAAAATATCATCCTATCCCTTTCACTGCAAACTCCTTGAAAAAATTTGTCTACCTCATGAAGGAAAATGCTATCCACATCCACAGAAAGAACTACACAATCTGAATGCAAATCAAAGATATTGTGGCTTTTCCCTTTTGTTCTGTTTCTTCTTTCACAACATGACTAATGTGGAAATACGTTTAATATGATTCTCCATGTATAACCTATATCAGATTGCTCGCTGTCTTGAGGAGGGGAGGAAATTTAGAACTCAAAATCTCATAAAAAATGAATGTTGGGGGAGGCTAGGTGGAGCAGTGAGTAGAGCACCAGCCCTGGAGTCAGGAGCACCTGAGTTCAAATCTGGCCTCAGACACATAACACAAAAGCTAGCCATGTGACCTTGGGCAAGTCACTTAACCTCAATTGCCCTACCTGCCCCCTTCAAAAAAAAGCAAAAAAAAAAGGATGTTGGGAACTATCTTTACATGTAATTGGAAAAAATAAAATATTATTTACAAAAAAAAAATCTCTTTATGGTCATTGACTCCACTTGCTCAAAATGTGGATTATTATTTTTTTTCAAATTGAACCCCTGCTTCTATTTTTTTTTAAAGGAAACTTTCTCATCCTCTTTGCATTCTGGTTTTTGTTCTCACCACTTGAATGAAGATGCTCTCTCCAATATCACTGATGATCTGTTTATTGTGAAATCCAGTATTATTTTCAGGCATCATTCTTCTTGATTTCTCAACAGTAACTATTGGGAAGGAATTCTTAGTCTGTGAGTTGAAGGAGGACTCCCAGGAATGGTGAGTGGAGCCATCGGCATTAAGAAAAAGGAAATAAACATATGTAAATACATATTTTCAATTGATTTTTGTTTTCAACATTCACTTTTATAAGATTTTGAGTTCTAAATCCCCTCCCAATCCCCAAGACAGCACACAATCTGATACAAGCTATACATATACAATCATATTAAACATATTTCCATATTAGTTATGTTGTGAAAGAAGAATCAGAACAAAAGGGAAAAGAGGAAGCAAACATTTATTAAGAGCCTCCTATATGACGGACACTGTGCTGTGGACTTTACAGAGATTATCTCATCTGATCCTTGAAACAGCCATGGGTTGTTCAGTTATTTTCAGTCGTGTCTCACTCTTTGTGACCCCATTTGGGGTTTTCTTGGCAAAGATATTGAGTGGTTTGCCATTTCTGTGTCCAGATCATTTTACAGATGAGGAAATTGAGACAGAGTGAAGTGACTTGCCCAAGGTCACATAGCTAGTAAAGTCTCTGAAGCTAGATTTGAACTTGGGTCTTTTAAACTCCAGGCCCAGTGCTCTATTCACTGTGCCGCTTAGCTGCTATTATTATCATTCTCATTTTATAGTTGAGGCAGGAAGAGATTAAGTGACTTATCCAGGATCACACAGCTAGTTAGACCATGGATTGTCCCACCCTGTCCAGGAACAATGATAGGAATGATTTTTTTTCTTTTTACCATTCACAAAGCAAGAAGTAGAAATAAGGGCCCATGTAGAGTGTTGGCAAGGCCAGCAGCCAGATGTGTAGGCTAAGAGCAGGTGAAGAATGATCTGGGAGTCACCTCAACACAGAGGTCACCTTCCTCCTGGAACCTTTTTCCTTCTTGCTGCCACACTCCTCTTCACCCTTCATTCTCTTTCTCCTTCACAGGCTCATCACCATCAGCCAACGAGATGCCCTTCCCTCTTCTCTCTCTCCTCTTTCTCAGTCCTCTCATCAGTTCCCATGGGCTCAGGGCCGATAACTCCCCAAACCTCCCAAGGCTTAATCTCTTGCCTGAACTCCAGGTCCCCTTTCTCCAAATGCCTGTTGAACATCTTCATATGGATAGAAATTCAGCACGTCCAAAATGGAACTCGTCCTCTTCCTCCCCATCTACCTCCCCAAATATTCTACCCTTTCTATCATCCCTATTTCCATCAAGATGACTGTCATGCTTCCAGTCATCACCTAGGAGTCAGCTTTGACTCTTCTCAGTACTTCCCCTCACAAACTGGTCTACTTCTTCTTCCTGGCAGATGATGTTACATTTCTTGTTTCTGTTTTGTTTCACATGCTGTCCCCTCCACTTCCCTTCTTATTTCCTAGAATCCCTAGCTCCCTCCAAGGGTCCACTCATAGATATCCTCCTCCCAGAAGACTTCGCTGATTTCTTCAGTCATCAGAGCCCCCATCTATCCAAATCACAATGTAGCAATTTATCTTTCCTCCCTCCATATGTATCTTTATTTTATATTCTCTTAATGTTTTACTGAGGCTTTAAAAAATTGCTATCATTTTCCACTAATGCCCTTCCCTCCCTCCCTCCCCTTCTCAGGAAAGCCTTCTATATAACCAGGCAAGGCAAATCACACATTGACCATATTCAAAAATGTACACCCTAATCCTGCACTTCTGGTTATGGGATCATAAAAGCATAGATTTAGAGCCATAAGGAACCTTGATGCTCACCTAGTCAGCCTCCTGATCTGTAAACTCTCTGCTGAGTGATGCTTCACCATCAGCCCCCTGAAGTCAGGATTGGACATTGCATTGATCTGGACACTGTACCCTGTTTCCTTGATTGATCTTCCTTCCCCAGTCAGAATGATGAAGTCTTTCACTGTTACTTTCCTTGACACTGACGACAAGTTCTTGTGGTTCTTCCGAATTTACTCTGCATTAGTTCAAACGTGTTTCCATGTTTTTCTAATTTTTTCATATCCATCATTTCTTACAGCACAATATTATTCCATCCCATTCATTGGCCACACTTTATTCAGTCATTTCCCAAATGACGAACACCTACTTTCCTTCTCACTCTTTGCTACTGCAAGAAAGTTCTACTATAAATATTTCTGAGGGCCTTTTCCTCTGTCTTTGACCTCCTCAGCGAACACTCCTAAATGGTATGGAGATTTTAATGACTTTGAGATGTATAGTTCCAATTTTGTTTTACCAAATGGTTGGACCAGTTTGCATCTCTACCAGCCGTCTGGTCTTCCTATAGCCTCTCTGACCTTTTATCTTCTTTGTCAATCTGATGCATACGAGGTGAACCCTCAACATTGTTTTAATTTACATTTCTTTTATTATTAGTGATTTAGAGCATCTTTCATATAGCTGTTGACAGTTTTGCTTTGAATCCTACCTATCCAAACACATTGATTGGGGAATGGCTCTTGTTCTTATATATTGGTATCATTTTCCTATATACCTTTGATAGCAGAGATTTTTTTAACAAAGTTTTTTTTCTAATTGAATGCCTCTATTCTAACTCTCCCATAACTGATTATTTGTGTGAAAGCTGTAATCTGCTGCTTTTTGAATCTCATGCAGTTGTTTTTGCATTTATAATTTGTATTCTGCCTATCCCTTTCTTAGATCAGAAACTCCTTGAGGGTAGGGACTATGCTTCATTCCACCTTTGTGTATCCCCCAGAGTCTAGCTCAGTTGAAATGATTTGTTCTATCCTAACACTTGCCCCACCCCCACCAGGGGAGTCTCTCATTGCCCTATACTCCCCTTAGACTGCAAAAGCATTGGGTACCCCTTCAGGGCATTTCTTCCACCCTTCATAACAACCCATTGGCAGGACAGGGAAGGTTTATCATTATCCCCATGTAACTGATGAGAAAATTGAAGCTGAGTATGGGGAAGTGACTTAAAGAAAGTCATTTAGAAAATTAGTTGGCAGAGCCAGGACCTGCGCCCAGGCATCCAGAGGGTGAATCCTTCCTCTTTTCCCTCCTTCAGCTGCCTCTAAAATGTCTGGATGCATTGTCTCTCACTCCTCTCAGAATCTGCTCATGTCTCCAGCAAGGTTGGGCAAGGGTTCCCAACCTCAGCCTCAGTTTCCTTATATGTGAAATGGGCATAATAATGGCCCCATCTCACAGGGTTGTTGTGCAGATCAAATGACATGATAAACTCAAGGTTTTTGCAAATTGTAAAGCACTAGATACATGTTAGCTATCATTGATATTAATGTTGTGGCTGTTACTACTATCAGAAGCCTGTCAAGAAGGTGTAGAAACAATCCGGTAAAACATATCCTAGGTGCTAGGGTATAGAGCCCCATCTTGCCTTATTGGAAAGCTAGGGGGGGTGAAGGGGGAGGATAGAAGAGAAAACAGATTGGGGGAAGGAGTATTCGGTAGGCTCGATATTTGGGTGTGGGGGGTAGGGGAAAGACAGGGAGAGAAAAAATTGTACTCATCTTGTGGAAATGAATGTTGAAAACTAAAAATAAATAAATTAGAATTAAAAAAATATTATCCTATTGAAACAAATCCATCAACTACTGGGGCAGCTGGGTGACACAATGGGTAGAGCCCTGCACCTTGGAGTAAGGAAGATCTGAGTTCAAATCCAGGCTCTGATGCCAACTAGCTTCATGGCCCTGAGTAAGTCACTTCATCTCTGCCTCAGTTTCCTCATCTGCAAAAATGGGAATAATAATGACGGTGATGACAATAACCTCTACCATCCAGGATTGTCATCAGGATGAGATGTTTGTGAAGTGCTTTGTGAACCTTAAGTGCCAGCTGTTGCTGTAAATGTTATTGCTTCTTAGATAAATGAGCAAATACATTCTGGAATATATTTCCTTTCCCACTGAATTGGGGTATAGGGGAGTTGACTGGAAGCCAAGGAGTACAGGGACCAAAAGTGAACAGGATTGGGGGTGGGGGTGGGGTGGAGTAGAGAACAGACAGCTGGAACTGAAGCCGGGCTGAGCCTCAGACACTGATTTAGTTGTGTGCCTCCAGCAAGTGAGCTCATCCTTCTGAACCTGTCTCCTCATCTGTGAAATGGAGATAATAACGCTGCTAGCCCCTATCTGTAAGGACATTCCAATGAGGAAACTTTAATGCCCTGTACAAATGTCAGCAATGCACAGGTAGGGAGCCCTGCAGATAGAGCACAAGGCCTAGAATCAGGAATACTCCCCTTCCTGAGTTCAAATCCAGCCTCAGACACTTACTGGCTGTGTGACCCTGGGCAAGTCACTTAACTCTATGTGCCTCCGTTTCCTCATCAGTAAAATGAACTAGAGAAGGGAATGGTAAACGACTCCAGTAATTCTGCCAAGAAAACCCCAAATGGGATCACCGAGAGCTGGACGTGACTGAAAAATGACTAAAAACAACATGAATGTCATCTCTTACTGTTTACAAGTTCTGACAATAACAACACGGAAGCCATGGATTCTCATGAGCCAGTTTGGCCCCAAAGAATAGACAGGAGGAACCCCCCCCACACACACACACACATACACATCCTTTTTTGTAGAGGCAGAGGACAGCAAGGTCAGACTTTTGCCACTGTCTTGGTTGGGTTTTTCCTTTGCTTTTTTCTTCTTCTGTGTTATAAGGATCAAAAGACCATATATTGGAGGCTAGGTGGCACAGTGGCACCAGCCCTGGAGTCAGAAGGACCTGAGTTCAAATTTGACCTCAGACCCTTGACACACTTACTAGCTGTGTGATCTTGGGCAAGTCACTTAACCCCAATTGCCTTGCCTTCCCCCTCCAAAAAAAACAAGCAAAAAAGACCATAGATTTAGAGTTGGAAGGGACACTAGGGGCCATAAGGATGAATGCCTTCATTTTATAGATCGTTGCTCCCTGGGAATCAGTCAATATGTATTTATTAAGCACCCATTAAGTACTGGGCACTGTGCCAAGTGCTGAAGATATGAAAAAGGCAAAACCCAGTCCTTGGCCTCAAGGAAGCTCACAGTCTAATGGAGGGGAAGAAGGAGACATTGGAAAATGTTATAAAAGCAAAAGACACCTATAAAAATCTATTTTTAAAAAATATTCGTAAGTTCCAGTGACAAATTGAATTGAAACTGAAGGCTGTGAAAATTATAATGATCAAGGCCAGGGGCAAAGAAGGGACAGGAGAGGGTGAAGGTGCTTCCTACCACCCATGCAGAGATGGAGGACCATGGGGATGGGGATTACATAGAAGGTCGGACTTTTTGCCTCTTGATTAATTTTGTGGAACTCATTTCTTTTTCTTCTCTTGGTTTTTAGGAGCAGCTTTCTGGAAGGGGGGGAAATGTAGGTGGTATCAAAACATAAGATAATTACAAAACTTTAAAATATGTTTTCATAAATTCTTCTTTCTTAGGGTTCAGGGAGTAAATTGGGGCCCTTTGAATCCTGCAGCATGGCTCACTGTCAGAAGCTACAGGGGTTAGGATTGGGGCCAGACAGTGTATTTCCTATTTATGGTCAAACCCAGCTGTTTCCTTTCCTGCAGCCACACCTGCTGTCTCAGCTTCCTCTTCCCCTCAGCTCCCCAGAATGACAGCATCTTCACCAGGTGAGGTCTGGATTCTTCCAAGGAGGCAGCCAGTTCTGTTAGTCCTCCAAGCAGGGCCTCCTCCCAGCTGGGCTGGGCTGGAGCCAGGAGCCATGTCTCAGTTCCATTCATCTGGCATCTGTGTTTGAGCTGCTGCTACCCCAGATGGATGAGCTTCTCCCTAAGGGAGATGACCAGGGTTTTGTTCCAGGGCACTGACCCTGGACGACTCTCCCCCACCATCCCTTCAACCACACCCAGGCTGCCTCCCTAGGGTCCACCTTCTCTGATTCTACTCCAACGTCTCCCCACAATTGGGGGTGGGGAGGGGTTCAAAGACCATTTGGCACTCTGTAGGGGTGTGGGCCAGAGCTCCAGCTCCCAGGATGCATCCAACTGAGGCACTGTCCTCTACTCTGATCCCTGCTCCCAGCTCCTCCCGCCCAGTCCCCACCCCTGCCCCATCCCCTACAAATGAATTTGTCACAGTCCTAAGAATTTCTAGTTATGGCTCTGGGCAATAGTAACAGGAACAGGAACAGTAATAGTAACAGTAACAAGAATAGTAACTAACAGGAACAGTAACAGTAACAGTAATAATGACCTTGCTTAGCACATACTAAGTACCTAATAAACGCTTCTCATTCAAAATAACAAATAGTGACTCTTCTTTCTTCTCACTCCTGCGAGAGATTGGAAAACATTTCTGCCCTCTCTGGCCTTGGTTTCCCCCTCTGTAAAATGAAGGGGTCGGACAGAACAGTCCCTGAGCTTCTTTCTGGCTCTAAACCCTCTAACGATACGAGAATTGGAATACAGACTCCAACAGTAGGTGCTTAATAAGCGCCTGTTCTCTCTCCTCTCTCCCATTGTGTCCCTAGCACCCAGTTCATTTTCTGTTTTTCAGTCGTTTCAGTCGTGTCTGACTCTTGGTGACCCCATTTGGGGTTTTCTTGGCAAAGATACTGGAGTGGTTTGCCATTTCCTTCTCCAGCTTATTTGACAGATGAGGAAACTGAGGCAAACAGGGTTAAGTGACTTGCCCAGGGTCACACAGCTAGGAAGTGTCTGAGGTTGAATTTGAATTTGGATCTACCTGACTCCAGGCCCAGCACTTTATTCATTGAACCACCTAGCCACCCTAGGACTGGAATTTAAAATATCTCAAAGGTCAAAGATGCATCATTTGGTATTGTTCACTTTTTGAAATCGATAAGGCAGATATGTATATTTAATTATAAATAAAAATCTATGAAATAAAATATGTTAAAAACCAACTAAAATGTAAACATAAAATTTCTAAGATTTTTATTTCAAAGTGAACATTATTTGGGGTCATTCTGGCGTTACTGAGTCCTGGGCTGATTGATGGAATGGGAGGCACGAGTCAGGGCTGCTGGAGCTCCTCAGCCACAGAGCTGTCCCTGGGACCTTCATAGAGGCTGGGGCTACTACAGGAAGGTGGCACTGGAGCCACTCTATGTGAAGTTAAGGACAAGGGGTCCCCCCCTAGAGAATCAAGAATTCACTACAAGTCAGAGAACAGAGATGGCTGAGCCTGGGACCAAGGGAAATATCAAGTGAAGTTGGGAAGTTTGGCTGGGGCAAGACGTGTGGGGGACCTTAGACACCCACCTACGGAGTGAGATTGTAGGATCACAGATTAGAACTGGGGGCAAGCTCCGAGGCCATATAGAGCAACTCTCCCTCTTTACAGATGAGGAAACTGAGGCACTGGGATCCAGAGAGGTTAAGTGGCTTACCCAAGGTCACACAGGTAGCAAGGCAGGGATTTGAACACAGGACTTCTGAATCAAAGTCTTATGCTGCCCGTGCCTAAGGGGACCACACAGGTCCCTGGAATGGTCTTCTGAGATGTTGGTCGTGTGTGTGTGTGTGTGTGTGTGTGTGTGTGTGTGTGTGTGTGTGTGTGTGAAGGTCCACCCATACCCTCCCATTCCCTAAGCCGTTTGTCCAAGTCCTCCCAAAAATTTGCCCCAGGGGGTCTTCCCAAGGTGCTAGAGACCTTCCTTGCTTTCTCCTGACATCATGAGGAACCGATGGAGACCATTCCATCTTCTCTTTCTGTCTCCTTCCTTCTGTCCTTCTTTGGAGCTCTTCATTGATTATATGTGGTATATTATATTGATGAGAGAGAGAGATATGGAGAGAGAAAGAAAAGAGAAAGGAGAGAGAAATGGAAAGGGAGGGGAGACACACACACACACACACATGTTCACCCTGTTTTTACTCTATTTTATTGATGGAGGCTGAGAGAGGTTAAGACTTCCTAATTAAGCGGCAGCTGGTTGGCACAATGAATAGAGTACTGGTCCTGGAGTCAGGAGGACCTGAGTTCAAATCTGCCCTCAGACACTTAAGACTTGCTTAGCCATGTGACCTTGGGCAAGTCACTTAACTCCAATTGCCCTACCCTCCCCCCTCCAAAAAGCAAATAAATAAATAAGACTTCTCAATTAAGTACCTGAGGCTGGATTCAAACCCAGGTCTCCCTGACTCAAAGCCTAGGATTGGATCCACCAGGTAACACTGCTTCTAGGTCTCAGTTTCCACCTTTCTAAAACAAAGGGGCTGGACCAAGTGGTTTTTGAGATCTTTCCCAACTCTAGAAATGCTTCTAGAAATGCACAGACTCCAGAAAACAGCTCCCAGGCCTTGGAGGATGGATGCTTCCTACTCTGATTCTTAGAATCCTAGGGTCTTAACTAGAACTGGAGGCAGTCTTAGTCCAGCCTCCTCATTGTACAAGTGACTTGCCCAAGGTCATACAGGTAAGTCAATGGCAGGCAGAACTATAACTCAGTTCCTGTGACTCCAAAAACTTTTAAGGTTAAATTGCTATTTAACTCTGACATTCCCCAGGGTTGGAGTCTTTGTCTCCTCTCTCTTTCCCTTGCTAAGATCAGCCTCCTGCCTCCAGCCTCCAGGACCCAACACAAAAAATGTCACTAAACAACTTCCCTCCTCTGTGTGGACTCCGCAGCCATAGCCAGAAAGGCTCAGGGGCGCCCTCTTCTGGCTAAATACAGACCCTGCAGCCCAAGTGGTGCAACCCGCCAAGGAACCTGACTAGGGCTAAAACCCTGGGACCTTGGGGGCTGCACTTGCCCCTCACCTGTCCCTCCTTGACCCCGCCCCTCCCCCATTCCCCAGCCTCCAAAGACTCGGAAGGCCTGGGTTCAAATCCCACCACCTGTGGGTCCCCGGACACATCAGGTCTCTGGGCCTGTTTCCTCACCTGTAAAAAGAGGGGATCATCCTGTATGGCCTCTGTGAAGCAGTTACTGACTTCTTCCCTTCTCTTCCCCAGTACAGAATGGTGGGATCTAGACATTTTCTAGAACCACCGTCTAGTCCACCACCATTTATTTTTCTAAGATAGAAACCCAGGCCCGGGGTGGGGTGGGGGATGGAGTAATTTGGGGGTCTCCATTAGAAGGGGTGCCTCAGGCCCAGGGCAGTGACCAGCCCCTAGAACGGGAGCCACAGCTGAGCCTAGATCTGGGTGCTGGCGCTCTGCACCAGAGTTAGCATCTTATGACATCATCTTGTGCCTGAAGGCGACTCTTCCACTTGGGAAGGGGCAGAGTCTGTGCCGGGAATCTCCTCTTCTCTCCGTGGTCCAATCCCTTGCCTCCACCAGCACATCCTTTGCTTTGCTCTTCTATAAAACTGACTCTCAGGAATCGGCTCTCTAATCTGGCTCTGGCTGAGAGAGGAATGAAGCCCAGTGAGGGCTGAGCTTGCCCAATAAGCATTTATTAAGCACCTACCATCACCAACATCATGCAGTGTGCCGGGAATACGGAGAAGGGCACCAAACAAAAATGTGCCTGCCCTTATTGGGCTCACCAAGGGAGAGATGATGCTTGTCTGTCCATAATTGTCCAGCGCCATCCTGCCCATCAGACTGGGAACTCCTCAAGGGTTTAGCACAGTGCCTGGCACAATAGGTATTTAACAACTGTTTATTAATGACTAGAGGCAGGACAAACTGGAGATGAACAACAGAGGATGGTTGGTGCCTTTGTGCTCACATTAAGGAGGATCAGAAAAGGCTTCTTATAGAAGATGAGATTTCAGTGGAGGCCTGGAGGAAGGAGATGGAGATGAGGGAGTGTGCTCCCAGCATGAGGAATGGCCAGTGCAAATGCTTAGAGGCAGGAGAAGTGTCCCACACAATCTAGTGCTTGGGAGAAATCTCTCCAAGGTCTATATTCTTTCATTCTTGTATTCTCCTCAAAAGGTACAGCTGAGTGAATCCAGAAGGAGCATCAGTCATCCCCCAGCCCCCAGCTTCCATCCTCAGAGATGGGGAGTCAGAGGGTTCAGGCTTGAATCCTAGCTCTGTGGCTGGCTAATCTGACTCAAGACCTCAAGTTTCCACATCTGTCAAATGCAGGGTAGCCTACATTGATGAGTTCTGAGGTCTCTTCCAGCTCTAACCATGTAAGAACCTAAGGCTTCTGAACCCCCCAGGAGGGTTTGTGTTAGGAGCACTAGAGGGACACCCTGTAAATGCTTAACCTCTGGGCATACACTCCTGGACAGGATCAGTGGAAAGTCCCCAAGTGCCTAGCACCGAGCTAGGAGACAGGGACAAAAGGAGGAACTCACCTTTGTAAACTTAAGGGTTTACAAAGCGCTTCCCCTGCAATAGCCCTGGGAATGAGGGAGAAGTGTGACTAGCCCCATTTTATACATAAGGAAAATAAACCCCAGAGAATGAATGGATCGACCAGCCCACGGTAACATAGCTAACTAAGGGTCAGAACCAGGATCTCTCTTTACTCTGGGGCTGGGGCACCAACCTCCCTTTGTACCACACAGCCACTAATGAAAACCCGGCCTTAGTGAATACTATCTGCTGTTGGTGGCCTGGGGTTGCCTACAACACCCAAGCAGAATCAGGGGGAGAGGTGACCTCTGTGACTGTGACCTTGAGCAAGGCCCCCTCAGTTTCCTCTTCTATCAGAGAAGGACAGCATCAATTACTTTGCCCAGCCTTACACTGATGCTGTGAGGATCCAATGAGACAATTTAGGGGAAGATAATTTAGGTGGGTCGATTATGAAGAGATCCTAGCTATGCTCAGTAGCGACAGGGAGACACAGTGGGAAAGAAAGCCAAACTGGGAGATTGAGTCCTGCCTCAATACCATCAGTGATGCTCAACCTTCCTAATGCTGTGACCCTTTAATTCAGTTCCTCATGTTGTGGTGACCCCCAACCATAAAATTATTTTCATTGCTACTTCATAACTGTAATTTTGCTACTGTTATGAATCGTAAGGTAAATATCTGATATGCAGGATTTATTTTCATTGTTACAAATTGAACATAACCCACAGGTTGAGAACCACTGCAAGCTGCTAGCTGCGTGAACCTCCGCCAGCCACCTTGGCTTCCTCATCTGTGAAACAAGGATAATCTCACCTGATGTACCCACCCCGAAGGGTATATTAATAACATTTATAAAGTGCTTTCATGTGGTAGCAAGAGAACCAGCGTCAGAGTCGGGGCGCCTCTGATGGTGCTTATCATGTGACCATGGGAGAGCCCCTTCTGCCTCCCAGGGGCACCTCCTCTTCTCTGCCTGGGTGCCAGGAGTTCTCTCTAGCCCAGTTAATCAGTGGCCCCCACCCCTTTAGCTGTGTATGTCCATTGTCCATCTGTAAGGATGCACATTGAGATGCATCCCCACATACACAGCAACATTCCAAACATTTACAGAGAGCTTTTAAGATGGGACAGAGTATTATACACACATTCTCCCACTGGATCCTCATGATGAGATTACTCTCCATTTAGTGTAGTGCCACAGGTCTGAAAGACAAAGCAGAGTCAGAGAGAGAAGGAAGGGAAGGGAATAAATGTTTATGTGGTGCCTACTGCATGCTGGGCACTGTGCCAAGCTCTTTACAAATATCTCATTTGCTCTTCATAAGAACCCTTCAAGAGAGGTGCTCCACCTTTTATCTCCTTGGAAAGAGGGGGAAGGGAAAAAAGGAGAGTGAATGAATGAAGTGTCTACTCTGTGCAAAGCGCTGGGTTTACAAGTCAAAAAGTCAGTCCAGTCCCTGCTCTACAGGAGTTCACAGTCTAACGGAGAAGACAACACACCCAGGGAAGATTTCAGCTGCCAGTCAGATAGAAAGGTCCTGTGGTCCTTAGGCTGTACTGTACAAAGATGGCGGCAGTGGAAGAGGGGAGAAGCCGGGAGGAAAGAAGAGAGCTCTGCACCATTCCTCCAGCAAGAATCTTCTCTGCACTCCTGGGGCCCCATCAAGAATGAGCCAGGGAGGAGGAGGAGGAGGTGGGGCTGATGCTCAAACCCAGTCAGTCAGGTCCAGTCTGGGACCCGTTTGGCCAAAAACAAAGCCTACGGTGTTAGAGCTAGAAGGGAAATGGAGAAACAATTGAATTCAACCATTCATTTTATGAGGAAGAAAGGCGAGACCCAGAGAGGGAATCAGGACCCATGCCTCTCCCGGGACACTTAGCAGATGGACACCTGGCATGTAGAGTCCAGCCATGGTGGTGCTGGGGACAAGGAGGGCAAGGCTTGGAACTGCCATGGGAAGGAGGAGAGAGAATGAGGCTGGCTTCCCCAAATCCCCACTGGGCAAAGTCTGACACAGGTGTTCATCTACACCCTCACTCTCCAACAAGAATGGAGACACCCCTGGGTGGGGTGGGGGGAAAGGGAGGATGATGTCATTCTGGAAGCAACACCCCACTTGCCAGATGGTGTTTTGCTTTCAATATTTGCATCTTTACGTTCAGTGGAATCAAGACGATAAACGAAACCACTTATCTTTTTCTTGTGGCTGGGCCATTTAACTTGATAATTCTGATTGATTGAAAACATGGCTCTCCTTTCCTCATCCATTCTCAGTGACTTTTCCTAGTGAATCATCATTCCAGGCAGTAGACGTAGGCTGTGGGAT
>CM053584.1:372735276-372790428 GCA_028627135.1 Pseudochirops cupreus
AATATATATATAATCTCAAGTGTCTCTGAACCTTCGTTGTTTGTTTCAACATAAATATGATGCTTCTATCAGATGAATATGGAGGCCCTGTGCTGGACACAGAGATGGAACACTGGGTTTGGACTCAGAGGAGCTGAATTCAAATTCCGACTGTCAAAGGCTGTGTGAATGTAGGCAAGTCACAGCCCCTCTACAGGTCTCAGAAGGTTTGTACCAAATGATTTCTAAGGTTCCTATTAGTGCTAAATTACTATTGATGATCCTAAATATAAGCAATAAATGAATGATACTGGACCAAAGGCTTGCCAAGGTCCCCATTCCAGCTTTAATGACCAGCGGAGTTGGAGGCTCTCCACGCCAGACCTTTGGGGGAAAGGGTGGAGGTGGGACAGAATCACAGGCTACTCCCTGGCCATGTTCTGAGTTCGGTCTGTTCAGTGTCCTCCCTCCTCCATCCTCCCAAAACAGGAGCTGGTTTCAACAACAGGCTTGTCCTCTCCCTCCTAGTTTAAAGGCACTTTCCAGCTAAACCAGCTCCTTTTCCCCTGCCCAGAGATCAGAGAGCTCAGAGGATTAAGATCCCTGCTCCCAGCCCCTTCATTTTTACCGCAGAGGAAATGAGAAGGGAACTGCCTAGTTTAAAAAATACGGAGAGTTCACTAAGCAGGAAAGATCTCGTTGCTCATACAAAGGAGTGGTGGCATCGCTCTTGGTTTGGGAGTCAGCCAAACCGGTCCTGGATCTATCTAGTAGGTATAGAGCTGTTTGCATGATGTAACCCCCTATAGACTCCCCCTTGAAAGGAGGGGCTCATGACTTTCTCTGTATCCCTAGCACACAGCCGGTACTAAATGAATGCTTAGTGATCTGACTTCTGATTTTCATCTCCTGTCCCTTGTCTTCCCCCTACCTAGTCTGTCCCTAAACACTAGAACCAGAGGGCTTGGGTTCAAGTCCTGACAATCTGCCCCTTACTGGCCATTTAACAAGTCACCCAAGCCCCAAGAGTTCCCACCTTCATCCAATGAGGGATTGGCTGGAATCTCTAAGTTCTCACAGAATTTCAGAGTTGGAAGGGATCCCCAAGATCCAGCCTATCCTTACATCCTACCTCCAAATCTCACTTTCCGGCTCCTCCACACAACACTCCCTGACTCCATCAGCCCTTCCCAGTCAGCACCACCCCCTGGCCCAGGCTGCCTGGCATCTTCAGGCATGGGTTCTAAGATCCTGGGAGGGGGGTGAGGGGAAAAGCCTGGCTCTCTTGTTCCTCCCCCTCCAAACCCCTAGAGGGCTTGCTACTGATCAAGGAGGTGCTCCATAAATGCACTGATTGATTAGCGCTAATTTCCCAGGCCCTGGGCTAGGCATCAGGGATAACAACTCAAAGGTTCCTGAATTCTAATGGGGAGACATATTAGGTATGTGTGTACACACACCCCTGGTACATACATGCGCATTCACACATACTTCTTGAACATATACACGTGGATAGGTAGATACAAGATGAAGGATACAGAAGGCGTGTGACCCTCTGTGAGGGTCACTTCCAAGGAACCTCAGGCTCACCAGGCAGCAGGGCAAAGAACCAAGGGAAATGAGCACACCCCCAGCCATGGGTTTAAGAGTGATGAATGATGCTCAAGACAGGTTTGCTGCAGCATTATAAAGTGGGCAAAGACTTTATCCATCCCTGAACTCTCACCTGATTTCTTTTTAAAAAGTACAGTTCTGGGGCGCTAGGTGATGCAATGAATAGAGCAGCGGCCCTGGGGTCAGGAGGACCCAAGTTCAAATTAGGCCTCAGACACTTAACACTTACTAGCCATGTGACCTTGGGTAAGTCACTTAACCGAAACTGCCCTGCACTCCCTCCTCCAAAGAGAGAAAAAAAATACATTTCTGTACCCCTTTCAGGTTTACAAAGCACTCTACTTAGAGATGAAGTAGGGAGAGATCAAGCATTACTACTCTTTGCAGTTATAGAGGTGGAGCCCACGGCCAACAGAAACAAAGCCCCCGAAGATCTCCCAGGACAGGATTTGAGGCCAGGTCTGCTGCCTGCCAAGGCCTCATGCCAGAGGCGGGGCCAGCCTGTGAATTCTCTAGGCTGGTCCTTCGGAAGAGCTGACCTGGCAGATGCCAAAGGGCCAAAGACGGGAGCCCAGCCGTGTGACTTCACTGTTAGAGGAAATGCTCTTCAGCCCCTTCTTTGAGCACCAGAAGGTGGAGGGGTTTGCCCAGACCCCTCCTGCCTTCAGCCAGCCCTCCACCTGGGTAGACACTCCCCTTTCCTCCAAGGTTGGCTTGGTTTTTTATTTGCTACCCTGCAACTGGCCCCAGTTGTAAGCGTGCAACTCTCCCATTTTCCCAAAGAAAGACGAGTGAGAGAGGAAACAGAAGGCGCCATGGAGGTGAATTTCTGGCTTCTCACAAAGCGGCATTGTTCACGGTTTCTTCATCCGAATGGCTTGGCACTGAGCAGCCCAACCCCCTTCCTGGGGGATGAAGGAGGTGCCCGGTACCTCCGCCCTTTGGGACAAAAGATCATTCCCTCTTGGCTCTCACAGGCTCCGTGAGGAGGGGAGAACTGTGGTGCCAAATTACACTGGAAGTGGAGTCTGGGGCCACTGAGGGATTTTGTAATGGGAGATGGGCAGAGGCAGGAGTCCCAGTTGGGAAGTCAACGCTTCAGATTCTAAAGGGTTAATGTAGCTGGGATGGATGCTCTTCTCGAGTATCTATCTATTCAAACACTCTGTACTGGGCTCTTCTATTTACCTCTTCGCGGCAGGATTCCGGTCAGGTTTGCTGCTGTTTGTTCTTTCAATAACCTGCAAAGCTCAGAGAACACATCAGCAGCTCCAGGAGAAGACCTGCTGGGCAGAGATCCAGCCTTTGGCAGGGAGAGGTGCACCCCCCCCCCCCCCAAATGGTTTGTCTCTGGGGAAAATAAATGCTGAGTTGCATTAAAGACATACTGTTAATGAGTCCTAGAACCACAGATCCAGAACAAGTTTTAGCATTGGGAGGCCGAGGAGTACAGCAGGATGAACATTGGACTTGGGAGTCAGAGTACTGGGTTCAAATTTTGACCATTTCTTACCTAGGATGACCTTCGGGAAGTCACTCACCCTCTGGTTAGACTAGATGGCCCTGAAGGTCCCTTCCAGCTCAAAATGTATGATCTGACAGCTGAGGAAACTGAGGCCTACTTACCTAAGGTGTTGACTACAGGGCCTTTCCCTCCACCCACGCAAGGTAAGAGTTCACCCTCCTCCACATAAAACACCTTCTAGATTATACCCAGCACAATCAAATTCAGCGCAGAGCCTGATCTCAAATACAGGATTCTACCACTATCTCAGTTTCTTCTTTTGTATTGCCTCCTCCCCCACCCTCCCCGCAGAAAAACCAACCTGAGCAGAACAGAGGGAAACCTCAATAAACGCTGATATCTTTATTCTGTAAAGCATATACACACATCTTACAAACACAGAAAATTAACCTAGCAGAGAATGCCATTACCGGATCATGCAACAAGAGCCATGAACGGGATTGCTGGGCCATCTCAGCCATGACCTGAAGGAGGGTCAACAGCCAAGGCTCTGACTCTCTACAGGACACACTAACTACGGGAAAAGAAAACACTTACTGAGAATCGAGACAGATTCAAGTCAACGGTGAAAGGGAATGAAAAGGGGAGATCAATATGATCTGAAACCACCATTCTACTGTTTGTCACTGACCTTCCCTCTGGCCGGCCATGTCAAAGCCAGGCCCCAGGGCCCGGAGCCCGAGGGGTCAAGGCTGAGCCCAACACCCACACACAGACCCAGGAGCAGGAGAGCCCATCTCCTGGCGGGAACAGGCGCCCCTGACTTTGGGGGAGGCCAAGGAAGCCTCCCTACTTGCTCAGGCCCAGTGTGGGAGCTGTCTCTATTCCCTGCCTTCACATACATCATCAGTGGCACATCTTCTCCAACCTGCTACACTCTGGGCTTCTGCCCTCTGACAGCTGCTTGCATGACTAAATAATGAACACTTGTCATTTTCTGATTTTACCTTAAGTTACGTTCTTGGGGCACTTTTTGGCACTTCCTAGCACCATTCTTGACTTCATTTCTTTCTTGGGTTATCACTTCCCCACCCCACCCACTCCCTTCAATTTTAAAACATCAAGGATCAGCAGCACATTATACACACACACACACACACACACACACACACGTGTGTGTGTGTGTGTGTGTGTGTGTGTGTGTGTGTGTGTGTGTGTGTGTATATATATATATATATATATATATATATATATATATATATGATATGTGCTTGAGCGGAGAGCAGAACAAATCAAGAAAAATAATGTTTTTCAGCTGCGTCCCCCCTTCCCCAAACACACACACACAAAGACACGCACACCAGCTATAAATCTAGTCATACAGCTTCACTTCATCAGGATTCTAAGTCAGTAGCAGCTTCAACTAAAATCTGGAAGCCTTTGAACATAAGACATTTCTGGAAACCAGGCCTGAGTGATTTCCAAACACGCTCTGGTCTGGAGCTCAAGGGCTTCAGAAAGAAAACTACATTCAACAATTTACCCACGTCATGTCAGCAACAAAGACCATACAGAAAAAACATCATCTATCAGAAAAATATGATTCTTGTGCTTGAAATGTACTCGAGAGAAACACTGCAACACCAGCCAGGTCCTTGTCACAGCCTGTCTCACGGTCTTCCGGGGAAAGGTCCACCGCAGCTGTCCGTCTAAGGGAGTCTGGGATCTAGAATCTCCAGGCCAAAGGAGCGACGCCTGAAGACCCCCGTGAAAAGGAAGAATGTGCGCTATTTCCAAGGCCTGAATTTGATGGCCTCTGCAATTTAAGCCAAAAGCAAGACATAAAAGGTCCTTATAATGATGAAGGGTCACCAAGGCACCCCCATTTCAGACACGTGGGCAAGTTTACAAAATGCTTTCCCTTCCTACAGACCGAGGAGGAAACATAAGACAGGTGTGTTAGAAAACATAATACAAATTCTTTAAAAAAAGGGGGGGAGGAATCAGACCACCATGAGAGAAGAAAAATCGAGGGAAGAAATGAGATGAACCAGGATGCGCCTGCCTTTCACTGGAGGAAGACAGTGGACAGCAGCCAGCTGCCACTTGCAGACTCCCAGCTCCTGAAGATGCCTTGGATGAAAATGAGCAGGGATGAGCTCAGCTGTTATGTCCTGGTTTTGCGTGGTCCCCCAGATTTCCCCTTTACCCTGTAAACCTGCAGGGGGACACGGCTCAGCTCCTTGGCACAAGAAAGATGCTTTTTCATTTCAAAGAAGGAAAAAACCAAAAGAGGAAGGAAAAACCAGCTGGGGAGCATCCTGCTGCAGGGCCAAGCAAGGCCGTGCCTTTCCACAATCCACACAAAAATGAAACAGCACAGCACGGGGATGGCTTCAAAAGGGATCCAGCTTTTAAGTATCTGTCTCACTCAGGAGAAAAGCACAATGTCGTCCTAACTATAGCAGTGTTAAATGGGAATATGTATTTTAATTTTTCTTCTTCTCCAAAAAAGAAAGAACCCTAGAAAGATGGATATCTTTTCTGGCAAGCAAAGAGCAAAGTGGAGAACGGGCATTATTGTTGTTACCATCCTCAATGAGCCCAGGTCCTGGATCAGTGGCTCTGGGAACGCCATTTCCTATGGAAGGCGCAGCAGGCCCAGCCACCACCACGCAGCGCACACGCCACGGCTGCACTCAAGCCAAGCTAAACCCCAACAGCCTCCGGCCGCCAATCAGCTTCCTCTGAGACGCTCACAGTGGTGTGTGCCAGCTCGATGCCTTGGGCCAGCATGCCACTCTGGCTGACGTAGCCATAACTTATTTACACAAACACGGTGAAGTCCACGGGTAAAAGATTGAAAGGTTCTGGTAGCACGCACCCTGGTGTGGAGCGAGTGCATCATCTGACCAGTTTCTGAATATATTTTTTTCTTTTATAAATATGTACAAATCAATGAACAGGCACTTGAAATGTCTTTGGTTGGAATAACCCAACATTGCCAGATAACATATTCACAGAGTGTTCAGATACAGGCCGGGCTCAGCAGGCAACGATTGTGGTTCTTTCGGTCACTCACAGGACTAGGCCTCAGACAAAGCCACCTGGAATAGAGCACAGGCAAAGGGGACTGGTGAGCACGGGGAAGCAGGCAGGGCCTCAGATCCCTTCACCCTTACAGACTCTGCTGGTCAGTCTGTGAGGACCCTTCCTCATTCATTTACTGCACTTTACTCCCCTTGATACACTCTCCATCCTAGGCAGACTGGCCCACCTCCTATTTGCTGTACACAAGATTACATCTCCTGTCCCTATGCCTTTACCCAGGCTGTACCTCCTGCCAGGTGTGCACTTCTCCCTCCCTCCCCTCCCCTCTGGAGAATCCCTAGCTTCCTTCGTGGTTCATCTCAGGGGCTACCTCCCACAAGAGGTCTATCCTGATGCTCCTGAATTGTTAACGACCCCCTTCCCTACCAAAACCAATATTTTTGTATTTATTATTATATCATGTTTATATATAATATGTTAGATTTATTGCTATATTTCCTTATCTGTATATAGGCTGAATCTCCCTAATAGAATGTGAGTTTCCTGAAGGTAAGGATGGTCTCCTTCACTGCTTAGTATAACGCCTAGCATATAAACATGTGCCAATGAATGCATTCTGAGATGTGCCACAAGGATCAGCCAGTAAGGAAATGTTAAGGAGGGGGTGAGATGGAATCTGGCAGCCAGGACACCCGTCCTCGTACGGACAGAGCTGCCCAAGCTGGCTGTGGGCTCTAAACCTTCGCCGGGCCCTTCTCTTCTCCTGGTGCCTGCTCAGGCCAACAGAACAGGTGAGGAGAAAGCTGAGGAGGGGGCACTCCTCGAGTAATTCCCGTGGCCACAACTTTAAAGTCAAGAGTCAACTTTCAAACCCACACAGGGAAGATTCTAGGCAGGGGCCACTATGAAAGGACAAGAAAAAAATCTGTTGCTGCTTTTCAAAGGAAAAGTGCTGGACAAAAGACACGAAGGGATGAAGGAACTGAGGTGTTTTGCTAATGGAAGAGAGAGCTTTCCTCTTAAGTTTGTTCATTTATCTTCAGGGTAGGCCGCAGAGGTGAAACTGCCCAAGTGGCCTAGGAGGCGGGGAAGGCAGCTTCTCCTGGGCTGACGGCCACCTCCCATCTTCCTGCTCACCTTTTCTGGGCAGAATTCGGAATTGTTCTGTCGAAGTTTGCTGGGTCTGCCCTTGATGACGGCATAGCAGAACATTGTAATCACCATCACAAAGAGGAAGTAGCTGGTGTGCATAAGATGTAGGTTTATCAAGGACCGGTCATCCTGCACAAAGGGAAAGGGAAAACCAACCTGTAGCAGTGGGCAGGGCGGCCAGAGCCCTCAATCTCTCAGAAGGGGGCCAGGCTTTCTGGTGTCACAGACCCCTGGGAGCCCTTCTCAGAAAGCATGAGATTAATTGGCATGAGATTATAAGAGAAACCAATTATATTAAAATAGTTACCAAAATGTTTTTTAAAAACAAGTTTAGGGACCCTAGGTTAAAGAGCCCCCATGTTCTGTGTGTTTACGTGGGAGGAGTTTTCTATTTCTGAATTCCACAAAACCAAAGTTTGGAAGAGTGAAACCAGAAACTGAACCTCCCTCTGAAAGCCTCCCTGCCCTTCCCAGCATCTCCAACCTGTGTGTACCCCACCCCTACCCTGTCCCACTCCTCCTTCCTGGCTATTTCTTCACTCCACCCTCCACAAAAAAGGTGGCTCCTGTTCTCATGCTCCTCCTTCTTCCCGGAAAGTCAGCCCATTCTTCAAGCCACAACCCACCCCCAGTCCAGCCTCCCTCAGCCATGGTCTGCCTCCCACCTGCTTCCTGTGTGGGGCGTGCCCCATGGTCCTGTCAGGAGTACAGGGGGCTGGCGGCTCCTCAGAGCCTGGTCTGGGGAACTTCTGTGTCACCAAAGCCTACAGAAGCACACCTGGCTCTCACACATGTAAATGCCATGCATGTCTGGGAAGATGCAACACAACAGACCGTTGGCCCCAGTGGAATGTGGTGAGGAGGCCACGGACGCAAAGCTGGCTGCCGCTGCCTCCTCAAAGGCCAGGGTTCTGTGGCAATGGTCAGAACCTACATTTGGCTCAAGGTTAAAAACATTTTCTTTTAATATGAAAACTGGTTCTGAGGCTTGGTGGTGAAAGGAGGTGTGAAATCCAGTCCCTTCCAAATGATGGTGTGGACTGATGTGCTCGTGTGTCAGCAAGCACTGTGACTAAGTCTTCTGTTATCCACCAAAATGGTCTCCTTCTCCCCTTCTCTACGGCATACACAATAATTCCCTAATTATACATTTTAAGTGTCTGGGACAAAAGCCTTTGGACTTTGGCCTGTTAAAGTGGCACCATTTTGATGTTTTTTTCCAAGGCTCCCTGATTAAACTGACACATAAGCAGAAAAAAACGTACAAAGCATCCGGCTGTGTGCCAACCAACTCCCACCTCTTAGTAATGTGCATGGGACAAGGGGAGAACCACAATGTCTTCAATGCAGAAGCTAAAGAAAGGAGATGTTGGCCCAACACAAGGAGAAACCTCCCAAGAATCAGGTCTACAAAAAGTGCTTTGGGGGCTGGAGAGGGCTTCAGGGGAAGGTGGGATGAGTCCTCATTGGTCCTGTCCAAGGACCTTCCAACTTGGTGATTCTGTGATAATCCAGGATTCGATAGTTAGAATAACCTGGAGGTTGTTGAAAACAGCCTGCAACCGCTCAAGTGGGTTCTCCGGCTCCCGCCTTTCACCCAACCCAAAACCTTGTTACCCTCAAGATGCAGCCAAGCTCATGCCCCACATCCACCAGGAGGCGCTTCCCTGAGCCCTCCAGCCCAGCGAGCTCATCTCTCTCTGTGCTCCTATGGGTCTGGTCTACACCATTCTATGTACTGGGCTGTGGGGCTGCCTTATCAGTCCCTGACAGTGTTAAGCACGCAGCAGGTACTCAGGAAGTTGGAAAGAAATCAAAAGAACAAAACCAAAGCTTTCTGGCCTGAAACAGCTCGTTATTTCTGACCCCTGATGCCTGCAACTTCCCAGCGAGTGCCTCAGTGGAAAGAAATCCCCCAAGGAGACAGAACCATAAGCTGCCTCTAAAAGATGGACGGGACGAGGGAGGCTTTTGTCACTTACGTCTGGCACGATGACGGTAAGCTTGGGGTTTAAAGTGTGGTAGACCTTCCCGATGGCCCCTTTGTAACACCAGAAAGGATTATAATCTTGGGCATATTTCGTATTCGCGTCCCTGGCGGTGGTGAAGACTTTGTACCAAAGTGTGGCATTGCTGTAATTCTCAGGAATGCAATGTGGCGGTTGTCTGGGGGAAGAAGAAAACCACCACCTGCACCAATCATTCTCCAGATGCCCGCCCCACAGGGAGCCTTTCCTCTGCAGTGAGGGTCACTGCCCGCACACAGGACCTGAAGGGCAGGTGGACAAGGGACGGTGGTTTCTGTGGGATACAAACCACCCCATCTGGCAGACAGGGAAATACATCCTACAGTCTCAGGATCCTGAGCAGCTACTCTGGCTTCCTTAGCAGAAAACCTGATGGCCCCGATCCCTGCCACATGTGACATGGCCCAAGGGGGCCACTATGGACTCCTTGGTGCCCAGTTTTCTCGGACTAAGCTTTCATGGCAAATGGCAATTCTGCCTAGCCAACTCCCCGAACAGCTAGTAAATCCAATGCCAGAGGAGTACGCAGTATTGGATCTTGTAGGTCAGAGACCCTGAAATGACTCTCCGCCCCGTTTTCTAATCTATCTTACGGTGTCAGGGGGCAGTGGAGGGCCCATCCAGGGCCCCACTTGTCTGCCAAGTGGCATCATAGAAAGAGTGCCAGCTCAGCCTGAGGCCTGAGCTCACCCTGAACTAACTGGGTGACCTTGGCTAAGCTCCTTTGCTTCCTTGGGATTTCACGAGAAAAAGAACATGCTTTCTCTGGTCTTTGCTAAGGGCTCCAAGGGTCTGGGATGCTAAAGAGTCACAGAATCCTAACATTACAGCCTGGAAGGGTCCATAAAGGTCACCTAGTCACAGACTCACAGCTTAGAGCTGGAGGGACCTCAGAGGCTGCTGAGTCCGACCCCCTTGTGTCACAGGAGAGGAAAATGAGGCCCGGAGAGGAGAAATGGCCTGCTTGGAATCATACAGCTGAGATTTGAACCCAGGCCCTCCAATGCCAAGCCCAGGGTTCTTCCCACTGCCCCGGTCCCACATCCTCCATCAGTGCATAGGAAAGCACAGCTGACTTGGCTGGAATCACTAAAACCAAAGGTCTGTCAGAAGCAATGGTCACCCCAGTCCCGGGGGGAGAGAAGGCTCAGGCCCCGGTCTGGCCTCCTGTGTCTCTGCCACGCCGGGTATTCACGAATGCCGATCCACATGGGATCTACCATTGGCACCTTCACTTCTGGGCAGGTTTCAGCCTCAGTTATTGCTAGAGGCTCCACTGAGAGGCCTCAGAATTAATCCTCCTCTGCTTAAAGGACCTTCCAAGAGAGCTGATTTCAGTGAGATGCTCTCTTGGCCTCTCAGACACTAACACCAGGCACCCTGTGCACGTGTAATCTGTGTTTTCTGTACAGAACAGAGCAATGAGACCCGAGAGCCGTCCTGCACCCTGACCAGTCAGGGATGTACTTACACGGTAACAGGAAACACGGTGGTGGTGGCTGTGACGGTCATACAGGCAGTGAAGACCACCTGCTCACAGTGACCATGGAGAACACAGTCGTCGGAGTTCCAAGCCGCAGGCAGGGTGAAAGTAATATTGATCTCCTCATGGGCTTCTCGACCTGGGAAAAGAAAACAACCTGAGTGAGGGAAGGAAGAAATCCTCGCAGCTGACTTCTCTGCCCCGCCCCAAGGCATAAGCACACACAAAGTCCCCCAGACCCCTGCAGAGCGAGTACCCGAGGTTTGAAGAACATATCAGAACTTACAAAACAAAGAGAAAGTAAGCAGGAAGCGTCTGCTTAACTGGGAACCACAGAAAGGTGAATGGATCTGAGTTCCTGGTCTGTCGGGGTCTGAGAAGTCCAGAGCTCAGGCAAAGGGAAAGGGCCTGCCTGCTGAGAGGGAGGCAGGCCCAGAAGGAGATGCTTGCACCCGAGAGATCCAGGAGGCAACTGCAATGCTCCAAAGCTTAATCATCAGGGTTGGCCACAGACGGAGAGTTCCACAATTCCCCAATCCTCCCAGGGAGTGCTCCCCAGGCTGTTTTAGCCCCCACAACTGGGGTTCTGGAGCACTAACAGCACTTGCCCCGTGTGTTGAGTCTTGCCTGATCTCATAAGGTCCTTGAGGACAGGAGCTAGGTCTCACACGTCTCCAAGTCACCCCGACAATGCTGACTAATCATAAACCTACACCACATATGGGGCCCCAGGAACACAAAGAGAAAAAAAAGGAGCCCTCAAAGATGTTAGTCTTTTGGGGGAAACAACTGACATATGTCTATTTATAAGTAGGTAAAAATGCACACACAATGAACACAGGGATGTTTTGGGAGGAGGGGCATCACTAGCTAAAGAGACTCTGGAAAAAAGGAGGCTAAGGGGAGGGAGAGCACTGGAGATATGGGGGATCATGAAGAAGGCAATCTGGCCAGACCAGAGAGTGTGTGAAGGGAAGTCAGCTATGGTCAGGTGGGAAAGATAGGCTAGCGTCCAGTTTTGTAGGGACCTCAAGGCCAAAAGTAGAAATTTATATCTGACCCTAGGGGTAATAGGTAGTGACTGGAATTTACTGCTGAACACACAGCAGACTTAAAAGGCTATTAGGGCCAGGACTGAATGGACATCCGAGAGACAAGGCTTGAATCCAAATCAGAGTCTGGCAGCTTAAGGATGCCCTTCTGGTGGGCTGTATCAGCCCTGTGCTGTCTGCTGCCTATGGGAAAATGGAGAAGAGTGAAGGTTTAGGAAAGAGATGGTCTCCAGCATACCTGAAAGCCCAATCTGGTGGCCCAAAATGGTGGAATACAGGTGTGTGACATTGCGGGAGTACCCTCCAAAGGGCCTCAGTGGGTCCAAGGTTAGAGTGATGGCAACAGAAATGTTTGTGGGGCCAGAGTCCTCAAGGGCCTGAGGTGCCTGGGTGGCAGAGCGGGCCTGCCCACTGGTCACCGCAGTCTCGGAGGTGGCACTGTCGTTCACAAGGTGCTTTAAGGTTTCATTCTCCGAAACGCACAGGTCCAGGTCATTAAACCTCAGAAGGAAAGTGTTCCAGTCCTTAAACAAAGAACAAAGCCATGAAACACCCTGAGTGTGAGAAGCCTGATTCTCCCCTCCAATGAAGCCTCAGCCAGTCCCTCAATGGTCCCAAAGTGTAGGCCTGATTCTAAGCTAGAAAAGCCTGACAACAGGCCTGAAGACCAGTCCGGCTAAGCTCAGTGAGACCCATCCATGCCAATGACTGGACGATGAAAGGGCTGTGGTCTACACTGACCATGAGAAATTGTCCATATTGATGAGATCACAGGTCTTTCCAAGTGAAACCATTATTACTTTTTGTCTGCAGGGCAGCTGTAACTTTTTCAAAACACTTTCATGTTTATGATCTCAGAAGCAAGTAATGCTTTCCTTGCATGGAGTGTTTGTTAAGTAAGCTTGGGAGCTAAGCCATAACCACCTGGTGTCCCACAGGACAGCAGAAAGGGCTCTGGTTTTGAGTCCAGGAGTAAAAACTACACGTCATCCTTAGTCATGAAGAGCCCAGTCAGACAAAGGTGATACAAAAACTCCCAAAGCTGTGCCTTTAAATTCTTATAAATAATTTCAACTCAATTTATAGTGAAAAGCAATTCCTCCTCAAAGTCTTCTTCCTCCCCACAATCCTCAGTGAACACCAATATTTGTTATCTGGGCCTATCTCTCTCTCCTCCCCACAGTGGACTCTGGACTTCATCCTGAAAAAGGAAGTCAGCTTTCAAATATCAGATGAAGACAAGCAGTTCCAGGCATCTTCTAACATCTATGAGTTGTAATGATTTCAGATCTTGAGGGCTTTCCAAATACATGGGCGACAGGTCACATCAAGGCTTAACTCAGAAACAATTTTGAAAATAACAAACCCTACGTGAATCTTAGCGGAAGCACAAAGCTGACCTCCAAGTACTTCCTCTGACACTTCTCATTCAGTTTGCTTTCTATCTCCTGAGTGGCACTAACTTATCAAAAGCTGCTTGCTCTCCCTTAAGCCACAAGGAAGGTGCATTCCACTTTCTTACTGTTTTCAGTGCAATGTCAGTGACTGGATCTTGGATCTGATGAAAGTGGCTCTATTTAGGTCCGACTGCCCCCAAGAATGTACCAGTGGGACTGACTGTGAAAGCTCCCAACTTACCCTGCCACCCCACCTCTTAAACAGTGCCTTGAACACACTAGCCACTTAATAAATGCTGGTTGAACTAAACTGAAATGATGAAGAAATGATGCCTCTGGAATACCTGGGTACATATCTACAACTGAAAATGGGTAAAGCCTTGGAATTCCCTTCCCACTGAACCTGCCTATGCACCAACGGCCACTCAGAACCAACTCTGAAAGTGAAAGCTCATAGCTAATTGTAGATTCCCCCAGGGAAGTTTCTCCAGGCTGTAAGTGATCCAGATCCAGTGGGTCTCATCCTTCCCCAAAAGGTTGATCACCTTTTGGTCAAGGTCACTGTCTGTTAGCACTTCCCAGCCCAGGGGAGGAAGAAGGACAGCTCAAACTAGCTAATGGTGCTTCTTAAAAGCATGCTGGTAAAAGGTTTCATGTGCATAGGCTGAAACAATTTTGATTGAAACAAATTACAGAGGATGGCTTTATCTGGCCTCTTTCTGTTCCTGAAGACCATCAACACTTACAAGTTGATTGTAATACAGACTGCAGAATCTCATTAGGCACAGGGAAGATTCAGGATCTCAACAATACAATGAACCAACAGGTTCAAGAACTAGGATCTTTACATTTTACATCCCTTTTCAAATGAAGAACATAGAACTTAAGAGAAAAGATGTTGTCTTAAGACTGGTTTTTAAAGGAAACTGAGGCAGACTTGTTTACATACACTAAAAAGCACCTTCCAAGTCACTCTGTCAGAAAGCTGTATCCAGTATAAATTATGAGGTATAAAACAATAAATAAATGTATTGCAAGTTGACTTTATTTTAAAAATCATTTAACTTAGAAAACTCCAGAGGCTCCTTAGTGTGTGGTATTTAAAAGTTGGTTTGAAATGTGTAATAAGTCTTTTCTTTCTTTTTTTTTTGGAAATAAGCCTATTCTAAAACCTCTGTACAGGCTGGATGGAAGAAGGCAAGGAATCTAGAGTCAAAGACCTGGGTTTGAATTCTAGTTCAGATACTGGGCATGACCCTGAGCAAGTAATATGACTTCACTGGATCTAAGTTTCTCTATCTGTTTAAAAAAAAAAGTGTGGGGGGGTGGGGGTGGGGAAGGTTCTCATCCACTAAGAAAGTAAACAGAGTCAGTAGGGTGATAGCACAACAGCCCTTCTGCCTTGTAATCCTCAAACAAGGTAAAATGGCCTTAATTTTCTCAATCTGCCTTAACCCAAGGAATGCCAAGACTGGAGGTCCAAGCCCCGCCCTCTTGACATCCCAGATCCGAACACTGAGCGGAACTTGCTTAAGGCTACAAACAATCTCTACTGAACACAGACGTGGGGAGGAGAAGAACAGGTGCAATTCAGTCAGTGAAAGAACCTCCCTCAGGAAAACGCCCTCCACCAATACAGACTAGTTGGGATCCTGTCATATAGTTTAAGACTCTCCATTGGGGAATGAAGAGAGGGGTTTCCTGGGGCTGCAAAGTTGAAGAATGTCAGGCAAAGGCCTTTTGACTTCACTGCTGGCCTGTCACCAAAACTATATCGTATGGGTTCAATTAGCTATCCTTAAGCTAGCAGAATAAACCAAGATCTTTGGTAAAGGGGCATATAATACTTAAAGAGTTTTTTGGTAAGGAGAAAAGAAGAGGGAAGCTTTTGCTGTTGTACACTGAAAATAAGACCTTCTCTAGGAAAAAAGTCCAAATTAAGACATGGCATTCAAAGAGGCTGTCAATGCTTCTTCCTGGCCCACAAAGCCCATAAAGCCAAGTAAAAAAGAATCTAGAGTATTCTCTTACCTCTGCCATTTCTGGTGACTTGATCTCCTTTATTTTAAAGAAATAGCCTAGGGTCAAGAAAGCGATGGCCATGGCACTCACACTGACCATGAAGACAACAAGCGGAGGACGGCTGCTGATGTGAGCCTTCAGATTCTCCAAGGGACTGATGTTAAACATTATTCTCATTCGTTCCACCTGAAGGGAGCACAGTAGATAAAAGAAAAGACTTTTAAAAAATCAAACCATTTCCAAAAGTCATTTTATCTCCTTCTGAAAAAGCTCCTCATTACCCAGACTGAGAAACGTGACCAACTCACTGGCGTGATACAAAATGCACAGCAACATGAATTAAACATTTTAAAAAGAAGAGGTATCTCATTTCCTTCACCACCACAAAAATAATTATTCTAGTGGTGAAAATACAGGTCGCACTTTAGTGCAAAGTCTGGTTGGTGTAAAACCTAATTGACTGGCATGGTGCGATGGTGAGGATCCTGGGGGCAAGGCCCCACCTCGCTGCCACGCCCGTTGGGGGAAGCTTTTTATTTCTCCTGGTCTTGGTCTCCATATCTTGAAATGAGGTTGTGCTAAATGACCTCTAAGGGCCCTATGGCTTTAAATATATGACCACTGGCCTATAAATCCATGCCATTTTTCTCTGCGTGTGATATCTATTTCTCTACAGCATCTCTATAGCTATCTATCCACAAGGATTTTTTTTTCTTTCAAAAAGCTTTCTCTTTGGAGGGAAGGAGAGGCTGGCCTCTATTTAGATAAATGAGCCAAGTTGTTCACTTGGGAGTGTTCATATAAAGAGCCCAAACTTAAGCAGCAACTCGAGCCCCCAAAGTACATACAATATGCTGTCAACTGGACAAGAGGACACAGATAGTGTGAGTTTCCATTAAAGGAAACTAAATAGTGTATTCTTACTACCCTGATACAACCCCATGGGGAGAGAGATGGAAGGTCAGCCAACTGGTGCACTTTAAGTCTAGAGAGAGGGAAAAAAAGACATTTAATGAAGACAGAAAGCTCTATCCTCTACCTAATGTCTGACAACTGTTGTGTCCTTGACAGTAGTGAAGGACTGAAAATATGTATCTTCTCATACTCGCGCACACACACACACACACACACACACACACACACACACACACACACACACAGAGCGCAGATACTCAAGCTCTCTCCCCTCCCCCCTTCTCCTCTCCCTCCTCTTTCCTCCTCTCTCTCTCTCATCCCCTCATCACCATAAGCCCTTCCTGAAGGGATACTGCTCACTCTCATGAAATCAAAAGTCCAAATCAGAAGGCCTGGGTTTTCTGGGTCTGGAGATGAAGAGAGTTCTGCCAGAAGGCCTACAAACCAAGCTTAGGACAAGACTGCAGGCGGTTCACTCATATTGCATGGGCAGGAGAGGATGAAGGGCTACACAACGACCATTCCTGTTGGTGGACTGAGGTGTCAAAGTCCTGCTCTCCAAATTCCAAGACCCATGCCAGGTGACCAAACCGTGCTGACTGACGAGGAGAAGATACATCAGTTGCAGACAACAGCCTTGATGGGTCTTCAGCAGGATTCAAACCTCTCCAGAAAGAGAGTCTTCCAGTTATGTGGCTTCGCTCCCGGCATGCTTCAGAGTATCACCCTAGGTCAAAGATGGGCACTGACAAGCTATAACCAAATGTTCTGCACCTTCCTACTCTCCCTCCCATCTCAAAACCTCAGTCACCCTGAATTCCTTCCTCCTTCCCTCCTCCAGCCTCTGAAATCTCTCTTCCATCTAGGTATTTCTTCTTCCTTTTCGTTTCTGGGTTCGCCATCCTCACCATGGCCTCAGCTCCTACTGTGACTACTGCAATAAACTCCGGAGGGGTGGACCTTTTCTCATGCTCTGGTCTATCTGATATGTCGCTGCCATGATTAGCTGGGGCACAAGATTGTGACAGAATACTATTATACCATAAGAAATAATGAGCAGGGTAATTTCAGAAAAATCCAGAAAGACCTACATGAACCGATACAAAGTGAAGTGAGCAGAACCAGGACAAGAGTGTATGCAGCAACCATAATACTGTATAATGAACAGCTGCGATGACTTAGCTCCTCTCAGCAATACAAAGATCCAAGACAATTCCACAGGACTCCTGATGCCATTATCCACCTCCTGAGAAATCACGGATGGAGTCTGAACGCAGACTGAAGTGTATCATTTTTCCACTTTGTTTATTTTGTGGGGTTTTTTGTGGTCTTCATTTCCTTTCACACGACTAATATAGAAATATGCTTTGAATGACTGAACATGTATGACCTGTATCAAACTGCTGTCTCAGGGAAGGGAAGAGGAAGGGTCAGGGGGAGAGAATTTGGACTCAAAATTTTCAAAAACTAATGTTAAAAATTGTTTCTACATGTAATTGGAAATAAGAATAAACATTTTTAAAAATAAGGCAACAGATATGTGAGGAGGAGGCGAAGGTTAATAAGCAAGCAAGAGAGGTTGGACTAAGAAAATAGTTTAGCTGGTAACTGGTAAGGGAAGCACTGAATTCATTCATCCAACCTATACCTGAGTGCTTTTCCGTGTAAAACTCTATCAGGCACTGAAAGGGTCACAAAGCTTATTCTTGCCTTCAAGGTTATCACTCAGGCCCATCACTAAGTTAAATGCCCACAACATCCCACTCACCGATCAGAACCAATCCCCAACACCAAGCCTTCACTGTGCTAAGAAAAGCCAACCATGCCGCGCTCCGCCATATGAGAGCAATCTGCACTATTTATGTGGGACTTTTTTTCCCTTTCCTGTTCATCTCTTTGGGATGCCCAGGCAGGACTATCATTTGATACTCTACTTACAAAATTTCACCATTACTTGGTAGCCACTGATGGCACAGCACAGAGATGCTTAGAATTTTCTTGAATGAGGGTCTATAAAAGTAATGTAACTTAGCAGCCACACAACATAGTGGAGAGAGCTTGGGCCTGGAGGCAAGAAAATCTGGGTTCAAATCCCAACTTAGCTACTTACCAGCTGTATGACCCTGGGCAAGTCTCTTGACTCCTTATCTCAAAAATGAGGGGTTGGCCTACGTGGCCTCTAAGAGCCTTCTAACTCTATGAGAAGAGGTGAGAAAGGCCCTTCCTTCCTTCCTTCACCGATGGAGGACTGTGCATGTGCAATATTCCCATCACAGGCTGCTAGATGCTGGGTTTTCTGAACTTTTCTTTCTTTTTTTGGTTTTTGTTACAAGGCCTGGATAGGGGAGGAGAGGCGGATTTAGACATTTTGATGACGCAAAAACAAAAAGCACCAAAACTTTTTTTAAACAGAAAATTTTTTTTTAAATAAACACCAACATTCTGGGCAGCACCAGGCCTGGAGTCAGGAGGACCTGAATTCAAATCGGGCCTCAGACACTTAAAACACAGACAAAACTAGCCATGTGACCTTGGGCAAATCACTCAACCCCAACTGCCCTAACTTTTCCCCTCCAAACAGCAAAACAACAACAACATTCTCTTGACTCTAATCAGAAAACTAAAGTTAGGATTTATGACACTGAGAGGAAGCAGGTCTAGAAGTGATTTTGGAGGCTACAGGGCCTAGCTGTAGGTGGAAGCCAGCCTGAAGTCAGCTGATATGGAACAGGGAGCAGAAAAGAGGCAGAGAAGATAAGGCCACCCCCAAAGGGCCGGCTCTCCCCAAACAAAGGGGCCCTGCCCCTTTCCCTAATGGACGCAGGGCCAGAGGCCCTCATCTGTATGTAAATATGAGGCAGGAAGTTCACCACCTGGAAACCGTGATCATGAGTTATCTCAGTACCAAAAAAACAACAGAAAAAAATTTTTTGCATCATTTCCAGTTTTTTACTTTTGTACACATGAAACATTCCTTCTGTCTTTAACCTCCTCAGGGTATATGCCCAGTAGTGCTTCTAACAAACTGTATGACCCTGGGTAAGTCAGCTCACCACCATGACTCTATTTCCTCCTCTATAAAAGGAGAAGTTCAGTGAGATGATCTCTGAACTCTCCTCCAAGTGCAACACTCTACAAACTAACAGCTGCCAGTCAGATTTAGGGGGGCTTCCTAAAGTAGCCATTTACTGCCATTAGGGAACATGTCAACATGTGACACCAAGTTTTAGACAAAATGAAGTAAGAGCTAGACCAGCTTTTTCACAGACTAAAAGCTAATAAACATATCCTGGAAGCATCAAATTCTAATGTTTCCTTAAATAAGCTTTTTCCCTCTGCAGGGTCCTAACCAAGGAATTACTCTGATCTCTGCCTTGGCAAGGGAAGCCTTGATAGAGGACAGAGATGACCTGGGGGCTGTGGGTGAGCTTTCTTCTTCCGGGGGAGGAGAGGGGATCTGGGGGAGAGAAACACTCCAAAAACACAACACAATTTTTCAAAAAGAAAAAAATTCAAATGAAACTGACTTGATCAAGGCATCTTCTGCTTCAAGGAAAGGTTCTTCTTGTGTCTTGATCCCTTAATCAAGGAGAAAAGACAGAAGGCAACAACAAAGAAATAATGCCAGGAGGATGTCAGGTGGATCACACCTTCTCAACTGGTCTGGGCGGTGAGGTTTCCTAGAATTCTGGGCTCCTTTCTTACAAAGGAGGTTCACAATGGATGCTAAGAAATCATGGCATCTTAAAGTTTATGTTCCACGAGGTGCCTAGAATATCATGTCAACCTGATAAAAAGCAAGAGGCAAATGGAAATCAGGTAACTAAGGGATGAAGCCAGGGCTGACTTAGAGCTACAGGCCCCTCAGTCCCACCTGCCTGAATGGTAAGAACTCAACAAGTCAACAAGTGTGTGGAAAGCCAAGAAGCTCATCTCCTCCCCTCCCCCCTCCCCCCAGGATGCTTCCTGAGGGATCAATTCAGTTCATTTCCTTCACTAACAAGGAGGGGGCAGAAAAGGAAGGAAGCACAAGCCTGGGTCATGATCTCTGACATACTGGGTCTGTAAGAGAGACGGGGGGGGGGGGGGAAGGGGACTCTGAAGCAGCCCCAGCACGATTCAGAATTTCCTGATTACTCACGGCACTTCACCAGCGGCTCCCCATGCTGCCCATCGGCCTCACAGCAGATGGCAAACATCTGCCAGCAGCCGGGCAAGTGGGACGTTGGCATCTCAATCCCAGCACTAAGGACGGGACCTCTCACATTCTTGGATCACTTATCTGGAACTGGAAAGAATCTCTAGCTATCTAGGCTAACCCAATGCAGTCAGAAATAAATGGGATGTACGAGCAAAGTGTCAATAAAACTCTAAATCTATTGGGCCCAATGAGGGTGTCCCTTCACCTTCTGCTTTGTTAGAGCAGACAGAAGGCAGAAGCTTTAAGGTTAATTCCAGAAACACTATAAACTCTCATGTGGTGCCTTGGACCCAAAGTTATTATTCTGTTCTGTATCAATTAACAGTATATGCACTCTGAAAGGCAGTGTGATACTGGCACCTGAGGGGGCTGGTCTTAGAGCCTACAAGGACTGAACTCTGGGTCTGCCTAGTCACTCTTGCTGTAATTAATCCTGGACAGGTCACCTGACTTCCCCCTCCCGGCAAAGGCGATGTCATCTGTTCCACAGGGGCCGACATGCTCTCCCCAAGGATCTCCCCTCCTAGTCCAGACCCCACATTCATACCTGAGGACACACTTTCTACCTTCAAGACCTGGTGTGGTGGCTTTTGATGGTGTCTGTAGCCACCTGTAGGTGAGACTGGCCACAAGGCCCATTATGACGTAATGAAGCCCTTGTTTCACCCCCACTATAATGGGAAACTCAGCTATGAATCCCATATTCCACATGGGAGTTTCTTCTCCAGGAGCCTAACTGATAATCCAGTCTCTGGCAGGGTCCTAGCAAGAAGAGAGCTCTTGTAGCCAGTGACCAGTCCAAGTGCTTCTGAAACAAGCCAGTGAAGGTCCTGCCACAGTACAGGCCCAGTCATCAAATAACGCTCACTGGTCAGATCCTCGTGCCCAGAAGGCAAGAGCTGTCAGGCTTGGGGCAGACTGTGTATTCAATTGGGGCTGTCCAATGTTTAGCATAGCTCCAAGTGCACCAGAGAACACCAGACCCGCAATACATTTCTACTGCCCACCCTCCCCTCAAATGACATCATTCCCAGCACACCAACGAAAAAGCTCAGTTCCCAAAAAGCAAAGGGAGTGGGTTTGGAGACCCTGTAGCTGGCTGGTGCCAAAGCCAGGACTCAAACCCATCTCAGAGTCTCCCTTCGTACTCTCAGGGAGGAACAGGGATGCTCCTGGAAGGTTCCCAGAGGGCTGCTGGCCAGCATGAGCTATCCAATGTACCCATTCCAACACTCCTGTGAGGGCACAAGAGCCTTGTCTCCTGCCAGAAACGTTATGGAGCAGAAAATGAAGAAGACATGATATGTTACCATGAGCAAAGTCAAGCGCTCAAAAATGGGATCAATCAACACCCAGTGGAAAGAAAGCTAGACTCAGCCTCTGAGGACCTGGGCACAAATCTTGCTCAAGCCCCTGCAGGTCTCTGGAGGCTTCTCCTCCCCAGAAGGGGGGGAGACAACCTGAGGCCCGTTCCAGTTCTCATTCTGGAATCCCACGATTCTAGTGAATGGGCACCTACAATGTAACTGGAACTTTGCAAGGTACCGTAGGGTACTAAAGAAACACAAAACATCGTCTCTGCCCGTGAGGAGTTTACAATCTATTTGGAGAAACAAGAAAACAGCACCCTCCAAACCCCTGATAAACAATATTGTACACAGACAAAGGAGTGATTAGAATTAAACAGGATGACAGCCAAGAAAAGAATGTACAGTGAAGGTGACCGGTGCCCAAAGGGTTAGAGGAGAGAACAACAATGTAGCAGCAGGGCCTGCCATAGAGAGCTTCACAGAAAGGGGGGCTTTGCTGAATCCTGAAAACCCAGAGAGACTGAGATGACTGGGGAGAAGGGAGAAGATATCTCAGCCAAGGACTTGGGAAAGAATGGGGGGAAGGAGCAAGAACGAAGGCCACGGGGCAGGAGTAAACACCACGCAGGCATGGGACAGACAGCAAGGAGACCACCCTGACAACAAGGACGGGGCTGGAGAGGATGCGATGAAGGATGCAGGCTATGTGCAGGGAGGGGGCGGAGAGCATCTGAAGTCAGCAAGATGAGTTTAACATTCACAGGATCCTTAGATTATAGATTTAAAGCTGGAAGTAAGTGACCTCAGAGGAAGTCCAGCACAACCCCCTTGGTTTACAGATAAGGAAACAGAGTCAGGGGGAGTGACTAGCCCAGGGTCACTTAGCCCATCAGTGTCTATGGCTGGAATAATCCAAGTGTGGGGTGAGAAGGGCCCAGCTTGGGAGGGTTGCAGTGAAAATGAAGACATTTCAAAGGAAGGATGGATGATGCCATTATAACAGGTGGATGTGAAACATGGAAAGGAATGAAGGGTCACGGAAGACTCCGACGGCTGAGCATGGGAGCTAGAATGAAGCTGATACTGGCAGAGGGTGGGAAGGAGGGGGCAAGGAGAGGACAGGGCATTCAGAAGGGGAGGGGTCCTTAGGAACAAAATGATCACCTGCTTCTGGGGGTAGACATCCAGGGACATGGCTGAACATGAAGCTCAGAATTAGCATTTTAAAAGATGGGCATGTACTGGGAAAGGCAGCAAGGACAGGGACAAAGGGCAAACAGGTGGGTGATAAAGTCTCCTAAGAATGTGGTTTCCATCTGTCCAGCCATTCCAGGAAAGCAATTCTATTATGCCAAAGTCAGTAAATGTCTACGCTTGTCAACCCAAAGATTCCAGTCCTTCCTGGCCATTTCCACCTGAGGGACTGTGGGCTGGGTCACTAGGACCAGAGTTCTCATCTCATCCTCCCTAGAACAAAGGCCATTTCCAAACTCCTCTCCCAGCTCGGGCTCTAGCTCCCCTTCAGTATCCCCAGGGCTTAGCACAGTGCCTGGCACAGTCAGTGATTAATAAGAGCTTTTTTATTCTTTAGTCCATTCACTTAAATACCACCAGGGAGGTCAATAATGACCCCAAA
The DNA here is from genome assembly GCA_028627135.1 of Pseudochirops cupreus. NCBI lineage: Eukaryota > Metazoa > Chordata > Mammalia > Diprotodontia > Pseudocheiridae > Pseudochirops > Pseudochirops cupreus. Next base: position 372,758,581 of record CM053584.1, read on the forward strand.
GGCCACCCCACCACCACCATAATATTCTATGTGGCACGTTTTTGTGGTAGAAAAAGTAAGATGCCCATTGTCTGGAGAAGGAGGAGACAAGCACCCACGCAGTCCCCACTCTGTGCCAGGCACTACGGGAAGCGCTTTACAAGCATCATCTCACTCGATCTTCACAACAACCGTGGGGGGTCAGTGCTGTCACAGGCCACATTTTACAGAGAAAACCTGAGGTGTGAGTTGCACAAGGTCACACAGCTAGTAAGTGGCTGAGACCAGATCTGAACTCAGGGCTTCCCGACTCCAGGCCTAGTGCTCAATCCTTGTGTGACCAGACGCCTATGCCACACTGTGATGTGATGCGTGGATGTCACTGCACTGCACAGAACCATAAACAGAATGAATACAGAGGAGTATGGATACAAAGTGAATTGAGGAGGACCAGGCAGACAAGATGTGATGGCTATGCCAGCCCAGCGCCAGCCCAGCACAAGCCAGAGAACACCCACCCCTCCTGCTAGGCTTTCCAGGAAGGGTGGGGCTTGGAGCTACACTGGAAAATGTAGATGATGTCACAACAAAAGATATCAATGAAATGCCACTTAAATAGAGAATGCTGGTTCAGGATGGGCCCACAAAAAAGACAAAGCTGGCTCTAAGTGCTTGGACCCAGCAATCCACAACTGGGCAGACACACCACGAAAAGTCAAAATAGAAAAACACAGGTCCAACATATGCCAAAGCATCCGCAGTGGGGCTCTTCCCAGGAGAAAAGAGGAGGGGAAAGCAGATGCCCATTGACTAGTGTGTCCATTCAGTAAGAAAGGACAATCACGAGGAACATGCAAGACACTAACATTGGATCACAAATGGATACAAGGACTCAACAACGTAAATGAACAGACACAAGGAGGGAAAGCCAAGGGAACCTAGAGCCCTCCTTTGGCAGAGTTCTGGGAGGGCTCTGAGACTGGGACAGAAGGCTGCCTACACTTAGGCGGGTGGGGGCACTGCCTTTATCGACGGTTTTGCTCAGCTGTCTTCCTCTGCCACAAGGGAAGGTACCCTCTGTGGGGATGGCACCTGGAAGGCCAGACAGATGCTCAGCTGTACAATCAATGCAAAAGACAAGAAAAGGGTCTTCGTAAGAGCTTTGCTAGAGGCAGGAGGTCAGAGCAAGGAAGGGCCCGGGGAGAACGGACAGGAAGAAAGGCGAACTTACTCAACACCTGGTCTGGCTCTGGTTTTCTTCAGCAAGCAAGATTCTCTTCTGACTGCAAAGGAGAGAACAAAATGGTGGTGAGCCAACTGAAACCAGAGATAAGGAAGCCCCCATCTCTCTAGTGATCACAGGATGGCTGGACTAAGCACAACATCTGAAGATAAAGAAAGATGGTCCTGTCTGAAGCCGAGAAGCGGGGGAAGCCTCACGTGAACTGAAAGCAGATCAAGGAGCACAGGATCACGAAGGAAACCTGCACTCCACAAGATCAGAATTCAGATGAACACCGTGATCCAGCTTGACTTCAGAAGGCTGAAGACAAACCATGGCCCACTCCTGAGAGAGGCGAGGCACTACAGTTAGGCAAAGTCTGCACCTCCTGACAAGACACAGCGGACACTGTTTCTCTTTGCTACAAAGACAGTTCAATGGTAGCAGGAATTACGGGGAAAGGACCAACGAACACTAGCCGGATTTTTCTGAGAAGGCAGATACTGCATTTGGAATCCAAGGCCTGAAGTGGGACTCTCAGCTCTGCTGCCCTTGTCACTGCAGGCGAGTCACTTACCCACTCCTGGCCTCTTCTCTGTAAGATGAGAGAGTGGCACCAGAGGGCCATTGAGGTCACTTCTAGTGCCCAGAGATTCTAAGGCATAGACTTTAAACTGGACTGGCCAACTTGACTTTAATTCCCAGCAAAACTATGGGATACATTACTAAAGAGAAGAAATGCAGGACTTAGGGGGAGGTGATAATCACTAGGAATGAGGCACATCAGATTAGCCCCATTTCCATTTTTGACAGTTAATAAACAAGGATCGTCATGGGTTAAGTGTGTCTGAATTTCATCAAGACATATGATCAAAGTGGTTGTTGTCTGTCCTTGAAGACAAGATGGAGAGATGTGGGTTGGAGAACAGCACAGGGAAGGGTGGCAGGACCCGGCTGAACACTCAGATTCCAAAAGTGTCGATTAATGGACTGATGCCGAGCCAGGAAAAAAATGTCCACTGGAGTCTTTGGGGCCAGGGCTTGTCAATTCTGCCTCCGTCTCTCGTTCAACTCAGGTGGAGCCCCAGTCCCATGAGCCCCACTGCCCTCCAAGAGCCTCCTTGTCTCCCTGCCTCACATCAGCCCTTCACACCACTGCCCAGTGTAGACTGAGAGAAAACCTGGGGTATGTGCCCATCAACCTGTTCTGTTCAACACAGTTATGTAAGGTATGTACTTAAGGCATCTATGTCCTGCTTATTAAATATGCAGATGACACAGAGCATGGAAGGATTTATTACTAACACACCAAACAACAGAATGATATACAATGAGCTATGCAGTTTACTGCTGGAGGGCTGAAGCCTGTGTATGTGTGTACATATATGTGTTTGTATATTTATATGTATATTCATTTACATATATATGTATATGTAGAGAGAGAAGAGAATCGTGTGTGCATGTGTGTGTGTGTGTGTGTGTGTGTGTAAACTGAATTTTAAGAACTGACTCTACAAGTTATGGAATGATAAAACCATAGATTTGGGGCTAGAAGGATCCACAAAAATGACCCCTTTCATTTTACAGATGAGGAAACTGAGGCCCAGGGAGGTCAGGTCACACAGGCAGAAAGTGTCAGAGGTAGGATTTGAGGTCAGGGCTCCTTCCCTACTGCAGCCCCAGCTAAATTAGAGTTTATATGAAGAGAAACACCCAGGTGAGCTCAACAGGTGTTACTGAGTCAAAAATTAAGTACCAGAATCAGAGACTGCTGGAGCCAGAAGAGGCCTCAGCAGTGCTTTAGTCCAATCCCCCCCATTCTCCAGAGGCAGACACTGAGGGCTCAAGGTAAAGCAAATCAAGGCAGGTCACCCAAGTAGGGATCCCAAGCTCAGGACCTTCTCCCGGATAACAGGCACCCCTGTACCAAGCTCTTGCCAAAGCCTGTTGCTATCACCTCTCCTCTGACACGACCATTACCCTGGTGCAGATGCTCATTACCTCATAGCCTGATAGTGGGTCTGCCTGCCTCAGGTCCCTCCCGTCTCTACCATCCTCCATTCAGTCACTAGTGATTCTCCTAAAGCTCTGGCCTAACCATGGAACTTTCTACTCAATAAACTCCAGAGGCTTCCTTTCCTGCTGCCTCCAGGATCATCTGTAAAATGTTCTACTTGGCATTCGGAACCCTCCATAACCTTTCCAGGCTTCTCACGCCCTATATCCTGACATGTACTCTTTAATCCAGTGACTCTGGCCTCCTGACTGATCCACAGACAAAACTCTGGCCCCTTGGTATTTTCCCTATAGCTTCCTTTAAGTTCTAACAAAACCCCCATCTTCTACGAGAAGCCTTTCCCAACCCCTCTTAATTCCAGTACCTTTCCTGTCTTGATTACTTCCTAATTATTCTGTATACAGGTAAAAGGCAAAGGGCAGAGGCAAAAGAAAACCTATGATAGGAGGGTCACCAGAGGAAAGGGAAGAGAGATTCCAGACAGCAGTGGCGGTGGTGGTCAGATGGCTGCTAAAAGGTTAAGAAAGATGACCACTACAGGAAGGTCTCTGAGGATGGCGAGCAGGAAGCCACTGGTACTTTCAAACAGGCACTTCTAATAATGAGAGTGAGACAGGATCCAGCCCACAAGGAGTTAGGCCCGGAATGTATGGCATGGAAATGAAGGCAGAAAGGACAGTCTATTTCTCTTTGAGAAAAGTGACAGCAAAGGGGAGGAGACATAACATGATGCTAAAATGGGAAACTGGAGACACTAAGGAAGAAGAGAAGACTTGAGAGTGTTAAAAACCAGAATCGAGCTGGGAAAGAATTCGAAGATACTAAAGAAAGGGTCTAAGTGGAAGACTAAGGTCCCTCCACGGAGACAGCCATAGGTATCAAATCCAATATTCCTAAATTAAATTTAAAAGGTTATCTGCAGCCTAATGGCAGTAACAGCGAGCATCTCTGCTATCACTCAGCCCAGAGCCCAGCTTCAAACATTAAAATCAGGAATTTTAAAAGAGCTCTCTGAGTTCACTGGTTCTCCTGATTAATCCCAGCTTGTTGACTGAATTCACGTTGAACTAAATTATAGAGGAACTCATCTCCCACAGGCAGTCAGGGAGTGCAGTGCATGGAGGGCTGGGCTTGGAGTCAGGCAGACTCATCTTCCTGAGTTCAAATCTGGCCTTAGATGCTCACTAGCTGGGCGACCCTGGGCAAGTCACTTAACCCTGTTTGCCTTAGTTCCTCATCTGTAACATGAGTTGGAGAAGGAAATGGAAAACCACTCCAGGATCTTTGCCAAGAAAACCCCAAATGGGGTCACGAAGAGTCTGACACGACTAAACCAACAACAACGAATACATGTTACAAAGTAACTCCATTTTGCAGATGACAAGACTGAGACTCAGAGAAGTGAGCCTTGAGATCAGGTCTTCTGACTCCCTAGGCCACAGTATTTTCCTACTTTACTGGGCTGCCTCTCCACTAACAGGTGTAACTGGGGCAGCTAGGTGGAGCAACAGAGAGAACCCTGGGCCTGGAGGCAAGAGGAGTTCAAATCTGGTCCCAGACAGCTGGGTGACCCTGGGTCACCTTTCACCCTGTCTGCCTCAGTGTCCTGACCTGTAAAATGAGCTGGAGAAGGAAATCGCAAACTGCTCCAGTATCTTTGCCAAGAAACCTCAAATGAGGTGACAGAGAGTCTGACATGATGGAACAACGAGTAAGCAGCTTCTCCTGCAAGCCTTCTTTCTGAGCATTTTTCATTTAGAGTCACAGACTCACAGCAGGAAAGGGCTAAAGGTCACCGAGTCCAACCCCCTTATCTTAAAGAGAACAATACTGAGGGGAAGAGGCAAATGACCTGCCCAAGGTCACTTGCCATCTGGTTAGTCATCGACAGAGCTGAGGCCAGCATCCAGGTCTCCTGGGGTCCTTTTCAGTGCCCTCTCTGCTCACGGAAGGAAGGACGCCCTCAGGCCTCTTCATGATGCAGACAGCTCAGCTGACTCTAAGCTGTTACAAAACTGCCATTCAGCTCAAAGGAGTTCCCCCCCCATCACTTCTCCAAAGGTCACTCATAAGCACATGTTTAACACACATTTTAAAAAGAAATGAAAACGGAGAAGCTCCAGTGGTATTAACTGCCCTGGTGAGGCATCAGAACTGCACATTAACAGATTTAAAACTTAAGGGAAAAAAATCTCAAGAAATTTTAAACAAACCTCGTGTCCTGAAAGCCCCCAACCCTTACTTCTTGAAGTTTTCTGCAACCTAGCAATATTTCAGGGTGTTTACAGAAGGTTAAAAAAATAAACTGCTGCTTTAGCCAAAGGCCCAATCTTCAAATGGCTCAAAGGGAAAACGGTTGTCAAGTTCATTATGTCACTGCACCGCGCAGAGAAAAACCTGTCAACAACAGAGAGAAGAAACGGCCTCCCCGCCCGACCCGGCCCAACTTCCCTGCGGAAATAGCCACAGCTTTTAGTGTCAATCAAAGGAGCAGGTCTTCTCCAAAGCCCGTCAGCTGAGGATGAGGAAGCCCGAGAACACACCGAGTGCAGGGGAGAAGGCAAAGGTGATTGTCACAGAGGAACAACTGTTGCACATTGTCTGAACACAGAGCTGGCATTGCCAGTCCAGCTGGAGCAAATGGAAAAGAGGAGGGAAAGACAACTCTTTTTGATGCTGCCCCAAGCAGAACACCAAAGAACACCAAATACTTCCGAAACCAAGTAATCTCAACCAAAATCCCACCTAAAAGCAATACTGGGGATTAAAAAACAAAACCTCACACCCACATCCACAGGCAGAAGGTTTATTTGTAGCCTAATCCACTCCAAAGATAGACTAGGGGACCTCCCTCTGCACTTGGTGGTGGCCCTGAGCAGAGTAAGCCCACCTTCCCTGGCGTACAAGTCATTCCAGTCCGACGGGCATCATCAAGCACCTGCTTGGTGCTTGCTGGGCAAGGCCCTAGGCTACAGTGGGTACCAGCAAAAAACAGAGATGGAAACCAGTGTCTGCCTTCAGGGAGTTTACATTTCATTGTGCTCAACTTGTGCCAGTCCAAGTGCCTGGCCCACAGGGGAATTGGCATTAACCTCTAAGGGCAAGGACTCTCCGTGCCCAGACTCTTCAACCTACACTGCACATCAGAGCTGAGAAAACGCTCAACCCCCAACTTAACAGGTGTGGCTGTAACCTGTGACTCATGGACCACTTCAGTTTGGCGGTAGGGGGAGGGAGGGAGGAGGAGGATAAAGTGTTATTGCCCCAAGGTATCCAAAACAACAAGAGGGCCAGTAACCACCCACTGATTCATTCAACAAGCATTTATTTAGCCAGCAAAGGGGGAAGCCACCTCCCTTCTCTAGTCTCGGTTTCCATATTTATATAAAACGAAGGAGTTGACCTGGAGGAGCTCTTGGTCCCTCTGGGTGCTAGGTGCAGCACTACCCTGATCTCCTCCTGCCACCCAGGGGGCAAGCAGGGGACAGTGGCAAGTAAACACAAACACACACTCTGGATTTAGGGAACTCTGGTTCCGCCTCTGCCTCCCTGGTTTCCTTGGCCTCAAGGACACCAGAGATCCCTTCCAGTCCTTAACATGTGATGTGTCCTCCGAAAAGATGGCGAGGTGGCCCATCACAGAGGGCACAGCTTGGGAGTCACAAGTCCTGACACACAGCTTGGGAGTCACAAGTCCTGGGTCAGAAGGCAGACCTGGGAAGTCATCTACCAAGTGAGGGGACTGTAGGAGATGACCTTGGGGTTTCCTTTCCATCAATCTTTTAATCCCATGATTCTATAAATTCTCTCCAGTGTAAAGAGCACAGTTCCTTCTGGGGCCTGCACCTGTATTATCTACAAGTGCTGCCAGGGCTGTAAAGTCCCAAGGATTTAAACTACAGACAGTGAGAAGAGCCTCGAACATTCTACATTCTGGAACTTAGTAGGAGAGGCTGAGAAATGTGGCAAGAAGCTTCTGCTATGGAAATTCAAGGACCCCATTTTTAAAGTGTGATTTGTCTGCTAAAATAGTGCATGAAGTCTAGCAACCCATTGCTTAATCATGCATTAGCGTGAACCAGAGGAGACACGCCTGGGAACAGGCTGCAAATTAAGAGGGTTTCGTCTTGCCCTAAAAAGTCACTATAGAGAGGCTTCAAATCTGGCAACCTCACAAGAGTCTAGGGCCTCAGGCACCTAAAACTGGTCAAATTCCCATCTTTTTAAAGGGATGAAAAAATGTTGCTGGGTATTTAATGTTTGGCTTGATAAAGACATTTAAGAGAATGCTAGCTTAGGTCATTAAATGCAACCTATTAAAAGATGGTGACCACAGGGCGATTCCACAGCATCAAGAGCTGGTTGAAGGCTCCCCCCAAAACTTTTTAAGGACAATCATGAGACTGTGTGAGACCCTGACCAACACCCAAATGGAATCACAAGCAAAAATTAGTGAAGGAAAGAAGACATGGCAAAGGAACTCTGGGTTCCGTTTGCTCATGTTCCTGAGCACAGTACCGAAAAAATAAGGGAGAAGAGGAACAGAAGAGCAGGGCAGCTCCGACCATCAGACCTCAGTGCAATCACGAATAGAGGGTGCCCCTCATTTCGGAGTGCTTGAAAGCTGCGGCCCGGCTGCGGAGGATGAAGAACTTTTCGGCCAGAGGTGGACACTGCAAAGGCGCCCTGGGGTCCCTCCCCCCACCCAACCACAGAGGCTGCAGCGGACTCTCCCCAGGCTAGCACGGTCCTGATCATTGGAGAGGAGAGCAGCGCTTCTGCCAGCCAAGCACTACCTTCCCCCACGTGCTGCTTAACGAGGCCTGGCCGGAGCCCCCCTGGGACCGCTCCACCTCCGAGCCACGCTCCGATCTCACAGGGCCCCCTCACCACCGACGCTGCCCCAGGCCCGAGGGTCCGGACCCAGATGGGAGGAGGCAGGGGCCCGCTCCTCGCACCCCGAAAAGCGGTTCCTGCTCCCGGACCCCTGGCGTCAGGGAGGAGCCCGGGGCTTCCTCCCTCCCCCGCAGTCCCGGGGCTCACCTCCGAAGCCGCTGCGCTGACCGGTCCGGAGGAACGTGGGCTCTCCCCGCCGGAAGTGTCTGCAAAGGAGGTCCGAGAGCCGCCGTGAGCGCGGGGAAGCGCCGGACAGCGGCCCGTCCCTCCCCCGGCCACCGGGGGCCGCGGGCTCTCCTCGGCTCCACGCCGAGACCGGGGGCTGTCTAGGCCCCCCGCCCCTCTAAGTCACCTTCCTCCCCGACCTCGGGGCTAAAAGGGCCTAGAAGCCCGAGAGCCCCCCCCCCCGCCCGCCGGCCTGGACCTCCGACCCCTCCTCGGTGCTCTCGGCTGGGAAGGTGCCGCCGGAGCCCGGGGCCCCCGAGACTCGGGGGGCGGTACCGAAGAAAGCATGGGTCCCCCGGCCGGGGGGGGGGCAGCCCTGCGCCCCATAAACGCCACCCGGCTACTCTGCACCCCGGGAGACCGGGCAGACACGTAGCCGCCCCCGCCCTCCCCCGAGAGTAGGGGTGGGGTCGGGGAGGGAAGGGATGTCCCAGCGCGCCCGGGCCGCTCACCCTGCGCCGGTGGGCCGGGCCAGAGGCTCCGCTAACGGGCCGCGCTCCCAAGCAGCAGCAGCGGCGGCGGTGGCAGCGGGGCGGGCGCGGGCGCCGGACCGCTCTGCACCATTCTCCCCCCGCTCCTGACTGTGGCTCCGCGCTCCGCTCCGGGACGCCGGGACGCTGACAGGCCCAGGCCGCGGCCGCCGCCTCCGCCCCAGACGCCGCCGCTCCGGCTCGGGCTCCGGCTCTGGGCCCCGCTAGTTTCCGGGTAACCACGCCGCCGTGACCTCCGACCCCGGCCGGCCCCGATGGCGGCCGGGCAGAAACAAAACTCCTCAGTCGCGCGAAGCCACGGAATGGGGCGGGGCCTGGGGATGCTCTGGCCAATGGCTGAGGAGCCGGCGAATCCTCAAGATGGGCCGTCTGCCTAACCTGGCTTCTTCGCTCCCTTAGCCTTGGAGTTGGACGGGGAGCCTCAGCCTCGAGAGCCGACGCTGGGGGCGCGCCGTAAGTGCCAGCCCTGTAAACCATGCATGTTTAAAGCATTCATTAAACGCCCACTGTGTGCCATACCCCGTGAGAAGGGGCTACTACGTGTAGTCACTAAGCGCTGTTTGCAGCTCACTCAGCTACCCCTTGGAAGGGAGATGCTATGATCGTGTCCATTTTAGAGATAAGGAAACTGAGGCGGAAGGGAAGTGACTTAGCCCAGGGCTGGAGTCTCGATGGCCCAAGTCTGGGGCTCTTCCCAGGCACAAACGGTTTATGTTTAATGGATTTCACATTGATGGTGGAAGACTGTTATTTATGACAAAATAAATCAGTTTACATAATGAGCCCTGAAAAACGAACGGGTCAGCTTCGTGACTAATGCGCTAGCCCCTCAACCTGCTTCAGCCTCTGTGATGCGAGGATAATAAGAGTACGGACCTCAGAGGGGTGTTTTGAGGATCAAATGAATTGAGGGAAGGGAACATGCATGTAAGCACCTACTGTGTGCGGGCACTGTCCCAGGGAGGATGTGAGACTCACACGAGATGACATCTGTAAAGCACGTAGTAGGCGATTTCCTTTCCCATCCTTGCTTTCCCACTAGAGACATTCCCCTGGCTTCCAGCTAGTTGGGTCCGTTTGTTTTGGACCAAACCTGTGATTTCATAGGAGGAGGGAGGGTCTTCCTCTGTCCTTGGAGATGGGCGCCTCCCCCCTCCTCCCCCCATCCGTCTGCCCCACCTCCCCAGTTCCTTTTTGAGAGAACAAGGAATTCCCTTCCTTTGGGCTCCAACTACGTGCCCAGATTTTTACAAGAAGCCTTCCCCAAGCCCTCTCCATTCCAGTGCCTTCCCTCTGCTCCTCATTCCCCATTTATCCTGTATATAGCTTATTAGTACAGTTTGTTGGCTTCTCCATTAGATTGTAAGCTCCTTGAGGGTAGGCACTTTTTTTTTTTCCGCTTTAGCACTGTGCCTGGTACATAGAAGGCCCTTAATAAATGTTAATTGATTGATTGACCGAAGGGAGATCTGCCCAAAGTAACAGACATCCTTGAAAATCGGTCCCATCAATCGAACTTAACTATGCCATCCCCTCCCCGCAACTTACCTTTGTTCATGAGATGCCTTTTCTTCAATTCCAGTCAGTATCCCATTGGCAACTCCTGGTTCTAGAGAACTGCCTGGGACCGGGAGGGGTTAACGGACTTGCCTTTAAATAGCCAAGATAGGACTTCTTCCTGCTTCTTGAGGCCAGCTCTGTCTCTGTTTTTGACACCAAGTTGCCTCTCATGCTCTCTCTTACTATCGGACCTCCCGTCTCTGATTTTTTTTTTCCTCTTCTTTACATTTCCTAGACTAGATTTTAATGATACGTCTTATGTAGAAGTCATTGCTGGACTTGGGGTCAGAAAGCTAATAATAAGTGTTATTGTAAAGCACCTACTGTGCGTCAGGCTCTGTGTTAAGCACTTTATGATGATCTCATTTGATCCTCGAAATGATGTGGCGTTATAGGCGTTATAATTACCCCCTTTGTACAGAAGGTGAGATCTGGGTTTGACTTGCATTTCAGTCACTCATGTCCTCGCTGTGTGACCCAGGGCAAGACTGAGCCTTTCCTTTTCTGTCACGTTAGTCGATCTGAAAGGTGTGCAGTAGAGTCTCAGAGCTGTTTCAGTTTTCATTGCTCTAATTCATGGTGATTTAGAGCATGTTTTACATGACTATTGACAACCTGACTTCTTCTGAAAACTGCCTGTCGATATCCCCTGACCATTTATCAATTGGGGAATGGTTCATATTTTTATAAATTTGGTTCAGTTCCCGATATATTTGAGAAATTAAGTCTTTATCAGAGAAATTTACTGTTAAAAATTTTCCCAACTAATTATTTTCCTTCTGATTTTTGCTGCATTCATTTTGTATGAGGAAAAACCTTTTTAATGCCTTGTAACCAAAATTATCCATTTTGCTTTCCATGATCCTATCTCGTTTAATCATAAACTCTTCCCTTATCCGTAGATCTGACAGAAACATTTTTCCATGCTCCTCTAATTTATTTATGATATCCATCTTTATGCCTAAATCATTTATCCACGTAGATCTTATCTTGGCATAAGGTACGAGATGTTGGTCCGAGCCTAGTTTCTGCCGAACTGCTTTCTGGTTTTCTCAGCAATTTTTGTCAAATGTTGTGTTCTTCCCCCAAAATCTTGGATCTTTGGGTTTGTCAAACCATAGGTTAGTGTGATCATTTTCTGGCTGTGTGACCCAGGGCAAATCATTAACCTTGCTGAGCTCAGCTTCTTTACCTGGACAATGAGAATAATGGTTATTATTACGCCTACCTTCTAGAGTTGTAAAGGTCAAATGAGATAATAATGCATATGGAAAGCCTTTTGCAAACCTTAAATTACTAGACAAACGTTACTGCTCTTTGGAGTATCTGCCATTTTGGTTCTTCTGAGAATATATGTCCTGCTTTGTTCGACAGAAGGACCGCCTCCATTATCCCTTCAGTTACCAAGTCCCTTGCTTTTTATGTACCTTTTGTATTTCCTCATATATGTACCTGTTGTTTTCCCCAACAGAATATCGGCTCCTGGAGGACAGAGATTATATCTGGAACATAGTAGGGGCTTTTCAGTTTTTTCACCTTCGAATCTCCAGCGCCTAGCACATGATAGGCATGTAATAAATGTTGATTGATTGACTGGATTGATGAAGATGTAGGCGACTCACCCAGGTAACTGAAGAAGACAGGCTCTTTCCACTCCTTTCATTTCCCTCTGGTCCTTTAGACATGTGTTTTAGAGGCTTTGTAGCTCCTGTTATCTTCCTCTCTCTCAAAAGGACTTATTTCCTGTTCTGACTTTCAAAGAGCCCCAGTCATTCTGAGTAAGTCTAAGGTCTTGGTCCTGTAAGGAGGTAACCCACATCTCATCCTACCACCTCGGTTTCTGGAGAGAAGAGGGAGATCTATCCCAGGTCATGTACATGTGCTTAAAAAGTTACCCATCAATCCAACTTTATAACTCTCCCTACCAACTTACCCATTCATTCAAAAGATGCCCTATCTTCATTTCCAATCAATCTTCCATTGGCAAGGCTGCCTGGTCACAGTAGGTTTAGCTTTCTTTGTTCTAGCAGGCCTTTTGGTCCAGGAAGGTAGTTAATGATAAACTCCCATCTAAAATGCATTAGCCTACTTCTGACTTAAAGGGGCATCAGGAAAATGTCTACACTTAAAAGTTAGAAAAAAAATTCAGATTTTTTTGGTGGTCATTTTATTTTCTAGCAACGCATGCCAGGGGGAAGTATCTATAAACAGAAGGTATTTTTGTAACGGAAACAATCATCTTTTAGATTACGTGTGGGGAGTGGACATAGTAAAACCTAGTAAATTCATTTTACATGATGATGAAATCAGATTTGATGGACAGCTTTCATAACTATCCCTGGACAAAAATGTAACAGCCCACGTACGCTGATGAACTGGGCACTGAATTGTCATGCTCTTGGGGTCCAAGGACTCAGAGGCCACGGTCAAAAACACCCTAATTTTATGACCTAAGTAACTAAGAGCTAAGGCATGTGTTATAGTGCAACACAAAGATCACTGGGTTTTAACTCAGAAACTGTAGGTTCAGATCCTGGCCTGGCTTCCTAATATCCTCTGTGGTACCTTTTTCTTCCTCTGTAAATGAGAGGTTGGAATGAATGACCTCTAAGATTGAGGATTTGGATGTCCAGTGGCTGGATGACTGCATCCTTCCTGGAATGTTCTCCTGCCCCCTCTAGATCTCATCTCTTTCTAAGGCTAAGCTCAAATCCCACCTCCTCCAGTCTAAGCTTTCCCCCAAACTCACAGTAAGTATTGTACAGACCTTTCATTTAGTAATTAGTCAACACTGCCTTGGAACATCTCCTGTTACTATTTTCTATGATTTCCTGAATGAGTTGCAGGAGTACCGACTCCAGAAGGCTGGAGATGGTCTTCTAGGTATTCTGATCCCGCCTAGCTTTAGAATTCTAGAGTTGGAATCTTGGAGGTCACTCAGCCCAGAGCTTTTGATCAGTTGAGCTCAAGTTAACACAAGTGGTCTTATTGGTTCCTACCTCACAGACAGATTTGTCTTAGCTGGAGAAACTTTTTCAAAAAACATTTTTGACTGCCATGAGTGTGTTGCAGAGGTCAATCAAACAGCAAGCATTTATCATATGCCATGAAGTGAGCTGCCCGATGGGGATGTGAAGTTTAAAAATGAAATAGTCTTTGCTCAAAGACGTGTACATTCCAAGACAGGAGATGTGTATTTAAATAAGTACATAGAAAAGAAATGCCAGGTCCTGGGAGGGGGAAGGCACTAGTAGCTTGGGGACAATCAGGAAAGGCTTCGTGTAGGAGGTGACAGTGGAGGTGAGTTTTGAAGGAAGCAAGGGAGTCTATGAAATGGGTGAGGAAGGCACACAATAGAGGCACAGGGAATGGCCACTGCAAGGGGACAGAGATGAGAGATGGTCACATATGAGCAAGAAGGTCAGTCATACTGAACTAGAGAGGACGGGAAGGAAATAAGCATTTATAAAATGCCTACTACGTACAAGGCACCGTGCTAAGAACCTCACAACAACCCTGGTAAGTAGGTACTATTATTATCCCCAATTTAGTTTAGAAAAATTAGGGCAGAAAGGTTATGGTTTGCCTGGGGTCACACGGTCAGTGTCTGAGGCAGGATTTGAACACAGGTCTTCCTAACTCTGGGCCCAGCACTCTATCCTCTGGACCACCTATCTGCGAGAAGAGGAATAACAGATAAGAAAGTTGGAAAGGTAGATTTGGGCCAGGTTGCTAAGGGCTTTAAAAGCCAGAGGATTTCTATTTGAACCCAAAGGCAACAGGGAGCCATTGCAATTTATTAAATTGGCGAGTGACTCATCAGATCTGTACTTATGGAAAATCACTTGAGCATCTCCAGTCCTCCACTGGGTTAGAGAGAGGGTAAGACTTGAAACAGGGAAGCCACCTAAGACACTACTGAAATAACCCAATGAGGCCTATTGGGATGTGAGAAATATCGTGGAGGGAGAAACAAGATTTTGTAACTGATACATGGGGGCAAGGAGAGTGAAGCATTGAGGATGATGGTGTGCACCTGGATGGCTGGAAGAATAGCAGTCAGGAAAAGGGAACTTTGGAAGAGGGAAGGGTGTTGAGAGAAAGACAACTGAGTTCAGATTTGGATGTTCCTGATGCATGTGAGGTTCCTGTGGGGCACCCAGTTTGCAATGTCCAGTAGGCAGATGGAGATGTGTAATCAGAGTTCAAGAAAGAGGTCAGGATGAATCTATAGACCTGAGAGGTCACCTGTGGAGAGATGACAAGTCCTTGGGAGCTGATGAGAAGGGCATAGAGAGAAAGAAGAGGGCCTAGCACAGATCCTTGGGGTGCACCAATAATCAGTGGGTTTGACAAGCATGATGGTCCAGCAAAGGGAACAGAGAAATGGTCAGAGACATGCAGAGGATTCAGAGGGCAGTGCCATGAAAACCCAGAGTGGAGAGAATACTGGAGGAGAGGGGTGTCAATAGTAGTAAATGAAATAGAAATGAATGAAGACTGAAAAAAAAAGGCCATCAGATGTGGCAACGAGGAAATCAGTGGTAACTTTGGACAGGGCAGCTTCAGTTGAGGGATGAAGTTAGAAGGCAGACTGCAAAGGGTTAGGAAGAGAGATAGGGATAAGGAAGTAGAATTTAAAGCACACTGGCCAGCTTTTTCTAGGAGTCTGGCCATGAAAGGGAGGAAAAATATAAGGCTAATAGCCTTAAACTATTAAGAACAGTAGCGTCTAGTGAGAATTTTTTCAAAATGGGGGACACCTGGGCATGTTTGAAGGAAGTAGAGAAGGAAGACCCAGTAAATAGGGACAGACTGAAGATTAGAGAGGCCATTTGGGGGTTTTGGGGTGCAATCTGCTGGAAAAGATTAGAGGGGATGAGACCAAGGGTACATGCAGGGGATCTGGCCTTGGCAAAGAGGTCACTTCATCAAATACTGGAGTAAAGGAGAAGATGGAGGATGATGTAAAGGGATTTTGAGGTATTTTCTCTGCAAAGTACGAAGTGAGGACTTAATTCAGAATGAGGGTATGAGAGGTTTGAAGAGAAAAGACATCCTAGAAGAACTTCTCCAGGAACACAACAGAGAATCGATCAAGGAGGAATAAAAAGATTGCCTTGCTGTCCTGAGAGCTCAGTTAGCACTAAGTTACATAAATTTGCAGTTGGCTACACCCACCCAGTGTCCACATAACATTCCTCCTAGGTCCTAGCCAATGCCATCAGTGTTAATCAGTGCCATCACACTGAGTAACACACACACACACACACTCATATTAAAGACTGGGTCCCTTTACTTGCTTCTGAAGAGGCTTACCAGTCTCTGGCTGCCCTCCAAATAGGAAACTAGATTTCTTCTTACTTTGTAAGACTTTAATTAAGGAATGACAGTTGATTCTAACTTAATAGCTCATGTTGTTTTGGCAACAAAGAAGGCATTACTGGGCAACTGCTTTCACAAGTGGATTCCTTTTAAAAACAAACTCTTCTTTTAAAACGATTCGGACCACAGGAATTGCTGTGAGTCTCTACTTGGAGGGGCCACTTTGGGTGATGTTTCTTACTAGAGGATTGACTACTTCTCTGTATACAGTCTTATCTTTTGAAAGGGGGACGTGAATCACAGGAGTAACACACTTTTATTGGTTACAGAGATTATATAATCAATCAATAATAATTTATTAAGAACCTACTGTGGGTCAGGCACTGTACTAACAGAAACCCATTCAAGGTGCCAGTCTACAAACGCACCACCTGCTTTCAAACCAATTCAGTGTCCTGGGGGATTAAGAAAGGTTTCCTGTAAGAGTTGGCACCTGGGCTCAGTTTTAAAGGAAGTTTAAGGATTCATTTTAAGAAGCAAAGATGAAGAAGGAGGGCATTCCCGCCAGGGAGGACCACCTAGACAAAGGCAAAGAGGCAAGAGACAGAATTGAGTTAGCCTGGGATGTTGAGTGAGGGAAGGGAATTAACATGAAGTGAGCCTAAGAAGGTGAGGCTGGAGCCAGATAGGAAGGAGTTTTAAATCCTAACAGAAGGAAGTTGTATTTTATCCTAGAGGCAAAAGGAGGCCATCGCAGGTCCTTGGGCAGAGGAATGGTGTGGTCAGACTGGTGCTATGGGAAGATTATTTTGGCAACCTTATGGAAGATGGCTTGGAAAGGGGAGAAACTAGAAGCCAGGATGCAGTAATGACATCCCTGCAATCAGAGGAACATTCTACCAATATTCAAGCACAAGTACAAGACAGAGATGCTGGCCTGAACAGACAGCAGGGGCTCCTCTATCTATCAAGTACATATGTGTGTGAAATGAATCCTTGTCACAACTCACTTTATTGACAGGCCAGACACTGAAAGAATTCAGCCTTCATGAGAGGGTGATGTCCATATTTTTATTCCACAAAAGCAGTGTACAGCGTAAGAAGTTTTGTACATTTGTGGGCAAGTGTGACTGTGTGTGTACCTGGATTAGCACCTAGAGAATGCGAGGAAACGAACACCCCAAAGGAAAAGAAGCTTCCTTCCAAAGAGTTATCTGGGTCACAGATTAGCTAAGAGTGGTGGCAGTAGCTGCCTAGCCACTAAGTTAATTGCTTCGTCTAGTGGAGCATTTGAGGGGACTGGTCCTTGTTGGGACAAGCTGTGCACTGGGTGGCAGCTTCTACAAGTAAATAAAGTGTGAGGGGAAAACTGACACATCCCAATAGGGGCCTGAAGTCACTGCAGGGGCGCACTTGGGAGCTGTGCTAGCTGGAGAGCCTTTCTTAATGATGGTGGGACACCATCATTGCTCCAGAAGGCTGCCTTGGGAGAGCATGGTGGATGTTACAGGTACACAAGTAAATCCTGCTGAGACTTACCCTGGAGAAGGACTGAAAAGAAGACAGAAAACATTCCACTGGAATACAGGCCTCCATCCTGTGGAGGCTCACAAAATTTCACAAAACAGCAAACTATCAGGTTAAGACACACAGTGCCTGGAATGTACCATTTAGTGGTTAATGCCACTTGATGACACAGAAGGCGAGGTCTTTCCTTTCTTATTCATAGAGCAGGGAGTGCAGGACGGCTGTCCAGGTTAGTCCATAAGAACAATGCCAGGCCCAAACGACAAGAATGGCTAAGTAACTGGGCCAATGGAAGTGTTCTGTGCAGGCTGACCACTTTTTCCCTGGACCAGGGGCATCCTTAACACTTATCGATCTGCATTCCTGCCATCGCCACCCCACACCATTCGCCACTGTTCTTTAATCACTGCACCCAAGCCCCGGGCCAGCTGCCCTGAGCAAAGGATGCTCACACAGAGATGGGTGAGTCTAAATGGTTAGGGCAACAGGGAAGTTCCAGGTTTTTGATGGGCTATGTAATAAACAGTGCAATGACGGGAGGTGGAGGCAGCCCATTCCTTGATAAGGTCCTAGTCTGAATCTGGACCTCCTGGCTGACAGAATTACAAAGGCAGCACACACAGCGTGCTACAAAATGGACCAGGCTTGGACGCCTGAACGTCTCAACTGTGCCAGGCCCACTGAGGAGGGCTGAACAAAAAGTGCACGGTGTTAAAAAAGGTGTTAAAAAAGCAGGCCAGCACACAGCACTCTGCACCAAGAACATCAGCTCATACGTCGCCATGCACAGCAGAAGTACCGATTTTCTTTACATATTTACAATTCTACATATTTACTCATCAATGTATTTTCCATCTTAATAATTACAAAATAACCTCAAACGTGGGGACGGTCGTACCATTGGGTTCCCTCTCGAACATACGTTTGTGACCTTGCCCTAGTCTTCTTACATTTAAAGTAACGATTTAACCAAACCTAAATCATAGTGCATGCCTGGGAGGAAGCAGGAAGAAAAATCTGTTAATGGTGCTAGTGTTCCTTAAAAATGACACTGGCTTTGTGTAGAAAAGGCAGGTTCAGTTAAAAAAAATACACAAAAGCCTCATAAGAACCTACTTTAATAACTAAAATAAATAATATTTCTTAAACATAAACCCTGCCTGCCCAACTGTACCTTGAAAAGTGTACGTCCTTAACCTCACTAAGGACGTCCTTCCTTCTCTGTTGGCTTCCCATCAGCCTACACTGCCCGGGTACACGGGCGTCATCCTGCATAGACCTGGGGCTGCAGGGGTGGGGGGAGCTTGTCATTCTCAACATTCTCCGAGTCGATGGCTGCTAAAGCCTGGCTGGGGGGCTTGATGTCCAGAGGATACTTCTCCACAATATCCTGCACCTCCTTTGCGATTCCATCAGTCCAGTCAATGAGGTCTTTTTCAAGCTTCTTGGCCTGGCTCATGAGTCGCTCTTGTCTTTCATTCAGCTGAGAGAGAAGATCCAAGTTCTTATACATCTGTTTCACCCCAAGGCAGGCATCGGGAGCCCAGGGCTCAGACTCTTGCTTCTTGGGAGAGGTCTGGCCCGACATGTAGCGATCAAAGTCCTCCTGACTTAAATTCAAAGACTGAGCATCCAATTTCTCAATGAAAGCCACAGCGCAGCACTGTGAAAGGAGAGAGAACGACCCGTGAGCCCCAGTGGTGAGTCAGAACCCCCTCTGAAGTGGAGTTTGTTCTGTGACTCTAGGGAGAGAGAAGACTGGAATGAGGAGGCTTTGTGACGGTGGGGGACGGAAGGGCTTCTTCTCTAAAAAACCCGTGAGTGGACTCTTAATTGCCCAACAAGCCACTTTTCAAGGAGAGCTTTGCACATGTGACAACACTTAGTATTAATCTGTGATGTAACAGGCCGGGGAGACAGCAGATGGGCTCAGACTGGGAGGGTATGGGAGGCTGCCCCTGCCCTTCAGAAGTCTCTTGCCTTCCTCCCCAGGTGCTTCACCAGCTGGGGCTCACCATCCCATCCTACTCCCATCCACATCCACAGAGTTGCCTTCTCTCTCTTTCTTGTTTTTTTAATTTTATTTTTTGAGGCAAACAGGGTTAAGTAACTTGCCCAGAGTCACCGAGTAAGTGTCTGAGGCCAGATTTGACCTTGGGAAGATGAGTCTTCCTGACTCCAAGCCTGGCACTCTAACCACTGTGCACTTAGCTGCCTTGCCTTCTCTTTCAATTCATCTCAGGCTTTCCTTCTTGCCTCCAGGCCCCTCAAACACTATTCCTTTCACCTTCAGAATCTTCCTCTTCCACGCATCAAATACTCATTTCTTTGCATGGTTATTTAATGACTCCATGGCCACAGATCTTCTCTCTATCTAAAATGCACAAGCTCTCCAGAGTCAGGGAAAGGAGCCTTTGTATCCCCAAGTCTGGTATTGGGCCCTTTACAGGGCCAATGCTCAATGAATATTTGTAGGATCTAAGAAGTCCTACTCAGTTCCTCCTTTCCTCAAGAATCTTGGGCCTCTTCTCCTAGGAGACTCCCAGCCCCATCCTCAGGCTCTTAATAACCTCTACGTCCCTGCAGGAATTCCCTAGTTTTCTCTTCCTTCCCTTCTTCCCCCAGACTTTAGCCCTGTGGGGTGAGGACCAGATCTACAAACCACCAATGTCCCATGCAGAGATGAGATCTGCCTGTTGTTAGTGAAATGGAGTATACATTCTCATTCTCATTTTAAAGAAACTGGCATATGTGAAACTCAAGAGAAAAAGAGGAAATGATTCGATTCCATTCCAGTCCACTTTCCCTTTTGAGGACTGAAGTTCCAAGAGTCAAGTGCCAAGAAGTAAAGATAACCAACTGCTTTGCCAAGGTCAGCCAGACACGTGACCCTGAGACTCATTTTGGTACCATACCCTGAGAACACACAGCCCCCCCAGCACTCCCTTCCCCACCCAATTATTAATCACCTGTGTGTGCTAGTAATACATATAACATAAATACATATACATATATATGTGTATAAAATAATATAATGTATGTTATAGACGAGCGCTTCTTAAACTGTGGGTCATAACCCAGGCACTGAAGGGGTCATGAGTGCAAAAAGTTTAAGAAGCCCTGTTATAGATAATACAATTATTTACATATATATATGTGTATGTATATATGTATGTGTGTATATGTGTGTGTATGTATGTGTGTATGTGTGTGTGTATGTATGTATGTATGTATGTATAATAAAACAGAGATGGGAACAAATTTAATTACCCTTTCCCGAATCTGTAATAACCCAACTAATGAGGATCTCAGTGATGAAAAACAAGCCCATCTCTTCCCAATTCTCAACTGAGATATTTTTTGGTTTTGTTCTTTAAACAAAATCTCTGCTCAAATTGTCACAAATTAACCCCAATTTTCCTTAAGCTGAAGTTCAAGATTTGCCCCACTGTTGCTGGTACATGGCCCCCTCAACTCCAGAAGGATGGCCTAATTTAATGGCTCTTATGATATGGACTGAAAGAGGTTGCAACAGGTGAGGCTGGCCCTTCTCTGAGCCCTTCCCAACCCCATATGGATTAAGCATCACCATCCACATGGGTTCTGGCCAAAGAATGGATGAGGAGGTGTAGATGGAGGTGGGGGAATCTCTATTATCCAGTTAGTGGCAAACTATTGTTCAAGAGAGGTGTGGGTCAACACCTCCCCATGAGAAGTGTTGAGGATTTCCTCCCAGCTCTGGGGCGCCTCTGGTGGATCCCTCACCAAGACTAAGTGTCTGACCCAGTCTATAGCACTGAGGGAAACACAAGCCAAACACCTACCAAGTTGGTAAAATAGTAGCCGTCCTCCCCGGTCATCAGTCGGCTTGGGTTACAGAAACGCGTGATATACTGGATGTTGGACTGAAGGCGTGGGGGGTTGCCCTTCAGAACGATGTAGATGAGGGTGGGTAAGAAGTCGTCAGCAGACGCTGGCTCGTTCTTTGTGATCTTAATAGCGTTGAAGATGTGTTTGCTGCATTTGGTGATGCAGGCCAACTTGTCTCGGGGGACGCGCTTGGAATCCATCTCAATAATATCTACAGAGCAGAAAAGAGGTTGCCTCCAATCAAGACATTCCCCTATGATTTACATCTCATCCCAAGCTCACCCTACTTTAAACAAAACCCAGTGAATGAAAATCTAGACAAGGCAGGAGACAATCATTTGCTTTAAAAGAATTAATCGCTGGTTAAAGCTCATTGTTGTTAAGGGGATTCCTTTAACTAAGGAACTCTTCTGATGCATCTGAGGCTCCGAATCCAAAGCACACGTCCCCCCAACAAAGGGGAAGCAGCATCCTCTGCACAGAGCAAAGTCAGAACATCAGTGGGGTTACACTTTGCCCAAGTGTACCTGTCCATATTACACTGGACAGCTATTCAACTCATACACACTCCCCTTACACAGAGCGAATCCATAAAGCAAAGTAGTCTACATTTGCTAAAAGAATCCAACCACAAAATAAAAATCCCTTTTCAGTGATCAACCCACTCAGATCTAAACTGGCCAAGAGCCCAAGGAGGTATGTCACTGTGCTGTCTCAAAAAATGTAAAAAAAAAAAAAACTTAAAAAGTTAAAGTTAAAAAAGCTTAAAATATGACTTGAAATGTTTTTTTCCTTTTTTGTTATCATGAACTCAAATTCAACAAACAGGAAAATTTCCATATGTGACAAATAACACAAAAAGAAGAAGCCTTGGTGACTTCTGGCAGACTGGTCTGGATTGGTGAGCGTGGTGTCAGCAGAGGAGCCAGGATCGTGAGCTCAATGCCTATGTGGCCTTGGCGGCTGCACTTCTGCTTTGCTGCCACAAATGGCACCACCCCAAGGGCTGAGAAAGACAGGATGGCTTATCACAAGCCATAATCACTACTAGCAAAAGGAGGCCATGTGCACGTCCCCCCAAGGAGCGCTCGGAACAGCGTCTGCACTCATCAAGATGACCCTGCTACATCGTGCACACTGCCTGGGAATACCAGCCCACGCTCTGTGGGGTAGCTGAGCAGCCTGATGGCCTGGCCACAGCACCAAGTCTGGACGACCCACATTTACCAGGTGTTGGGTTCAATGGATGAAAAAGCAGTGGGCCCCTTAGGCAATGAAGCCTGGGACTCAGAGGTGTGCCTTCCAATGGCTGGGGGCCCCCTCCAGCACACCAGACTTGGGCCTTACTACCCACAAAGAAGAATGTGAATCACTCCAGTCCTGCAACAGGAGTCTAAAAAAAGTCCCTCCCTCGCCCACCACGCTGACCCTTGCCTCTCTTTCACTGACCTGTAATGGCTTTTACTACCATATCAGAGACTTCTGGGATTTCTTCGTTAACAGGGACACAAAGCATTTGTGGAGTAACCCAGTGCAAGGCTCTATAAAAAGAAAGAAGTTAATGGAATCTGCCATGCCGGGGAAGCAATCTCTTAAGTATCTGTGCAAGCAACTGAGTTGGCAGGTTCTTCCGTCAAGGAGAAGTCAGGTGCCAGCCTGCCTGGTTAGGCCACCCAGGAATCAAAGCCAGAACCTTGCTCAGGGCAGATGCTCAATAATTATTTGTTATCTGACCAACCACTATTCCCATCAGGGTACCTAAAATATCGAAAGTCCATCAGCAAGAATAACAAGTGTGAACATTTATTAGATGAAACGAAATCACTCCAGACAAGGCTGAGTTATTTGTGAAGGTTTCTACCAAGGTTAGGGTTCTACTGTTCTCCATCCCCAGTGACAGCAGATGGGATAACACTGGGCTGATCACAGTTACCTGAAAGAACATGGGCCCAGCACACAGAAAATGTGGGTTCTAAAGCCAATTCTCCCTCCCCCAGCAGTGTGCCAACATGAGGTACATCCTTGGGACTTTGGGGGCCTTGATCCCTCCTCTATAAAATTATGAAGTTGGGCTAAATCAGAGGTTCTTCACCTGTTCAGAGCCACAGACTCCTTCGGCAGTCAGTAAGGTGAAGCCTGTGAACCTGCCTCTTCTTGGAGTAACAGTTTTAAATGGGTAAAATAAAATACATAGGATTAGTAAAGAAAGTAGTTATGTTGAAATGCAAGGATCCTAATGCTTCGCAAACAAGTTCACATTCTGTGGACCTGATGGCTTCTCTCCATTCTAATTTGTTGGGTGGGGGTAGTTTAGGCCTGACATTAGAGGAAATTTCTGGGAGTTGGGGGTAAGACACTGGAATGACAGACCAAGGCATCTTACTCCTAGGAGAGTGTCACACACATGACAAAAACTCAGCCACTCTCTCCTTGATTCAGGCAATCCCCAGGACCAGGAGGATGAAGAGAGGGGCCCCTGCCCCCTGCCTTTAGACTTCCATCCCTCCTGTGGTTGTACTTCAGAAGTCCTTCCATATGAAGCTACAAAGCTGCCTCACAGCAAGGCCAGGGCAGGGAAGCAGAGCCTGCTGCTTGGCACTTTCCCTCCTGACTTGAGGTCATTCTCAGAGTCCCAGATTTCTCCTCAGCCAAAAATAAGACAACACGCACCTGATTCGCTTCTGAACGGCCAGATCTTTCTTCTCATCGTCTGTAGTCTCCGGACAAAACACATACTTGTACAGGCGTGTCATGACGAACTTCTCAATCTGATCCATTGGCTTCTCCATCTTCTCTGGGGGCACTGAGAAATACACATGTTCACATCTATTAGAAATTCCCAGGCAAGCTCAGACCTTTCTGTTAGCATTCCCTCAGCTGCCAAAAATGCCATGATATCACCAACATGTGTGTGAGCGTGCACATGCACGCACCCATGCACACACATGTGCTTCCCTTCTTTACTACACTGAGCTCTTAATACCAATTTTTGAGTGATTCTTTCCCTGGCTTGGCCTGTTTTGATTTGTAGGATTAGAAAGAGGTGAACATGGGATATGGAGTCTGGTCTGAGGGTACACTTAAATGCTTATAGCTGGGCTCAGTGTCCAGAACTCAATGTAGGGAGCTACCATTCCTGCTTAAGAGAAACATCACAGCAGGAGAAGAGATGCCCACGTTGAGCCTGGGCTCTTCCTCTCATTTCCCTGGGGTGAAGGTCCACCAGAATGTGTGCCTGCTTGAAAGACTAGCACATGTTCTAAGTACACATTATCTCAACAAATGTCATGGCATGTGATCAATGTTTCTCTTCTGCCCCTTTACTCTGATCACACGCTAACTGCAGCCGTCCTGGACAAAGTTCATCTGGTGATGCCCCAGGGCTGAGGGTCTGACGCTGAGCCCAGGGAGCAAGAGCAGCTTCTCTGTGGCCAGCTGAGCAGTGCTCAGCAGGTGCTCAACCTCCCGGTGCTGGCTAACGGGGGAGGGCAGAGCCAGAGGTGGGTCTGTTACCTTTCCCCCGAGTCTGCAGTCTCTCAGCTACATTCTGGTAAAAATCCTGGGTGCACTCCGACTGCTCCTCGATACTCAGCTCCTACAACAGAGTTTGGAGGAGACGCAATCAGACAAGGTCAGTGACATGGCCTCTGGTAACTCTGACCACCAGTCTGACGATGCAGAGAAGCCCCTGAGCCGAGACGTCCTCTTGACGCTGCCTCTGGAAACTGGCCTGGCCACGTGAGTGGTGAGCAGAGCTTGCTAATCAGGCAGTCTGTGTATAAATAACACTTCCTGTGACAGCCATTGGCCTCAGATGCTAAGGAGAACCCCGCCCTCAAAATTAAGGCAGTTATACTCCAGAGCTGCGCCTCATCTCCAGCCAGCAAGAATGCCCAGACCCTCCTCTTTCCCACCCCCCCCAACTAGTTTTCTCCCAGAGGCCCACTACCCTCCAACTCGATACTACAAAGGAGGGGTAACCATCGGCTGCAGCGGAGTCAGCGGCTCACAGGAAGGTAAACCGAGGCGGCGCCATCTGTTCAGACACAACTTAGGGAGCCAGATCGTTGCCTGTTTACTGGGCAGAGACGCCAAGGGTTATACAGAAAAACTGAACAGTTACTTATTCAGTGCAAGATGCCTGCCAGGTGCTGGGGAGACAGACCCTGAAGGGAGGGGACAACGCTGTGTTCACAGATAAATAAATACAGGCTCCAAGTAAACTGAATACAGATCAATGGGGGGAGGGGGACAGAAACTGAAACAGCCTTCAGAGGCAAGGGGGCAGGGGGCAGCCCTGGCGCGGAGCCCAGGAATGTACCAGGGACCCCAAAGGGCACAGCACTCCAGGCCTGGAGACAGCCTGGGCAAGGATTTGTGCAAGGACTCGAGGGCCTGGCAGCCATTCTGATTTATTGGGCATCCCAAACTAGGCCAAACAGCAGATCAGTCACATGCACATCTCCCTGGTGCTTCTCCCTGCCACACCCTGGCACTGGGAGCTTGTTTTGGCCCAGTCTGTGACCTTGGACACAAGTCCCTCATCTGGGCCTTGGTTTCTTCTTCTAAAAAATAAGGACTCTGGACCAAGTACTGTCGAGATCTGGACCAAAGTGTGGCCTGCCTGTTCTGCCAGGTTTCCCAATCAGTTCAATGGGAAGAAGTCTATAAAGGAAGTGCCACTTTGTTGCTCCTGGCCTAGGGCTGTTGCAGGCTCTGAGGACCCAGTGGAAGGGCCATGGGAGCCGAGGCCACCAAGGAGCTGCTGTGGACACACCTCTGCCCAGCGACCACACTGCTGGGTCTCCGTGATAACATGGCACCCAAATGCATTCTAGATGTGGGCAAGGGAGGGTTCGAGAACTGGTTGGCTGGTTGATTGGTGTCCTTTGTTCTCGAAGAGGACCAAAATGACATCACCATGCTAAAGTCATTCTTCAATGTGTCTGACTGTGGCTGATCAGACCAACATGAGCTCGGAATGCTCTACCACAGGTCGGGCACAAATAGTCTGTGTGAACATTTGGGGTGAATTCTCCAAATGTGCGCATCCTGCAAGAAAGCATACAAGTGGCCTGGCTCTCCCTTTGCCATGGGCTTGCTGTATAGCCATGGGCACCTTTACTTGGCCCATCTGGAAGATGAAGTACTTTCTAGTTCCAACATTCAATGTACCCAATTATGACTGGCAGCCACCTACCCTTTTGTGATGCATGGTTTCCAGAAAGCTCTTGCTCTGCTTATAGATGTCTTGGCCTGTTTTGTGGAAGGGCTTGAGAAATTCTATGAACTCCTTGGACACCCTGTCTGTCTCCAGGCTGGGCTGCCGGTTTATGGAAGGGCTTGCGGATTTTGTCTCTTGAATCTCTGCAGGAAGAGCAAACATGATCACGTTTGTCAAGTGAAACAATCTGTCCAAGTCATGGTTTAAAGCCTGTAACTTAAGGCCACTGGAGTTATTTGTAACCCAGGTTAAAATCGAATTATGACTGTTTTACATCTACATGTGAGACAACTGGTCTAAACCAAGCTTAGCTTCCACAAACAAGGAGTGACCAGGACTCTTCATGAAAGCGCCCTGTGGAATGTTCAGACCTAAGGATAAGCTGCTGGGGGCAGTGTGTGGGCTCTGGCCCCACTGTGGGCGAAGTACACTCATGCTGCTCACTGCCGAGGTCACTGGGATGCTCTGCCTGGTGCCTTTCATCAAGCCCTCTGAAATGCCACTGAGGGTTCAAAAAAAAAAGGAGTTCACAAAATAGTCAATGGACAGATGTGCACAAGTACTCAAGAGAACTGCGGACGGGTGAAGCAATGACTGGACCAGCATGGTCTCCCTCAACAACCACCCTGCCCCACCCCATGCCTGGCAGCCAGGCAGAAACTAGACTATAACCAGAGAGGACTCCCATGAGCTTCCCCACCTCCTGAGTCTGCCTGTCAGCCCCATTCAGTAGAAAAGGATAAGCCTGAATGACTCAGAGAGACTGGGAGGGCTGGGGGAGACTGAAAACATTCTCTAATCAGCCCAAACCTCAACTCCTTCTTGCTTCCCTCCCCAGCCCACACAACAAATCCACTTCCACAATCAGAAAAAGGGTTGATTTCATAGCGACAGATATGGATAAAGGGAAAGTCAGAGCTCTTCCAAAGAAAAAGGTCCCTCCCCTTGACCAAATTCCAGCTTGCTGGGATCTTGACAGGCCTCCACTCCACTCCAAATGGAGAGGAACCATCCCTGATACCTAGGGACACCTACCTACAAACTTAGAAGTCCCTCCTACCCAGGAAGAAAAATAATCAACTAGTAAAGGAAGCTGAAAAAGCAAAATCAACCTATTCCCCCATTGTCTTGTATTAACCTCTTTGGATTTTATGTGTGAAATTCATCCAATTAAACTCAATAAAGGCTGATAATAATAAAGCTCAATATCCCAATTAGAGTGATTAATTTTTCAATGAAGGAATCATGCGCCAGCTAGTTGGTGGAAGATACACTCTAGTAAGAGGCGCTACCAAATTGAGAAATCGACCTCTCCCCTGACAGGGTATTAACTGGCAATTAGGATGATACGGCATTAGCTCATGTCACCTTTAATCTTTCCCATGTTAAAGCAACAAGACCAGGTTTTCCCAGCTAGTATTAGAAAATACAGCAGAAAGAAAATGTGCTTTTATGGCTATCTTTTGATTTGACTTAGAACAAAATTTATGTGTAATTTTAAATCACAATTTGATATTAAAAAGGTAAATGGCACATTCTCTTTTGAAAAATGATTTTCCGAGCTCCCTGAAAAGTCTGAAAGAATCTTATGAGCTTAAGAATTTAAGCTTCCTTTCAATCCAGCCATCACGGAAGGGATTTGAGGATCACAGATTCAGAGCAGGAAGAGATTGGAAAGATCAGGAAGAGCCCAACTCTCTCATCTTACAGATGAAGAGAATGTGAGCACCTCATCCAGAGGCAGAAAGGCACCTGCAGATGAAGCACTGGCTTCGGGCTCAGGAAGGCCCAGACTTGACCCTGATCAGCGAGGCGGCCTTGGCCAAGGCACTTCCACTCAGGCTCCTCTACGAGATGGCGAGAACAAAACTGCAAGTGCCTGGCTCCCAGGGCTCTTGTGGGGCTCATCTGAGATGGCCACACAACACAAGTGGGTGACTTCTCAGAAGGGGGATGTCAAGCTGCAGACCATTGTTCTTTCTAGAGTCACTGTCACTGTGTAACAGGACGCATGCACCAGATGGCAAAAATATTCGTTGAGCTGCCTGCTAAGTACAAGCCACAGGGACACAAGACCCCCACCTGGCTTCCCCAAGGTGAGGATATTTTAATGAACAAATTTTACTTTTTAAACGCAAATACCTCCTGGGTGGTTAAGCTGGTCATTGACACCTTAGTATGAATTACGCTAAAACTATTTAGTCAACTTTTTTCCCTTGTTTACCTTGCTGAGGTTATTGTCCCCTAAAGGAATGAGAATTTGACTGGAGGGTGGGGAGCCACAGAACAAAATTATGGAACAGAGTGAACTCCAGAGGGGGCTATGGTCTTGCATTAAAAATGAAGACCAAGGCCATAAGAAGACGGGAAAGAAAGACCCCAGAAACAGTCACTAGTGGGAATGGCCTGCCAGGTGGCCACGGAAGGGAATCTTGCAGGTCCTCGCAGCAGCACATCTGAAGTTCTAAGCATCCCACTCCCAGTAGCAGAACATCCAATGGATGAAATTTTCAAATTCAAAATCAATCCATAAAAATCCATTGGGCTGCAGGTGTAGATACAATATGGAAGGTGAGCTTGTTGCTTAAGCAAAGCAAGTCTGAGAGAGCCCCTCCCCCAACTCCTCCCATTGGCAAGGAAGGCTAAGCTAAGAAGGAGTCAGCAAAAAGAGAGAGGAGGAAAGGCCCCATCCGATGAGGACAAGCCAGGCCAGGGCTAGTCTAGTGCTTCACCCCATTGCTACCCACAGTCTGCCAGCTAGACCCCTCTATGCAAGAAGAGGCTGTCAGAGCAAGGAAGGAAGTTTTCGAGTCTGCAACTAGGGTTGTGCCCTGCAGGGATCTGGTTTTCCAGGAGTCCTCAGCAACCCCCGCTGCATGCTGCCCATACTCCTCAGACAAACAAGGTCTTTCCACCCAGGCACTTGTGTACAAGCGTGCAAAGAGAGGGCTTTTGGGTTTTTCAATGTGACTTTTAAATCTCCCCTCTGACTCACAGTTAGACATTTCCCCTTACGATTTTCCTGAGGTAATCCATGCCCAAAGGCATATTCTGGTCATTTCTAACATGTGATATTGACACTTCCATGCATACGTACTTCAGGGATGTATAGCCACAGAATAAAGAAAGCCCACATGCATATCTTCCAGCCATGCAGAGTTTTTGAAAAAAAAATATATATATAACATATATTTATAATATATGAGTATAATACATAAATACATATAATATATACACATGCACACGAACGTGTGTGTGTGTGTGTGTGTGTATAAAAACACAACCAAGAACAGAAGGTTTAAGTCCTGAACAAAAGGGCTTTGGAGCACTGTTTCTGCATATCCAATGACCTTATTAAACTATCAAATCATACTGGGCATATGTAGAGTTCTTCTTTGTAATGACAGCTCTTTGAGATCTAAAGCAATTGGGCTTAAAAGACCACTTTGAGGTCACTTAAAGAAAGTACTCAGGCAAGGTTTGGGAAACCTTCCCCCACAGGTGCTGGAGTCAGAGCTGGCACAACCTCAGTTTGCAGACTGCAGTCGACTAAGTGAGTTTACTCAATCTAAGTGGACAGTGCCAGGCAGTCCTGTACAAGGTGACCTTCAGAAGGAGAGGCCAGCTCCCAGGCAGGAGTGAAAATCTCCTTCAAGTCCCCGAGCAGGTTATCAGAGTTTCGCTCCCTCCTAAGCTGTCCTTGCTTAAGAGTTTTCTCCTGAGCCACTGAAATAAATGCAGGAGCAAGAAAAGCAAGTGATGGGGGAAGAAAAGGGAGCAATGTGCCTGGTGCTGTGCCAGGCTTAATGGCTCCACAAGAGCCTGACCAAGGCAGCCAGACCAGGTCAGACTGTGCTGTGCGCTAGAATCAATGTGGCACTCAGGAAGCATTCCAACTAGCACCTGCCAAAAAGAGCCCCTTTTGATGTTGAAATACACACAAAAATAGTTTTTAAAAATGTGATTTCTAAAACCTGGAAAGATTCATATGAACTGATGCAGAGCGAAATGAGCAGAACCAGGAGAGCATTGCACAAAGTAACAGCCACAGTGTACAAGGACTGACTTTGACTTAGATCTTCTCAGCAATGCAAGGATCCAAGACAACTCCGAAAGACTCACAATGGAAAATGCCGTCCACATCCAGAGAAAGAATTCTGGAGCCGGAATGCAGATAGAAGCAGATTATTTGATCTCCTTTTCTTTTGTTGTTTTGTTTTGCTTCTTATTTTTTGTGGCTCCTCCCATTAGTTCTAATTCTTCTATATACCATGACTAATATGAAAATAGGTTTAATATGAATGTATAAGTAGAGCCTATATCAGATTGCATGCCACCTTGTGAAGGGGAGAAGAGATGGAGGGGGAGAAGATTCAAAACTCAAAATCTTATGGAAGTGAATGTTGAAAACTAAAAATAAATTAATTTTTTTAAATGTGATTTCTAAGACATCTTCACTCATTCCAGTTTTCTATAAAAATGTAGAAGGAGGAAGATTCACATTTATAAACAAAAAAGACATTTATTTCCATGCAAAAACTTCAAGATCAAAAACAACAGGAGTTTTATTACCCGAAAAAAAAAGAAAGCTCTGTGCTCTTTACACAATGTACTTCACATGCTTCCTGACAGTCCTTGACCATGCACTGTTTTTAAATCCCAGAGAAGAGCCCAGCACATGGCCAGTAAACATGTCAGCAAAAAAGCCAGACTCCGAGCATGGGGCTGCACACGGGGATTTCTACACCAGACTCATATTAGTGTCAGCTTGGTGAGAGCGTGTGGGCCCAAGAGCTCTGGGTTCTAATTCCAGTAGGCCCATTCCTAATGACCAACATATTGAACTTCTCCAAGGCTTCATCTTCTGCTCTATAAAATGGAGCTTCCTAGATGATCCCAGAACCCTCTCCTGGCTCTGAAAGCCCAAGATTCTCAAACCTGTCTCCATTCCAAACCTGTGGCCATTTATCTCCTTACTTGGCTCACACAACTTAGCCCAAGGTCACCAATTCTCAAGACTGGGAGGTTTTCTCTTAGAGTAGACAAAATGACTCCAGAGAAAGGGAAGAGCAAATAACTGGGCTCTAGTCCCTGAGTTTTAATAATATACTACCTATCCACCAGGGCTGCAGGAGTGGTGCCCATCCCAGTGATTCTATCAGAAATGCAATTTTTTGTGAATCACATTCCAAAGACATTCTTCACTCAGACACTGGAGATACAGACTTCCTTCTACAGATCACCCAATATGTCACCTTGAATAAAAGTTATGGAACCAGGCAAGTGATAGGCATTCATATCATACAGAGGACGGGCTTTTAAAACAGGCTATGTTTTAGTTGAAAGTGAATTTTCCTCTTAATAAGAAAAATGGTGTAATAGTAATTAGTTTAGCAGGATACTTAGCACTTAGTACTAAGTGCTAAGTGTGGAAGGTGCAAACTCTGTCCCACTGTTGAGAAGGCATGAACTCCCCTGTTGATGTGGAAGAAGGGGATTGGCTGAGCCCCTG
>CM053584.1:372790928-372837581 GCA_028627135.1 Pseudochirops cupreus
AGCTTGTTCAGCCATTCCCCAATTGATGGGCATCCTCTATATTTCCAGTTTTTTGCAACCACAAAGAGAGCTGCAATAAATATTTTTGTACATATGGGACCTTTTCCCACTTCTGTGATCTCTTTGGGATATAATCCCAACAGTGCTATTGCTGGAGGAACTCAAAATCTTATAAAAGTGAATGCTGAAAAGTATCTTTACATATAATTGGAAAAAATAAAATACTGCTAAGTGGGGGAAAATATAGCATATTTTAGAAAGCTATCTATCATCTAATACAGTTAAATGGTTGAAACACCCAATTCCCTTAACAACTCTGTCAGTCAAATCAGTCAGTCATTTATTAAGTGCCTACTATGTGCTATGTATTAGGCTAAGTGCTGAGGATATAGAAAAAGATAAAAAACACTGTTCCTGCTATCAAGAACCTTACATTCCAGGGGCGGCTAGGTGGCACAGTAAATAGAGCACCGGCTCTGGAATCAGGAGGACCGGAGTTCAAATCTGGCCTCAGATACTTAACACAAAAACTAGCCGTGTGACCTTGGTCAAGTCACTTAACCCCAACTGCCCCTCCAAAAATAAAAAAAAAAAGAAGAAGAACCTTACATTCTAATAGAGGCAACAACACGTAAATATTTAAGGGGTAACACATTCCTGGCACGGCTCAGGGCCAGGGTGAGGTCATAAAGACAGGAGATTGGAATGCCATGCTTGAGGAATAGCAGGTAAGCCAGTGTGACGGGACTGTAGCAGTAAAGTATAACAACACTGGAAAAGTACGAAGGGCCCAGGTTAGGAAGGCCTTTCAATGACAAACAGAGGCATCAGTATTTGATCCTGGAGTTAACTGGGAGCTACTAAGACTCACTGAGGGAGGGAAGAGGGTGTGTGTGACATCATCACCACCGGGCTGCACTCTCAGACGTCCTCCTCATGCCCTCTGGAATCTCACCATCCTGCAATGTCACACCACCAGTGAGAGTCAGGCTTCCTCAGAACCCCCTGGCCCAGGGCCCCTCTCTCTCCCTCCGATTAGAAGTGACAGGTGGGTTGTGAAGACCTCCTCCTCCCAGGGCATCTGTCCGAATCTCACCACACGCCATGCACTCCCAGTCCTTTGTTTAGCTTTTTTAATGTGCTGTCTCCCCCATTAGAGAGGGAGCTCCTTGAAGGGCAAGACTGTCTTTTGTGTGTCTTGTATCCCCAGCACTTATCACAGTGTCTGGCATACAGAAGCCATTTAATAAATGTTTAATGACTATCAGACTGATGCTTCAGGAAAAATCCCTTTGGTGGCTGGGTGGGGAGGGGAGGGCCGTGAGGCAGAAAGATCAAACAAAATCTATTTCAAGTGTCCAGGAAAGGTGATGGAGGCCTGAACCAATATGGTGGCTGTGTGAACTGAGCAAGGGGATGGATACCAGAGATAGCATAAAGGCAGAAGTGACTGTATTTGGCAACAGATTGGATTTGTGGGGTGAGCTCAAGTGAGGAGTCAAAGAAGACAGAGGCTGAGTGACTGGGAGGATGGTGACATCCTCAATAGTAACAGGGAAGTTCAAAAGGCAGATTAGATGATCTAAATTCATAGTGAATACAGTTTTGTGATTTCTTCCACCACCAAGTCAGGTAATCCAAAACTGAACTGGATTGGTTTGGCAAGGGGTAACTGGTGATAGGCCAAGGGGCAAGGGATCAGAGAGCAGAGGATAGTCTAACACTGAGTTGGTTTACCAAAGGATGGAGACAGATAAAGAAGGACGATGTAGACAACGCAGGCGATAATGATGGATAAACAAGGTTTTCCTGTATAGACAGCTGGATAATTTCACCCCAAAAATCTTTGGTCCACTCCAATCTGTGATTTTACTGCTGGGGGGATCTTCCAGGAAGGACCCCGATAGCAATGCAGATCAGTAACTTTTCAGAAATTAATGGTCTTTGAGAGTTGCCTCTCAAAGTTAAGGAACTGGGCCCAAATCACCCAGCCAGCAAGATCCAAGATGTTCCTGACGGAAACCAGTTCTCTATCTCCTACACCATGCTATATTTGAAGGGAAAACAGTATTAATCAAGGCAATAATCTCTTACATGTTTTAATAATACTATCTGACTTAAGTGAAGGACCTGCCTTTGAGTGTTTGCCCTATAACTTCAGCAAGGTGGTGCTGCAGTGGATAAAGCAAGGGGCCTACAGTCAGGAAGACTCAACTGCCAGAGTCCAAATCCAGCCCTAGACACTTATTAAGCTGTGTGACCCTGGGCAAGTCACCTCACCCTGTCTGCCTCAGTTTCCTCAACTGCCAAATGAACTGGAGAAGGAAACTGCAAACCACTGCTGTGTCTTTGCCAAGAAAACCCCAAATGGGGTGATGAAAGTCAGATAAGACTCAACAACGGCAACAACCTACAACTCTGAAGCCACGTGGTCTTGAGCCAAGTCCCTTAACCCTTGTAGGCCCCAGTCTCCCAGTTTGTGAAATGGAAATGATGCTTGTTCAATCACAACTGCTCACTACCTGCTGAGTATCAAGTGAGATAATGAAAGTAAAAGTGCTTTATAAAAAGCGAAGCTCCATACAAATATAAGGCATTCTTAAAATGTCTTCATAGATAATGTTTCATTGGGTCTCATAAACAACTGTATGTGGTAAATAGGCCAGGGAGTATTCCCATTTTACAGATTGGGAAACTGAGGCACACAGACGGCAAATGACTGGTCCAAGGCCACACAATTTACAGACACTGCGATAATGGGGTAGAGGGTATGGTTGGCACTGGCCTCTTGGGGTCTCCAAGAGTCAGTTCTCCACCCATTCCCCCAGACAAGCTCCTCTGATACATTTCTTCCAGCAAGAACACTTGTGGGATGGTGAGTCCACATGTTAGAGTCGATGCCACTTACAATGTAGGTGCCCTTGGACCATCATTTGACTCTCCTGAGATTTCTCATGCGTCAAACAAGGGGCTTAACCAGACGAAAGTGAAAGTCCCTTCTGTCTCCCAACATTTTTGAAGGAATGCTATGTCATAAAGGAATAAATTTCATAATTTGATATGCTATAGGGCATGCTATATGCCAATGATAAAATGTTTCATTAAGGAAGAAATTTCATAAACATCATCCAGCATCTGTGACCAAGATGATCCTTTTATTCCGATTCACGAGATCAGCAGCCAAAGCTCCTCTTCTGGCCCTCTCACCAAAGTCCAAGAAGCGGACGTAGGGGAAGGTTTACTCCCATCAAAGTGAGACTCGCAACCTAAATAAGAGTCAGCAAAGCCCGATTCCTAAGCAATCACTGCTGGCCAACAACCAATCACTCCATGGGACCCTCCACACCCCACCTTCACATGGTAAAAACGACCCGGCCAGGAGATGGCGCCTGCTGCAGAACGGCCTATGACCCAGCTTACCTTCAGAAAACTAATAGTCTTACTAATCCAGCCCCTAGTGTCACCCTCTACCCCCAGGATCCAATAAAAGGGGAGGGGTAGGGAGGAAAAATGGTAGGAAAGCTTAGTGATCTTTCCCTTCTGGTCAAAATGCCATTCTTTAAAAAAACAGTATTCAAATTAGAAGAACATCCTAGAGGAAGTAGCTAATCTTAACACAGTTTTACTTTTTCATCTTGGTCTTTGTTCAGCCAAGCAGAAACTGCAAAAGAACCAAGTGATTCAGGCCTTAGCCAACCTTGGAAAGGAAATATCTGAGTGGGGGAGTGGTCAGAGACCTGCAGATGATCCTTCATTACACAGGAGGGCTAAGCAGGGCTCTTCTCACCACCTGCCTATAAGATCAGTTCAAAATATTGACGGTAGCTAATTCTCTTAGAAAAATCTGCACTAATTTCAGGAGGACTCTGAAACTGCACAAATAAGGAAGATCAAAAATGTACTTCCTGAGAATGAATCTAAAAAAGAAAGAAATATTCCAGGGTACTTTTTAGTTCACAAAACCTTTTCTCCTCGCCACAGTAAAGTCTGGACAGGGTGGAAGTGGCATTTTTGTGTCCCACTGAAAAATACATACATGGACTTACATGTACACCCATCATCCATGATGATGAAGGCCTCCCTATAAACTCCAGGGGGAGAAGTGGGCACCCTTGGAATCGAACGCTCTGTTGCACTTTGTCAGTGTTACATCCGAGGGTGCCCTTATTTGCTTTCTGAACAGTGTCCAAGTGTTTTAAATTCCTTAGGCTATTGTATCACAGAACACTAAATGACAGTAACAAAAAAGAACTCACTATCCTGGGGAAGTATATACACATACACACACGCTCACTCTCTGTCTCTCTCTCTCTTCTACAGGATTTTTTGAAGGGAACAGGAAATTTCTTACCAAACAGGCACATAATGATTGCAAAAAAAATCAGTACTTAGGAAGAAAGTAAAATCTGCCCAACAGAGAACAGAATTCAAGGATTTAGCTACTAATTTCCCTTCCCCGTTATTGACACTACTCTTTTCACTTGAAAAGGGGTTCACTGTCTACCCTGAATCTGCCCTAAACTCGTTCTATCTTTTGAGGCCGATGACATCACACTTATGGCATAGAGTCTTCTGTTGACCTCCATATATAATAATGCCTTGCCACCCAATGACCTCAGGGAAGTAGCATGAGGCTTCCCACTCCATGACAACTCAATGCTTGGGAGTCTTGGCAAACCAGAGTTACACTAACCAATTACACTGCTACCTAAGTTGGGAGTGGCTCCATGGATCCACATAAACATAAATTTAATCCAATTTACTATGTGGAAAGCAAACACACTTCCTATGAACACATTCATTACTGTTGCACTTAGGCCTGCCATTTGATTAGCTGACTCCCAGAATTAACTTCTTACATTATCCTTTTCAAAACCTTTGGGCTACCTTCCTTTTCCAGAAACACATGTCAGAGACCCTTTTAAAACAAGATGTAACTGTAATGAAGTGACCATGGGACAGCTGCACCTGCTGTTCAGTGAAGCACAGTGTTTTCTGTAAGCCAGCCACTTTTGTGGGAAGGCAATAACTCCAAGGGGGCACTCTGCAGCCCAAACAAAATGAAACAATCATTGGAAAGACACATACCAGGCAACACCACGGACACACAGGCCCCTTGTTTCAAGACAGCCTCCAAACAGCCCCTTCCTCTGGAAGCTCTCCAAGCAGAAAGAGCCTCTACAAATACCAGGGCGGCCTTCCTGATATGAAAATGTTCAGCAGAAGCAAATCAATAGGGAAATAAAGGACTAGCAATCATTTCGGCAGATGCAAACAAAAACCCTAAAATAACACGTTCTGCTTAAAAAAAAGAATGAAAAAGCAACGTAAGAATTTTCTCCCCAATCTATAAATACGTTTAACCAAAGAATTGAATTTCTAAAGACATTCTCCTTTCTGGACTCCAATGCACTCCCTAAAAAGGAGACTGCCATGCTTCACAATGAATCGCGTACATGGACTTAGCAGCTTCTAATAGACCAGGAAATACTAAAATAAAGTACTTTCATTTGCTTTTTGCAACTTGTGCCGATTACTCTAAATTTCTAAATACGCATATATACCCCCAATATGTATTATAAATGAGCCAAACAGCCACTTGACATTTTAAAAACACTCTTTTAACAAACTAAGCCATTAGTGCTGAATAAGTATTCTGAGTTGGTTTTAAGAAGACTGGGTTTAAACGCTTTGCTATAGCGTAATAGCACTTCTATGTAGTTGACTCTTGTGGACTGCCATATAAATTCAGCAAAAAGTAGCTGCCTGCCTGCTGCTACCACCATTATCCCTCTAGGTTCAATAACACCAAATTTGCTCCCTAAGATGCTCTTGATACCTCTTTAACATCAGCACTTTTAGCCTTGCTGCATCAGAGCCTTTTGGAATCTCTCTGCTGACATTATTCTACATGATAAATCCCAAGCATCCTCAACCTATATTCTGGGAACAGACAGTTTGGAGTCTGGTTGTAACTTCTGAATTTACTCAGCATGAAGTTCACTCATCAGATCCCTCACTGCTCTATACTCAATCACAATTATTTGTGCCCTATCATCGGTCCTGTTCTGGTTAACATCAATGATTCAGTTAAAGTCATGTATGGCATGCTTACCGAGCTTTTGGATGGCACAAAATTGGGATATCTAGTGACAGAAACAGAGTGCAAAAAGATCTCAAAACCAATGGGGTAAATTTAATAACATAATAAAGTAGGGATCAGTATAAAGTCCTGCAACTGAATTTAAAAAAATCAGCCATACAAGCAGAAAATGAGGGAGACATATATAGAAGAGGTCATGAAAAAATATCCAGTGGCTTTAGTATCCTGAAAGCTCACTATGTCCTTATTAGCCAAGTGCTAGTAAAAACAGTCTCTCCAGAAAGAGGAAGATGATAGTGCTGCTATATTCTACCCTGGTCAGTTG
Organism: Pseudochirops cupreus; assembly: GCA_028627135.1. Classification (NCBI taxonomy): domain Eukaryota; kingdom Metazoa; phylum Chordata; class Mammalia; order Diprotodontia; family Pseudocheiridae; genus Pseudochirops; species Pseudochirops cupreus. The sequence goes on from CM053584.1 coordinate 372,797,357, forward strand.
ACATCCAGAGTATCATATCCAGTCCTGGGGACCACATTTCAGAAGGGAAACTGACAAACCAAAGAAAAGACCAAAGGCAACTCAAAACCATGCTGTGCTAGGATCAGCTGAAGTAACAGAAGACGTTTAGCCTGAAGACGACATCCGAGGGTAGACATGATCACTGTCTTCAAATATTTAAGGGACCAGCACATAGATGAGAATAAGCCTTACTTGGCCTGGCCCCACACAGCCAACTAGGACCATTGGGTAGAAGTTACAGAGCGAATGGGTTTTAGCTCATTATGAGGAAATAACTTTCTAAAAATTGTACTGCTGTCCAAAAAGAGAATGGACTGCTTCAAGAGCTTCCTGGCTCTGAGACTTAGATGACTAGATACAAAGTGAAATGAGCAGAACCAGGGGAACATTATACATAGTAACAACAATATTGTAACAATGACACTGTGAAAGACTTGGCTACTCTGATGAAGACAATGATCCAAGACAGTTCTAAAGGACTCATGATGAAAAATGTCGTCCACCTTCAGGGAGAGAACTGATTAACTCATGAGTGCAGACTGAAGTCTATTGTTTTTCATTTTCTTGCCCTTTTTTTGGCAACATGGCTAATATGGAAATACATTTCGCATGACTTCACATGTGTAATGGGTGTCATACTGCTTGTCTTTTTAGTGGGTGGGGGAGGAGCAAAATTTAGAACTCAATATTTTTTTAAATGAATGTTAAAAATAAATGAGAAAAAAACCTGAATTTTTTAAAAGGGAGGTTTCCTATCCCTGAAGGTTTGCAAACATGTATTCATTCAACCAACATTAAATATCTGCTGTGTACAAAATCCTAAGTGAGACAAGAAAGAAGGTACAAGGGTTCCAACATACAGTCCTTTGTGTAGCTTAGGGGAGAAAACAGCGAAGAGACTCTAACACAGATAACTAACAAAATACTGAATGATAAATGCTACCTGATGCAAAAGGAAATAAGCAGAATCAAAAGAGCATCTTACACACTGGCCACAAAAAAAATATAAAGGAAAACAATACAGAAAGACTAAAAATCTGACCAGTGCCACAGTTGGCTCAGCAATGACGCCTGCCTTACACCTACAGGTAGAGAGAGAGTGGACTACAGGGACAGAACGAAGCATACACTTTCAGACACAACCAACATGCGGGTTTGTTTTGCATGACTCTCTACTTGTTACAAAAGAGGCTGTTATCACTGGGAATTGACAGTGATGTTAAAAAAAAGTCATTAAAACACCTTAAAAGGGGGGAAGTACTATGTGCAACCAGACAAGGAATATAATTTCTGATGGGGGGCAGAGTGGGAAATAAGGAAAGGTGTCAAGAAGGAGCTGGAATACACCAGGCTGCGAAAGGCAGCAGGCCATCACAGGCCCAGGCCCAGGCAACAGGAAAAGCAGAGGAGTACAGGTGGGAGAGCTTAATGTGTGGCTGCGGGCAAGAGAGGTCCAATTTGACTGTAACACATGCCCAGGCTATCAGAGGTTTGCGAGAAGGCTTTGGATAGATGAAATCTGGGAAGGCAGCATCAAGAAGTACAGAAAAGTGAGTTGACCTTCTAGAAGACCAGCCATATACACACCATCAGCCAAGACCAAGGACTGAAAATTAACTGCGATGTACAGGAAGTGATCATTGTGTGGCTGGGCAGCAACTGGAATTTTGTGGGGTTTTCATTATGAGGGAATGATGAAAATCCACCTGTGATACTTAATAAAAGAACAAAAACTAAAATCGGTCAACCATACAGACTGACTTCCTGCTCTTTCTCCTGTGCTTAATACGCAGAATATCATTTTTAGCATTGCTTCTTCCTTCCTTAGGTAGCTTTCATAAGTTCATTATTTACTCTGTAAAACATAGGGAGGAACTGAATTAGATAATCTCTTAAGGGACAAATGCTTGTTGGGCAGCCCCTATATTCCATATACCACTGACCCAAGGTCCCATTTTGGCTTCCTGCCTTAAGCTTTGCTCCTCTCCTCTTACACAAAGCTGCCAAAAAATTTCCTTAAAGTACAGGTCTGATTCCATTACTCCTCTGCTCAAAAGCCTCCAGGGGCTCCCCAGGGGCTCCTCATTCCCCATCAAAGAAATTATAAACACTTTAAGCTGGCATTCAAGGCTCTTCACAATCTCAACCCTACCTATCTTTCTAATCTTATTCCATAATACTTCTTTGTACACATTCTAGTCTCCAGCCAGACTAGAAACCTAGATGGCCGGCATGCCCTCTCCTATCTCTGTGTTTGCATGAGTTACATGCCGAACAGAGGGTGTCCCAAAAGTCTGAGTGCAGTTAAAGGTTTAACATATCTTTACTTGATGAATTTAAATCCTTCTCTTCTTCCAGGTCCAGTTCACAAGAGGCACTTCTTTCATGAAGCCTTCCCTGACTCTTTACACTTGGAAATGACCCTCACTCCTTGAGTAGCTCATTTTAGTTTTACCTTCTCAGGTACTTAATCATGATCTTCTAACTTTTATTATCATTAATAGTGCCCCTCTTAGACCGTAAGCTCCTTGGGGTCAGAGACTTAGTTTTCATCTTTATATGGTCAGCTCGCAGCATACAGTAGGCTCTTAATAAAAGTCTCCTGAAAAATGAATTTGAGCAAATTTTTCAAAGCACTTCAATTTCCCTAACAAAGGTACACTAACATACATAAAATGACACAACCCCAAATTTTAAAAACTTCATCTGAAAACCATGATCAGAATCTAAAGGAATCAATTAACTTTTACTGTCAAGTGAACAAAGATTTCCTGAATCCCTTCCTATGTGTGTCCAGTGATTACAGGAACTATCTATAATTACTGGTTTAGGGAACCCCCTGCACAATTCCTTAAATGCAACAAGAGACTGTGGGGTAGGGTGAGCTCGAGGGTGTTGTATGAGGCACATCACCTACTCAGGAAATGTCAGAAGGAGGGTTTGAACACAGGTCTTTCCGCCTCCAAGCCTTAGCACAATGCCTGGCACTTAATAAATACCTTTTTATCCATTCATTCACTCATTCCTTATGCAACACTGCATTTCTAGTGAAAAACACAGAACTTATGTTATTCCTTCTCTGTAGGATTATCAAACTAATTAGAAAGACATAGACATGAAAGAACTAGATGAATGAGATATCAGTCTAGAAGTGTTATTTTTCTAATACAGATAAGGAATACTATGAGTTCAGAAAAGGGACAGGTAATTTCGGTATGGGTGGCTACTGAAATCTTAATGGAGAAAGGGCCATGTTGAGCTGCTGAAACATGGCATGGATTTGGATTGGCTTAGAATCTAAATAATATAGTCAATGGACAGAGAGTAGGCCTAGGAGCCAGGACCTCTGATACTGGTTGTTTATCCTGTCTAGGATATATATAAAGAAGTATTATGGAATAAGATTAGAAAGACAGATTGGACTGATAATGGGTAAGACACTTAACCGCTGAGTGGTCCAGACTCACTCTAAGGTTTTAAGCCGCAGAATAATTGCTGATCACCACTGCTCTTCCTCACACCAATGAAATAATCATCCCTACCCCTATTCTCTATCCTCCCCCCAAAAAAAGGAGAAAGAAAAGAGTCTAGAGGAGGGGGGAGAGGTAGATGCAAAGGGAAGGAAATGCCAATAAGTGTAAGAGGGGTGTATTTTCTTAGCAGCTTGAGTGCAAGCACAGAATTTATGTTTACAAATCATATTAAGCCTAAGGTTAGATGGCCTTCTGGTAGCTCAGTATAAGTACTCACACCTTGTCGTTTTTCCTGGCAATCACACAATCTATGACCGGTAAGACTGGTGAAGTTGCTTATGGTTAACAAAACAAATCCCTCCACCTAATTCCTCTCTCCCTTTCAAAGCCCTTGGGCAGCCAACTTCATTTGGCAGAGTCAAAGCAAAATTTCACACAATCACAAGGATAAAATGAGCACCCCAGCCACCAGCACCCTTTGACACATTTCCCAACCACAGAGACAAGTCAGCAGGACTGATACAGCACCAGCTGTCTGTGACTGGTTCAGCAGGCTAGCTCTTTCCTTCCTTCCCAGCCTATTACATCTGTGATCAGTCTCTGAGCATCCCCGCGGCTCTCTTCCCAATCAATTAGACAAGTCTCAACCCGTCCAACAGCTCAAGTTCGGCTCGACCTCGAAGTTCACAAACTCGTCTGCTCAGCTCCCGGCTCGGCATAACGCCGGCCAGCCCGACTCCCGGCGTCCGAGCGGCCAGATTGCCTAGAACCCCGCAAGCCCCCGGGCAGCATGGGCTAAAGGGCTCCAAATTCGGCAGGGCCCCCGGGCCGCTCCAGGCTTATCAGCATGCCCTGCACTAAGCGCGGGTAAACGGCCTGAGGTCAGCTGAGATAACCGAGCTGAACTATGCCCTCCTCGGACTACTCCGGGGTCAGTCCCTTCGGCCTGCCGGTCTGAAGTGAGCAGGACCCTCGTGCATCTCTGGGCGTGGTGCTACCTGGGGCACGCCCAGGGATGCTGCCGGGGATCCCACGGACCTCCTCCCCCCCCCCCCGACTTCTCGACCCAGCTCGGCCGCTCAAATGCCGGGTGACCTTGGGCAGAGCCGCGTACCCCCGGCGGCCTCAGTTTCCTCCTCCGTAGGACGAGGGAGCTGGGGGAGGTGAGGGGCTCCAGCCCTTTGCGGGGCCCTGGACCCCCGGGGGGTCCGTCTGGTCTGCAGCCCGGGGATTCCTAAGGAACCGAGGGAAGCGCTCAACGCGTCAGCTAGGGGGCTCGGGAGAACAACGAGCCTTTGGGGAGCCCCCTCCAAGTTCCCCCGCCGGGCGCAGAGGATCTCTAAGCGGGGCGCCGGCCGGCCCCGACGCGGGGTTCCCAAAGGCGCGACTGGGGCCCCCCATTGGCCCGCGCCAAGACGGCCCGGGCACAGCCCGAGGGGCTGGGGCGCCGGCAGTGGGAAAGTTCTCCCAGCCCGGGATCGGAATGGGGAGGGGGAGGGGGCCGGGCGGCCCCGGAGGGGCGGGACCCGTCAGTCAATTAGCTCCCCGTCCTTACCGCGTCCCCGGCCCGCTCTGGCCGCGTTCGGGCCCCGCCGCCTGCCTCTTGGACCTAGTCGCCCCGACCCGTGTGTTCCCTCCGACTCTGCCCACTCCCGCCAGGCCCGGCCCTGGCCACGCCCCGGCCCAGACCGGCCCCGCTCCGCCCCGCCCCCCGACCCGGCGCCGACGGCGGCGCCGGCGCCCTCACTGTCAGCAGGCGCGCGCGCAAAACCCGCCCCCTGCTCCGACCGACGTGCTCCCATCACGCGTCACCTGACGTAGCATCACGAGTCCTTGGACCGGGCCAGCCAAGGAGAGCCTTTCCTTTGCTTCTTCCTCTACCTCAGAGGGCGGGCGCAAGGCTCTGATTGGACAAAGACTTGAGAGAGCGGCGCTAAAGGGGAGAGGATAATTCTAATACTGACGTGGGAGGCGCAGAGCCGGGAAACATACCTGGGAAGAGGGCTGGGGCAAAGGGGGAGGGGCTGGAACACTAACCTGGGAGAGGGGCGGTGGCTAGAACGCCGAGACTCGTAGGGGGCGGAGCTGGAATGCGGAGGCTAGCAGGGGGCGGGGATAGGACGCAGAGAGTGGGCGAGGGGCGGGGATAGAACTTGGAGAGTGGGAATCGGGCGGAGCTGAAAATAGAATTCAGAAAGAGGAGGCGGGGCTGGAACACAAACCTGGGGAAGGGACTGGAAAAACCAACGCGGAAGAAAGGAGCGAGCTCCAAAACCGCTAGGGAAAGGGGCGTGTCTGGGCAGCACACCTGGGACAGGGAGGGGCCAGACCTTGAGCCTGACGCTGACCTGAGGGTCCTCCCTCTCTTTTATGGGGTGACGGTCCCCGAGGTTTCATTTGTAGCACGGGTTTCACCCGGCTGGGCAGGGTCGACAGCTCCCTGGCCTTGCAAACCGGCCGAGTCCAGAGGGGCTAATGGACAGCGCCCTACCTGATGATGGGGAAGGAGTCCCCGGACCCTGCGCAGCTGGGGAGGGCGCAGATGACTCGCCTGCCTCGGCATCAGATAAGCAATGAGTCATCCCTAAGGGAAGGTCTGCCTGGCCTTCAAGTGCACTGTAATGGAAAGAGCCTGACCACCTGCGAGCTTATGGCCCTGGACACATCAGCTAACCTCCTGGAGTTTCAGTTACCTCATCTGAAAGATTGGGAATGTCATGTTTGTGCTCAGTGCAGGGAAGCGGCCTATGACTGGAGGAGGAGAAGAACTCTAAAAAGCGTTACAGTTTTTGTCAGACCAGTGATTTCATCTGTTTAGGGAACTCCCCTTCGAAATTCCACAGATGCCAGTAGCTGCTGGTAAGGTCATTGAGAATTGCCAAGGATCATACAAGTATCAGGCCTTTCTGACTCTAAGGCCAGCTTCGGTCTACTATACATCACTACCTTTCCACAGCTAAATATTTTTTTTAAGACATTGGGCAGTGCCTTTATGAGGATTTATGGAAGGACGAGGACCAGCCCCAAATGAAATTAAATGGCCAGTATGCTCTTCGGAAGAGTGGAAGAAGTCTCCATTCATATGGACAGAGCTTCGGGCCATGGGGGTAGATGACGTTGGTAATATTTGTACCTCTTACCTTGCAGCTGCTAGTCAGAATCCGTCAAGACAATCTATTCAGGGCACTGGACTTGGATGTGGGAAGACCTGCTGTCCTGTCCCAACTTAGACACTTACTAGACACACTGTGTGATCTTGGTCAAGAAGCAACCTCTCTGAAACTTCGGGTTAATAGTAACTGTCTTATGTTGTGATGAAAGAAAGTATGGGAAAGACTTTATAAACCTTAAAGCACTTACATAAATGTCAGCTCATTATTCTTAGGAGGAAATTGTGGCTATCTACATAAGGTACTAACGCCCAGTGTTAAAATGGAGACGGCAGAGGTGGTCAAATAATAAATGTTCATTCCCATGTATCTGGACACACACACAGAGTTAGCCTGTCAACCTTGAACTTGTTTTAAAAAATGTCCTGTGTTGGTTTTTGTCTTTAGAGTACAGACACATGAATCTTAAAAGCAGGCTTGTTCATGTTACCTGGTCTAGCCCTCTCTCTTAAGGTGGGCAAAGTATTATTGTCCTTACTTTACAAATGGGGCAGCTGAGGAGCCAAGAGGTTGTACCTTTAGTCTCCTCCTCTCAGCCCTCACACACTGAGATTCAGACAAACTAGCCTTCTCTCTGTTCCTAGTGCACAGCCCTCCATCTCCAGTCTTTGGGCTTTGCACTGGCCGGCCCCTATGCCTGGAATACATTCCTCACCTCGTAGACGCCTCTTCTTTCATTTAAGACCAAGTGTTGCCCTCACAAAACCTTTCCTCATCCCCTTACTTGCTAAATCGCTCCCTAGCAAATCACCTCGTAGTCAGGGACTGTGTTAGTTCTCTTTATAGGTATTCTGCACATACATTTATATATGTACTTATTGCATAAATCTTCCTCATAAGAACATAACATTACTCATGGGGATTGTTCTGTTTGTTGTTTTTGTATGCTTAATACCTAACCAAGTGCCTGACATATAGAAGGTACTGTGAGATCCTCAAGGGCAGAAACTGTCTTTTGCCTTTGTTCACGTACCCAGTGATTAGCACGGTACCCTGCACACAGCTGGCCTTAAATAAATGCCTGCTGAAACACAGACTCTACGTTGATCGATTGGTGGATATTGTTTTCTCCAGAGGAGCCATTTGTTACTTACATGGGTGCATCTCTTTGGAGATGTGGATGATGACTGAAATTGTGCCCTGACAGGCCCATCTAGAGCAGGGGTTCTTAATTTGGAAGTCCGTGGACTGGAATTTTCATATGATGCCTTCATTTTCAAATGATCGATTTCCTTGGTGATCTTAAGCATTTGATTTTATGCATTTAAAAACATTATTCCTCAGGGGCATGGAAGGGGAAACTAAGGAATGTCTTCAGACATATCCAGTCCCCTGCCTACTTGAAGATCTGTTGTTTGAACACTCCTTCCTTATACTCTCCTCTTATCCCATCCCCTTGTTGGGAAGGGACCTGATGGTAAAATTGGAAGCTAATTTTCTCTAGTTAAGCCTCCCAGATCTCCCCATGTTCCCTCAGAAGTGTGGGAGATAGTTGAGTCAATTGTTTGGGATCAGGGAATTCCTGAGCGAGCTACTTCTGCCACCCCAGCATTTGTTGGACTCCTAGATCCTAAAGTGTTCCCCCATCCAGTCTATATCCAATTAAGGCCAAGGCCTGGGAGGAAATGCAACCATTAATTGCTACCCAAGGCTTCTATCTTGAGTGGGGCCCAGATCAACAGGGGAAAGCTTTTGAGTCTTTGAAAACTAAAGTGACCACCACTCCAGTATTAGCTTTACCCAATTTAGAAAAACCTTTCACTCTCTATGATGATGGAAAGAGAGAACAGGCTCTGGGAGTCGCTACCTGTTTTTGAAAACTCTTAGATTCTGTGGCTGCTGTTGCTCTCCATGGACTAAATGTCCATGGAGCAATTTGGAAAGGAGGAGGATATCTGACAGCGTTTTGGCCTTGCCATAATCATCTTTAATTCCAACCAGGAAAATTTTCTTACATGAAAGGGAAATTGTCCTTTTTCTATACTTTCTTTTGCACCTGTTTGGTCTTCGTTTGCTTAACCTCCTTGCCAGTTTTGTCTCCCCCAGGGTTCAAGCCATCAACCTCCAGATGACCACTTGGGCTATACCAATCTTCGACTGAATCCAAGTTCTCCAGCCCACTGGACCTGGCACCATCCACATTCCGGAGTCTGACCCCTTGAATGTGAAGTCTGACCCCCTTGAACAGGACTCAGAGAGGCAGGGACAGCTCTAGGCCCCTTGCCAGCAGGAAGCACTTTCAGAAGCTGAGACCTTTGCCCTTTACCCCAAAGGAATTTGGGTCCCATTTGTTTGAGGGGGCAATTATGAGATACAGGCTCTAGGAACCCCCTTGAACTCTTATTGAATCTTCCCATTTGATGAGGCATTTGGCTGAGGCCATAAACCTTTCATTATAGCCCGGCCCAAATCTCTGTTACTAGCCTAACCCTTCTTTGTCCAGCTACTTCCCACCCCTCGATCCTCCCAAAATATCTATACACCCTTAAACTAGCCTAGCCTTCCATTGTCTCATCTCCAGGTAGCCTCCCCCTACTTCCTACCCTTTCTCTCTCATCACTGGAGTCTGACCTCATTTGACTCCTCCAGAAGACCCTCCCCAAACTCCTCCTCTAGACCACCCCTAGATTCCTCCCACAACCTTTCTGTATATAAGACCCCATCTTGCCTCCATGAAAAAAGAGAACGCCGGAGAATTATCTAGTGCAGACTCACTCTGTGTCAGATTATTTTGGCCTGCTTGTCCACTACAAGTGTCACAGATACTCCTTAAGAGTCGACCCATTATGGTGAACCTTTAATAAACTTAGCTTTACTTTGGCTGAAAAAAACCTGCCCCATTATTCTGATAAGGAAGGGGTCCTTAGACTTCCCCTGACTGCCTGAGGGGTCCAGGACATACACAAAAGACTAAGAACCTGTGTTCTGGACTTTCTTATCTCTATGCTCCCATATTTCCTTCAATAAAGCTTATTATACAAGGCATCCAACTGTGATCAGTATGCTCATGTTTCAGACTCTGAGAATCCTCTGAACCCAGAAGCTAAGGCTAAGTAAGACATCTTGGTTGCTTGCACCATAGGGCAGTATTCAAGCAGGGACCAGGCAGGACACTGGGGAGCCTCAGCCAAGGAGCCATTTGGCCCTGTGGTTTTCACCTCTAAGGAGGCTGCTCTGTGAAAATCTCCCTAAAAATCCATCTTACTTAATGATGCTGGTGCTCTTCAAGTCTATGTTATATAAAACAAAATGGAAACCTTTTATTCAGGACCCCACCACTGGGATATTGGTCTGAGGATATGGAAGGAAGTGCAGTCTGTAGAGCCCTTTGGGGCTATTCAAGGCAAGAGCTCCTGGTTTGGGAGGCAAAGATCACTGGGGACATTAACTGGAGGCAGTGAATGGAGTTGGCACAGATATTTGAGGCTGTTGGTTCAAAAGCAAGAGGAAGGCTTCTTATGAAAGTAATAGTGAGCCCTGAAGGGAGTGGGGGAGGGGGGGTAATGGGTTTTTTCTGGGGCTCTGGGCTTCAGATTAAACCATAGGCCCAGCTCCAGAAGTCTTCTTATGAGGTCACAGGCCAGGCAAGAAGGTGACCAATTCTGCTTGGTAAAGATGGTTGGCAGTCACAATGGTGTCCCAATGGAATAGGCCTTTCTTGGCCTTGGAGCCTTCATCTGTGAAATGATGAGGTTGGGCCAGATGAGCACTGGAGTCTCTTCTAGCTCAGAATCTCATGATTCTGTGGAGTTGGGGGTGGATGAGAGAAGGAAACTAGCCCCAAAGAAGAGAAACCCCACACCGCCTACAATCTGATACCATCCTTTAATAATGCCATGGTACAGCCATACTGTCACAGACATCGGAATGAAAAAAAAGCCAATGACACAGGACCTGTTACACAGTGACACAGAGCCCTAGATCTTTGGGGAGGAAGACACGTAGGTCCAGGTTAGCACCTACACTCCACCTGGGGTCTCCTGCCCTTCTTCCTCCTCCCCATTCCCTTACCCATGCACATTTTCCCAGAATTCCAGAAATGCCTTGCCTCCTTCAGCCTCCTTCCACCAAAGGCAAGGAGGCAGTGTGGAAAGAGCCCTGGCTCTGGAGTCAGAGAACCTGAGTTCAAATCCTATTTCAAATGCTTATCATCCATGTGGCTTTGAGTAAGTCACATGATCTCCTGGGGCCTCAGTTTCCCCATCTGTAAAGTGAGAGGGTTGGACTAGCTGGCTTGTGAGGGCCTTTCTGGCTCTAGAGTTATATATGGCCCTAGAAGGTGTAAAGAGATCTCTCTTTGGTGAGAACTCTGGTAAATGGGGTCAAGAAAAGCAGTTTTATTAAGGACTAAGTCTGGACAGAAGGGATGTGTGTGTGTGTGTGTGTGTGTGTGTGTGTGTGTGTGTGTGTGTTTGTGTGTGTATGTGTGTGTGTGTGTGTGTGTGTGTAAGCGAGGTCCTTTCTGGAAAGACTGCTTACAGTATGGGAAGATGTTTTTAACTCTTTCAAGATGGGGTCACCCCTGTGTACTCTAAGCCCAAGGTTGCCTAAGGAATGACGCATGCCCAGTGACCTCAACACTTCCTATAGCACCACCACCATCAACAGGGACTCAGGCAGAGCACCAAGCCATCCAGGAAGACAAAGTACCACCTGACCCAACCTGAGAAGCATTCCTCAGAAAGCCCCCAGCAGATCATAGGCCAAAGAAAGAAGTGAAATGGGCTGCTCCCTACGTGGCTGGCCGATGAGCCAATGCTGAGGGAACATCTGGATGGCCGCGTGTCTCTCTCTGGGTCAGCTCAGCTGAAGGGGGATCCAGCTGACCACCCAGCCCCCAGATCTGACATTCCTAACCTGCCATGCCAGTGACCTTTGGGGAGCCAACCATGGGGGAAGCTCCCGCTCTAGCTAGCCACTTTTCTCCTGATGGCCCTTTGAATTCTCCTATTCTCCACTAACCTATGGTACAGTGGAAAGAGCAGTGGGTTTGGAGACGGAGGACTTGTGCTCAAATCACACGTTTGTCATTTCATGACTTGGACAAGTCCAACTCTCTAGGCCTCAGCTTTCTGGTTTGCGAAAAGAGGGGACTAGACTAGATGATCTCTACAAAGCCTCTTCCAGCTCAAAATGTGTGATCCACAAACCAGTGCGATGAGTCTTTTCTCTTGGCCTGTCACTGAAGAGAACGCATCTAGTTTCATCTTTAAAGGGATAGGGTTAGGGGAGAGCAGGGGGTTCCACAAAGTCACAAGAATTCAAATAAACTACATTGTTAGCATCTGGGGAGAAGGTGTTTCTAAGGCTCATGGGACCTTGCCCCCTCTTGGCTTAGATGATTGTGGTTACAGAGGAGCTGAGGGTTAGGAAAGGCCCTAGCCCCACCAATAATTAGAGGAGCTCCCTGGGGGCCAGAATAATTTCCCCCAAGAAGGGGTTTTATTCCCATCAGCCCAAGGGTTAGCAACAATCACCTTTCTTTCCCTTCTCCACTTTAGATGTAATAACTGTAGACTACAGAATTTTTTGCCTGACTTTCAACTCAGCTTCAGGTCCTAGACAGAGGGCAGGTCTGTTGCTACCTCTAGAAAAAGCTCACCGTCCTGACTCCCCAGAAGGACACACAGCGAAACACAGTCATTAAAAGTATGGCACGACAGAATTAACAGAGAGTGACTTTCCAGAGAGATGGGGGACACTGTCCTCACCCAGCATCCAGGTTAACTCCCAAGCAGGGCTGCAGGGATTTTCGAAAACCAGTCACTCTGGGTCTCACCTGTGTGGATTCTAAATAAACACACTGTGATGCTCTGTGACGGGAGCAGGAGGGGACAAGGGGAGAGAGGCCAATGTGGGTTACTGCCAGCAATGGTGTTAGTAATCTGCGCTCTACTCACACTGACATCCTCCTCAAAAGCTTGGCTCAGTGTCTGTCAAAAAACGAACACGGATTAGGCAGTAACACCACTCAGAGACGTAAACAAAAGACTTCTGCTAAGCTCAACGCAACTGGACACATGGTTAGCAGCACCTGGTACCATGCAGGAACATCAACCCCAAGCAAACACTTCCAGCTGCCTTTTAGATGAAAAAGGGCACCTGAAAATCCAGAAAAGCAACTGTCCTGCCAACTTAGATGGAAAACCTCTCTCTGGTCTTGGGTAATATCTACCTTGCATATGCTCCTCCACTGGACCACCTCCCACTTCTTCTTGCCCAGTGCTAGTATTCATTCATTCAGTGTTTATTACACCTCTCCTATGTGGCAGGCACTCTGCTAGGTGCTAGGTATCCTGTCACTCATGGTCGCAGGGTCACTTCTTTGGGGGAGACAGCTTTGCACAGGGACTCATCAAGGATGATGCACACAGGTTTGGTGGGGAGCTCTGGCTGGGCTTCCTGGGTTAAGACTATTCCATACTATCAGGATTTTGGCATCTTGATTCCCTAGGCTAAGTCAACCAGTCCTTACATGCATGGGGACAACAGGGCTGGGCCAAACAGAGCTGACCATATAAGATACCCTCTACAGGGCTTGGATATTGGTTTGAGTACAGATATGACCACAGGAGTGGGACTCTCTCTAAGCAGTCCCGACATGTCATACTTAGGAATGACGGAGTGGTGGAGATGTTGATTGGGGGATCACTGAGTGTCACCATCTGACTGTTCAAGGGCATGTCCATAACCCTAACAGCTTCCTTAGGAAGAATGGATCAGCCCAGAGATATTCTGGAGCTTTTAAAATCTTCAAAATATAGGGACCCAAGTATCCTTGGGAATTATTGCTGGCTTACCTATGAGCCCTTGGGGAGGCAGAGCCTCCCATTCAGTCCCTCTTTCAATTCTTCAGAACCCAGGGTCTCCCTGAGGGAGGTACTTGAGTAGGTTATCACAACAAGGTTTCATGGTGGTAGACTCTAGGGTGGGCTTGTTCTACAAGTATGAGCCGCACACTTAACACAACAGCCAGGAACATGGAGAAGGATGCTGTGACTCAGTGTGGATGGAGGCTCCATGTCTATCCCTGTCTCCCATCAGCTTCTGCTATTCACATCTCAGCTTCATGGGAAATAGCCCTGTGCAGGAGTTGGAGGAATAGCAGGGAAGGGGCTGAGGAAGGGAGGGAGGGATAGCAGGAACCAATGCCCAAATCAGGGCTGTAAACACTGGTTTTTCTAAGGCGAACTGGGCACAGGCCTTTGGCAGCTCTGGTCACAGATCCCAATGGGGATAAGAAACGTGCTTGGTGAGGAAGAAGGGTCTCTCTGGGTCCCAAGAGGAGAAACTGATCAGGGATATTTGGGGGAGGTAACTTGATAAAAGCAGATCCTTCTTCTTCACCAGAATGGGAAGTTTAGGGAGCTCATTCCGGTAAATCTCCCATATTCCATTCTCTTTTTCTCAGCTGGGCCCTGGGCACATAGGGTTTTATAAGGAATGAAACCAGAGCAGGGATAGGGAGGTTGAGGGGGAGGAAAGGGACTAATGCCCACCAGAGTATGAAACATGGCTCAGGACCCAGCCCTGACCTCCAAGAAGGGTCAAAGCTCTCCCTCTAGGTCAGGGAGACAGTCAGATAATTCTGGGTCTCACAGATGGGCCCCAGCTAATCCCCTGAGCCACAGGCAAGAAGGTGCTGCTCCCAGAAGAGGGCCCAATGGGGCCACTGTTCCAGCTGGCTAAGGCCCTGGGTCTGGCCCCAGGTGCATCCCTGGAGCTGGGCAGCTATGGCACGGGGCCCCCTGCTCAGGGCTCAGTCCCCATCACAGAATGTCCCTGGGACAGGTAGTCAGCAGCCTCCAGGGGATGTCAAGCAGAGCCGACAGTGCTCCCTCCCACTAGGGCTTCTTGCCGGGGCTACTCACCACCACGTGATCTTGAACTCATAGATGGGCCTCTTGCAGTAATAGTGGTTGACTAGGTGCTTGTCACAGACCCCAATACACTGGTGATCCACCGTGAGGCCCTGGGCAGAGAGATCCGTGACCAGGCAGTGTAGCAGGTCGTAGACATCGGCCACAGCCTCCCATGGCCCGAAGGACACGTCCACTTCGCAGTGGTGTTCGAAGAAGGGGCTGTCACTCTCGCTGCGCTCGAAGCGTAAGGAGTTGAAGAGGGGGCACTCATAGGGCGTGATGGGCATCTCCTCCTTGAAGACACAGACCTTCAGCTTGGCAAAGCGGGCCTTGCGCTGGATGGCCCGCAGTTGCGCAATCTCCACAATCCGCTCCAAGTGGTCTTGGGGGGACAGAAAACAGCAGCTGTCACAGGGACGGGGAGCAGAGGAGGAGGGGGGAGGGGCAGGACCCAGAAGGAAAAGACTGCCCTTGACGGGCCTAAAATAACTCAGGAACAGTCTGTGCATTACAGAAGCACGAAGCCCGAGCCAGAAGGGACCTTAGAGGCTGCTGAGTCCAGCCCCTTCACTTTACAGAAGAGGAAACTCAGGCTGAGACAGTTAAGTGACTTGCCCAGGGTCACATCCCTCGTGAGTATCTGAGTCAGGATTTGAGACCAAGTCTTCCTGACACCAGGACGCTCCCTGGAGAAGGACAGAAACCAGTAATATTCCTGTTTCTAAAATGGAATAGGCCTCTTATATTTTAATAGGGATTTCAGTTTGAAATAAAAGGAAGGGGAAAGTATTTTTTATTTTATCAGTTTGAATAGAAAATTAGTTATTTATCAACTTAAATTAAAAGAAAGGGGGAAATAACATTTTTTATTTTAACAATTTGAATGGAAAATTGCTTATTTATCAACTTAAAATAAAAGGAAGGGGAAAAATAAATGGGAGGTGGAGGGGTGGGAAAGGATGGAACTTCCAAATGAATCAGGAGGTCCGGTTAAAAATGGCCAGAATTTTCATCCGTCTAGTCCAGTAAAGTCACAAAGGTTCAGTAGAGGCAGGTAAATGGCATGGTGATCCTCCATGCCTTTCTTGGTCTATTTCTCATAATGTTAAACACAGTGAGCTGGCATTGGAGTCAAGGAGTCTGGATTCTCTGATACATACTGACTGTGGGCAAGTCACTTAACTTCTAAGTGAAAAACAAAACAAAAAACAGAAATCAAGAGATGCATTAAATGAGAAAAACCAACACCTATAAAAATAAGTGGGCTGAAGTATGGCAGGATTTCCTAACGTTTTTTGTGTCCTGGACCCCTTGGTTAGTCTGAGGAAGCCTGTAGAGCCTTTATATTTTTAAATGCAGAAAATAAGGGTGGCTAGGTGGCGCAGTGAATAGAGTGGCCCTGGAGTCCCGAGTTCAAATCCAGCCTCAGACACTTGACACACTTACTAGCTGTGTGACCTTGGGCAAGTCACTTACCCCCAATTGCCCTGCCCTCCCCCCTCCAAAAAGCAAAAATAATTAAATAAATAAATAAATGCAGAAAATAAAATATGTAGGCCTAAAAAGAGAAAACAGTTATATTGAAATAAAGATGTCCTTTTTTCCCCATACAAATTCACAAGCCCCCACCTCCCCACCCCACCCTGAAATCTGCCCACAAACCCTTAGGCACACTCAAATTATAGCAGACATTAACACAGTACTTTCAGGTTCATAAGGAATACTGCTTGAAATAACTCTGTGAGGTAACAAGGATTAGGATCTACATTTTACAGATGGGGAAACTGAGGCTAAGAGGGCTTCAGTGGCTTGCTCAGGGTCACACAGTGAGTGAGACTCTACATGGCTCGGCCCCCCTCCTCCTCACCTTTGTAATAGGGCATGAGCCCCAGGAACGCCTGGCGCACCTTCTCCCCTTTCAGGGGCTGCACATCCTCGAGCTGCTCCAGCAGGGGCCCAATGGCGTAATATTGAGCCTCCTTGTACACAGCCCGCACTCGGTCCCGTGGGGGCAGGTCGCCAGAGCGAAGGAAGTTAAGCACATCTCTAAGTGAGAGGGAAGCAGAGGAGAAATTAAGGGCAGGGGGACGGGCGCTGGGGGACTTGGGGATGTGGGAGGGGAGGGGAAGGAAGAGGAAGCAGGCAGGAAGGGATGGAAGGAGGGATGCAGGAAGGGAGAGAAGACTGTGTGACCCTGGGCAGGTCTCGTAAGCTCTTTGGGCCCCAGTTTCTTCCTCTGTAAAATGATCCTATGGTCACCTACTCCTCCCCACCCCAGCCCTTTCCTCTCTCCCTTTCCCAGAACATACTTCCACCTCACCTCTGCCTCAGGGAATCCCTCTCTTCCTTCAAGACCTAGCCAAAGCACCATGGTCTACATGAAGCCATCTCTTATCTACCCAATGGCTTTCCTTGTATTTTATTCAGTATATGCCTATATTCATCCACCTCATTAATGTAATCTCCTGGAGGGGAAGGACCAGCTGTCCCATTTTTGCCTTAGTAGCTCTAGCACCTGGCTGGAGCTTGCTGTTAGATTGGCTGATTCTCCTGACTCAATATGCCCACTTTCAGGCAGTCTTCATAAGGTGCAACATCTCAATGCCCTCTGCCATGCCTGACACCCTCCATCTTGTTCATGTCCATTTCCCACTGACCACAGCTGAGTAACCTGCCCTCCCTGGCAATGGTTAGAAAACCCACCACCTATCTCCCCTGGGTACGTGTTCCAAGCTGGAGCAACATCACAGGCTTCAGACCCTTCTTGTTCTTCCCGGGCCTTTGCCAAGCTGTGGTAGCAGGAGGTTAGAGCCAGACGCAGCTGCCATGTTTATTCTCCTACCACCTGACTTCCATCACCCTTTGGCAGAGTCCCCAAGGACAGGCAGGCCAGGACACAAGCCAGAGTCCCGCAGCCCTCTCAGGAAAAACGAACAAAAAAAACCAAACCAAACCTCAATGCCTCACTGGAACCACAGAGCCCCTCCTTTGGTCAGCCCAGCCCCGGCCCAGGATCCAAGGTCTGTGTGGGATGCCAGCTGAGGCCCAGCACTTTCCTCCCCCAAAGAGCCTGCAAACGAATCTTTTTATAGCTACAACGAGTGATGTGACACGTTGTTTTCTCAGAGCCAGAGGCAGCTGACAGCCCACTGGGGAGACTAAGATGCTACAAAGCAAATGAGTTGGCCATATGTATCCTCTGTGAAGGTGGAAACTGGCCCTTCATCTGGCCTGGGAATGAGGAAGTTCTGCCTGGAGGTGGCGGGGTGGGGGACCTGCAATTGATGATGTGCTGAATTTCCAGTGACATGAATTCAGGAGTGGCCCCATTCGATCATGCCACAGGAGTGGGAGGGCATTCCAGTCCTCTTCCTACCTCCAGAACCAGGCTAGAGGGGCCCTTCTCACACTCTTTTTTACCCTGCTATGGTCCTGGACAAAAAAGTCAGTTCAGCGACAAAGGGGATGGCTGTTAATGGCATCATAGATCTTTCAGATATAGTTGAAAAAGCTTGAAAATTTGGGGTTTTTTCTTAAGAAGGGAGAACATAAGGTAAGATCATATCTGGTCAATTCTACACAGATAAGCACTTCTAATTTTTTAAAAGTCTCTGGAGGAAAATCTGCTCCATGACCCCTGATCACTCAGGGGTATAGTTTTCCAAGGTACTTCCCTCTCCTTTTTGCAGAGGTGGGGGGCTTAGGGTGTGGCCTTTTGTATATACAGACGCAGAGGAGTAATATGTCCATTGATTTTACCAAACTGCTTTTTCCCCCCTCTTTCTTTCTTAATCTTTGTCATAGGGTCGGATCATTGAGATCATTCACGGGGAGAAGAAAAATATTCAAAAATGAAGGTGACATAAACACAAAAGATATCAACAAATACAAGACTTTTTAAAAAGGTGTCCAGAATTTCTTTTGTATGGAAATCCTCTGAGAGTGGATGTTGCTTCAGCTTGAGATTTGTCCAGTATAGCCAGAATTAGGGCTCAAAGGACCGCTGAGGTCATCTGGTCCAACCCCTTCATTTTACAAATGAAATCCCAGAAGGGATAAGTGACGTGCTGAAAGTCCCAAAGCTAGAACGTATCAGAGGCAGATCTTGAGTCCAGGTCTTACCAAGTCCCCAGCCAGCCTCCCTCCATCCTAGACAGTACCTTTCTCCTTAGTCAGTGGAGCATTTCCTGGGTACCTACAAGATACCTCACACTCTGCTCAAGCACTATAAGAGATCTAGGTTCTGTGGCCCTAAGGAGACATGTTTGATCCACCTGAGCAGCAGGAAGTGTTTCCTTGTGTCTAACCAAACACACACTGGTGGAACAACCCCAGTAGACAACACCTACCCAAAATGAGTCCCATCGCGGTCAATGAAATACCGCCCCTCAGCATCAGTGGGAATGTAGTGGCGCCCGCTGAACATGGCTGCCAGCATGGTGTCCTCATAGCGCCGCAATGTCGACAGGCGTGTGGTGAAGTACATCCCTCCGATGTTCAGTGGAACAACCTCAGGGAACTGGAAGAACAATTATTGGGGTGTTGAAATAGACTGGAAAGCAGAACTGGGAACCTGGACGTTTAAGAAGAATCACAGTGTGACCCTGGGTGAGGTGTTTGACCTCACTGTGTTTCCCTTTTCTTCCTTCCCTTCCCCACTTAACATACCCTACCCAAACAGCGTGAAGAGTCAGACATGGCTGGAATGACTAAACAACAACCACCTGTACAATGAGGAGGGGTCGCTAGGTGATGCAATGGATAGAACACCAGCCATGGAGTCAGGAGGAGCTGAGTTCAAATCCAGCCTCAGACACTTACTAGCTGTGTGATCCCCGGCAAGTCACTTAACCCTGTTTGCCTCAGTTTCCTCATCTATAAAATGTGCTAGAGAAGGAAATGTCAAACATGCTAGTATCTTCGCCAAGAAAACCCTAAATGGGGTCAAAAAGAGTCAGACATGACTAAAAATGACTGAACAACAACAAAATGAGGAAAGGGAACTGCTAGGTAGATCTACCTGTGACAGGTAAATGAAGACACATGACCCCTGAATATGTCATACAATGAGTCATCACCCTTGAATTTTCTTGATGTGTTTCACTGGTAAGGGTGCTACCAAGATAAATGTGAAAAAATGGGGGCTAGTTCCCTAGGATAGGAACTGATTCATAGGCCTTAAAAGCCTTGAAGGAACCTTAGTGACCATCTAGTCATAGGACTAAGGATTGTAGTCTAGAGCTGGAAAGGCCCTTAGAGGTCACTTAGGCCAGCCCCACCATTTGACAGAACAGGAAACTTGTCCAAGTCACTCAGCAGAATGTGAGCTTCTTGAGGGCAAGGATGGTCACACATGGGTATTTACGTAGGTGCTTAATAAATGCCCATCTCCTGATAGCCCCACTCCAAGCTACATTCCTTCTTTTTTTCTTTTTTAATTTTTGGGACCAGACATAATTTCATCAGTGAAGGCACTTTCTCCATCAAGGCAGATCACCACCTGTTCTGCAAACTCTGGTCATGCTTAGATTGTTACCCCAGGGAGTTCAGGGGTTAATTGTCTTGGCCAAGGTCACACGGCCTTGTGTCAAAGATGGATCTTCCTGACTCCAGGGCTGGCACTGTATCCACGATGCCAAGTCTCCTCTCATCCCTTTAATGCCTCCAGTGAAGAATCATTCCCTTTTCAATGCCTCATTAGGACCCAGAGGTGACCTGGGGTTTTCAAAGGCCAGGCTAGCTACAGGACATAAGCTGTGGCAGGTGCTCCCAGACTGCAAAAGCTTCAAGCATGGGCCAGTGACCAGAGTATTTCTCTGTCCCCTTAGGAATGGCCTGGCTTAGCTCAGAGGGGCTAGTCTGGCTACAACATTTTTTCTGCCATGGCAACTCTAGAAGACCATCCTTTAAATCACAGAGGAGTCCAGATGTGAAGGAGCAGGGTATGGGGGGGGGGGAGGAGGGAGTACAGATGATGTAATAATGCTCAGCATGCATTGGGTTCAAAGCATCCCAGACCTAGAACTGGAAAGAGCCTTAGAGGTCAACTCCCACATCTGACAGAGGAGGAACTTTAACCTAGGTCTTCTTGCTCCAGAGCCAGCTCTCTTTCCACCATCCTACACCATCTCCCTATTTCCTGTCTTTCTTCTTTTAATCAACAGGCATTATGCACCTACTATGAGGCAGCAGCTGGGGAGTTCAGTAGATAGAACACTGGGACTGAATTCAGGAAGACCTGAGTTCAAATCCAGTTTCAGACACTTACCAGCTGTGTGACCTTGGGCAAATCACTTAACTTGTTTGCCTCGGTTTCCTCACCTGTAAAATGGTGAGGAAACCTCCCAGGGTTGTTGTGAGGATGAAATAGAATATGCACAGTGCCTAGCACATACTGGACACCTTATAAATTTTGTTGCAGTTGTTATCCTTATGTGCTGGGAACTTTCACTCACATAACCTCATTTGATCCTCCCCTAAAACCTGGAAGGCAGATGGATTAGGCATCTTCCTCCTCTACTTTTCTATACCCAGAGAAAGGCAATGTGGCCTTTAGAGAGGGGTCTCAGAGCCAAGGAAGACTGTCCACTTCACAGTCTGCCTACTTTCAAATCCCAGCTAAGATCCCTCATTCTGTCCGTAAGAAGCCTTTCAGAGTCCCCCTTAGCATTAGTACCTTCCTTCTGCGGTTGTTGCCAGCTCATTCTGTCTCTATACATAGCTCTTTGCGCTTGTCTTCCCCATTAGACCATGAGCACTCCTTGAGGTAGGGACCGTTTTTGGTCTTTCTATGGATCCCCAGTGCCTGGTGCGCAGTAGGTCCTTGACAAATGTTTGCTGACTTGACACACACTGGTTTTGCGACCCTGGGCAAGTCATGTCCCCCCTCTTAGTGTTCTAAACCAGAAGTGTTAAACAGCCCACTACAATAACACTCTCCATTGCAGCCCAAATCATATTGAGAGGTAACTGGAAAAAAATATTTTACAAAATAAAAATTTTAAAATATATTAATAAATAAAATACATTAACAAATGCAGTAGGCAAAGTACCAGACCCAGAGTCAGGAAGACTCTTCTTCCTGAGTTCCAATCTGGCCTCAGACACTTACTAGCTGTGACCCTGGATAAGTCACTTTACCCTGTTTACCTCAGTTTTTTCATCTGTGAAATGAACTGGAGAAGGAAATGACAGACCACTCCTGTAGCTTTGCCAAAAAAACTACAATGGGGTCACAAAGAGACATCATTAAATTCATATTAATATGTAAGCTTATTTTTACTAATTCATATGTGAGTTCACATGAATAACTAAAATATATTTACATAAAAAATGTTAAGTCAGTATGAGGATTGCATCTGAGGGATCCGTATGTATGGGTTAGTGGCCCCCATTTCTACTGGAGCTTGACACCTCTGCTCTAGGCAGCTCTAAGGCTGGAAGTTACTGACCTGCATCAGTAGGGGGAGTTTCCAGATTTGGAAGTTCCCTCTACTAATGACTCTGGTCTTTTTCTTGATATGTTTTATAGGTGAAGAGTTTAAGTGTGAGCTTGAAGGAAACTCAGAGATGGGTTCCAAGTCAGGTAAATTATCAGTGATAAACAAGTATTCTGACTAAGTCCATGACACTTTATAGCCCCAGGCTCAGGCGAAGGTCTCCAGAGAGCCTAGCTTACAATTCTCCTTGGGTCTACACAAGAATAAACACCACCTGAGGTTTTCACTAGCCCCTTTCCTCCAACAGCTCAAGGGACTTAGCACCTGTCCTTTTGTTTAGACCCAAAGTTCCAAACTTCCAGAGACAATCATTCTCCCCATTGTTAAGAAGTGTTATGCTCCCCAGTCTAGAGGACACTGATTGTGTGCCTTCATAGTCCCTCCCCATTTTGGACTCCCTGGGTGCCGCATACTTTTTCATAGGTCACATGCTAGAGCAGTGGCTGTCCCCAGTATTTCATTCTCAGGAGCCACCCCAGGAGCTTCCCCCCACTGTCTTTTCCCAGCCTTCTCAGTTCATCTCAGGTAGAGACAGTCAAAAGGTGGAGTCGCCCATTCATGAACAACATAAGCCCCATTACATCAGAGAACAGCAGCTGGGGTGGAGAGTGGGGGGTGGAAAATAGGGGAAGGAGGCAGTCACAGCTTGGCCTTGTGGACTGAGAGACACACCCCCTATCTGGTCAGCTTTGTCCCAGCTGTTCCCTCCTAGGACCTCTCCTCCCCTTGGACATCTGGGCAATGGAGATAAGTTGGGAGAAATTTTGAAAAAGCTTGTTCTTTGATTCTTGTGACCTCTAAGATTACCGGAGTTCCAAAGTCCTGGCTTTCACACTCCCTCCAGCCAGGGAAAGAGTGGGAATGAGTCTCTGGGGGTTCTCCCTGCTGATACAGGACTCAAGGAAAGGACTCAGGCATCTTGGACAGCTATGGCTTAGGCAAAGAAAAATAAGATGTACTCCACCCCTTTTAGGGGAAGAGTGGGGAACTCTCCTCTATCTTCATGCCCCTGTGATCTGTGGCCACTTCAGGCCAAAGATACAAAAAGTCGGCTTCTCTCCCACCTCCTGGCTCTGTCCATACTTTCCTCACGCCCCCAGGTGTCTGCCACGGACAGAGTTGGGAGTTCCAGGCCCACTTCCCAGCCCCTCCCCTCCCCGTTACCTCCTGGGGCAGCAGAGGCAGGGCATGGCCAGCCTGGGTGGCTGTGGGGGTGGCAGGCTCCTGAAAGTCGTCTTCAGCGTCCGAGCTGGACATGGCATCATCCGGGCGACGGCTGGCTGGCTCCCGCCCTGTGACTACCACCATCCCTCTGGCTCTGGGCAGCAGGGGGGAGGTGAGGCTGGGGAGGGGGAAGGGCTGGCTAAGGTGGGGTGAGGGTAGGGGGTGAGTGGGGAGGGTTGGGGTTAGGGGAGAGAACTAGAGCAGGGAGCAGCCGGGCATGATGGGGGGAGGGAGGGGCGTGCCTCGGCAGCCTGAGATGGGAGATGAAGGGGCAGCCAGATATGCAGCGGGGGAGGGGCAGCCAGATGTGGCTGAGGATAAAGGGGGTGGGAACCTGGGATCCTGCCCTCGCGCCCTCCCTCTCGGGCTCTCCGTCCCCAAGGCAGTGCCAGGACCGAGGCAGGACCACACTGCCTCTCCTCCCTCCCTGCCTGCCCAGGGCCAGCCGAGCCTCCGCTTCCCATTGGCCCAGCGCCCCAGCTGGCCCCCTCCCTGATTGGCAGAGACGTTGCCCAGTCCCAGGCCGGACGGAGAGTCCATCCAGGGCGTGAGTGGCTGCCAGGCTGCCGGGCCACCTCCCCCGCCAGCCTCTGATTGGCTCTCGGGCTGGCACGCTCCTTCTCCCGACCCTCTGCGTCTCTCCCGGAGCGAGGACATCAGCCCACTGGGCTGGAGCGGGGAGTGTCCCCTCCGCTGGGGGACCTGCAGCCTCCAATGGGCCGATAGGGCCCTTCCTGGCTGGCAGGAGGCTGCCCCTCCCTCCTAGCGGGGAGAGGAAAGCAGGCGGGGCCTCCCGTAACCACGGCAACGGGATCAGTGCGCATCTGTCTGTCCTCCAGTACCCTCCTTTCCGTTAAGAGCAGGGAGGGCGCATCTCTCCAATGACCGTTGCCTTGGCCTTGACCTCTGCATCCGCCTGGAGGGAGGAGGGCTGCTAGGCGGCTGTCTGAGCAGTCAGGAGGCCTGGGGTGGGATCCTAGCACGACCTCTCACTGTCTGCGTGACCTTGAGGAAGTTAGACCCCTCCTCTGGGTCTCAGGGTCCTCCACAACGAGGGCTTTGGACCAGATCGGTTCGGACTACCAAGGTCCCTTCCAGCCCTAGCACGCGCAGCCTCGTGAAGGTCTCCATCATTGTAGGGCGATGTGGTGTGAACAAAGAAGCCGGGACACGTTGTGGCTCTGGAGTCAGGGCACCCGAGTTTAAATCCCACCTTACCACCCACCTCCCATCACCTTCGACCTGAGTGACTTGACCTCTGTGAATGTGAAATGAAGGACTGAGCTCTGAAGGCCCTTTGCAGTTCTAAAGCTACTGTCTGTGAACTAGAGAAGGGCCGGGAATTAATGCCGCATACATCTCTCTTTCCTCCCGACACCATAGAGAAGGAGCTCCATAAGTATGGCCTTCAATCCCAAACACGGTTTTTACAGTCATTCTTTGTCTTTCTATCACTATGTTTCCCAATATATCCCTTCCTTCTGAAAACCATTCCTTATAAGAAAGGATTTTTAAAAGTGGAGGGGGCCCAATCGAGCAAAATTAGTACTACATAAACAAATGCAAATTTATATTCCTGTTCCACACCTCTGAAAATAAATAAATTTTTTAAAATATCTCTTCTTTGGGAGAGATTATTGGTAATTTCACAACCCTAAGTTTTGTTTCTTTTCTTATCATTCTTCCCATTTGTGTTATTGTAGTCATTGTGTAGAATGGGGGTGACTGGCTGGGCAACATCGTGTATTTTATTTTCCTGTTTCTGCTCATTTCATTCTTCATCTGTTCCTATAAACATTCCCATGCTTCTATGAATTTATCATATTTATTATTCCTTATAGCACGAAAATATTTCTATTTATTCTGCATTCCATTATGTCATAAGGGAATTTGTTCAGCCATCCACCATTTTCTTTGTTCTCTTAAAAAATGCTGTTATAAATATGTTGGTGTATATGGTTTGCCGCTTTTCTTCAGAAACCATCCCCTTCCTTATTTTTTAGAGCACAGCACTATTCTAGAATGTTGGAGATTTAAGGTATGTCCAGTGTCCCTGTGAATGGCTGAGGGAGAGCAGAGATGAAGGCAGTCTATGAACAGGATGTGAGAAAGATGAAGGTCTTTGTAGGCCCTATACACTTGTGCAGAGGCCCCCTTGGCTGTGAGCTCTGTATGTCCCACGATATTCAAAGAGTAATGTGTCATCTTAATCCATAAATCATGAGCCTCCCTGATATTTCTATTTTATCACACTAAGTCAAAGGACACATTAGTTGAAATCAAAAGGCATTCAATAATGGCAGGAGAAAATAAGAAGGAAAATCTGCTTGAGCCATACATAAAGCAGCACACTGTCCCACTTTTCTCCTGGTGAGACTAAAAATATTCATAATAAGGAAATGTGTGGCCAGAAACACATATGGAAGAGAGAACAAACATAATAAACAAACATAGCTAGGACCACAAATGATCATCAAATTGCATCCCGGCTAGAACTACATCCTGCCTCTGAAACTGATTTTTGCTGCTTCCCAAAGAGTTGCTAATGTCATCTGCTGGGCTGCCTTTTCTGTTGAGCTGCTAGGGTTATCTACTGGGCTATTATAAGAATACCTCCCACCTCCTTGCCTGTGAGCTCCGTCCTTAATAAAGATTTTTAAAAGATGGGGAAAGCACTTCCTGCTGAGTGAGTTTTCTCTGCTGGGCTACCATCTTCTGCCTCTGCTGGATTACAGCTACTATGTAGTGTCTTCCCTACAGGGGAATAGTTACCACCCTTTTTGTGTATCTGGTCCATGGCATCAAGGTTATTTCAGTTCTTTGGTGAGTCAGACCCAAAGCTAGCTCCCAGCCAGTCAGCACAATGCCCTTACGCCAAGTCTATCTTTTGAACAACATAATATCCTTCTAGATGTTACTACATCAAGTACACTTGCTATTTAGATTGAGGTGAGAAAATTTCTTTCAACTCCTCCATTTCTTTCAATCTAGCTAGCACTAGAAATAATCCTAGAATTTCATTTAGCAGACTAACGGGGCAGGGTAGATCAAGTGACTTTTGTCCGATAGTTCTAATAAAGCCAAAATGGCTGCTCTCCACACACAGAGAAACATGTGCATGCATGCATGCACAATACAATACACACACACACACACACACACACATACACATACACAGAGATATATACAGGGTATCCCAAAAGTCTTAAGGCAGTTTTAAGCTATTACTGCACTAAGAATTTTGGGATATCCTGTATATTTAAGATTTTTTAAAACTTCTTCACAGGCCCTAGACACAGGGCCAGTTGAAATAAATAGACCCTGGTCTCAACATTTAAGAAAGCTGTGGAATTCAGTGTCCAGGCTATTAGAAGGGTCACCAATAAGCATAATGATTTCCCTAAGGATAATGTAGGGAATGGAGTGGAGAGGAAATTGTAAGCCAAGTTCATTGGTTTATCGAATTATTGAGGACGGGAGGAGTATATTCAGGAGGTCAAATAGATCATGATGGCAAGAATTGGGAGAGGGGAGTATAATTAAATGGTATGAACTACCTAAGGAGAAGAGGTCATTGTGTGACAGTGGCCTGCCTGGAGTCTGAAAGCAGCTGTGGGAGAAGGAGCCCTGTGAGTGTGGTGATATGAGACAAGAGGTCTAGCCATTAACGGGGTTGTTGATGGATTCACCATCCTCAGAGGAAAGCCAGATTTTGGTCATTTCCAGAAGGTGGAATGAGTATAGAAGATCAAGGATGAAGGACATTTTATTTACAAAAAAGCAAGGAAAGGAACAGGGTTTTTAAATATTTTTATGTCATGATCCCCTTTGTAGTTTGGTGAAGCCAATGGTTCCATTCTCAGAAAATTTATGAGTACATAAAATGATGTCAGATTATGAAGGAAATCAGTAATATTGGAATATAGTTATAAATTTTTTTTAAAAAACAGGTTGATAGACCCCAAGTTAAGAACTTCTGGTGTTGTGGAAAGAGAACTAGACTGAGAATCAAGGGAAATCTAGATTCAAATTCTGCCACTGACATTGGCTTGCAGTGGGACCACAGGCAAGTCATTTTAACTTCTGAGTCTGTTTCTTCATCTGCAAAATATGGGTAATAATACCCATAGCAGCCACTTCACAGGGTGGCTGTCAGGTTCAAATGGGGTAATATGTGTAAAGGACTTTGGAAACTTAAAATGCCAAGAAAAAGTCAGCAGTCTAGCCAATAAAGCAGACTCCGAAGGCCACAGTAGAAGTGGCCTGAGGGAGAGGGGCTGATTGATTTCCCATGCTCTGCTTTCCTCCACTCCTTACCTAGGGCTCAAGGAGAACAACAAAGCTACCCCAACTGGGGTACCTGGACTAGCCCACTCATGGTCATGGGTGTACAGTGGGAAGAACTCTGAACTTGGGGTCTCTGAACCTGAATCCAGGTTCTACTGCTTACTGCCAAGATTACCCTGGGCAAGTCACTTCCATCTCTCTGGGCCTCAGTTTCCTCATCTGTAAAATGAGGGGTGGGGGAATTAGACCAGATGATTCCTGAGGTCTCTTCCAGCTTTACATCTATGAATTTATAACGGGAAGTGACCAGCTCTGCCCTGAGGAGCATGGGAGGATGCCAGGAAGGGAGCAGGTGACCAGACTGGAGAAGAGCAAAGTCAGAGTCATACAACAGAAGTCTGAGCCAAGAAGAGGAAACTGGAGGCAAAGTGTCTCCGAGGGGTGAGGGGCAAGGAAGCATGGGTCACATCCAGTGTCAGCCTAGATCCAGGGCAAGCTGCAATGGATGGATCACCTTTGCCTAGGGGAGCTAGGTGTCCCACTATGGTCTATCCCTTAAAGTAGGGGTTCTTAATCTGGGGTCTGTGAGCCTATGTGTGTTTATGTATATGTATGTGTATATGTATATATACTTAAATATAAATGTATAAGCACATAAGTAAATAATATGACTTAATATAAGTAAAATATAATATATAATTAATACACAATTATATATGTAATTTGATAACTGTATTTCAACAGAATTGACTTTCTCTGTAATCCTGTATTTTATTTGATGCATTTAAAAACATTCTTTTGAGAAGGGATCCATAGCCTTCATCAGACTGCCAAAGGGACCCATCATACAAAAAAAAGTTAAGAAGCCTTGGCTTAAATGACTATATATGAACAAAAGAATTCATCTTTCCTTCCCCTACAACATATACCACAGCTTACACATCTAGGATTCTCTTTTGCTCATGTCCCTAGGTGTAGAGCCCAAATAGATTCAGAAATAAGAAAACAAATGCAGAACAAATCAATTAAAACTAGCAAGTATTTAACAAGTGCCCAGTTGGGTAGCAAGTGCTACGTTAGGTGCTGGGGACACAAAGACAAAGATGAGATTGTCCCTGTCCTCAAGGAGTTTACTCAGAAAAGTGGAGGGGCTGGTTTCCCGGTGGTCTGCTTTTGGGGCACAGGAAAGGGAATGGTGCTAGGCAAATTGCTGAGCATACCTAAAGACGCATTAACAATCCATGGGTGAAATATGACTGTTTAGGTCACAATGTACAGTTGGAAGGAAACTCACAGGGCATGTAATCTAACACATTCATTTTGCAAATGAGAAAACTGAGACTCAGAGAATGTAACTGTCTGACATAGCATCACATATCTAGTAAGTGTCAGGGGAAGGATTTGAACCCATCTTGCTGACTCCAAGACCACCACTCTATGCTCCAAGCCTGGTTGTCTCTCAAGCAGTTGAACAGATAGGGAAGGAGAAGGGAGGGACTCTGGGCTTGGGTTTGTTCTAAGCTGGGATAACAACAACAATAAGAACTATTATTATTAAAATTATAACTCTAGGGAGATGACAATAGTATGTCTTCCAGACTTCTAGGACTCTTGATTTCATCAGTGTAGATCTCTTTCCAGAGATTCCAATCATAACCCTGATTTGACAAAGATGGGCTACTGATGGATCACCTTTGCCTAGGGGAGCTAGGTGTCCCACTATGGTCCATCCCTTAAAGTAGGGGTTCTTAATTTGGGGCATCCTTTTCCTAGGTCTCAGTTCCCTTCTCTGTAAAAGGAGGAGGTCATGCTGGTGGCATCTGAGGGCCCTTGCACTTCTATGATCTTAGAAATATTAGAGTGGGGCGGCTAGGTGGGACAGTGAATAGAGCACCAGCTCTGGAGTCAGGAGGACCTGAGTTCAAATTCGACCTCAGACACTTAACACTTACTAGCCCTGTGACCTTGGGCAAGTCACTTAACCTCAATTGCTTTGCTTTCCCCCCTCCAAAAAAAAAGGAGTAATAATGCTAACAGCTGTCATTTATCTAGCACTTTAAGGTTTGTGTTGGCAGCTAGGTGGTGCCATGTGCAGACAGCGTCAGACCTGGAGTCAGGAAGACCTGAGGTCGAGTCCAACCTCAGACGCTTACTGAGGCTGTTTGCCTCAGTTTCCTCATCTGTAAAAGGAGCTGGAGAAGGAAATGGCAAACAACTCCAGTATCTCTGCCAAGAAAACCCCAAATGGGGTCACAGAGAGTCAGACACAACTGGAAAATGACCTCAACAACAACAATAATTAAGGTTTGCAAAGCACTTTACAGATGTTAATGCATTTGATCCTTATAATGATCCTGGGAAGTAGGTGCTGTTATTATCCCCATGTGAAATAAGAATAATAATATAATTTATTATAGTATTATATAATTATTATATATTATATATAATATTATATTATTATATAATAATATATTTATATATAATATAATTATATATAAAATAATTACAATATAAATTATAAAAAGGGAATAATCACAATAATTAAATCATGGCTTTAGAAATGGGAAAGACCTTAGCCACCATCTAGTCCAACACTTTCATTTTGCAGGTGAGGAAACTGAAGACCAGAGAAGGGAAGAAACTGGCCCAAGGTCACCCAGGTGGGATCTAAGTCCGTGTCCTCTGACTCCAGGGCATCGACCAGTCCCTGCTACCCCACGCTTCCTGCCTTGTGACACCCACCCCAGGGCTCCTTAGAACACAAGATGATGGATCAGGTGAGATAATGACTGTAAAGCACTCAGCACACAGCCAACCCCATATAAACACTAGCTCTCAGCTGTTGTCATTGTCATATTTAGAGCTGGGGCAGAACTCAGAGACCAGCTCGCCCAACCCCCTTGTTTTATATCTATGAAGACACTAAAGCTCTGGAAAGGAAGGGACCTGTCCAAGGTAGCACAGTCAGAGGTGGGTTTTGGACCCAGGCCCCCCAACTCCACAGTTGGTTATTTCTTTTCCCACAGGATGAGGAGACATGAGCTAAGCACATGGTATGGGAGAAAGAGAGGAGGAAGATGAATGAATGAATGAGTGAGTGAATGAAAGAACAAATTAAAAAGCATTTATTGAACATCGACTATGTGCAGAGCACTGTGCTAAGTGCTAGGGATATAACACAAAAGTAAAGACTATCCCTGGGCCCTGAGGACCCAAAGGGGGCAAATGACTTTTCCAAGATCACTCAGGTAGTTTTTGTAGCAGAGCTGTGATTTGAACCCAGGCCCCTGGACCTGATCGAGGGTTCTTTTCACTATACCACAGAGTCAAGGGGAACAGCATAAGTGAAGCTGTCAAAGAGGGGTGAGGAAATGCAAAGCATATTTGGGCAATGAGAGAGATATCTTGAAAGGTAGGTTGGGGCACAGACTGTATGTAGAAGGTCTTGAATGCCAGGCTAAGAAGCTTGGACTTTAGTTTGTGGGCAATGGGCAATGGGAACCCTACATAAAGGCTTTTGAGCAAGGGAGTGATATAGTTGGAGTTGAATTTTAGGAAAATTAAGTGAGCAGTCAGGGCAGTTGGATGGCACAGTGGATAGAGTGCTGGCCCTGGAATCAGGTGGACTTGAGTTCAAATTTTACTTTAGACAATAACTAGCTTTGTGATCCTGGGCAAGTCCCTTCACCTTGTTTGCCTCAGTTTCCCCATCTGTCAAATGAGCTGGAGAAGGAAATGGCAAACCCCACCAGTGTCTCTGCCAAGAAAACCATAAATGCAGTCATAGAAAATTGGACGTGACTGAAACAACTCGACAATAACAACAAAGTTATGGGTGGTGTGAAGGACAGATGGGAGGGGGAGAAATTACAGGTGTAGAGACCAGTTAGGAAGCCATTACAGTAATCCAGGCATGACATGATGAGGCCTTGGAGTGGGATGCTGTTGGTAGGGATGGCTTTGAGAAATCATAGAGTGTCTTTTTGTATCTTAGCACTATGCTTGGCACACAGTAGGCACTTAACAAATGTTTATTGGATGAATGAATAAATGAGTTAGAAGGAATCTCTAGTCCAACTTGGGTTCACATAAAGTAGATTGGGGCCTGGTTTTATATAATCAAGAATTCCTCCACTACTTGACCAATATTCTGAAGAT
The DNA here is from genome assembly GCA_028627135.1 of Pseudochirops cupreus. Lineage (NCBI taxonomy): Eukaryota > Metazoa > Chordata > Mammalia > Diprotodontia > Pseudocheiridae > Pseudochirops > Pseudochirops cupreus. The sequence continues at coordinate 372,829,051 of CM053584.1, forward strand.
AATGTCAAATAGGTACAATAAGTTACCTAAATAAAGTACATGATGGGAATTAGCTTCCTGGGCACTCAAGGGAAGTTCCCCTGTTCTCTCAGGCACATCTTTTTCCAGGAATGAAAACTCTTGAGTGCTATCTTTCAGCAGTGAGGGTGCCAACAGCCTCCTAAACTATTTCCTTTGGAAACAAGAAATCACATTTATGTGGCATTTCGAATTTACAAAATGTTTTTACATATATTATCTCATTCTACCTTTGTAGTTTGGTCAGATTAGGTCCCTTCCCCTCAGGAGGGAGGCATGTAGGCAGAAGCAGCTAGATTGATTCATGAGTTCATACATAATTAGTTTTAATAGTCAAGGTTCTATAAATAGTTGGGACCCTAGGGAGGATAATCGAGCTGTCAATCACCCATGACTCCTGACTATTACTGTCTTTTGGGCTCTTATCTAGGAGTATATATCACTAAGTCTCCGTCTGAGTCTCCACCTGCATGGCTGTATCTCTTCTTTTTCCTTTTCAGCATGTTTGTTCCACTCATGTGACCTCATTCAAGGTCATAATTTAAGCATAACTCAATTGTGGGATTTAATTAGGAAATACATAGTAGAACCAGACATATGTAACATGGACTGCATGTTCTATTGATTTCTCAGGTCTAGATCTTTCCAAGGCAAAACCCCCTTTTAGGTTGGAGTCCATTTTCCTTTTATTCGTTCATATTAGTCTAACTAATGGCTATATCTAGAAGAAACCACTCTTCCACAGAAGTCCTGTTGAGTCACTCTCCTATGTCTGTGTCCTAGGACTAAGTGCTATGTGTAAAGAGTGGAATGAGGTAAAACTTTCCTGGATACTAGTCACTGATAAATCATCTTAAAACTGAGTCTTTAGAATCTTTAGCATGGTCTGGAAGCCTTTGCTTTCCTTGATGGCTGCTACTGTCCATGTGGTGGCCCAGTGCTGGAAAGACTTGTTACTTTGGCAACCCTCTCTTGCTCCATGACAGTGGTATGGCATTTGTTCAACAGAAAGACAAGTTCTTTCTTCCTTTGACCATCCAGGAGGATGGTCAACTCCGAAATTTTAGTGGGGGATGGGAGTTGGACTGGCCCTTCCTTTCCCCACTTCAAAATCATGGGAACCACTTTCACATGGAAGCTGGAACAAAGAGGGGCATCTAGGGCCATCACCAGTCATCCTAACCTGTGATTTTGCATAGTGCTGCTTCACTTAAATCCAATTCACTTGCAAGTCAAGATATCACCCTTCTGGGATGGCTTGGTGGCACAGTGAATAGAGCACTGGCCCTGGAGTCAGGAGGACCTGAGTTCAAATCCGAATCTGAACTCAGACACATAACACAAAAAAACTAGCTGTATGACCTTGGGCAAGTAATTTAACCCCAATTGCCTTACCTTCCTCCTCCAAAAAAAAAAAAGACCTCACCCTTCTGATGTCATTGGTTCTCTTTGAGAATGCAGGATGAACAACAAACAAGTACAAGGGGATTCCACCAGGTGAGCTTAAGCCTAAATCCCTAGATGCCTTTGCTGCTTTGTTTCCTTTCCTGAGTCAATGACTTGAGTTAGATGCATCCAGATTTAGAGACACCCTTGTAAGGTCAAGATGGTAGAGGTCTTCAGTGTGTTGAAGCAAGCTTACTGTCAGAAAAATTAGTTCCTTCATTGTAGATAGCCATCAACAAGAAGAGACCAAGCCCCTGGTCTGATTTGCCAGAAGATAAAGGACTTTGTGAGAGAAAGTAGAGCTGAAGTGAAATACAAAATGCTTAGCAGCATTCCCAAAGCCTGCTTTATGTTCTGATAAGGTTTAAGTATCAGCATCCCAGCAGGTTGTAACATAGTTACAAGTTAAGTTACTGAATCCCCTTTTGAAGTCAGTCTGTCAATGTGCTGTGTTTTTTATGTTTAGCATTTCTTTTGTGTTTAGGAAGAAAATATCTGTCCATAGCCGATTCATATTGTATATTGAATATCTTTTTACCCTCCTTGTCTGTGGAGACTTTAGGGTATGGAGGGAGCCAAGATGATGGAGTAAGAGAATCCAATTTTTTTTACCTTAGCTCCTTAGCACACCTTTTCCCCAATAATACTGAAAATGAGCCAGAATGAATTCTGAACAGAAAAGTCAAGACAAAGTCACAGTGAGTCATTTTTCTTACCCAGGGCAGCTTAGGAAGACAGACGGAGAGGTCTATAGACACTGGGGGGGGGGGGAGGGGCACAGCAGAGCATTCCAGAGACAGCAAGGGGGCTGAGCCTGAATACAGGGGCAGGAAGCACTGGGGAAGAAAGACAACCTAGTTCTGGGATCAAGAAAGGGGACCATTTGACAACTGGTCACAGATCCAGGAATCTAGCTGAGTCCTGAGCACAGAACAAATTCTAGAAACTAAGCTGTGTGACTTTGAGTCCAGAAGCAGAGTGGTAACAGTGACAACCTTTATTCCAGCACAAAAATCTACAATGGAACAACCAAGGCAGGACACTAAGATGGAAGGAGACTCAGCAGTTCAGTCACTCTGAACTTGCAGAACCTCTCAGTGGGCCAACAGTGACTGAGTACAGCAGCAGTCTCCTGAAACTTGACTATATACAAGTCAATAGACCCAACTTGCAGAGATCTGACCAAGAAGGTAGTAAACAGACCTCTCCCCAGATCACACTGCTTTGGAAGCACTGAAAACCTGTAGGCTGCCAGAAAACAGTAGAAGAACATAAAAGAACAGAAGCTCAGGCCAGATGTCCTACCTTCCTTCAGAAAGGAGGATAACTCAACACTAACAAAAGAAGGAACGTCAACTATAAGGAGCTATTATCATGACAGGGAAGCTTAAGATGCAAACACAGAAGAAAATGACTTGAAGACGTCTATGAACAAAGCCTCAAAGAAAAAACATGCAGATTGGACCCAAGCTCAACAAGAATTTCTAGAGGAGTTAAAGAAAGTATTGAAAAGAAGCTTTAAAATGATTTTTAAAACCAATTAAGAGAGGTAGAAGAAAGAATGGGGAAAAAAGGCAAGAGCTAAGGAAGAAACATACAAAAAAATTGGAAAAAGAGATACAAAACCTTACTAAAGAAAATAACTCCTTGAATATTAAAATTGGTCAAATGAAAGCTAATGACTCCATGAGACACCAAGAAATAAAACAAAATAAAAAGACTGAAAACATAGAAAAATGTAAAATACCTCAGAGAAAATAGGTTGAGAGAGAATTTAAGAGTCACTGACCTACCTGGAACTCATGAACAAGAAAAGAGCCTAGATATCATATTTTTAGAAATTACAAATAAAAAACTTCCCAGATATCTTAGAAAAAGAGGCAAAGGTAGAAATTGAAAGAATGTACTGATCACCTCCTGAAAGAAACTTCCAAGAATTTTATAGTCAAAATCCAGATCTCCCAGGTCAAGAAGAAAATATCGAAGGCAGCCAGAAAGAAAGAATCCAAGTACTGTGAAACCACAGTAGGGATCACACAAGCTTTAGCTTGGAATATGTAGTAGTTTGGAATATGAGGATTGGGAATATGATATTCCAGAAGGCAAAGGATCTAGGATTACAACAAAGAATGCCTGCCCTGGAAATTTGAGTATAATCCCATGAAGAAAAAATGGATATTTAACAAAATAGAGGAATTTCAAGGATTCTTCATAAAAAGACAGGGCTGAATAAAAAAACTTGACATTTAAACACAGAGAGAAGCATAAAAAGTTAAACGTGAGTGAAAAATCATAAGGAATTAAGCAAGGTTAAAATTGTTTACATTCTTATATGGGGAGATTATACATGTTGATCTCTGAGAATTTATCATCATGAAGAATTTTAGAGGGAGTCAATTTAGACTCTCTAGTGCACAAGACAAAAGCATAAGCTTTAAATAATCTGTCCCTGGGGCGTCAGGGTTGGGATTTAATAAGTCAAAGAAGGTAAGAAAAGAAAGCCTACCCTACCCCTCATTAGAGGCCATGTTCCTCACAAACTAAAATTGGTCAGAACCACAAGCTTAGCAGAGCAGAGGGACCCTCAGGGAGAGAGAATCAAGGCAGTGCTCCAGTCCCATGAGACCAGAACCCATTCCTTTAACTTTATACCCTCAATAAATAATAATAGTTTGATCAATAAACTGTGGGGCTGGTTATTCCTCAAAATTCTTCACTGGACCAGAGGAAATAACTCACAATTACCTTATGATAGAGGTATTATGGTTATTAATATCCCCATTTCAGAGATGAAGAAACTGACTTCCCAAAGTCACACACAGCAAATGAGTGCTCAAGTCAGGATTTCAAAACAGGTCTCTCCCAGTCTGTTGATAACTCTCTATCCACTCTATCACATGACCCCAGATGAGAGCCACATGTCATTTTGGGAGGCCATCTGGAAAAATGATGAAGCTGGCAGGAGAGGAAGGTAGTGGCCCCTTCCTCCCTATCCCTAAAGTCAGGCTGTTCAAGAACGTGGGGGAAGAATCCCAGAGGTATGTGGAGAGGGTGGAGCAAGGTCACCAACAATATGTTTCCAATCATGGTTTGATTTTCCAGCTTTTCCTTTATGTTGTTCATTTCCTTTAGATATGGAATTTCCCACTTGGTTCTGTTTATATGTTGGCCAGAAATCTGGAGTCTGGCAGCTGGGACGTGAGGGCCTGTTGAGTGATTAGGAGGAAGAGTTTGAGGAAATGGATCTGGGAGGCAGCCTTCCCCAGGGATTAAAGGGGGAAGAGCAGAATGACCCCTTACTGTCCAGCCCATAGTGAGACATTGTGATTTTAGGGAGTGGGGTTGAAGATAGGATGGTGTCCAGGCCGAGGTAATTGTGGGCTGTTTGAGAGTCCAGACCATTTGACCAAGTATGACAGCAGAACTCTGAATTGTCCTACTTCTACAAGTAGGCTAAAAAATTGTCCTTCTGAAGCTTAATTCAGTGATCTCCTGGATTAGTGATCTCCAAAGAAGGTGCTGGAACTGAACCCCAAAGGAATGGTGGTCTGACCTGAGGGGTTGTGTGATCAGCCAATCCAAGGGTGGAAAAGTGAGTTGCATCCTTCCCTATGGCAGACAACTGTGGGATTTATCTCTTCATTTCCATTTTTCAGTCATTTTAGTCATGTCTGACTCTGATCCCATTTGGGGTTTTCTTGGCAGAGATACTGGCATGGTTTGCCATTTCCTTCTCCAGCTCATTTGACAGAGGAGGAAACTGAGGCAAATTGGGTTAAATGACTTGCCCAGGGTCACGCAGCTAGTATCTGAGGCCAGATTTGAAGTCAGGTCTTCCTGACTCCGGGCTGGTGACTCTATCCATTGCTCCACCTCCTCACCTCTTATCTCCAATACAAATACACTTACCCTTACCCCCCTATTCTGTTCCCTCCCTCCTCTCTTCTAACTTTCAACTTCCCTTCTTCTGCAAAGGTAGTTGGTCCTTGGAGCATTTATAAACCAGGCATAACCTAATTCAGCATCAGCTATTAGAGCTGGGAAAATCCTCTCCCCTATCCCCAACCTCACCCTCTCTTCCTCAGATCACCTTGTGTCTTTGGCAGGTGCTTCTTAGAGATCAGGCTCTGAGGTCAGGGATATCACCTTTCCCCCTTTTCATTTAGAATAGGACAACATGGGTCACAAAGGATGAGTCATGATTCAGTTGCGATGTGTATCTTATTACAAGATCTTTCCTCCCAAACCCACCCAGCCCTTGTCTGAGTGTCCCGAGACCATCAAGGGCACTTCCATCCTTTCCAGTCATTTGGGTTTGCATTCTGTCATCTTCAGTTTTAGCCTTCTCCCCATCCCTCCATGCCTGCAGGACCAATCTCTGGTCCTCCAAATTCCTTGGAGTCTGGGACAAAGTCCCACTTCTTTCTGTTTACAACTCTGCCATGAACTTAAGTGGGTAGGGCAGGGGTGGGGAATCTGAAGCTTCGAGGTCACAGGTTCCCCACACCTGGGGTAGGGGATGGGAGAGTGTAACTATCACCGATGGGCCACTGAGGCACATCTTCAGATGGAGAACGACATCTCCAAGGCTTTGGAGCATTCAGCATGCCATACAGGAAAAAAAAGGAAAACTTGGCTCTTGAAGTTGAGAGAAATGGATTTGAATCCCACATCCAACACTGACTCTCTACTAGGTGCCTACCCTTTCTGGGACTCAGTCGCTTTAAATGCAGGATAGGGAATAGTAACACTCAGATAATTGTCAAAGAAACAAGCCCTGAGTTATATTTAGGACCAGATCTATCAAAATCGCATTATTAATTCACTTATCAGCTGCCTTCAGGGAGAGTTCCCAAGCTTGGCATTCTTTTTTTACAGCATTTTCTTTTTTTTCCCCCCAGTTACATGTTGGGAAGATTTTTAGCATTCATTTTTACAAGATTTCGAGTTCCAGATTTTTTTCCCTCTCTCCTTCCTCTCCCGTCTTCTAAAAACGGTAGGCAGTTTGATATCGTTTATACATGTGCTATCACGTAAAAATATTTCCATATTAGTCACAGTGGTGAAAGAGGAGACAGATCAAAAGGGAAGGAAAAAGCCGTGAGAAAGAATAAAGTAAAAAAATCTGCTTTGATCTGCATTCATAGTCCATCAGGTCTTTATCTGGATATGGATTGTATTTTCCTTCTTGAGCCCTTTGTACTCGTCTTCGATCACTGTGTTGCTGAAAAGAGCCGGTCATTCATAGCTGATCTTGACACGATGTTGTCAAGCTTGGCATTCTTAAGGACTGCTCAATTCAGTGACCAACCAGAATTCCTGAGGACCAATGATGAAGCATACCATGCTGCAGCCAGCTCTAGCCCAGTCACAAGCTGATTGTTAAATGTTCAGCATGGCATTTAGACCTTGGAAATCAACCCGCAAGTGCTATAAGTCAGGGCTTGACTTATTGTTTTGTTGATTTCTAAGATTAAGAAAGTGATAGAAAAAAGCTTAAAACTTCGTCATTTGTACATTTTTTTGTTTTGCTTTTTGGAGGGAGGAAGGCAGGGCAATTGGTGTTAAGTGACTTGCCCAAGGTCACACGGCTACTAAGTGTTAAGTGTCTGAGATCAAATTTGAACTCAGGTCCTCCTGACTCCAAGGCCAGTGCTCTATTCATTGAGCCACCTAGTTGCCCCTGTACATTTTTTCAGAGAGATTGTTGTTAAGCATATACCAGCAGACCCCTGCATACTACCCACTTCTTGACAGAAAGATGGTAGATTCAGTGGGAGAACAAGACATACATTTTCTTATACAGTCACCATGGGAACTTGTTTCCTTGACGATGTATATTTGTGATAAAGATTTTGTTTTTGTTATTTTTTTATTAAATGATATTTTATTTTTCCCCAGTTACACGTAAAGACAATTTTAAACATTCATTTAAAAAAATTTGAGTTCTAAGCTTTATTATTCTTTTTCAATGGGAAGAGGGGTGAACTCTTGACTTGCTGAGAGAGAGAGAGAGAGAGAGAGAGAGAAGGAAAGAAAAAGAAAAGGGAGTGACTGAATATTTTTCTTTTTAACAATAGAAGGATCAGAATTTAGGAATATCTCCAAGGACCAAGCTGCATAAATTGCTGCATTTTTTTAAATCCATAAGGCCCCCAAAATAGAGATGGTAGGACAAACATTTTTATTTCAAAGTAAAATTATAACATTTTGCATCAATTGACACATATGGTCCTTCTAATATTAGTAATGCACAGAAGAGAACAGAAGGAAACACAGACAAGCAGGTTAGCTTTGAAAGTTACATGGTGAACTTATTATATATTCAAAAGCAAAAGCAAGATGTACAAAATAGATTCATAGTTTAGAATTATTTGTATCTGCTCCCTTAAATATTATTAGTATAAAGAATGTAATTTTAAGGTTCAAGCTAAACTTCTGGTCACTGTTCACTAATGGGGAAAGGAGGACCCCAAGCCCTGTATCTGAGGTTTGCCTTCCTTCCAGCTAAATATATACCAGAGGTCTTCCATTAGGACCAAGATAACTCACGTCAACTAAAGTACATGGAAGGAAGGAAGGAAGGAAGGAAGCAAGAAAGCAAGGAAGGAAGAAGGAAGAAAGGAAAGAAGGAAGGAAGGAAGGAAGGGAGAGAGAGAGTGAGTGAGTCTCACATCTCACCCAAAAGGAAAAATTTCCTTCAGGGATAGGGACATGATGGAGACTGTCAGCTCCTCTCATGTTGCCTTCATCCCTATGTCTTTTTCTCCCTCCAGCGACCTGAAGAGGGATTGACATTGCTCATCTTTTTTTAAAAATTTTCATTGACTTATTTATTTACTTTTAGTTTACAAGATGCAGTTCCACAATACCTTGAGTTTCAGATTTTCTCCCCTCCCTTCCCCTCCCCCCCCACCCCATGGTGGCGTGCAGTCAAGTATAGGATCTGCAAATACTTTCACATTGTACAATAGTCTGGTTGTATAGAAGGGTTGTAACCAATGGGGCGAACAATGGGAAAAAAGAAAGAAAACCAAACATGAAAAAGAAGGATAGCATGTAGATTG
>CM053584.1:372838081-372877942 GCA_028627135.1 Pseudochirops cupreus
TGGCCAAATCACACAACTCTTCTCAAAGTGAGCCCCAAACCAAAACCTCACGTCAGGGCATATATATAGCCTTCTCCTGGCTTGGAGAATGTCACAGCCCTCTAGACCCACTGCCCAATCACAAAGCTACAAGGCACGGGCATTCCTGAAAAACAAGCCTGGCGCCACAGGCTCCACGTGATCACATTCAGCCTATTAGGCAACAGAGTATACTTTCAAATATCCAAGCGTCCTCAGAGTCACATAGCCACTTTAGCAAAGGGCCTAGGGGCAGGGAAGATCTTCAGATTCCCATAACACTCCCACAGGACCCCAGCTGAATCCTGGCTCTCCTCCATGTTAGTGTGTGACCTTCTCAGGCACTTAGCTCCCCCTCTGGAGGAGGCTGCATTGGATGGTGTCTGAGTTTTCTCCCAAGTCTAACACCCTCTGATTCTGTGAGACCATGAAACAGAATCATTCCCCACATCACCCCATTTCATGCTCACAGCAGTCTTAGGAGGGAGGTACTACAGGATCATCATTCCCATTTTTCAGATGAGGAAACTGAGGGTTAGAGCAGTTCAGTAGTTTGCCCATGGCCACACCAGAGAATCAGTGTGGGGAGGAAGGATTTGAGCCCAGATTTTCCTGAGTTCAGTGCTCCCCACTAGGCCAAAACTGAACTCACAAAGATGATGGGAAGAAAGGGGAGGGTATGGAGGAGCAGGCTGTGAAGGTGCTACAGTGTATTTGAGCTTGGAGCACAGCTTCCCACACATGCCCCTCTATCTAGAGCAAAATGCTGGTCCCCTGAAGGTCTAATCCGAGAAAGACATTGACACTACCAAGCTGGTCTGGGAGGTCCAGGATGAGCAGGAGATGTCAGTCCTGTAGCAAGAGCGAGCAATATACAGCACTTGGTGAGTTACAAAGCACTTCTCAGATGTGATTTAGTGTCATGGCATCACAACCTTTCAGAGTAGGAAGAGATATTCGCCACAGTGTGGACTTTATCTGACCATGAATCCCTCAGACAAGGCACTCCACAAGAGGATATCCTGCCTTTGCTTGAAGACCTCCAGTGAAGGCGGGCTTTCTACCTCCCAAGGCAGCCATTCCCCCTCGGGAAACTCCAAATATTAGGCAGTTGGGTTTTTTTTTTTACACCTCCAGTCTAAATCTGCCACCGCTCTTGGCACCCCTTGACACCTCATTCTTTGGTTCTAGTGTTTCCCTATAGAGCCAAGGAAAACAGGTCTAACTCGTTTAAATGGAGACTGAAGCAATCTACACGTTATCGCTCTTTTCCATGTTTGGTGTTCTTTCTTTTTCCCCATTGTACACTCCACTGGTTACGACCCTTCTATACAACCAACTAATGTCCAATGTGAAAGTATTTGCAAATCCTATACTTGACTGCATGCGGCCATGTGGGGGGGGGAGGAGAGTGAGGGGAGAAAATCTGAAACTCAAGGGATTGTGGAACTGAATCTTGTAAACTAAAAGTAAATAAATCAATTAAAAAAAAAAAAGAAAATCGGTCTAACTCTTTGTACCTAAGTCAGTCCTTCCTATACTCAAAGGCATCTGTAGACATGGGGTAGATACTTTTTTCTTCTACCTTAAATATCCCTCCTCCCCCTCGGCTCCTTCCCTAAACCTTCATACAGTGTGAACTGGTACCTTTCATCATCCCTCCACCAGCCTCTCCAGTTTATCAACATCCTTCTTAAAATAGGATATTTGGAACTGAGTGCAGTATTCCAGATATTGTCTCCCAAGGACAGAGTGGAGCAGACCTATGGCTCCTCTCATCCTGGAAATGATGACTTACTTTCCTAATCCTTTCCTGAACTGCCTGGTCAAACTTGCAGTCCACTAAGCCCCCCAGATTTTCTTCATTTAAGCCTTCTCTAGGCATACTTCCCTCATCAGGTTCTTGTGAAGCTGATTTTTCAAACCTAAGTGTAAGACTTGACATTTATCCCAATTCAATTTCTTCCTATTCAGTTTGGTCCAATGTCCCAGCCTGTTGAGATCTTTTTTGGATCCTGACTCTGACCTCCAGCATATTCCCTTTCCCTCTCAGTTCAGAGACATCTACATATGTGACAGGCATGCTATCTATGCCTTCTTCCAAGTCTCTGAATAAAAATGCTACCAGATGGGCGGCTAGGTGACGAAATGAATAGAGCACTGGCCTTGGAGTCAGGAGGACTTGAGTTCAAATTCAGCCTCAGACACTTAACACTTACTAGCCGTGTGACCTTGGGCAAGTCACTTAACCCCAATTGCCCAGCCTTCCCCCCTCCAAGAAAAATAAAAAATAAAAATGCTACCAGATAATTGGCCCGAGTCAGGCCCCGGCCCCAAAGAACAAAGCCTTAGGCCAGAGAACCAAGGAGGGAGGGACCCATATCCATCCTCGCTGGCAGGCTCACCAGGTGGAATTGCTCATTTGCTGATTCAATGAACACATGGGACTACAGCAATGGTCTGGGCAGGACCTCTATTTCACAAAATTCTCTTTCACAATTTGCGTTCAGACTTATAGTAATAACATCCCTACGACTATGGGAGTCATGGCAGCAGCACAGTCAGAAACTCAAAGCCTTTCCGGTGTGAGGAAGGTCCTGGCGAAGCTGGTGCTGACAGGTCGGCCTTCGAGGCCCCAGGGCCACACAGCACAGACCATCAGAGGCATTGCAGAACTTCAGCTGAGGTTTGTGAGATTCTGGATTTGGCCTAAACCCGAGCCAAGTTCAACCACTCATGAAAAACAACGAAATGCTAAACCTTAAAGTTAGCATTTCTGAGTTCTGTTTGGTTTTGGCCGAGGGACAAACAAAAGGACCTTATAAAACAGGCAGGATGGCACAGGGCATCGTACATAAACCAGCCTGGCGCCTTGGCTTCCTAATCCATGAGATGAAGAGGGTGGACTAGATCAGGGCTTTTCAGCTTGTCATTAAAAGACAGAGAGATAGGCAGGTAGACAGACAGACAGACAGACGGGTAGATAACTCAATTCATTGTAATCCTGAATATTTTATTTAAGGCCTTTAAAAACATTCTTCACCAAGCAGGTCCAGAGGTGCCACCAATCTGCCAAAGGTGTCCAGAACATGCAAAAAAGCTGGAGAAACCCTGAATCTTGGGCTCTAAGCGCCTTTCTAGAGTGGAATCCTATGATCTCAATGCAATCCAGTCTTTCTGGTCAAACGCGGCTTTTGAGCTGCTGGGCCGCTATTCCATTGGTTGTCCATAGAGGGAGCCCCAGGATCTCTTTTTACGGACAAACCTCATAGTCTTTCCCGTAGGAACCTAGCGGGGAGGGGGGGGGGGCGGGGGGGGGGGCAGGGTCAACCCCTTTGAGAAAATGGCTCGCTCTCAAATGCCCCAGGGCTAAAGGAAAATTTGAGATGGCAAGATATGTCAGCTCTGAAGCTAATGACCGATTGCTGAGACAGGACTTCGATCCCCAGGGATCCAGCCGGCTTCCTTTCCCCACATTCCCATAAGAATAGAAACTTGGCTTTCCTCACTTTCATTTAGAAACGTCCACCCACGTTGGGAGGAAGATCTGCTGGGCTCGAAGATTTAGGGCTGGAAGGGTTCTCAGGGGCCAGCTGGTCCAACCCTCCCATTTTGGAGATGAGGAAACTGAGGCCAAGAGGGGTGTCTCCCAGGGAGTCATTTCGCATCCCTTTGAAGGTTCACATCTCCCAGTGACATATGGTCATGGGAGAAGGCCCAGTTGAGAGGCAGAGGCTAAAAGGCTTGACTGGGGCAAACAGAACAGTCTTCGCTTTGGGGGCTTCTTAGAAATGCAGAGCTGAGGAGTAACACAGCTGAGGTTGTCACAGGCTTAGGACTTGAAGGGACTGCAGGGGCTACTCTTCATTTTACAGATAAGGAAACTGAGGCCCTGAGAGAAGGGGCAAGTGACTTGGTGACAGGTACTAAGTGACAGTCAGGACTCTTTACTCCAAACACTTACATTTCACTTTATCGCACTTCCTTGCAGATTGTCACCTCAAATCACCTTAAGCTTATTAAAGTGACAATTTGTTGTTTGTTCATTTCAGTCGTATCTGACTCTCTGTGACCCCATTTGGGCTTTTCTTGGCAGAGATCCTGGAGTGGTTTGCCGTTTCCTTCTCCAGCTCATTTTACAGATGAAGAAACTGAGGCAGGCAGGGTGAAGTGACTTGCCCAGAGTCACCAAGCTAGTAATGTCTGAGGTCAGAGGAGTCTTCCCGACTCCAGGCCCAGCCCTCTGCACTGTGGCACCACCTAGCTGCCCTAATGTGACAATACAGAACTCTGATTTATTCATTCAAACACTGATCAAGGGATTCATCATAATAGGCTAAGCACAAGGCATGGAGGGAGAGAGAAAAAAGAATTCCCTTGGTACAAGGAGCTTCATTAAATGCCATCTGAAATGTCATCTGTTGGAGTGCAACAATTTTCGGATTAGAACTCACTGAAATTTGGGGCCTTTATTATTGTCAAACTCAGTTTCCCATCAGTAAAACCAGAGGGATCGGAACCTGCTCCTTAAAAATGGTCTGATTTCATTCAGTTGCTGACAGACGACAGTCTGACTCTCCGCTCTGTCGCCCCCTGCAGCGCGGGTCACCTCTCACCGGACGTTACTAGCAGAAGAAACTCGCGGCTTCCGTTGATGGTGCTTTTTATCACGCTTTTAGGACTTCTTTTTAAAAATGTTTAAAGCATTTTTACTTGTTTTAATTTTTAGCCCCCTACAAAGTTGTTTATTAAGGTGTATAGTATGAAAAGTTAATACAAAACATTCACCCTGTGAGCCTGGAGCTCACTTTCTTGCAACAACAGAGGCAACCACGACAGGAGAGTGAACTCACACATAGAGAATGACGGTAATGAGGCTTACGTGTGGGAGAGAAGTGTCAAACATGGGGCCACCATCTGGCCTGAACAAAGGGAAATGGAATTAGGAAATCCACTCCTCTTGGGAGCAGCAGCATCTCTGCTGGGAGGATTGCTCGGCCGGGGTCCCAAGCTCTGCTCCTCTCCTCATTGCTCAATGGCCCAACTCTCTTCTCAAATGCCAAAGCTCCTCGAGAACAGGCACTGTCTTTTGCCTTTCTTTGTAATTTGTAGCACAACACAATGGCTGGCACCTAGTAGGAACTTAATAAATATGTGTTGCCTGGCTATCTTTTTTCAAATGCCCTGCTTTTGTCCATGGTTCTATTTCAAAATAGCTTTTCTTTTTTTTTTTTTTTTGTAAGTACCCTTCTGTCTTCAAGTCTATGTGACCAAAGGAAGACCCTTGCTCTACTTCTGTGGTCCATACACAAGGAAGTATTTTGTGAAGTTGGATTTTCTTGAGTGTGACACTCTTTGCACACTCAGACCACCTCTCAAACAGTTTTGCTCTTCTTGGGAGGCATGGGCTCATAATTCTGCTGTTAATTTTCTTCTTCGGCAGCCATTGGTCCCATGAACAGGTCCCTATAAATTTTGGTGGCCTTTGTCTACCTCTCTCAGGCTGACCCTGTCATAGACTTTCCATCTGTATCACAATTGGGGGGCTTTTCACTTTTGCACGGAGTTGGCATCCCTAGACTTAACATTCTGATCTTGCCCACTCCAGGGTCAGGAATTTGCTGATTTTAAAACTGGCATGAATACGAAAGCTTGGCCCTTTTGATGCTTTCCATCAGATTACGGATTTGTTTCCAGCTCAGGTGTCTGCCAATACTGCAATAATTCACTTGCATGACTGAGTCAGACTTTTACTGGTTGTTCCCAGGGGAAGATGGGTTCTTTCCAGAGAAGATTCTTAATTTGAGCTCATGATTTTCCCATAAAGTGGGAGATTGAGGACCCAGCACTAACTGTGTACAGGTAAAGCATCTTTCACAGGTTTAAGCAAACATTTCAACTTGCCAACTGGCAAAGCTCTGTCCATTAAGGTTTGCAATCTTTGAATCAGTTTCTCTTCAGAAGGAAGGCAGGGTGATCATTCTCCATGCAGTGTCCCACTATCCCAGCATCAATTTTTTTTCGGAGAGGTGAAGGCAAGGCAACTGGGGTTAAGTGACTTGCCCAAGGTCACATGGCTAGTAAGTGCGATCAAATGTCTGAGGCCACATTTGGACTCACTCAGGTCCTCCTGACTTCAGGGCCAGTGCTCTATTCACTGCGCCACCTAGCTGCCCCTCCAGCATTAATTTTTGATTGGTCAATTGTGTCTGGCAATTCACACACAAAAATGGGTTGGGTGGTACTTCCTGGTCTGAGCTCAATGACCAGTGCACATCTCTCCAAGTCCTTTATCGCCCTTTTCAATGATTTTTTTGTATCCTTACTTTTACATTCTCAGGGGCTACCCTTAGGATTAAAGACCTCTATCTTTCTATAACCATTGCTTCCTATTCATATCACTTTTCTGGAGTTTTGGCCTAACATTCTAGTTAAAATTGTATTCTGCGAAGCAATAATGCAAAGAGCAGACTTGTGAGCAGACAGCGTCATTCAACCATTTTGTAAAACATATGCAAATGCAAACAGCCCGGGCTGAACAGCCAACAATTAGCATTTGAAAAGGCAAGCGCTATCAAACTGGTGGATTTAAAGGCACAGGCAGATAGGTAACACTGTTATCCATAGCACAGGACTTCCAGCTGGGTTAATTAGCAGTAGAGAGATACTTCTGGAAGGAATAAGCACAAGGTATTAATTATCTATAATGGTTACAAGTACAATTCACTGGGAGCCCCATGAGATACAACTATTCTGACTAATGAGTCAATCAATTAGTTAACTAGCTTTTATCAGCAATTACTATGTTCCAGGCACTGTCCCAGGTCCTGAGTCTACAAAAAAATAATTAAATAGTTCCTGCCTTCAGTAAGTTTACATTCTATCAGGAGAAAACAAAGCCTACACAGGTAAGTGTAGTGGGGGAGGCAGGATACTCTGGGGTGGGGGATGGACTCATCAGCTTAATACAAGGCAATCTATTTCATGAAATTATAAAATGTTGAAAGCAGGTAACATTTAGATGTAAGCGTGTTTTTCTTTCAGATCTTGGCCTATTTGCACTTTGTATAAGATGCAGTGTTTAGTAGAGTAGTTTGCCCTCAAAGCTTCGTGGCTGATGGGAAATTTCCTCCTTCCCCCCCCCCCATGGATGGTAGAAGTTCATCCATAGGCAGCCACAAGCTTGCAATTTCTTCCATTCTCCCAACCTCGACTGTTGAAATGCTTAACTATTTAAAGGCCCCTAGTCAATCACACTGTTCCCTTCTTAAACCAATTGGAGAGGTATTTTCAACTCATAAAGGGATCAGAACAGAATTGCATTTTTTAAAAGTTAGTCTGACACCTCATTAATACCTTGTGATTACAATCTGGGTCTTCTGTGCCTGGATCAACCGAGGTGGGAAAAGGAACCCCCTCCCTTCTGCCTCCCTCCATAAAAACTTCTGGGGCCCAAGGTCCCCATAGAGATGAAAAGGCAATACAGAAACACCAGCTACATAAGGGGAATTCTTTGAACTTCACAAAGCTGCTGGCTCCTGGGAAAGGGGCATAGGCAGGACAAGGAAAATAGGAAATAGACCTTTTTTGTTTCTTCTTGGCCGAAGTCTCTCAGGCAACATCTACAGACTTCCGTTGTGTCCTTGAGGGAAGCATGTATTTTTCCATCAAACGCAGAATTACAGAACCATAGAATGTCAGGACTGGTCGGATCTCATTTTACAGAGGGAAAAAAAAGGCTAGAGGGAGACTGAGTAAACTGCCCCCTAAGATCACACTCCACAGGGTGAGACTTGTCACAGCCTTATCATCAAGGACTCTGCAGTGAGAAACTGCTTTCACCAAATACACGTAAAAGGTGACTCTTAGATGAAGCTATTCTGCTGATAACTGTGCCGATAGGCTAAGAACGTGTCACAAAACACAACCTCATCGACCCTGCTTTAGATGGGGTGTTGGAAGTTGCATCATTGAATTTGTGCCCATCAGCACAGTCTAAATGTGTAGGGGGGACTGGCCATTTGGGGGCAAATTCATGGTAAAAAAAAATTTATTAGGCAAAGAATCTTTCTATAAGATGTAGAGGGTGTGAACACAAGAGTCCACATGAGCCTGGTTAAATGGTGAAGGAGGAGTGAGGACTTTAGAACTTGGATTGTCTTCTTTGATCAGGCATGAGACCTGTCTTCCAATAGCTGGGGGTAGGACAATAGGTGGAAATTTCAGAGGCAGATTTAATCTTGCTGCTTGTCAGAGATACTTCCTAATAACTGGAGTTGTGCCAAAGTGGAATGGGATGCCTTGAGAAGCAGTAGATTCCCCTTAGCTGGAGGTCTCTAAGGAGAGGCTAGATATCCACCAGTCTTGTGTGTTATTGTAAATATTCCTTGGGGGGGGGGGGGGGTTGGACCCTTACAACACTCAAATGCTTTATTAGGAAAGGCTAGTCAACTAGATGGGAATGGGATAACCTCCCTAGAAACCCCAAATATACATTTCCCTTTGGGGGAGCCTCTTAGGACAGTGCTATATGCTTGGAAGACTGTAATTCCCGGCCTAAGGGATGTGGGATGCTCACTAAAAGATGAAACATTGATTTTTTAACAACCAAAATGCTTCTTAACCATAGAGTATTCTATGAGTTTAGAGGACTATATAGGGTAAGGATGAGGGTGGGGGAAATTGTGACTTATGACAGGGTGAGATAGTCTGTCTCCATTGATAGGTTTTACTCAATGAGTCCTTTGTCTTTTGCTTTGTCTGAGTTGATCAGACTATGGATTGTTGTTCTGGTTTGATTGTTTTCTGTGGAAAAACTGTCCTATATCCAATATATACTGTTAGCTTGAGTGCTTGCTGGAGGGCATGAGGGTTCTCTTACTCAATCAGAGTGATGATATCTCTTATTCACATCCTCTACAAGCATGAATCAGTCAGTTCACAAGAATTTATTATTAAGCACTTGCCCCACCTAATTTATTTGGCTTCTAAGTTAAGATCTTTGCATAAATGATATTGTTGGCTGTTGTTCCATGGGTCCCAATTCCCCAGCTAGACTAATTTCCTAGAGACCTAATTGTCTCCCTTCTAAGGAGAAGGACTGTAAGGTCCCTTTGAGTTTTTAACATTCAGATTTTTCTTCCACTGGAACATGGAATGTTAGAGCTGGAAGAGACCACTAGGCAAAGCCTGGGCTCTTCTGGGAGGTGGTAAGATACTGGGGGAAGAACGTTGGTTGACCTGGATCTGAATACAGAGGTAGTTGGGTAACGGAATGGACAGAGCATTGGGCTTGGAGTCAGGAAGACCTGAATTCAAATCTTGCTTCAAACCCTTACTGTGTGACCCTGGTCAAGTCACTTCTGTGCCTTTGTTTCCTTATCAGGGATAATAGTAGCACCTCCCTCCCTCCCAGGGTAGTTATGAGGATCAGATGAGACAACACTTGTAAAGCGCTTTGCAAACCTTAACGCACTCTAGAAATGCTGGTATTATTCTTACTCTTCATAGAACTTTCCTGAGGAAAGTGGTTTCTACATGTTTAAGCCCAATATACCTAAGTTACCCTTATTCCCACAGTGCCCCCTTGCTGGCCTTGCTTCTTTCCTCACCCCACATTCTTCTGGACAAAGAAGCGGTTCCTCCACTGGCCCCTCAGGCAAGCCCTTTGGTCAGAGCACATGCTAACACACCAGGAGGAGCCGTCTGGAGAGAGCACATATGTTAAAATGCTGTGGTTATTCTATCCCAGCTTAAACCTGCACTAAGACTTCTGGAACACCCTGTACATTTCCATATACATACACACACATGTGAATATAGATGTATGTTCCTCTTTTTTTTACTTCAGGGGTTGATGTACTAACACACATACACACACGTGTGTATATATACACATATGTGTATGCGTGTGCATGTGGACACATACACATATAAATGTGCATTAACATTAGTATTCTATTGCTGAGGTTAGGCTCGGGGCTAGACCTGGTAGTCAATGGCATGGGTGATTTGCCATGTGAGGAAGCTCCTTCTTCCAGTCCAAGCCATCCTCATCTCTGCCACCTCTAGTCTAGGGGCATTGACTAGAGCATTGAGGGAGTAAGTGGCTCACTCAGGTTTCCATAGCCAGTAAGGGTTAGAGATGAGGCTTAAACCCTGGTTTTTCTGACTCTGAGGCTAGCTCTCTAACCATTGTGCCAAATGGCCTCTCATTATATTCATGGGATATGTTGACTTTTGACATGTAACATGTCACGTGGCATCAATATTACATAATACAACATCAATATGCTCTACGTGTGCATAGAAAGAATTAAGGTTTACAAAGTGTTTTACATAGTTTATCTTATTTGACCTTCACCACAATCCTGGAGGGCATTAATACTCTGTGGAGGGATCACTATTCTCATTTCACGGCTGTGGAAACTGAGGCTCACAGAGGTTATGGCTTGCCCATGGCGGTCACACGGCTAGTACATGGTGGAGCTGGGAATCCCTCTCAAATCTTCTGACCGAGTCAGCTCTCTGACCCATCCCAAGGCCATTCTGCCAAGTCATGCTGCCTCTTAGTGAGCAAATATTTATGGGTGGAAATTGTGACCAGGCAGATTTGACTCAATAGACAGGAGAACTTCCTGAAAAATAGAGTGGTCAAGGATGGGATGAGCTGCCTTGGGAGCTAAGGCTGAGCTGACTCATTTGGGATTTTCTAGAAAACATGGATGGGGGGGGGGAGGCAGATTGACCCAAAAGGCCTGAGGGAGCCCCTCCATTTCTCAGATTCTTTGTGTAGTGGAAAGCACATGGGTCAGAGTCAGAAGGCCTGGGTTTGCCACATCCTGGGCCTACAGCCTTGCGCAAGGCCCTTCATTCACTCACACCATTGCTCATCTTTTATGTGAGAATCCCCCTTGTACTACTCACTCCACAGAAGCTGGTGTGGATGGGAACCCAAGTTCTGGTGTTTACACCAGTAGAATACAAGCTCCATCAGGTTCTCCCAGAGAGGAATGGACTCAGTCTGTTGTCAGCGGCCAGCCTAGCCAAGTGTGGAGAAGCTCACCAGGACAGAGTTGACTACCAACCTTGAATTTCTTTGGTCACATGAAGCTGTTGGTCTACTAAGGTGTGAGAAGCTGAGATCTGCTTCCATGGGAGGAAACAGTGACACTGATGAAATCCTGGACGTTTAAAAGTTCAAAGTAGTGCCTATCTCCCTGGGTCACTGTGAGGGTCATAGGACCATAGCTTGAGAGCTAGAAAGGCTCTCACGAACCATAGTCCAACCGTATCATTTCACAAAAGAGAAAACTGAGACCCAGGGTGCTAGATGTGACATGGGGTCACAGATTTAGAATAGGAAGAGATCTAGAGGGATCATCTAATCCAGCCCCCTCATTTTTAGCTGAGTAAATTAAATCAGAACATTCATAGCAAAGTGCTCCTAACTGATTAAGCTCTGTGTAAATGAAAGCTTCTCATCATTAGGTGGTTCCAGGCTATCTGTGCTATTGGAATTCAGAAAAGTAGTAAATAAGAGATAGTTAGATCAAGGGAACAAATGCTTAATGGAAAAAATGGACATAGAGTAGGGCCTGCAGGGATGGATGGATGGATGGATGGATGGATGGATGGATGAATGACAGAGGTCATTTCAGTGAGGAAGAACATGGACACAGGCAATGAGGCAGGAATGTGCAGGACGATGGGTAGGGTGGAGTATGATTTGAGGAGCATGGGAAATAAGGTTAGGTGGATAGGGTCGGGTCAAATTGTGATGGGCCTTCAATGCCAAGTAGGGTTTAGACACAGCTCAGTAGCCTTGAACATCGAACCCCTTTTAAGCAGAGCACTCACATGACAAAGACAATGTTCTAGAGATTAGCTGGATGGAATGAAGGGAGCAGTCAAGGCTCACAGGGAGTGATTAAAATAAAACAAAATGCTGGTCAAAATTAAGTCTTTGTATTTCTTTGCCAGACCATGATTTGACTGATCAAGATTGTTCCTTGATAGCAGCTGGTAAAGGGAAGCTTCTCTGGCTCAGAGCAGAGTCCTAGGAAATCGAAGAATAGGGAAAAAGTACACACCTTGAACCAAGTTATTTGTTTAACAGATTAATGCTTGTTAAAGTCAAGAAGACAGACTCCTGTGGAAGCATCCCAAAGAAGCCGAGAGCCAGGAAAAGAGAGCAAGTGAGTTCAGGGCTCTGCTGGGCTCGGCACAAAGCAGCCCAGGCAGCGTACGAGGCAGAAGAAAGAAGAGGTGGTTGGACACCACTGGCAAGACTCACATTTAAAGCTTTTATTTTGAAAAATAAAATACAAAAGTCATTGGATTGTAAATGTACATGATTCCCCGCCCTCTCAGAAATAACACATAATTCTTTAAATAATTATGCTATTTAACACCATCCACATGAATAAGATTTCAACAGGAACAACTGTACTACAAAACATTTGGGACGAGCACAGATCACCCATTCCCAAAGCTCCCCGGCCCACTTAGACCCTTCGTCTTCTGTAGAGAAATTCATGTTACAGGTTGAAGGTTTGGAATCAGATTAAGGAAAGATGTGGATCAGAGCAGCTCCAGCGGAGACCTGGCCCGGGCAGGCGTCTTTCTCCCTCCTGACTGTCTACCCCTGCTAATGTCATTACCCCACGTCATATCTTACTCTGTTTCCACCGGGGTACGTGAGCGTCCTGGTAGGGAAATAATTCACTTGTGACAGCCAAAGTGGGCTTGATGGAACCACACATGTGAGAGAGACTGACGAGAGAGAACAGAGAGAAAGAGGCTGAAGATGCAGGTCGGGAAGTCCCAGCCACCGGACGGACAGATGGACAGAAGACAGACATTCCTAGAGATCGCCCATCCCTTGAAAAGGCAGAATTCCATCCTAGGGTAGAGGAGAGAGAACATCATTACAGGCTTAAGTCCTGCCCTCTATCCTGTTAATACAAAAATGAGCCTGTTATTTCGTTAGTCTGCTGCGTGGGTTCTCCAAGTGCCCTCAAGTCCCAGCAACCTAGACAGCCTCAAATTCCCACACTGAGGCAGGGAAATGGAGGGGAGCCATAAAGACAAACCGAAATGTATATAGTGCCTTAATATTGGCAAAGCACATTGTAGATAAATATACATGTCTGTGTCCACGTGTGTATATACAAATACATATACATATACATATATGTACCTACAGAACCTAGCCTAATGCCTGGCATAGCATAGGCACTTAAGAAATGTTTACTGGTTAGGATTCAGACCTCTACACACACCCTCACTTTAGTCTCATAGCAGCCCGTATGATGGCTCTGACAGGGCTGTCAGGGACCTCAAGGCCACACTGGAGGCTGTCCATTCCACTTGGAGCCATTTGACCTGAGAGGGGGGTGATACTGAGAGATGACATTTGCTTAGTGCTCTAAGGGGTTTACAAAGCACTTTATATTACATATATTAGCCCCATTCAGTCCTTACCACAACCCTAGGAGACAGGTACTGTGACTGTCCCCATTTTACAGAGGAGGCAGCATTGCTGCTCAAGGTCACGCAGCTTTAGAGAGTCTGAGACAAGGTCTGAGCTTAGGTCATCCTGACTCCAAGTCTAGAGGCTTATTCATGGCCACAGTTATGAGGGTTGAGGCGAGATTGGAACCCAACTGTTTCTTACTGAGAATCACAGAACTGGAGGGTCAGAGGGGACCAACCCCAAATCCTGCACAGTCTCAGCCCATTTCAGTCTCTATGAATGCTAAGCTCTGAGTTAGGAGAAACCTGGGTTCAAGTTCCGCCACTGAGCCCAGCAGTGTGATCTGGGCAGGCTGTCCAAGGCTCAGTTTTCCTTATGTATGAAACGTGGCAGTGCTTGAAGGGCTGTTGTAAAGAAAGCATTACTTTAACCTTTAGCTGCTATGTCCAAGTGTCATTATTACCAGCCCGTGTTACTACATGCTGGATGAACTCCTGGGGAAGGCAGCTGGGGGTCATCTAACCATTCTCCAGGAGACTTGTGGGAACCCTGAGAGCCCCAACAAGAACCCCTGGAGCCCCTCTCCTCTGTTCTTCTGCAGGGCTGGTTATTTAAAAGCCCAGCCTTCAGTAAGGATGCAACAACTCCAAATGAACAGGTTATAATCAGGAAAGGAAAAGTTCCAGGAGGAGCTGGCGGTACCTTCTGGGGCTCCATCACAGCTCTGGTCCTGTGGGCATGACAAACGAGGCCTAGGAAAGGACAGCTTGTGATCTGCTAAATCCACCCTATGCCCCTCTGGCTGCTTCACCCAAGGACCATTTCCCTGACTGCACTGTTAGCTTGGATTACACCCTAGTTTTCCATGAGAACGAGCCTCCCAGAGAAGCGGCATGGTGGAATGGGCAGAGCTGTACTTGGATCTAGGAAGTCCTGGGTTCAAGTCCCATCTCTGCCACATATTGGCCAGGGGAGCCTTCGGGAGTCATGAGCTCTCTCAGTGGCCTAGGCAACTTTCTAAGATGCTGCACTGTAGAGTGTGTGCTGAGCTGCCCTGGTGGAAGAGGTCTCCTCACTGGGAGTCCCAACTCGCAGGCAATGTCCAGAGAACCAAGAAGGAAGCTTTGGGCAGAGCACTGCTCTGCACTCTATCCACTTCCCTCTCAGTGGACATGGCTGGGCACCCCTGGCGCACCCATAAAATGAGGAGCAGATGGCTTCAAGCCACAAGTGGGCTTAGGGGTCAGCTCTTCCAAGCCCCTCATTCTACAGAAAGAAGTCACTTATTCCAGGTCACCCAGGGACTCAGACACAGGCCCTTGGATCCCATGTCCAGGGCCCACCTCTCACACCACCATTTTGGACAAAAACACCCCTACTCAACTTGGGTCCCCCAGAACTCCCAGCCACTAAGTGATTGTCTTGGTGGGGGCAACTTTTAATCTTGGGCCCCCAAACTGTAAAAAGCCAGCCCTCTACCCCGACATGGGGATAGACCCAGTATTTGAATAACAAGGGTTAAGTACAGACTCCACAGCACAGTAACAGGAACCAGCCCTGTGCCTAGAAAATGCTGCTGCACACACCAGGGAGGGCTTACTACCAAATGCACATGCTCCCTTACACTAAGTGACGTGTGGACCCTGGATCCTGACGTGTGATTCATCAGCACAGTGCAATTCCCAAGCTAAAGCTGGGGGGAGAAATGATGATTTTGAAAAGTTAATCCGACAAGCTAAAGCCAAAACACGCCAGCTGTCACTCCCAGATGAGGGGGCTGAGGCTGAGGGAGGTCCCTCAGCTCCCAAGAAATGACAGTGCCAATACAGGCTTCTCTGAAGGCCTCCAGGGGCCTGGCCTTTTCCAAACATCATCTCACTCCATCCTCACCAGCAGGACGGTAACAGTAACGGAGGAAAGGATGCTGCCCTTGGAGCCAAAGCACCTGGTTTGGATCCCTGGCCCTGGCGCCTGATACCTGTGCAATCCTGGGCCCTGACTTAACCTCCAGAGGCCTCAGCTTCCTGACTAGGTAACCCTCTCTGATGATCACCTTAGAAAGCAGGTCTCACAGGTATTACCCAATACCCATTTTACAGAGGAGGTAACTGAGGCTCTACAGAAGTTAAGTGACTTGCTCAGGGTCACACAGCTACCACGGACTGGAGGTGAGATTTGAACCCAAGTTTCTTCTGAGTTCAAGTCAGGAGTTGTCTCACTCGTTAGATGCCATCTAGGTCCCTTCCAGATCTAACATTCTTCAATGTCTAATCCGGGGCCATCACACAAGTGGAGGCCACGGGCCGACTCCCCACCTCTGTGAGAATGGCTCCTGCTGGGCTCTCTGCTAACAACTAACCCAAATAAGAGAAACACAAAGAGCCCTTGGGGCCTCTGACCATCACCTTATGTGTGACCGAGATGTCTCCACTCTTCTCTACTCGCTGGGTTCATTCTGTTAAGGGAAGCAAAGAATAATTTAAATACCTTTCAGGCAACTGGAGCAAGACCCTGGTGTTAGCGCCAAGTGACCCCACAGCAGAAGCAGCAGCAGCAGCAGCAACAGCAGCAGCAGCAGCAGCAGCAGCAGCCAAGAAAGCTGGGCACCGTGTCTGCCACCTGGCCAGGCAAGCTCAAAGGCTTGTAGATTTAGAGGTGGAAGGGACCCTAGAGTTCATCTGCTTATTTTAACATATGGGGAAACTGAGGCCTAGAAGGTTCAAGTGACTTACCCAAGGCCACACAGCTAGGAATGGCAGAGCCGGGATTCAAACCCAGGGCCGTCTCTAAGAGGAAGCATCAAACCCCAGCTGGCTAAGCTCTAAGAGTCCAAACTTGTAAATGGAGACAATGGAATCTTCAGGCATTCTGACCAATTTAGCAAGCATTTACTAAGCCCCAATAAGGAATTCCGCAAGGTCCCTCGTCCTCAAAGAGCTGATCTCCCACTGAGAGGGAAAGCAGCAAACAGCCTCTTTGAGGAGGAAGGTCACAGGAAGAACAAACGGGATGAGCCTGGAGGGAAGCTGGGGCCTGTGAGGGGAGGAGGGGCCCAGCGAGGCCTAGGGGCCAGAGAACCCATGGGCCAGGTTACTGCCACATCGGGCCGGAGTGTACAGTGTGTGGAGCAGAGACGAATGGGAATTAAGTCTGAAATGACAGGCTGGCCTCAGACTGATGTCTTGAGATGCCACGATGAGACACGTGGCCTTGGCTACGCTGACCTTCACTGTGCTGAGTGATGAAGCGTTGGCAAAGCAAATCAACCCAGTACATAAGATTAGAGAGCAGACATTTGATTGCCATGAGATGGGGGCCTGTGGTTTACCTAGAATGGAGGCTGCTGCCCCCTCCCTTCCAGCCCATCTGGAGGCTCTCTTTCATGCCCATGCCCAGTACTGCCCCTGAGTGGAGGTAACACACCTCCCTTTCCTTGGCATCTCCTCCAGTTCAGACTTTTGGGGTGTCATTCAAATCATTCTTTCCCTTTTTGTATTAACAGGATAAAGGGCAGAATGTAAGCCTGTCATTTCATTAGTCTGGAGCATTGACTCTCCAACTACGGTCCAAGAACTCTCGGGGTCCCCGAGACTCTTTCAGGGGGTCTGTGAAGTCGGACCTATTGTCCTAATAATACTAAGATCTTATTTGACTCTTAAATTACTCCTCCTTCTTCCAACCACAAATCTTTGTGATGCCAGGTTTTCTTCATAGGCTTCAACCAAAACAACATTTTGTAGCAACAGATCAAATGCAGAAGCAGATAGGAGAAGACAGATAATTTACCACCAAGCCAGACATTGAAGAGATCTGCAAAAGGTATGTAAAATAATGTCACTTTTCTCCTAATTTTTTGTTTTGGAAAATATATAATTTATAAAATAAGCAATTTATGTTACCATGTAATAGGTTTATTACTGTTATTTTAAAATAAGCATTTTAAACATTTATCCATTTTAATTTTTAATATGGCAAATGTCAAGAGACATTTACCCATATAAACAAAAGCTCTTCGGGGTCCTAAATAGTTTATAAGAGTGTAAAAAGGTCCTGAGACCAAAAAGTTTGAGAATTACTGGTAAAGGGAACTCTCAGTTGAAGAAATTCCCTCTACCTATGCAGGTAAACACCTTCTATTCACCTTAGGAACTTTGGGAGTTGCCTGGGGCACTAAGAGGTTATGTGACTTGCCCAGGGTCCTACACTCAAGTATTGTTGGCTCTCTTCTATGCCAGGCTTGCTAACATTTCCTCCCAAGGGAAGGGAGGAGACTACACAAATTCTATCCTAACAGCTCTTCTAGGTCCCTCAATGATTTGTAAGATAAAACCAAATGATGTTCAGACTTCAGGATCATTTCCAAATAGGCTCACATACAAAGACCTATGTGAATGCCTCAACTTGAGCTCACCACCAAAAATGTATCTGATAGAACAGACCTTCTTAACCCAAATTTCAACTAGTTCGTGATAAGCTAAAGATTTTTAAGCAATAAAAGTCAAATTCAGCTTGTATTTACTAAGCCCTCACAGAGGAGAAAGCACGGTTTAGGGGTTGGCAGAGACATCAAACTGAGATGAAACAGTCCCTGCCCTCATAGAGTTTACTGACTAACGGGGGACATGACATTTACACAGATATGCGTAACACAAAAGAAAAAATATATGTAATCTGGAAGTCATGAGGGTGGGAGAGTTATAAGCAGCTTAGATCAGAGAAGTCCAAGGAAGTGGCTTTAAGGGCTTCATAGAGTTTAGCAGGCAGAGAGGATATTCTAGACATGAGCAGAGGGATAGAGGTGGACAAAGTTAGGACATGGCATGAATTATATAGTTATTAATTCAGTTTGACTAGATTGCAGAGTATGTGGAGATTAGTCTGGAAAGACAGGATGCCAGATTGTGGAGGGTCTTCTATGATGGCTGAAGGAGAGGAAATCTGACTTGGAAGGGAAGAGGGAGCCATTCCATAGTGCTGAGCAAAGGATTGGCATGACCAGGTGTACTATACAGAGTAGATGAGAGGGGAGCAGAGAATGAAGGCAGAAAGGCCGGTAAGAAAGCTAACCAGGATTCCATATGGGCATGATGAGGGCCTGTAGTAGAATGATAGCAGTGGAAATAGAGAGGAAGGGGAAAGGTCAGAGAAATTTTGTAAGTATAATCAACAGTACTGGTCGTTGATTGACAAGAGATACAAGAAAGAGGAAGAGTCAAGGTTCCAAACATAGGAGACTAGGGGGATGATGGTTCCATTGACAGAGAAAAAAATGGGAGTCAGAAGAACAGGTTTTAGGCTTAAAATAATAAACATTTTGGACACAGAGAGTGTGTGGTGTTGGCAAGGCCCTGGGGTGGCTATATCCTGTAGGCAGCTAGAAATGTCAATGTGATTTAAGAGTTACTTGCACAGAGGTAGTAACTGAAGAGGTAGGAATGAATGAGATTGGCAAAGAAATATAGAAGAGAAGGGGGCTATGACTTTGGGGGACATCCTCACTAAAGGGTCAGAAGAGGAAGAGGAGGTAGTAAAGATAAACAGGCTGAGGTTAGAGAGGTAGGAAGAGAACCAAGAGAACGTGGCATCCCCAAAGCCAAGGGAGGCTTTAAAGGCTGGGTAGAATTCAACAGGCAGAGAGAGAGAGAGAGCATTCTAGACATGAGCAGAGGGATGGAGATGGGAGGAGGTGGCCAAGAAGTTGGGGATGAAGATTCTGGAAAGGTGATTGGATTTGGCCATTAGAACATCACGGATGCCTTTGGAGGGGCAATTTCAGTAGAGTGGCTACAGGTGGAATCAGGACTGCAAAAAAAAAAAAAAAGTATCAGCGGTGAACCAATGAAAGCATTGGGAGTAGACAAGCTATTCTAGAAATATGACCCCTCAGAGGAAGAGAGATGGAGCAGTAGAACTAACGCCCTTCCCCTGCCCCCCAATAAAAAATGTCAGCTGCCATATCTTATCCATCCAGCCTGAGTCCCTCTGCACAGTGAGTGCAGAGCACAGAATTGCCATTGGGATGCAGGCCCTGCTCCCAAGAAGTATTCACAGAATCCTATTCTGTTAGCAGAAGCTGGTCCTATTTTGGGGCCCCCAAAGCAACAGCCACCTGGTAGCTGCTTCTCTTTCCTTAAGGAGTCCCTTCAACACCAGATGTTGGCAACCAGCCGACTGACTGACAGCAGCTTCGGCAGAGGGGAACGTGGCTGGCTGTTGCAGGGAGGGGCAGGAGAGCTAAGTGACCTTGCCCCCAGCACCTGGGAAGCCCAGGTCTAGCATAAAAATGAAGGTTCTTAGTAAGGATTCAGATCAGAGAGACGGCGCTGCCACCTCCAGCCTCACCATGTGCGCCTCCTAATCAACGGGCAGCGCCTTTGTTCCCAGGTCTCTGCTTTCATAATAAGAGCTGCTACAAATGCGCTGGGTTGTCAGGGCTTCTCTTTTCAACCACAACAAGCATTAACATTGTTCCCTTGGGATGGGGGCCAAGCATTGGGGGCTCAGGGTTCCTGGGTATGGGGCATTCTAGTCACTTTCTTAGCACAAATCCAAATTGCTTTACACAAAGGTCAGGCCAATTCACAGCTCCACTAGCTTATCTTTCCATAACTGCCCCCCCAAAACTTGCCTTGCATCATCTTTGCCCGTTTGTTGGCTGGGAGGTGAAATCTGAGTGAGGGCTGCTCTGATGTGCGTCTCTCTCGTTATTAGTGACCTGAAGCCCTTTTTGTTGAATGATGCTTCATATTAATGAGTGCTTTTACTCTTTCCTGGGCCTGTTAACATTTTGTGCTTTCTATTGTCTTGGTGTTTTATAGGTATTTTAAAAAAGCAATTGCTTCCTTTTCAATTCCGCCTGCCTTGTGACAAAGAGGAGCAGGTAAGCAGTCCAGTTATTAAATCTAAGCAGACAGAGCTCCTTCTGATGATGAAGGCCCATGGGAAGGGGCTGCACGATGACCCGTCTGAATGTCAGCGTTAAGGTCAAATCCCCAGACATTTCAGGATTCCTCTGAATGGCCCAATCCCAGGGATAGGGAGGACCAGAGAGCAGGACCTTTTGGCACCCAGGCTCTTGATGGCTCTGAAATCAGTTCTGTCTGAAAGGAGTGATGGAAACAAATGATTTTGTAAAACAGCGTAAATGCGATGTGGTACGGTAGCAATGGATGTGGCCTCAAGGGGCTGGGCTCAAATCCTGACCGTGCTGCCAGGGAGCACCCTGGGTGAGTCACTCTTCCTTGTTGGGCTACAGTCGTTTTATAGTCTTCTTATCTGTAAAATGCAGAGGTCAGACCAAATGACCTTTAAGGCCCTTTCCAGTTCTATAATCTTATGAAAATAATCTTATGGATTAGGCAAATGACAGTCACCCAAATAGCAGGGACTATTTCCCTGGGAGAACAGAGATTTTCAACACAATGAGGTTAGAAAGGAAAGTTCTGCTCTGAGGGACCCCAATATCTCCACTAAGCGTTGGCTCAAGGACCTGCATTTATAATCCTTCTGTCTAAGTCACCAAACATTTATTAAGCACCTACTCTGTAAGGCACTGTGATCAGTGCTGGAGATACAAAGGTGAAAAAGTCTCCTGCCCTCAAGAAGCTTACATTCTATCAGAGGTGCGGCATCCAACACATCCCCATCCAAGTCTAGGGTGGGCAGAAGGAGGGGGAGAGTCAGACAAAGTCCTTTAGGAGAAGCTGAGGGGGAAGAAAACATTCTCAGTCAGGAAGAAAAGGGAGGGGTTCCATGGAAGGGGCACCTGAGTCAAGCTTTGAAGAACGACAGCTTTAGCAGGTAGAGAAGAGGCCCTGGGCCAGTCTACACTGATCCATGGGGAGGCTGGGAAGCACCTCATGGTCTGGTTTGCCTGGAAGAACGTGTGAAGGGACCCAAGGTGAAATAAGGCTGGAATCTGTTAGTGGAGGGCCTGCCATTCTATTCTAAAGGTACTGGAGAGCTGTTGAAGGTTCCTGAGCAATGGGGCGACAAGGTCAAACCTGAGAGTTAGGAAGGTTGCTTTGGCCGCCATTATAAAGGATGGATAGAGAACCATTGTAAATCACTGGTTCTCCCAATGCCTGATGATTTTAGATACAGTTGAGATGTAATACAAAGAAAGAAATACTTCTCTGAGACTTACTCTTGTCCAGTCACTGAAGGTGGAAGCAAGACTTTCTTGAACAGCTATAATTTATAGGCTGGCCTTTTCCTCTGTCCACATCATCTGGTGAGTCTACACATCCTATCTCAGATCATGTGATGATGAAGTCAAACGGCTGTCCAAAAGATTTCTTGGACATCAGGCGTCCTAACCAATGGTAAAGGCTTGGTTCTCAGAAGGCAATGGAAGATGACAGTGCTATGTGGACTTTCAACAGGCAAGTACTTATCAAGAAATTTGAGAGTAGCTGTTCTGGGGGAAATTAAAGATAACTCTTTGTCCCTCCCTACTTTCTATGACCATTTTCACTCCTGAGTTTGTAGTGTTCAGAATCCATATACTTTCCTCTTTTGAAGTCCATCATCTTGGATAGAAGCACCCTTCTCCACAGTCAGAGCAAGAAGGAGGAAGAATGCCTGTGAAGGCTGGGACAAACCACTGGGCACGGGACTGTTCTCTCTCATTGGCCCTCCTCAGATAACAGCGCTATGAGAGTGATTACATATACAGTCAAAAACGAGTCACAGTACCCAGTAACTCCAGTATTGAAACTGGATCTTAAGCATTTCATCAAGAAAAGGAAAAAAGTTACTGCTAAATGCAAACTAGTGGGCATGCCCACCTGTGTGTCCAAGGGAGTAGGGTAAGCCTCTTCTTTCCACCTCTTGTCTCAGGTATGACTCTCCCCATCCTAGGTTCTCATTGCCCTACAAGAGGCCTTTGTTAACAGCTTTGGGTTCATGGCACATGGATGACAAAGCTGATACCTTTGAGCTGGGCCTTTAGTTTGGCTTCTTAAAGGAGTAAGGGCACCCTTCCCCAAAAGAACAGCAAGACAGACCAGACCATGAGAAAGACGTAGAGTCTCTGAAGGAGAAGAGATGCTCCAGACAGCCCTTCCTAAGAGAGATGAGATGTACAAACCAAGGCTAAACAATGACCGGGCCATCTCTGCATTCACGTGACTTTGATAAGGAGATGAGTTTACCATCCCTGGGAACCAGAATTAGATGTGAAAGGGGAGAGAAAAGAAAGAAACTCTTGACAAATGAGAAGAAAGGAATTTAAGGCTAAGTGTCCTTAGAGAGAAAGGAGAAATATTAAATGGGAACCAGTATCATAGAGATTATTGAGAGAAAAGCCCCCAGTGAGAACCTGGTCCACAATGTTGTGCCAGCACCCAGGTAACAGATGGATTACAGAAAGATTTGTCAATAGCCCAGATAGCTAGAAGCTGGTGAACAGGTGAACAGACACTAGTATAATGATGTAATAGAATGCTATTAAAACACTACATATGAAGAAATTAAGAAATTATGAAAAGTTACGCAAAGCAACAAAAACAGCCTCAGAACGATCCATGCACTGACTACCACCATATGAAAGGAAGTTCGTCATTGCTAGACAAAAACACAAGCTAAACGAACAAAGAGAAAACGGCAGAAGCAGAAGAAATAACTAGGGTTGTTACAGACATGTTAGACGGATTCCTTTTAAGTATAAAACAGCATTAAATAGATCCACATTTGTTATACTGTTTACAGTTAATTGCATAATTAAAAAAATTTAAAACAAGCCACAGCCAAATCCACCCCTTGCCTCCCGACCAAAAGATCCTAAGCCCGGCTTCAATGGCTCCCCATCCCCGGTCCTCTGGCATTCATTAGTCAGTCACGTGGTTGGTGAAGACTGATGTCAAATCTCTTTAAACATTCTCCCAAGAGCTGAAGTGTGAGGCCTAGCACTGCAACGGGGGCTTTGTCAGGAAAGGTGAATACTATGTTCTGTCCATGCTAATGAGGGTGCTGTTCACATGGCGCCACCATTCCACAGGCCGCCCTGCTCATACTCCAAAAACATTTCATTAGGGAAGTCCTGAAGCCTTCCTGTCCATCCTCTGGGAAATAATCTGGACAATGAATCTTGACTCTGCACTTTTTAATTCTTTTATCAGCCTCCAAGATAGGCAGTATTCTGTTGTGTTGTTTTTTTTTTAATAGTACCAACCAATCTGGTGGCTGATGGAATTCCACATTGAGCTGAAGGCATTTTTTTAGGTGTAGTCCTGAACAGATAGCCAGTATACTTCTTTTATCTGGCTCCAGGATGCTTGAAATTCCTTTGATAGTGAACCACGACTTTCATATACTACTCTTAGTTACTGCAGAAAGTGTAAATATCCCCAAAGTGAGTCAGCACTAGATTCATTTCATACTAAAGTATTAATGACTGCTATCAGAGCCTTTCCTGAGAAAAGGTTTCTATAGGGGAGGTAAGAAGAAAGCAGAAAAAAAAAAAGAAAAAAGCAAGGGGGTTCTGAGTGATTGAAGGAGTTGGAGGTAGGGAAGGATGGGATACAACACATGGGAAAGGAGAGGCAAGGGGATAGGAAGAAATCCTGGGATCTTGGAAAATAAGAGTAATGCAGAAAATGAAGACTATAGTAGAAGTAATAGCTCACCCTGAACAGCAACTTTAAGGTTTATACAGTGCTTCATGTCCATGATCTTATTTTGTCCTTACGGCAGCCCTGGGAGCGGAGAGCTATGTTTTCTCCATTTTACACAGGAGGAAACTGAGGCATACAGAGGTTCAGCCCACGGTCACACAGCTAGTAAGTGTCTGAGACTGAATTTGAACTCAGATCTTCTGGACTGCAAGGCTGGGGTTCTATCCAGGCCTCTATGCAGGTCCGGCGGGTGCCACCTCGCTGCCCTGTCGGTGTTGGTATTAATAGTATTTGAAAGAAGTAGGGCAGAAACACAGCTTTTTTCTGCTCAGTGACTAAATCCCAGAAGTTTTTCCTCTTATATCAATTTAACATTTCAGATGATCCCACAACACTGGATCCCCATTCAGACAGAAAGAGATTAGTTAAAAATACTTCAGACTGCTTTGAAATTTTCTATGGAAAATACAAAAAGGACTTGTGAAGGACCCCACGCCATTTAGAAATGCCTTTGGAAGTCATTAGAACCCCGAGGCCGGGGCTCTCTGGGCATCCCTTTGCCCTTCTTCCTGGCTGAAGCAGCTTATGCTTTGAGAAGACAAACCTCTTCCTGGGTAACTCTCCTTCCCTGGTGAAGCTGGCTCCTTTGGAAGAAGGGACGGGGCATGCCGACAAAGAGTGCTGGGTCTGAGCTTCTGCTGTCACTACCTGTGTGACCCTGGTCCAGTCACTTCCCTCCTTTGGCCTCAGTTTCCTCAATGGTAAAATGGGGGAGGGGCTGGCTCAATTAGCCTGAATTCTATCCAGCTCTAAATCCATGGACCTATCAATTCTCACTTTATGTAGGTTGGTTTTCCATGGGATCCCTGAGGCAGAGCACCCTATTCTACTGAATTTTAGCAAATCTCATGATCCCAAGGCCTGTGAACAGAAGCCCAGCTCAATGTGGTGTCTTCCCCATCAACATGGAGCACTGGTTTCCCTCTTCATGATACCCATTCATGGGGCTGGCCCACCCCAGAGAGGAGAGCTGTACCACACTCCTGAATTCTGGTTCTCTGGCTAGGACAGGAGTCAAAACTATGGGAAGTCTGCAGTGATTCATGACAAGGGACAAGTTCTCGACTCTCTAACAATTTGGGGAGGGGAGGATGACGATGGTGGCAGTGGCTGAGGAAGCAGCAGGAGCAGAAGCAGCTCACAAGCCTAGGGAACTACAATTGTATCACAGCCACTCTGGGAGAGGGGCAGGGGATATATTGTCCCCACTTTGTAGGTAGGGAAACTGAGTCTTAGAGAAGCAAAGAGCCTTGTCCAGGGTCACACAGGTAAGAAGTGTCAGGATTCCAAATCCTGAGTTCTTTCCTCTTTTGCACTGCACCAGATCACCCTTCCCAGGGGTGTGTGTGTGTGTGTGTGTGTGTGTGTGTGTGTGTGTGTGTATGTGTGTGTGTGTGTGTGTGTGTGTGTGTGTGTGTGTGTGTATTGGGGGGCGGGGGGTCTTGTACACAGACACTCCCTGCTCAGCACACACACACAGAGAAGCATCAGGGGGTGTGGCATCGATGAGGTCACAGCTCCACTGGAGCACTGACAGGGCTGGGAGGTTTATATAACAAGGGTCATCCCAGCTTCCACAGCTCTCCCATCTCAGGGAGGATGGACATGAGATTGCTCATGGCAGTGTCATACTTCCATAAATCAAGTCGAGAAAGAGCTCAAACCTCCATTAAATTGAGCTCTGGGAGATAACCCGAATGATGCTGCTGGCTGGCTCATGCCAGTGCAGCGCTTCCATGCAGAAGGCCAGTGTCCGCCACCACCACCCGACATCACCTCTGGTGGGCAATCACGGTGTCCATGTGTCACATATCAAAGAGGGAAAGTAGATACTGTACCTGTGGTTTGTCTTTAAGGAAATCAGGCAGCTGAAATTCTCCTTTATAGACCTGAAAAAACAAAGTGGACAACACTTTAAGCAACACTGGAGGACCCACTGGGCAGCAGCTGCCCCCTCTGGCTTCCCAAGGCCTGCCAAAGTCCACACTTGGTTCATAAGGGCCTGGGGGGAACTTGCCAGTCCTAGAGCAGCAGATGGAAAAAGGTTGGGCTAGCTTCCCATCAGCTCTAATTCCCTCCCACACCATTTTTGGCTCTACTTCTGGCTGGGAGAGTTTCCAGTGTCCGAACACTCCACACTCCCAAACCCAATTCCGATCAAGTCAGCCAAGGAAGAAAGTCGGCCTTGGACAGTCTTTGCCATGTAACAAGCACAAATCTTCTATGGCCGAGGGCCAGATGTCTAGCAGCTTCTTTCTCTACACTAAAGAACAATGAGGTTTAGTTTAAATTCAACATTACCTTTCGGACAAGGAGGTTTTTTCCTTCAAAGTCGATTTACCCGACACTTCTAAGTCTGCTGAAATCATGGGTGACATGTGTCAATACTTTAAGGATCTATGACTTCATTGTTGTGGGCATTCTCTGCCCCGACACAGCTCATAACCCTTGAACGTCTTAGTACTTTATGTAGTGAGGCCCCACCTTTCCAGAAGAAGAGTTGTGCTTTGCTACTTTTCATAAAACAGCCTATACAAACAGTTCTTGCCTTGTATTTTCTTCAAATAAATTAGAAATTTCTTACAATTTTTAAAACATCCAAAGTATCACTGGACAATAAAAAATAGAAACAAATGTTTCTGTATAAAAATGCTTTACAATAAAAAGAAAACACCACGTAATTTTAATTGCTGTACATTTCTCATAACTATCTATAACCACTTGCTTGTCAATTTTAATCTATATTTATAACGAATATATTTATTTATGTTTGCACCTTATCTATATTTTATATATTATATCTAATTATATAGAATTTTATACCATTCACATCTTCATTTTTAAAAAGCTGTAGTTTTTTGAAAATCAGTTTTAGGGAAACAATATATTTACTTACCAAAGTGAATGATGTTGAGAAATGTAATAGACTGTAAAAGATGGTACTTTTTAAACTTCTTTTAATAAAAACTGCTGAACCTAGAGTTTACAGATTTCACGTTTGAATGCAGCTGAGGTGCCTAACAAGTTATCTGTGCCATGACTCTTCCCAACACTGCTTAGATGTAACCTTCTGCCCATACTGTGTTAAAAGATCACTAAACTGCATTCACTGTCCCAGGATGAAACACTTAGAGCTGGAAGGGACCCGTATTTTACAGACGAGGACACTGAGGCACAGAGAGGGACGTGCCCAAGATCACACAGAAAATTAGTGAGAAAGAAAGGATTTGAACCCAGGTCCTCTGATGCCAAAGTCAGTGATTTTTCCTTCGTTGGACCCCATCGGCTTTGTCAGTTTCCTTTTTATTGACTCTAATTTTTTCCACTGAAAAAGGTGCATCTGCTGATGGGGGAGTTAGCTGCACTTGAGAAGATCCAGTAATTTTGGCCGTTGCATTATAGTTCACATTAGAGGGCCTCATGTTCCCCAAGGAGGGGGTGTGCTTCAACAGGTGGAGAACCCCACCTTAGGAGACAGCCTTTATGAGCTGTGGTGGCTGATCTGAATTCACCACCTGCTGGAGCCTCCTTAAACTTAGCAAGGTGGTTTCCCAGACACAGGCCTAAACCCGAGCTCCTTCCTTGTGCTTGACTGACCCAAGCTTGAAGACCCAGGGTCACCTCCACATCCCATGTAGCGGCAAAGGGGGGCTGTGGAGGATGAAGTAAAACAATTAAATATGTAACTTACATGATGGTTATTTCCTCAAATTAAACAGTTTTCCCCCATCTGGCCATTAGAAGCCCTCTGCTTCAACATTTACTGGAATATATCATAAATAATTCACAAGACAATGTTCCAAATCTCTGAGGGATTAATTACAGTTTAAAATCAAATACGGCTTTCCAGCCCAATAAAACTCGAAGGCCTTGCTATTTTCATCAGAGCTCAGAAAGCTGGACACGGGCCAGCATTAATGGAGGGAAAACAGCACAGAAAAGTGGAATATGTTAGCTCCAGGCTTCCAGCCGCTTCAGACTCAAACACTAAGCCCAGTGCATGTCCCTTCTCTGATCATCCTGCTCAAGGTGATTCCACTCATTTTTCTGAACTCTCTCCTCTTCTCTGATCACTTGGCCTTGAGCACTGACTGCCTTGGGACATCAGTGACCAAACAGTGAGTGTCTGCTGTGTGCAAAACATGGAGAGAGGATGAATGGAATATATGTGCCAGGGTCCCTGCTACTAACAGGCTTTTATATCATTATATCTTGTATATAGTTAGTTAACTTTTCACTTGGGGATGTACTGTCTGGTGCCTTCTTGAGATATACTAGAGCATCAAGTCAACGATTGAATGCTCGATGTACCTCTTCCCAGAGTAGCCCAGCATCTTATCGAATTTTGATTGGAAGGAACTTTGGAGGTCATGAAGTTTGATTCCTCATTTCATGGATTTGGGAGCAGAAACAGAAGGAAGTAAAATGACTTGTCTCAAATCTCACGGGTAGTAAGTAGCAGAACCAAAAGTCAAGCAAGGTCCTCGTTTTCAAAGCCAGTACCCTCGTCTCTAGACCAAAGTGCTTCCACATGCAATGAGAAAACAATAGCAGCCTTGTCCAAAATCCCAGGAATGAGAATCAAGGGGTGAATAGGTGGTGCAGTGAATAGAGCACCGGCCCTGGAGTCAGGAGGACCGGAGTTCAAATCCAGCCTCAGACACTTAACACTTGCTAGCCGCGTGACCTTGGGCAAGTCACTTAACCCCAATTGCCCTGCCTTCCCCCCTCCAAAAAAAAATTTGATGCTGGGATAGTGGGACACAATGCATGGAGACTGATCACCCTGCCTTCCTTCTGAAGAGAAACTGATACAAAGAATTCTACCTTTAGAGCTGGGAGGGCCCTCAGAGCCCATCTAGGCCAACCCAAACACTTCATAAATGAAGAATCTGAGGCAGAAGGAGGAAATGACTTGCCAAAGGTCACA
The DNA here is from genome assembly GCA_028627135.1 of Pseudochirops cupreus. NCBI lineage: Eukaryota > Metazoa > Chordata > Mammalia > Diprotodontia > Pseudocheiridae > Pseudochirops > Pseudochirops cupreus. Next base: position 372,867,183 of record CM053584.1, read on the forward strand.
GGTAGGAAGATTTGAACCCAGAGCCAATGCTCTTTCCTGCTGTCAAATGTATAAGTGCTACCTTCTCTCTGTGTTTTGGTCTCTACCTTCCCTTTGCTTGTGCCCTTAGCTCCACCATCTGCTCTAACTAGAACATCTGTCTGTTTTGTGCCTATCTCTTGATTTTTTTTTTTAGCTCAAGGAAAAAAAGGACTACTCTTAAATGTCATAAAAACTGTCTAGATTACATTTCATTATTCCTGTTGCTAATGCATTTAAAAAGAAAAAGGCTTTCAAAAATAAGAGACCTTGGAGAATAAAAATGGATGGATTTGTGATCAAACATCCTGGGGCTAAAGTCTACTTCTAATCTGTATGTAATCAGGAGCTTTTGAAAGGAAACAGTGTTGATTTAAGAAACGGTTAAGATATATAATTCCATTCAAAAGAATAGTGGTGGTAGAGAGGAGAGAAAATGCCTAAGTAATTATATCTGGAGACATGGCACTGTGGATAACTCTGAGATTCCAGCATCTGCCTTACTTAAATGCTGGCTGTGGTTTAAGCATGTTATCAAGTGTGGGGTAGGCTACTTGTCTGGAAACAGATAGAGGAAGGCACTGAGACAAGAAGTATACCTCTTGGGAGCCAGAAAAGCTTCTTCCACATCTTTGGGGCTAAGTTCATTATCCCTCTCACTCTGATTTCTAATTTAAATGATTTATCTTGTAGCAGCATAGTTTAGTGGTCACTTGACCTTTACCAGTCCCAAACTACCCTAAGATTTTGGGGATACCCCATATAGCCTCCTAAAGAAGAGAAGACTTGAGTGGGGGCAGAACGGTGTGTTGGAAGTTTTTAAAGGGTCAGAACTAGATGGCCCTAGGTCAGAACTAGAAATAATGAATGAGAAACTGAGAAATCTGCTGAGAAGCAGATTTCATCCGAAGAGAAGACTTCCTAATGATTGTAGCTGTCTAAAAATAGAATGGGCAGCCTCAGGAGATACTAGACTCCCAACCAAGGGAGATAAGAATGCCACAAAAGAGGATGCCATTGGCAACATCAAATAGCATAAGCTCCTTTGTGATATTATCGAGAGCTTCCCATCAGCTCCAGTAGGGCACAGCTCCTAGGAGAACAAGATACATGTTTGATGGCCAATGTGTAAGCATAACATCCCGATAGGCTTGGCTGGATGAGATGCAGGGGCACTCCAGCCTGAAAAACCAGGGACTGTTCTTCCCACCAAACAAGCGTGCATTCCAGTGACAGTCGGTGGCTACCACAGGAAACCAGATCCAGGGCTTAAACAAACAGCAAAGCCATGAACGGTATTTCCTCTGGTTAAAGGAACAGCTTGGCTGGACACAGTTCTTTGTGTAATTGGGCTCTACATCTGTGGGGTAGGCATCCTAAATCCAGGTGTCTCACAGCAGAAACCCTGCTGACTCCAGGGACAGGGAAGATAGCGTGGCTCAAATAGCATAACATTCAAGACTTTCGTGTGGGCGAGTGAAAAGAAGACCGGATTTGGAGTTAGAAGGGGAGGGTTGAATTCTGGCTTTACTACTTACAACCTTGTGTGACCACAACAGGACATTTCCCCACTTTGGACCTTTATACCTTACCTCTCCAATGGGGGCTGGACCCAAAGATCTCTATGGTCCTTTCTAGTGCTAAATCCTAAAGCACTGAACAAAGTCCCTGCCTCCCTGATCTTCCACTTCCTCATTTCTGAAAAGGGAGAAGCCAAAATCTCTTTCTCCAGGTGAAACAAAACAAAGCAAAAAGCATATTCCAGGCAAGATGGGAAGAGATCTCCTGGTCCACACCCTGGAGTTAAACCAAGCTGGCAGCATCACACTCCACATTCCCTCTGCTCCAAGAGTAACCTCTTATAGTTGGCCACGGTGCCCAGAGTCTTCAAGATACTCCCAAATCTCGTCTCAACCGATTCTTGCTTCACAGCCATAGGGGAGCCATGGGGGAGGCAGAGAAAGGACTGCTATCGTCGTCTGAGAGATTCATGTGAACAAGCCTGGCTCTACAGAGAGTAAGTGCTAAAGGTCTTTCTGACCCCACTCTATCTATTTGCACACTGGCTCTAAGGAAGGGAGAGATGAGGGAATGATGCTGATGGACCAACAAGCATCTTTCAGGAGCCTTGGAAGTCCTTCTTGAAGCTGGTGTGCATCTTTTGCCACATCCACAGGCTTCCAGGGTCCCCTGGGCTGCAACTTGTGGCTGGCTAAGACCCCTGAGCAGGATGCGTGACCGGGGCACCAAGGCACTGCAGATGAGAGAAAGCTACTGCTTGTAAGGCTTTCCTTACACAATAAAACCCAAGAACTGGGTAAAGACCAGCCTTCCATCAACTGGCTTCACTATGAAACAGTGGCAAGAGTCAGGTGGAGGGAGAGTCTTGGTGCTTGAGCATCAGGAGGGCACTTTCTTCAGGCCATCCCTCTCTCCTCTCACTGGCTTGCTGGGCTTTTGTCTAAGGAGGTCAGAGAGAGGTTATGGGGCTGCTTTGAATTCTCCCAGGGAGCAGGAGTCCACACTGAACAGCACCATAAAAGAAAAGGCCACAGGAAAAGGAACGCTCCCTCCGGAAGCTTTTATATGTAGCACTGACCACATGTTTCCATCTGAGAAGCTCTGGCTGGCAACAGATAATATTTGGAAAGAAAGGGCTGATAGAAAAAGCAAATCCGGTTATTCTACAGCCTTAAGCTTGGCGGCAGAAATGAGCTTAGAGTTCCTGGAGTTCAGGGTCATTAACTACAGTCTTGACCAGAATCCTAAAGGCCAGCACTGCCCAGTCAACCAGGTTAAGGGCTATTCTAATGTTTGTCTAAGGGGCCTCTGTAATTGAGGAGGGATCTCCAGAAGCGAGCCAATCAAAGTCCCCCAAATAATGACTTTGCCATTTTCTGTTTTCCTTACCAGACTGCTTACAAACTACTCCAACACCTCACTCACACAGAACTCTTGTTATCTGGTAAAAGCTCATAGAAATACAAAGCCTTGCCATACTTTAACTCATGTTTGAGTCTCACAACTTCATCCTGTGAAGCAAGCCAGCCTCGTCATTCCCATTTTATAGATGAGAACAATTTAAGTATTTCCAAACCAAATGTAGGGTTTCCTCATCCTGAAAACGAAGGTAAGTTAGACAGCTTCAGTGTCTCTAGTTCTTTCCACGAGCTGGTCCAAAATTTTCTCTGACAGCTTCTCTTATAACTTATAACTACAGGAAAATCATGGCTACTGATAGATGTGTGCCACGCACTAGGCTGTGTAGTCGAGAGACTTTATTTTTAATGAAAGGCAAACAGTCGATTATAAAAGATGTTATTTTTATTCATTAAGCGAATGAAACTGAAACATGACAACTGAATTTTAAAAACTTACAAATAATTACTTTAAAAGTACAAACTTTGCAAAAAGCTTCTGATAATCAAATCCTTCCTCTAAAATATGCAACTTTTCAGCCTTATATTCTTGGCTAAAAAAAGTTTCCTTCCAATAGGAACTTGTGCTCCCCCAGCTTATACTTTGCCATGATGGGCACGCAGTGAAGTGTAAGGACTAGTGACTAGAAGTACATCCTTTTAAAATTTGCCTTCTGCTCCTGTAGCTTACCTGAAACAGCTGGGTGGTACAGTAGATAGAATACTGGACCCAAAGTCATAAAGACCTGAGTTCAAATCCTACCTCAGGCACTTACTATCTGTGTGCCCCTCTGTCTGCCTCAGTTTCCTTCTCTATAAGATATTCCTGTCTTAGGGATCATAACAACATCTAATTCACAAGGCTGTCGTGATGACTGAATGAGATAGTATATGTAAAGTGCTTTGCCGGCTTTAAATACTATATGAATGGTAACTGTGGTACTAGTACGATATTTCCAACAAGAGTCATGTATTACTGGCTAAGCTGTGGAAAATGAGGCAGCCAGAGAAGTGGGGCGGGGGGAAGGAGGAGACGTGTGGAGACACGTCTAGCTGATTTTCTTTGACCAGACTGTAGTTCCTGAGTAGGAAAGAGTGGGGAGAGGTTTCCTGGTGGCAGAAAGGGGGGCTGACTACCCACCTAACCCCCATAGGAAATGGACTCTGCTAAGAGGCACCACCATATAGAAGGCCAGGTGTGCTGCAGAGACAGTGTGGGAGTGTGGGGGAAGGGTCCTTCATGTCGCCCCATTAGGGAGTACATATATCTGCCTAGAGATGTGAGCCCAGCAGGACAGGCTATGGAAGCTCAGGGATTTGTCCAAGATCTCAAGGCTGATAAGTGACAGGACCAGATCCGAAATACAAGTTTTCACAGTCAAGAACCAAGAATAAAGCCCACAAACCCAAACCCAAACCCAAACCAAAACCCTTGATATTACTCGGTGAGACGTCACAACATGTATACCTGTACATTTATTGTGGACTCAATGTGTATTTTTCTGTACAATGCTAACACCCTTGGTTGTCTGCGTTCTAAAAGACAAGAGGGAAGAAATACTGCTAAGGCCGACATGATAACAGCAGTGAGAGGTGTTGGCCGCCAATAAAGGAAAGAGAAGACAATATATAAAGCTGACCCCAAAGCTCCAAAGGTACATCATGACAAAACCATTGAGCGCAGGGGCAAAGGCCTTCATTACGTGCTCCAGTTAACAGCCTGAGGGCATTAATACACTCCGTGGTGTACTGATGGCTAACAATGACCCTAAATCATCACAAAATGTTTACATCTTAGGTGCACGGGATCACAGAAGCTAGACACAGAGGAGATCTCAGAAACCATTTTATCCGAACTGGTCATTTCCTCTAACTCTCCCTCTGGACTCACTCTAACTTGCACCAGCACTGATAATACCCAGAGGGAAAGAACTCTCAGAGCTCTCGGGGGTAATCCTGTGGGTGACTGATCAGCTAACTCATTTATTCCCTGTAGTTTACGAGCCCCCATCAGTGCACTCTCCCTTAACAAAAAGCCTGTACACTTACTGCACCCACAAGAAAGTTTACTCAAACTCCACAGTAATAACAATAGTGGTAAAGCATTTCCTTTCTCCTAAACCTGTGGTGCACTCTCCCACAAAAGCACAGAGCACACAACTCATGATTTCTGGATGATGACGTCCTGTCTTTTCTTAGAGGGGGTATGGCATCTGTGGTGGTGAGGTCCTGGTTCTCCACTGCTGCTGGGCTGGACCAGGAAGGTTGCTAGGTTGGCGGCCTCTTCACCTCTTCACAGGCCAGTCTCCTAGATTCTCCTGGCTCACTCTCTGAGGGAAAACTGACACTTTCATGTCTCCCCTATGATGCTCTTTTCAACAAGGGAAACAACTTTTAACATAAGATTGGCTAAAGCCCTGAAGTTCATCACATCCAGGCAGGATGTCAGAGAGGTCTAATTCTTCCAGTTCAATAATACTTTCTAGTTCAGAGGAAGCATCTCTCAGTGGGGGACTTCACTTTTACTTGTGATACTCAGGTCAGTTAGACCTCCCCGATTCCCTTTGTATTTTGTGCTGATGAGTGACTAGGGTCAGAAGCCTATGGCAAATTTATGGTCCCCAATGCCTTCTTCATATTCAACTGAGCTATGGAAGTCTCTGATCTTTTCTAAGGTATATAATATTTCCTTTTCAGCTTTTTTACATTTCAATGTCTCTGCTCCTTGTGACTGGCATTAGTCTAAACAACAACAGGTGGTACAGGGGATAGAATATTGGGGCCTGGGTGAAAAAGACCCAAGTTCAAATCCAGCCTCAGATACCTACTAGCTGCATGATCTTGAGTAAGTCACTTATTTACTGTTTGCCTCAGTTTCCTCAGCTGTTAAACTTCCCAAGGTTGTCATGAGGATCAAATGAGATAATATCTTTAAAGTGCTTAGCACAGTGCCTGGCACTGTAATCACTATATAAACATTAGTTATTATTTTGTTACTGAACAGGACACACCTGTACGTCATTGATAAGACACAGGAAGGCACAGAGATTGGCTTGAGGTCACAAAGGTACCACAAACCCAGGTCCTCCAACTGTTTTCATTCCTCCACAGCACGCATGCCCTGCTCAAGTAGCCAAGGAATTGTACAATGGATTTTATAAAGATTCTGATCCAAGACAGTTAAAATTTTTTTAAAGTCTTGAAGCATAAAGCAATTTGGAAAATAAGCCTCTCCAGAATGACTCATTCCTTGGAGATTACAGATAGCCAAGCTCTTACTGTAGTTATAAGTTACAGGGGCAACTGACAGAAACATTAGTGGATCCAGCCATAGGACCCTAACACTTCAGAGCTAGGAGGGACCTGGGAGCTCAACTGGTCTAATCTCCTTGGATTCTGCAGATGAAGAAACTGCATTTGGTCCCACTTGGTCAAGAAGGGTAAAAGCATCTACATTATTCTGATGTTTAAGGGACAATGTCATCAACCTCTGAGGACTGGCATGTACAACATAAACCACAAAATCTCAGAGCTTTGTAAATGAAACAGGGATTAAATGCAGTCATATTGCTCATATTTTGAAAAGTAAAAAACCAAAAAAACCTCTCTAATTTCAACACGATAAATGCACCAACATTTCCCAAAGCTAAGTGCATGAGACTGGCCAGCCACACACACACACACACATCCATTCACACATCTGTGAATGGATGGAAACTGGAGCCTTAACTAAAAACCATTCTTTAAAATAATAAAAAATCTGAAAACCTCCAACATGACCCAACAGCCTTGGTCTCCCAAAAATACATATAGAGTTACAGGGGGCAAAGACACTGGGATCTTAACCTGGAGGTCTTGAGTTTGATTGACATTGGGGCGGTCATCTGCAGTCGGATTAGAAACAAGGCAGGGGCCCTCATAACCCTTCATCTCTTTGAGAGCATAAAGCATGTGCTCAGTAACCAAAGGTTCACATTTATCTTGTACTTTATGGTTATAAAATGTTTTATCATTATTATTTTACTTGAGCTTTGCAACAGCCTTGTAATAGAACTACTTCAAACATGCATTAGAATGCCACAAATTATAGATAAGGAAACCGGATTAAAGGGATCTAGTGGTTTGCCCAAAAGTCATTGGCCAGTAGGTTGGAGGCCTGGGATTTGAACACAAGTCTTGGGAGCTATCCAATCATTGATGTCAGGCTGGAAAAAGATGGTAGAAGCCTTTCAATCCAACTCTCTCTTTTACACTGAGGAACCAAGAGGCAGCCCCACAGGTAGGAAGGGCTGACTGAACTGGAATCTGAACCCAGGATTTTCAATTTTCTTTCCATCCCATGCTGCTTTTCATTAAGTATCTGCTAAATAAATAGTCAAACCTAGAATTCAGTGTCCAAACTGAGGTCCACCTATGATGTATTTAAAGCAAAATAATGAGAAAACCACCTAATTTTGAAACCTGGGCATACCAGTATCTTTCCAAGGGTTTCTTGTCAAGGTTTAGATGACTTGGTAGTTTCACTGCTGAGAAAACAAGTAAGTCCAGTTAGGTTTCATGATGCAGGATGGAATCCAGATTTTGAAACTTCCAGTCCCTTATGGGACCCAAGAGGCCTGCAGTGACTCACCATCTCCAAGATATAAACATGACAGTATCCACTGATAATATGTACCCTTACATAAGCTAGCTGGCCTTAACCATGTTTTGGTTGCTCTGCCAGCTTCACTCTAGAGATTTGCATTTGCTGTGCTGTTTGAGCAAAGACAGGGCAATGGAGACGCAGAATGATAGAATTTCACATTTATATCGTGTTAGAAAGTCTCCTGATCAATTGGATGAGGCTTCAGGAGGGGTATGTCCCAAAGGGAGGCATGGACATACTCTCGGACACTTCAGGAGAGTATTTAAAACAGCCCTAGAGAACTTGTACGCTCATTCACACCTCATTGAGGAAGTACAACTGAAGATTAGCAGTTGAGCATGGATTGTTTGGTTCCAGCTGTTCCAGATGGGGGCTGGGGGTGGGGTTCAGTCTCTGAGCCTGTCCTTTCAGGAGAGATCCAGAAACAGCCCTGAGTGCAGACCAAAGATCAGAACACCTGGGTTGGGAAGAGGAAGGGGAAAGAAGAAGGAGGAAGGCCTGTGGAGCTGCACGGCCTCTGCTGGGAGCTCATGGTGGCTTGGGGCAGACGGTCATTGCAACAAAACTCTCACAGCCACACAGCCCCAGGAAAAGGGAAACGTGGCAGGGAGGGGGGAGTTCCTGAATCTCAGCCTTTTGGAGGAATTCCAAGAATTTCTGGACTGAGGGCTCTCAGAACTGGAGAAGGAAGGGCCCACACCACCACATGGAAGAAACAAATGCTGGGCCCTGCCCTCGGCTACTCCTGGGAGTGATTTAGACTAGGCCAGTTTAATGGGCAAGGGGTTGCCAATTTCATTTCTTTCAGGGGACTTGTTCAGGGAGCCCTTGGGTAGTATCACAGAGCTGGAGGCCCAGAAGGGTCCCCGGGGTGAAGAAGTGATTCCCCAGAATGTCAAGGGCTTGCCTGTCTAACTACCCAGGCTTACTTCTCTTCCAAGGCCAGTTCAAGCCCTTGGGGGTAGTGCTATAAAGTCTAGAGGCCTCTAGAGATCCCTGGGGTGAGAGCAGGCCTCACCATGGGCTACTAGGAGTCCTCTGGGATGTTTTGCATTTTCTGTGGGGTGAAATACAGGCTGGGCTGCACCTGACATGCCGTTGCTCCAAGTACCTGAGAGGGAGCTAGGGCCTTTTGTTCACATCAGTGCAGAGCCCCGAGCCTGGGTCATGAGTTACAGTGACAACAGCATTTACGATTTACTACTTCCCTTCAAAAACATGGTGAAATACAAGTACAAAGATTATCCCCATTTTTGGAAATTAAGTAAATTGCCTTTGGGCACAGAGTCAGTGTCAGAGCTGGGATTCAAACCCATCTTCTCCAAGTCCAAAGCAGACTCTTTTCTGGCTACAGCCTTGCCTCCTCATTGTTAATATTCCCCAGAGGAAGGCTAGAGATAACATCTCACAGGATAAGCAGCCTAGCAACAGAATGGCCTATTTCAGCAGAGTTTTCTAAGAAAAAAAATTAGAAATCTTTCATGGCCTGGCCCCTGGATGAAGTTTAGTCAATGGTATGTTGGAATGTGAATTCCCAATCCAAATTTAGGAATTTCTTAATTCCTAAAAAGGAAACCCCCCAACTTGTGGGTCACAGTGTAGTTACAGGAAGGCAAGCACTAGAAACAAAGAGGTCAGGAAGGTTTTCCTTTAAAAATGCCTCGTGAGGGGTACGACAAAGAAATCTCTTCCTGTGACCACGGAGCACACGGCCTCTGTAAAGAATGCCAAGTCATCCATCCCTACGAGGATTCAAAGAAGTATCATCTTAGACCCAGCTTTCCTTTCTAAAATACGCTGTTTGTTTTGCTTGTTCATCTTATTTAGATTTATAACATGCTCCTCCCCTGCGAAGTGAACAACCACCACAACAAAAAACAAACCCCAAACCCTCATCCACCTAAAACCCTCATCAAAGGCACAAATCCATAGTCCAGCCAAACAAACGCCCACCCTGGCTCTGCCAGGGAACGCCTGGCTCTCTGCACTCTGAGTTCTCTGTGTCTCTGGCAGGAGGTGAGGAGGGTGTCGCGTTGTACCGACCAGAATTCTGACATCTCACCAAGTGGCTTTTCTTTACAACATTGTTGTAACTGTATAAATCATTCTGGTTCTGCTCACTTCACTCTGCATCAGTTCAAAGAGATCTTCCCAGATTCCTAGGAAGTTGTCCATTGTGTCATGTCTTTTGGAACAATAGTACTTCATTACACTCATATACCATAATTTGCTTAGCCATTCCTCAATAGGAGGTCAGCTCCCTTACTTTACAGTTTGGGGCTACTATCAAAAGAGGTGCTATAAATATTGTTGTATATATAGATCCCTTCTTTCTCTTAAAAAAAAATCTCTTTGGGGTTATGCATAAGCTTAGTAGTGATATAGCTAGATAACAGGGTATGTATGCACAGCTGGGTACCTTTTGGGGCAGTTCCAAGTTGTTTTCCAGAAGAGTTGCACCAACTCACAGCTCCATGATGCCTGTTTTCCCACAACCCCCCCTCATGTTTGTGGCTGGCTTTGCCAGTCTGATGGGTGTGAAGTAAAACCTTGAGACTGCTTCGATTTGCATTTCTCTAATTATTACTGACTTAGAGCATTTTCATATGATTGTTGATAGTTTTGACTTCTTTTGAAAACTGCCAATTCATATCCTTTGACCACTTCATGTAATTTTAAATTCACTGTTAGTGGAGCTGTGAATTGGTCCAAACCTAATAGAAAGTCTGTTGCTAGAAAGTAACTAAAATATCCATATCCTTTGACCCCAAGATCCTTCTGCTAGGCACATACCTCTGTATCAGCAAGCACCCCAGCACCCCCAGGGTGGCTGCTAGCACAGGTTCTTAGATCTGCTTTTCTAAAGGAAAGCAACTCAAAATGGGTTAACAATCTTACTTTAATCAAACATATCATTTACCTAGTTCAGGGGGAAAAGTCGGCACCCTGAACTTCAGAGAATACAAACAGGAATTACAAACAAACAGAAAAACAGATCAGCAGACGGCTTCCAGCGCCTGACCATTACATCAGTTACCTATTCAGTTACCAGAGAGGGAAGCACCAACATCTGGGCTTTTCACAGCCGGGGGGCTCAACGGCTGCCCAGAGTCTCTTCTGGCCAAATCACACAACTCTTCTCAAAGTGAGCCCCAAACCAAAACCTCACATCAGGGCGT
>CM053584.1:372878442-372920846 GCA_028627135.1 Pseudochirops cupreus
GCCTCAGGCACATTTATTCTTGATAGCATTTTAAACACAGCAGCATGCCTTACATGGGTCACTAAGTGTTTGTGATAACAGTCCAGAAAAGAAGGAATAAAGACCTAAAATTGTCTGGAGCTGTGTGATAGGGCTAGTTATAGATGGGTGAGTCATCTGCATAGATATGACAATTAAATCTGTGTCAGTTGATTAGATTGAGGAGAGGAAGGGGGGGGAAGAGGGAGAGGGAGAAAGGGAGAGGGGGAGAGGGAGAAAGGGAGAGAGACAGAGAGAGACAGAGTGAGACAGAGAGAGACAGAGTGAGACAGAGAGAGAGAGAGAGAGAGAGAGAGAGAGAGAGAGAGAGAGAGAGAGAGAGGGAGAGGGAGAGAGAGAGGGAGAGGGAGGGAGAGGACGGTCCAGAAAAGAACTTCAGGCTGTATATACCCACAGTTGAGGGTATGAGAGAGATGCTGATCCAAGATGGAGACTGAGGAGTGATCACACAGAAAGGAGAACCAGGCAAAAGGCAGAGTCATGAAAACTGAGGGAGGAGAGAACCTCTAGGCAAAGGGGGTGATCAGCAGTGCCAAATGCAGCAGAGAGGTCAAGCAGGATAAGCACTGAGGAAAGACCACAGGACACCGCCATTCAGAGCCGACTGACTGGTACTTTGTTGAATGAGTGAAATCTCAGCTGATCACTCACACTGAAACAATGATCAGGGGGACGCTGGCATTAACCAAGTAAACACTTCTGGTCTGAGAAGCAGATCCATAATTACAGATGAAGACTGAAAAAGCCAGTTCTCCAAGTGCTCATCATCCGCCCCTATGATCACTGCTTCTCTCTTTTTTGTGGGGTCTTCAGTCTCCTTAAATTAAAAGAGAGCACACTGCCCACACTCAATGTTCTGTTCTTGGCCTTCCATTTCTAGACTTGTTCCCTTGAAGGATCTCAACTATTCCCTTGAGTAAAATGATCATCTTTATGCAGGTGATTCTCACATTTCATTTTGACCCCTGACCTTTTCCAGCACTTCTGTTCTTTATTTCTAACTGCCCCTGGGAGAGGCAGCATGTATTACTCCTAGCTTGGAGTAAGGAACACTTAAGTTCAAATCCTCCCACAGACACTTCTCAGGTGAGCGACCCTGGGCAAATCACTTAGTCTTTCAGTGCCTTGGTTTCTTTATCTGTAAAATGAGAGGGTTGTGCCCCAAGACCTCTAAAGATTTATTCCAGCTCCTTATCTGAGCTCCTATGATTCTGCTTTCCTATTTGGATGTGCTGCCAGCACCTTCAGGTCAACATGTCCAAGACAAAGTCATTTTAATGAAAAAACCTGATCTTCCCCACTTCTTCTATTCCTGTTAAAGACCAAGGGGAAAACCAGGAGGTATATGGGAAAGGCGCAGAATCCAGGGGTCCGCCATGGCAATGGGGGCATCACCGCTCTATCAGTCTATCCTGGCTCAGAAGCTCTGATCTCACTTTGAGCCTTCCTTCTTCCTCATCCCACACATTCAATCAGCTGCCAAGGCCTGTTGAGTCCATGACATATCTTGCATTTACTCCAACTGCATGCACTAATTCCGGCCCTTGTCTCCCCTTGCCTAGGATATTGCAATGGCCTCCTAACCGAGCTTCCCGATTCCAGTCAATCCCTGTGCCAACCTGTCCTTCACTCTGTTGCTACAGTCCTTCCATGTTCTGATCATGCCACTCCCCTGCTCAAAATGCTTCATGGCTCCCACTGCTAACCAAAAGCACTGAAGGCCCTCTACAAACTTAGCTCCAACTCACCCTTCCTGCCTTATACAATTCATGTTCAGGTGGGCCATGTCCTTTCCAACAAGCATTTATTAAGCACTGCTATATACAAGGCACTGTGCTACATGCTGGGAGTACAAAGCAAAAAGACAACCAGCCCCCAGCCTCAGGGAGCTTGCTCTTTGTGCCCTGTACTCAACTTGCCCCTGCCTGTGCTTGGCATGGCCTCCTTCTAGCTTCTGTCTCTGGACAGGCTTGTCCTTTTCTTTTCTTCAAGGCTTCATTCCTTCATCTCTTCCTCTATAACACTCCCTGAACCTCTGAAAGTGACCTCCACCTTCTCAGATTTTCTCCAACACTGCCAGGGCCTCCTCTCCTCTGCTCTTACTTCCCTCTCCCTTGGACGATTTGTAGCTCTGCCTTTTCCTCTTTGACAGGAGGGTCTGTGCCTTATCTATCTTTGCATCTGCAGTGTTAATAAAGGATGCGCTGAAGAGCTGTTTAATTCACTTGAAAACAAAGACCAAAGGGGATTCGATCCCCTCTAAAGACATCTAATCGACTTGGAACTTTACACTTATCATATTAGTCAAGAAGTAAATAATGAAATTCTTCTGATTCTATTTCCACCATAACTCACAGGGGGCCTTTTCTTCTTATGGCTCCCCCTTGTACAGGCCCTCTTTATTTTCTTCTGGACTACTACAATGCCCCCCTAACTGCTCTTCTTCCCTCAATCCATCCCATTCCAATATTCCTTATACATGCTACTCCTTTGCTGGCTTCTCACTGACCATTGAACAAAATGTAATTTGGTTAGCCTGGCTACAGCTTGGCAGGAGATTTCTAGTCATCCTTAATACTAATCTCCTCTGCATCTCCACCAATCCAACCACACTGGACTTGGGGCTGTTCTCTTTATGTATCATTACTCCTGTCTCTGTGTCTTTGGGCATATCATTCATTCTGCTGCCCTCATCTCTGCCTGTGGGGATCCTGTGAATCTTGAGATAGCCAGCTCAAATGAAGCTTTCCCTGATCCCCTCACTTCATTGTGTGCTTCTTATGCCCTTCACAATGATTTTTATTTTAGTTGTGTGTGTGTGTGTGTGTGTGTGTGTGTGTGTGAGACTCTCCCTTTCCAGATCACAAATTGCCAGGATCATGTCCCCAGCATTTAGCACTGAGCTTGAGGCTATGGTAGACATGAAAAAAATATGACCACAGTGTCTGACCTCAAGGAGCTTACAATCTAGTTAGAGAATGGAAGGATACAGAAGCAACACCCACATGACATCACTGCCTTACTAATAAGTGAGCCAATCCCTCAGCAGAAACAAAATTTCCATTTCCTTTTTTTCTAACCTTCAAAGTGGCAGGTCAGTCTCTTAAGGACTTACTAAGGAAACATTGTTTCAGTGAATGGCCCAGAGGGGCAGTTCAGAGCCATCTACTCCTATAAGTCATTCATTACTCTTATAGACCTCCCATGCATCTTTGCTAAATGCTAAAATCAGTCATATTGCCAAACCACAGGTCTGAGTTATGATAGGGAGAGACTGCCAGAAGAAACCAACTCCTTAGGAGCTAAAACCAAAGAGCTAGAATGTGTATTAAAAAAAGCGGAGACTTAAAATTTACCCAACAGAGTAGACGGGCTAATGGAAGAATAATCCAGATATGGAGTAGACATTAAACCATCCAAACACACCAAAAAGGGTTTTGTAGGAACCATTTTTAAAAGTGTTTAAAAACATTTTCTTTAAGATCATGCAAAACATGTGGAGGATGACAGAAGATTATGAGGTATAATTACTTTGAGAAACCATGAAAAGCCGTTGGAAGAAAAAAAATCCTTTGAAGGGTTTGGTGTGACCGCCAGCTAAGGACACATGGATGAAGCTGAAAGCAGAACAGATGAAAAAGGAAGGGATCTATCCACATCTCTATACTCATTCTATTCTGATTATTGATGAGAATGGAGCTGCCCTGTTTGGACTCTGCCACACTACAGAAGGTGGGATCTGGAAAGGGCAGACTTTTGGGGCTGACCAAACAGATCCAGAAGGAATGTGTGCTGCAGATGACACAATTTTAAAAACATTTGGGTATTAATCTTCAAGATATCTGAAGGAGTGGAAATTTCCAGGGGAACAGAAAAGAAAATGAATAATACTTTTACCAAAGACAGTTGAAAGTTCAGTTAAAGTTGAAGCCAATATTGACCCATTCGCCTACTTTCTCATCTCTATGGAACTTTTATACGGATGGCTGTTATACACATTGAAGGCATCCTGGACACAAGCAGAAAAAGTACACTGGAAGAACTTCGCAGATGATTTTTTAAAAGTAGGCCATGCCTTGATGGTCACACAACGGCCCGAGAAATGAGAAGGTATTTAATAATAATAATTAAACAATAAAAGCAAATATCTATTAATAGCCTATTCTGGGCCAGGAACGATGCTAAGCGCTTTACGCACATCATCTCATTGGATCCTCCCAGCAGCCCTGGGAAGTGGGTGCTTTTATGGTCCTGTTTTACAGCTGAGGGAACTGAGGCAAACAGAAGCTACATGAGTACTGTGAGTCACTGTGAGTCACTGTCTGAAGCTGGATTTGAACTCAAGTCTTCCAGACTCCAGGCCTGTGCTCTATCCACTGCACCACTGGCCAAATCAAGCACGTATGAAGTGTCTGCTGTGTGCCAGACGTTGTGCTGAGTGCTGAGGACACAGAGGTGCACAAGAACCAGCCTGTCTCTCAGGAGCTCACAGTCTGATGATCACGCCGTGTCTCCTTGCTGACAGGGGCTGCAGAAAGACTGAGAGTGAGTTGGGTCCATAATGAAGCAGAAGGAGGAGAAGATGGGGCTGGATCTCTCTGGGGACAGCATCCAGTGCTTCTGGTGATCCCAAGCTGCTCCTGCTTCCAATGCCCACCTAATATTCTCCTGGTGAGATTACATGGCTATGAACCACAGTTCATCACAATCTCAGAGGTGTCAAAGGGGCGGGCAAAGTACACAGCCGGATCAGGCATAGAGCAAAGGCAAGGATGACCGGAAGATGGCCCTCTGGGGTGAAGGCTGCCAGGAGGTCCGGTAGAGCCTCAATGGAAGACTGACGCATAGATGGGGGCAAGGAGGGTAGGTGGCGCAAGGTAGGGAGAGAGAAGGGGGTGGTCCTCTCCCCAGGGTAAATGCCAACATGCAGCTACTACTACCAAAGAGACAACCGCCCCAGACTTCATAATGAAAGTATGAACCAAAGCCCATCCGTGACACAGTTCATTCTTCTTCTGGGGTGGGCACATTGGCCTGCTGCACTTCTTAGCCACACCAAGACAGCTGCATGATGCAGTTGACACATCACAAATCTGAGAGTCCAGACAATCCCAGTGGTCTAGCACACATAGGGAGATTGGACACAAACACAAAAGACCTTGGAGCAGTAAAAGTACATCACAGAAAGTCCTTACACAAAAGCTCATGCACTCCCCCATTAGACCGCGGGCTCCTTGGGAGCAGGGACTGGCTTTTGCCTTTGTTTGTATAACTGGGGCTTAGCTCGGTGCCTGGCACACAGTAGGGGCTTGGTAAAAGCTGGCTAACTCGACTATACTCAAAGGGGAGCCCCTCAGGTCCTCAGAGACGTCTTTCTTCCTCATGCAATTCTAAGACTTGGGATCTAGTTTCCAAACCCCACAAGATGCTTGAAGCAATAAATCAGAGGGTGAGGACAGGCTACCAGAGGAGGGCACATTGACAGCAGCAGCAAGACATCACAGCCATATAGCACTGGGGGAAACACAGAAAAAACTGTCACATTCATACATTATTTTTGGGAAATTTGTCATGGTCCCAGACCTCATCTGGCGGTACTCTGGCCCCCAGCAGGGATCACAACCCACCTGAGTGAACGCCTTCACAGGCCATTGTTTGGAATGATCCAAAAGAAGTCATTCACTAGTGGCAAAGGTGACGAGCCTTTCTCCAAAACTGGCTACGTCCCCCAGCCCTGTTGGGAAAACCTTTCTGGAAAAACCTCTCTGCTGACATGATCCTTAGGAGCCCAGGGTCACCTTCACATCACAGTAAGACACTGAAGCACCACAGCAGAGGGACCCCTCCCCCCCCCCACACACACACACTGCATTGGGGGAGAGGGTACCACAGATGAGATCCTGGACCTTGGGAAGTTTGGTCAAAAGGCTCCCAATCCCTTCATTTCCCTGGGACTCAATTTTCTCACCTGTAAGATCAAGGGGTTGGACTAGTTGGCCTTTGGTAAGAACAATGGTCCTAAAAATCTTCTAAAGAGATCAAAAATAGAGGGAAAGGGCTCATTTGTACAAAAATATTTGGAACAGCAGTTTTTGTTGTACAAAGAACAAAAACAAAACAGGTGCTCATTTCTTGGGAGGTGACTGGACAAAATTTGAAATATGAATGTCATAAATTTTCCTGAACTGTAAGAAATGATGAATGGGATGGAATTTGGAAAAGCCTTGGAAGACTTATTTGAACTGATTCAGAGAAAAATTATCAGAGCCAGAGAAACAATTACACAGTGATGATGGTGATAATGATGAGAACATATAACAAAACTTTCTTTGAAAGACTTAACTCTGACCAATTGGATGACAAATCACAGCAACATAAGAATCGATGACGACGCATGGTTCCTACCTCTTGACAGAGGTGATCGACTAGAGGCTGGGGTCAGGCAAACATTCTCAGACATAGTTAACGTAGGAATTTCTTTTGCTTGACTATATTTGTCACAACAGAAGATTTTTATTTGTGGGGAGAGTTGGAGGAGTGGATTGGTAGTGACAACGATACAAAACCAAAAAAAGACAAGAAAGATAAAAGGGTAAACAAATATTAAGAGAAAATACATTAAAGAGCAAAAAAAAAGTTCAGAAGGAGACACAGAGAAGCAGCACAGGCTGGATACAAGCATATGAAATATAATGTATACTTTTTAAAAACAGAATGTAATGCAAGTTCACGGTTTCATGTACTACTTTCTTGTTCCTGTCTTTGCAGTTTGAAATATTCATGTGCATGGATATTTGTTGTGTTCATAATGAAAAAGAAATAATAGCGATGTGGGTCCTGAGTCACTAAGTAAAGGTTAAATTGCATTTAAAATATTATTTTTAAGTGTGTAATCAATCTACCTTTGAAAAATTTCTACCAAAAAAATAAAGTTTTGATATTTAAAGGGGCACGCTTCAGTTATCCAGAAAATTCACTGACATAAAATCACCAAGTTCCCTCGTACAAGAAAAAAGGGAGCGTTATTGCATATCAAATTTAATCTAACTTTCCGCTAAAACAGACGTAGCCATGTGTGAAATTATTCATGTGAGTACTTGATGGTCCTGATTTTCTTTCTGATTTGACAGTAGAACTAGAACCATTAGGTTTCTGCTTCTTCATAAATAGGGAGAGTTAAGAGGATGGATTCTTATTTCTTTTTAATATTCCTTTTCTCCCGGAAGCAAAGCTCTAAAACTCTGAAGCTCTAAAACTTTTTGGAAAAAGTAGCCAAAGAGAAAGCATAAAAAGATTTTTTTCCAAACTAGCTTGATAAAAAGAAAGATACAGAAAGCCATCGGTCGGACTGGATAATGGACGGTGAAAAGTGGAGTGGTGGCTAACACCTCACATCATATATTACAAAAAGCTCTAACTACATTTAGAGACATGATCTAAATATTTCAAATGGTAACAAGAAACTAGAAGAAAAGGAAGAGGCATTTCTCTTAACTGTGGAGAGGAAAAATGTTTTAAGAAATAGAAAATAAACAGAAACAAAAACCAATGGATTTTCTTGACTGGCCACCCAGGAAGGGCTCTCTGTTCTTCTACTTCCTTCACACCTTGCCTGGTCTCCCCAAGCCAGCATCCCTATCCTAGGCATCTACCTCCCCCGCACCAATCGGGAACCCCCATGTCCCATACATAGCCTTCACTGAATCCCAGTTTGCTCTTGGATGTTTCAGAATTGTTTCCTTCTCCATAATATTAACATTCAAAGCCCTCACGTGTACTATATATCACTTCTGTTGCAGCCAGACAGGATTCCACAATCCGCACGTTTGGGAGAGACAATGTTTTGGCCACACGTTGTTAGGGTCTTTTCTCCATGGCAGATGAAGAAAGCATCCAAATGTGCAGTGTTTAGAGTAGGAGAATGGATGGGGCCAGATAGAAAACCTGGTTCTAAATTAGGAGATGGCGATGAATAAAAAAAAGGTTAGCAGGGAAAAGGACTCAGGAATGACCAAGATGGGCTTTGAAAAGCTTCTCATGTCCTTGCTACAGAAGGCAGCCACTGGACTGCCCATTTCTGTGCCATGCAGACTGAAGCACCCAAACAGTGAGTACAAAGGATTCAAGTGCTGAATTAAAAAGGACAAAGTAGTGAATACTGAGCCCAGGCAGAGGAACACATGCGTGCAGCCCCGAAGGAATCAGCCAGGTGAGTTTATGTATGCAGCTTACATAGATGCGGGCACAGTCTCACTCGGTGGTGAGGGGAGCCCGTTGCAACCAGCCCCATGAGGAGCTCTGGTGTCAGTTATTACAGTATGCTGCCCAATCCCCACCTACAAATGCAGACTTGGGGTCATTTAACCCCTCTGGGCCTCAGTTCCCTCATCTGTAAGAATGAGGGGGCTGGATTAGAGGAGTTCCAGGCCCTGATCAGACCTCAAGATCTATGAACTGCTCTCTATTTTAGCTTGCTGGGTTTGGGGTTTTTTTTTCTGTCCTGCTTGTTTGCTATGTGGCCTTCTGAATCTGCTTCAATCATTTTGGGGGTGGGGGGGAGACTGGAGACTTTAATTTTTTTTTATTTAAAATCCAGACCTGTGATCATCAGTGTGGAAACTCCCATTATGGAAACTCTCTACACCAGGGGTGAGGAACCTACAGCCTCGAGGCCACATGTGGCCCTCTAGGTCCTTGGGTGCAGCCCTTTAACTGAGTCCAAGTTTTACAGAACAAATCCTTTTATTACCGGGATTTGTTCTGTGAAGTTTGGATTCAGTCAAAGGGCAGCACTTGAGGACCTAGAGGGCCACGTGCGGCCTCAAGGCTGTAGGTTCCTCACCCCTGCTCTACACCAACGCAGACCGAACCCTTCTCTGACTTAGTCTTGGAGGCCCTAACAAAGGGACTTGCCCATGGTTGCATTCTGAGGATGTGTTGGGCCAGGACTTGAATCCAGGCCCTCCTGACTGCAAGGCCCACCCTCTATCAAATGAGATCATATATGCAAAGTGCTTCAAAACCTGAAAATGCTGTGTAAATGTTAGCCATCATTATTGTTGTCGGTATTGTTATTATGTCTGCCAAACTGTGCTGTTGTTGTTCAGTCTGTTAGTCACATCCAGCTCTTTGTGACCCTGTGGATTACACCGTCCACAGGGTTTTCTTGGCAAAGATACTGGAGTGGTTTGCCATTTCCTTCTCCAGTGGATTAAGGCAAACTGGGTAAAATGACTTGCCCAGGGTCACACAGCTAGTAAATATCTGAGGTGGGATTTGAATTCAGGTCCTCCTGAGTCCAGGCCCAATGCTCTGTGCACTATGGGCCACCTTGGTGCCCAAACCAAACTCTCCTGCCTTCACTTTAACTCCATGCACTAAAATATACAGGTATCTGATATTTTACATGAATATAAGCTTTACTGCCAAACCTGTCAAATTGAATTCTTTAGTATCATTGGATTACCACAGGTTGGAGCACGGCTTGACTACTGGTGCATGGTGCCTTTTAGGGAAATCTTCATAACAGCTGCAGTCATAAGAAAAAATTCTAGCTGGTATTGGAGAAGTCAGAGAAAAGAAAAGCTGGGTAGCTTTTGCTGGGTAGATGTGTCCATCTGGCTTTCTCTTCTTCATCAAAAGATCATTAGGATTGGTAGACCAATAAGAGATAACATCTTGTATAGAAGGCTAACCACATTTGATAAATACCAGGCCAAATTTATTCTCTAAGGTCTCCCCAGAAAGCTCATTGGAATGGGAATGAATTGCACATCTTAGAAAGGCAGCTCTTTCCAAAACAGCATTATTTTACAACCTCTCCAGTTATTATTATATTTCCAGGTCAATCTGACGTGTGAGATTTGAAATAGGATTTATAACCAAAGGAAAATTCACATAAAAATCACAAGTACTAGACAGGAATTGAACTGTATGTTTTTAAAGGGAATATTCAGCCACAGCAAATGACAGGGCCAATGAAGACAACACTATGCTCGTAGAAGATATACAATAAATAAGTGAATGAATGAATAAGTAGATATTGGTAAATCCATACATTAAGTTCAACTGGTTGCTACTTGCCTCTGGGAGTCCCCCAGTCCTGGATTCGATCTGCAGAATCTTAGTACAGGAGAGGTCTTAGAGGTCCCCCAGGCTGTCCTCTTCCCCAGTGCAGGAATGCCCTTGACAGCCCTCCTGGAGCATCTCCTGTCACTGGGAGTTGACTAGTTCCTGAGTTAGCCCAAGTCACTACTGGAGCTGGAATCAACCTATCTGCAGCTTCCAGACCCTGATTCTAATTCTGCCCTCCAGAACAAGGAAGAGGAAGTTGAATTCCCTGACAGGTGAAAGTCCTTCAAACATCAGTCCCATTCTAATTCAACTACCAATTTTACTTATATCTAAGCTGCCTCAGATACTAACTAGTCGTATGACCTTGGGCAAGTCACTTAACTTCTGTTTGCCTCAATTTCCTAAACAGCAAAATGTGGATGATAATAATGGCACCTACCACTCAGGATTGTTGTGTTGACCAAATGAGATAATATTTGTGAAGTGCTGAACACACAGCATCTGGCACCTAGGGGTGCTACACAGAGTGGTGATGATGGTGATGGTGATGGTGATGGTGATGGTGATGGTGATGATGGTGATGGTGATGGTGATGATGGTGGTGATGGTGATGGCGGTGGTGATGGTGATGGTGGTGATGATGATGATGGTGGTGATGGCGATGATGGTGATGGTGATGGTGGTGATGATGGTGATGATGGTGGTGGTGGTGATGATGGTGATGGTGATAGTGATGGTGGTGATGATGGTGATGGTGATGGTGGTGATGATGATGATGGTGATGGTAGTGATGATGGTGATGATGGTGATAGTGATGGTGGTGATGATGGTGATGGTGATGGTGGTGATGATGGTGATGATGATGGTGATGATGGTAGTGATTGCTGTTAACTACTACTATACATCCAAGGCTTTCCATGGCACAAGGTCAGGGAGGAAACAATGGATTATACCTATTCCCATACATTTACTGGCTGAAATTCAAGAGACTATATTCAGACTTAAGAGAGCAAACCAAATGGGGGAATAGTTTGGGGAAAGCCTCTGAATTCCTTTTCATCTGACAGGTTCTGAAAGAAACTGCATTGCTCTTGGAGGAATCACACAGAACATAGACTTTCAGGGCTGCCGAGACCTCTAGCGATAAGCCAGTCACAAGGTCACAGATTTCGAGCTGGAAGGGCCTTCAGATATGGTACAGACCAGAGGTCCTCAACCATCCTGTGTCCTGGAGCCCTGGGTAGTCTGGTGAAGTCTATGGATCCCTGCTTAAATTCATGTTTTTCAACAACTGAAGGAAATTCCAAAACTTCAGTTAGAGGATAATGAAAATCCTTTTTCCCCATCCGAATTCATAGACTCCCTGAAATCTGTCCATCAAGTTAAGAACCCCTGATCTAGTACAATCCCTTCACTTTCGAAAAGAAAGCATCAAGGTCCAGAGAAGTTCAACCGTCTATCACAAAGTCAAACAAACACACAAAGAGCCCTGAGATGGAGGACTGAGGATCAAGGCCTCCAGGCCTCCTGGTGGAGCCTAGTGTTCTTTCTACTCCAAAGGGGCTGAAATTTAAGATGCCTGAGTAGTCCTGAAATGGTATTCAACATCTAGGCATCATGGGGATAGGACTGCATATAACACAAAAAAATGTTTCCTTTGAGAAGTAACTGAAAAAAAGCATTAATAACAAAATCAATAGAGATTTCATATGGACGTCAAAATCTGCCCAATTGGCTGAAATGAAAAGGCTTTGACACGACAACCCAATTTGAAATAACTCTCATGAAGCAAGAGAGTGAACTTCTTCAGTTACCAGCCACTTAACTGAAGAGGCCACGTCACCCTAATGCAGTGATTTTTATACCACCTGATAACTAATCATAATTGGCTTGCAAGAACATTTCCTAGTGATTCATCTACCGCTAACACTCACTGTATTGTTGTTCAGTCATTTCAGTCAGTATCTGACTCTCCGTGACCCCACATGGGTTTTCTTTCTTGACAGAGATGCTGCAGTGGTTTGCCATTTCCTTCTCTGGCTCATTTTACAGATGAGGATGCTGAGGTAAAGAAGGTTAACTGACTTGCCCAGGGTCACAGAGCTAGTAAGCGTCTGAGGCCACATTTGAAATCAAGGCTTCCCTGATTCCAGGCCCAATGCTCTATCCACTGTGCCACCTAGCTGCCCCACTGGGGACTGTAACAAAATTCAAAGTAGAGGACTCTAGTCATCCCACAAAATGGCACCAGGGAACAGAGCAAGGGGGTTGAATGTAAAGTGACTAGTCTCTTACTATGCATTCTCTACCCCCAGGTGACTCGGTTGCATCTTAATTCTTGGGAATATGGGTTTGGATTTGATTCACTCCAATCCAATTTGGATCAACCCTGGTTTGAGAGATCCTTGGAAAGTCAAAGTGGTTTCAAGGTCATCCCAGAAGTTCAGATCTGGCTTGGTATAAACTGGGAGTTTGTGACTCTGCTAGATCCCAACCTCTCCCCACTGCTGGCAGAGTTGCCACAGAACCCCATATGACTTAGGGATGACCTCAGCCTCATGGGGCAAAGAAGAGCCAGTCTCCTGATCCACTGTAGTTTAGACCCATAGCTCCAAGGCTAGGCTGACAGGATTAAGGGGTGAGATGCTATTCACTGCAGCAGTGGCCTTTCTGCATTCGTTACAAAGTCAGCTCAGGAAGAAAAATCAATTCTCTGAGCACAAATTCAGCCTTGGTGCAAAGGGATACTCTGAAAACCAATTACCCAGATAAGAAAGGAAGTGCCTGCATGTGCTTAACTCATTCCTTATCAAGGCAGGAAGATACTGGTTATGATTCATGACGGCTACAGCCGTTAAAATGGAAACAGTTTAGGGAAGGCTCAGAAATGATAACAGGATACAAAACCCCCTTCAATATAACAGTCAAAATAGGATCTGCACAGCTCTACAGATGCCTGGGTTCCTAAAAACCACTGAATCATCTAGGTCTGCTGAATCATTTGAGTCCAAGAAAGTCACAGCGATGCTTCCGTAGCCAAGGCTAATGGTTTTTTCATGAGGTGTGACTGTTTACCTGTACAAGCAGAAGGGCATTCTGGGGTCACCAGCCCTGGAAACGTTGGCACTGGGGTGGCATGACATTGATCATAGGAAGAAACAAGGACAGCACACAATGAATCTGGCTTGTAGAAGATACGCGACAACAAAAAGGAAGCGCCACCTGAGCACGTATATGATGATCCAGTTGGCATGTATGGATGGCAGCAAGAAAAGACTGCCTTTTAGTGTGGGCTTGACAAATGAGTCCCTACAGAAAGGACCACATTAAGAACACACAATAGGCTCTCAAAGAGGATGGAGCAAAGGCATTTGTCATCAGCACTAGATATGGAATCGAAAGATCTGAGTCCAGATCTTGGTTCTGCTGCCTCCTCACTGCCATAGCCTTGTGAAAGCTGATTTCACTTTCAGGGCTCAGTTTCCTGATCTAGAAAAATAGGGTGGTTAGACTAGATCAGAGGTGGGGAACCTGGGGCTTGGAGGCCACATGTGGCCCTCTAGGTCCTTTTGACTGAGTCCAAGTTTTACAGAATAAATCCTTTTATTAAGGGGATTTGTTCTGGGAAATTTGGATTCAGTCAAAGGGCCACACCCAAGGACCTAGAGGGCCACATGTGGCCTCGAGGCTCCAGGTTCCCCACCCATGGACTAGATGACCTCAATTTCCCTTCCCACCATAAATCCTATGATGCTATGGCAACAACTTTTGCAGAAGGCAATATAGTGCCCTAAGTGTCCAAAATTACTCTTCCCTTCTTTCAATGTTACATAATCAGTTATTACATTTCCTTTCCACTTCTAGTTCATAATTTTGTTCATTTGGCCCAAGAAGAGAAAAGATTTCTCCAGCTGTGTGTACATAATAAAGTTATATATCCTCATAATCTTTTGGACAGTGTGGAATAGTGAAAGAACTCTGAATTTGGCCTCAGCGACCTGGATTCAAAACATACCTCTGCTACTTCCTCCCTGTGAGATCCTGGACAAGTCACTTCACCTCTGGGGGACTCAGTTTTCACCTCTATAAATTTAGGGAGATTAAACAAGTTTATTTCCTTAACCTCTAAAACATATGACCCTGTGACCTGTCAAATGAGGGAGCTGAATTAAAGGAAAGCTCCAGTTCCTTCCTGTTCTATGACTGTTCTTTTCTCTGTATTCATATTACAGCGAGGGTACCATTTATGGAGAGAAAGGTTCACAGACACACCTTTCACACTGCACATAAGTCAGCTTTGATGATTCTTGAACGTGGACTTTGTAAGATTCAAGGTACTTCTAATTATTTCAAGAATATAGGAATTTTTTAATTCTCAAAGTAAACTGTTTTTTAATATATTTAAAATACAAGCCAGTGCCTTGGTGAGGGGGGTATTGAGGGGACAAGGATGACAGAATCACACAGCCAGATTTACTGCTCCAGGCAAACAAACCTTAACTCAATTTTATGACCTTCCCTGGAGGCTTTCTAGATAATAATAGATACTAACTGGCTAAGCTTTGTAAACTCCATATTCCTGGCCACTCACTAGCCTTTTCAATAACCTTTTCATCCCTACGATATTTTAATAAACTGAGTGCTGGCTGTTCAAGCTCACAGCTACGCCATGAACAAATGGGTAGAAAATAGGCTCTCCTTAATGAAATCAGAAGCAGCACCCTTTGGGGAGGAAAGGGGAGAAGGGAGGTCGGGGGAAAAGCAGAGTCAGATAGATAATAGCTTTTGTCTGCACCAACCCTCTGGATTTAATATCACACCATTCACAAAGTTGGATGATGGAATACTGAGATCTTCAAGGAATCAAAACCGAGAGTCACCCAAAGGACCACGGAGATGAGGTGGGCTCACAAAAGGCCATGGCAGACCAACAATGGTGGGGTAGAGGCAGCAGAGCAGTAACACAGCATCAAGGCCAGGGTGAAAGGTCATGGAGCAAGAGCAAGGAATGAGGAAGGGTGGCCCATATGTGATACTGATAGCCAAGAAGTGTCAAAGGCCCAAAGGGAGGCCCCCAGAAGGTGAGGGGACCCCTACCAAGAATTATGGGAGGGCAGGGCCACAAGTTACACACACAGAATGGGAAGATGTGGACAGGTGGCAACGTGTCCCTGGAGGGAGAGCCCACATCAAGAAAAACCTAGATTCACTGGTGTATTGGTATATCACGCCAGCTCTATATAAAAAACTCTACCCTTATTTGCATAGTTGACATTTTCTTTTCTATCCAGGGATCGGTGATATGACAGAGAACCCAAAGCCCCTGGAAATTCCCCTAGAAGATAATTCTATTGGAAAGGGCAGGCAAAGAAAAGATCTTAATAATTTTACCTGTGAATAAACAGGTCCTCTTGAAAATGGTTCATCCACTTTTCCAAGATGGCTCCCTTTTATCAATATCCAATTAACTTTGTTGTCCTTTCTTTTTTTTTTTTTAAAGTATTTTTTAAAAAAATTTTTGGAGGGGGAGGGCAAAGCAATTGCGGTTAAGTGACTTGCCAAAGGTCACACAGCTAGTTAAGCATCAAGTGTCTGAGGTCAGGTTTGAACTCTGGTCCTCCTGACTCCAGGGCTGATGCTCTATTTATGGCACCACCTAGCTGCCCTGCTTTGTTGCCCTTTCTAAGACTGTTTCCCATTTCCTCTTCTTTCTTTCCTTCAAATTTCTAGAATAGTCCATACCCACTATCTCTCCTTCCTCACTGCTCCCTCTCCTCAGAACCCCCAACACTCTATTGAAACAACTCTCTTAGAGATCACAAATGACAATGGACAAACCCCATAGCCTTTTCTCAGTCCTCATCCTCTTGGACTTCTCTGTAGCATGTGACATTGCTGATTTCTCCGCCTTGACTCCTATGGCACTGTGCCAGCCATCCTGGTTCTCCTCCTACATCCCCAGCTGAGCCTTCTCAGTCTTCTTTGCTAGTTCTTCTCCTTGACCCTAAGATGTGAGCTCGCTAAGGTCCTGTCTTTGACCTCTCTACTGTCTCCCTTGAGATGTCACTCGCTCCCATGGTGTCATCCATGTGGATAACAGCCCTGTCTTTATCTCCAGCCCCACCTTGTCCCCAAGCCTCAGTCCCACAATCCCAAGCATCTGCTGGACAGCTTTCAGATAGACCTTAGGCTTTAGACTCATTGTCTTCACCTCACTCCCTAATTCAGCTCCTCTTTCTGCCAATGTCTTCATCCTTCTCCTCCTTCTCTGTTGCCCCAAATCCAGTCACCTATTGATTCTTTCTCCTCAATATTTCTGGAATTCATCTCTTTCAACACAATTCAAAAAGCATTTATTGAGTGCCTATTATATGCAAGAAACTGTACTAGACAAAGGCAAAAAACAAACAGTTCTTGCTCTTGAGGAAGAGACAAAGAGTACTCAGAGGAAAAACATGCACAGATTATATACTGAATCTATATGAGTAAATAGAAAAGAAATCTTGTGGGAAGAGAACTAACCAACAGGAGACCAGAAGAGGTCTCCTGGAGGAGGTGGCTCCTGAGGTGGGCTCTGGAAGAAGCTGGGGAATCAAGAAGGCAGAGGCATTCTGGGAAGAAAGGAGAGCCTGTGCCAAGGCATTGCAGAGACAACAGGAGCCGGATTGTAACATATGGACAAGAGCAGGGGGCCACTTTGACAGGAATGTGGGATGGAGATAATGGGGGGTTAAAAGCCAAATCTGTGGCTCTGGCCCATCCATGTGGCAGCCACATGGGGGACCAAGCAAGAAGGCAAAGACTGAAGACAGGCGACCACCGCAGCACTGCCATGCTCCGGCCCCTGGACCCTAACAAACAAGCCTTCTGACTCACTCCAAGACATATCCCTGCCAGGCTGAGCTTCTCAAAGTACCATGTTACCACCCAACTTTCTTCTCAGAAGCCTTCTGATTCTACATCATCTACGGGCTAAAGTCTAAACTCCTCAGCCTCAACCTCATACTCCACGATCTGGTCCCTGCCTAAGGAGGAAATACTGAAGCAGAGGCAGTGTGCTGGAATGGAGACGGGGCCTTGCAATATAATACAGGAAGACCTGTATTCCAATCCTACCTGCCTCACTGGCTGGCTGGGCTTTCCTGGGCAAAGCACTTAACCTCTGACCTTCTGAGAATGAGAAGACTGGAGACTGTGTTGGTCAAAGAACCTAGGGGAGTTTTGCCTGGGGAAGAGAAGACTGGGGTAGGGGGAGGTAGAAGCGGGGGGATATCACTGCTGTCTTGAAATATCTGACGAGCTGTCAAGGCCTGAGTTTCTTGGACCTAACTGACAGGACCAATAACGGTGGGTGAAAGTCATGGGAAATCTAACTGTTACTGCCTGAAAGTGGAACATAGAGTGATCTTTAAGAGGCTAAATGTGGAGGTATTCATTGATGGGAAAGGAGCTCTCTGTTTAGGTACAGAAGAAATAGGTAATCTCTGTCTTTTCTAGCCTTAAGATCTGAGGATGCCATCTTCCCCTCAGTAGATCTTCCATCTTCCCAATCCTGAAAGGAAAGAATCAGATGCTATACTTTATTTTAAGTGCTCAATAAATGCAATGACTCTACTGAGGGGTAGGTATTTTCCTTTTGCTTTCTGCATTTGAACAGGAGCATGTTTCTTACTTCTGCAAAGGAAGCACGGGTTCTACATCTAGAGTTTACATGAAGATGAACAAGTGGGTCTAGGGCAACAATAATCTTGTCCTATTGAGAAGACTTGCCCTCTGAGTGCCCTGTGCTAAAAACAGGCATGAAGAGTCCGAGTTCTAATTTGTTAGGAAAATACAAAATGGTCTGAATTGTCCTAAAGGCTATGTGACTCTGGACAGGTAAATCACCTTAGTCTGACAATTATGACCTGGATCCACTCAAGTGACGATTTCTAACCATTTCTAGCAATCAATAACCCAAAGCAGCCAGTTGTTCTTTTGAGATGATCAGCATTAGCAATTAATACTTCCTCTAGGGTTTCTGGCCATTTAAAAATTGAAATTTAGCAACTGCCAACCTTTTTCCCCAAGGGCATTGAGAATGGCTAGGGACACGGTGTACATTTTTTAAATTGCTTCTATTCTTATGGACTCAACCTAGGGAAGCAAAAGTCACCATAACTGATTATCTGTGCAAGTCAGGAACCTTTTGATGGTCACTTCATTAAGAAAGGAGGCAAAAAGTCATGACTCTAAGAGGATTTTGAGTCTAAGCAGCTTTTTCCAGTGTAGAAAAGACCTCTAAAATCTGGGGCTGTCTTCCTAAAAAAGAATCCTCAAGCTTTTCAAAGAATCAGTGCCAGAAGATGCTGATCTTTGAAGCAATCCTTCCAGAAAGACTTCATGGCGTGGAAGAAAGGAACAGGAGTGGAAGACAAGAGACCTGGGTTCTAGTCCCTGCTTGACCAAAGTGTGTGACTGGACTAGTTTCCTCCCCAGCGAGAAAAATGATTACTAATAACCAATGATTTGGGGAGATCTAGGGTTTCCCCCTTTTTCTCTTCTTTTTTTTTTTGGAGGGGGGAAGGCAGGGCAATTGGGGTTAAGTAACTTGCCCAAGGTCACACAGCTAATAAGTGTGTCAAGTGTCTGAGGCCACATTTGAACTCAGGTCCTCCTGACTCCAGGGCAGGTGCTCTAAAGTCTCTTGAAGGACACTGCTGATAACAAGATTGGACTAACTTTCTTGTTCAGACTCCACACAGGTGGAGGAGCCATTGTGTTTTGCTCAGGCTTGGGTAAGGGCATAAATTCTTTGAATAAATTGCCTAAGGCTGGGGGAACTTGGAAATGGATGACTTAATCAAAGTTCGGTTCCAGCTTCTCATGCAATATTCATTCTCTCATTAACTGTTAACCAATCAGGGTTGATTCCCACCCTGGGGAACACCTACTCTTTGAAGAGCATATAAGCTGTGAGCCCACTACCAAGATTGTCTTTGGTCTAAGAGATCAAATGACCATCCTTTATTAATAAATGTGCTGGTCTTATTAATAAAATGATTAAATTACCCAGAAATTATGTCTCCCAAACCTTTTTAATTGCCTCACCAGTAACAAAAAAAAAAGAAAGAATTGAACTAAATAATATCTAAGGTTCTCTCCAGGTGTAAAAATTCTCATGATTCTAGTAGTCTTAGTATTTTCTAGGTACCTTCTATATGTCAGCTGCAGACTTGGTATATTTCCTGATATTTTAACACTAAAGGACAATAACTGACAGCCTTAATTCACAAAAATGTTCAGAGATGGATGAGATGAACAGCCACCAGTGAGTGCCTTCTTTGGAGTTTAGGAAGACCAGGGTTTAAACCCCCTTCTGACTCTCACTAGCTGTGTGGCCACAGGCAAGTCACATGGTCTTTGATCTCTGGAGTTCTCATCTGTAAAATGGGGCTAGCACTGCCCCACAGTGTGGTACCTACCTCACTCTGCTATCCTGAGAATCAGAAGAGATGATGTACATAAGGCACTTTGTAAACCTTAAAGTGCTTTGTGTCAGTTAAGCTGGGCCTTTTAACAACAATCCCTGCCACAAACAGGGGAATAACAACATCCGCCATGTGCCGTGACAATAATAATAATCAGCACCAGAACCAGGATATCATTTAACACAAAGCCTTTTACCTATGTCCTCTCTCTGGACCCTCACCACATGCCGGGGAGGCAGAAGTGTGCTACACGTGCTCTGTGCCTAATTACTAATGGTGAGGAAACCCAGGCCCAAAGAGACTGGGCCAAGGCCACGAGGCCATTAAGTGTCAGGGTGGGATTCATAGTCATGTTTCAGTGGATGCTGCATTTTTTTTCCCAGCAGGGGCTCTCAGATTCCCTTCTAATCCTGGTTCCCAGGCCAGGAGAACCAGCACCACACTCTACTCACTTAGACAGAGACACGCCCCCTGCCTTCCCGATCATCTCTTCATGATGCAATACTGAGTAGTTCCATGGGATGTGAAGAAACTTTAAGAGAGTTCTCATCCACCGCTCAGGATGCAGGACAAGCTGTTCATAATGGACTAACATGCACCTTTTATACCCAACTTCCATACACTGGTTATACATGGTCTCTATAGCACGGTTCCACTTGGTTAAACAGTCCCTGTAGCTGTTAAGATCAAATCCAGCTATGGTAACTTTTCGGGAAATCATGGAATGTACAGATGCACGCCCATCTCGAACCATAAGAAGAAATTTGGCATTGGGGAACAACCTGGCCAGGTAAGTCAATGACTTCAGAGCAAAAGGGTCTTTGTTACACAGATAAGGGGCCGGCTCCCCATGCTTCACAATGATCTCTAACAAGAAAGCCTGCATGGCAGAATCCAGCACTTCATCGGTGACACCAGCCTCGTCCAGCCGGATCTTCTCTTTGCTGGACCGGGACCACATCTGCTTGAGGGCCAGGATTCGAGGGATGACCCTGGTCTCCTCTCCGCAGCGGATATCGGGGTGGGCGTCCAGCATGGCCCGCATGAGCGTGGTTCCACTCCGAGGCACGCCCCCGATAAAGATTAAAGGCATGTCCTTGTGGTAGGTGACAGTCTTGTTGGCTTGAAGGCTCAAGCCAGTTCTGGGGGTGACCTTGACGCTCTCCAGTCTGACCGGCTGACTACGCTCCTCTATTCGGTGATGACACTCCATGGCGTGCTGCCCCAGGTAAAACACAGTCACTGAACTGATCACCAGACATGCCAATAATAAATTCTGCTTCAGTTTCCCCACCATCTTGATGCTGTGATCACGTTACTCAACGGATCTTTTACTCAAAATGATTTTTAGATAACGTCCGGGCCATGGAGACTCTAATTTGTGAAGATGATCAACACCTGATAGGAAAGAGAAAATAAAATTCAGTTTTACCACCTGGTTAAGAATCAGCATGCATCAATTAATCACCAATAAACACTTAATAACTGCCAACTGTGTACCAGGTAGTCTGGCAAGCACTGGTCCATCTGTCACCAGCATTACTTCAGGCGCAGAACTGCAACGGTGTTGAATGCTGTGATATTCTTGGCTCCATGTAAAATACACAAAGACAAACTTTTGTAAAAATGGAGTAACTCGTCATAATCAGAAGCTGTTTTCATGTGACAAATGGAAAACTGTGTGCCAGCCACATATATACACACACATACATGTGTGTATGTTTTATGTGTATACATAATGCGTAGCCGTAACTTATATATGGTTAAACACACACACAGACACACCAATCGCCTTGTAGCAAGCTAAGGTCATCACCTAAAGTGCCCGAGAAGGTGAATTAAACACAAACGAGGAAACAAAGGCCCTCCACAAAACGCCACGGACATTATGAGACACATGGCTACCTACTGTCCTGAGGAAATAGGCCAGGACCACCGAGAGTCAGGGCTGGAAAGGGACGGAGGTAAAAGTGACTTGCCCAGGGTCACACAGGTGGTAAATACCACACCTGGAGCTCTAATAACGGTCTGCTGACTCCAAATACGCAAGGAAAAACCACTTTTTAAAAATTCTGGTAAATACAAAGAAAGAGAACCTAAGCTTCTGTGTCTCCTGCACTCGGGGGGGCCCTTGTCGTGGAATCGCTCGTGGTCTACAACACAAAGAGCATGAACAGTGGACATTTCCGTCACGTCTGTGTCCTCTACAGCTACTCTGTGCCCGGCACCAGGCTCAGCACTTTACAGATGTCACCTCGTTTGAGCCTCACAACAACCCTGGGAAGCAGGGGCCGTCATTATCATCCCCATCTTACGGATGTGAGAACTGAGGTGGAGAGATTAAGTGACTTGCCCAGGGTCACAAAGCTAGTAAGTGTCTGAGGCCGCTCTGGAACTCAGGTCCTTCTGACTCCAGGTTCCTACAAAGGGAGGGATTTTAGCTGGGACTTAAGGGAAGCCAAAGGGAAGAAAGGTGAGCATATTGCCAGATGGCCAGAGTCAGGACATGGAGATTTGCTTTTCTTCTGAAAGACCCAGCAAGGAGCCCAGGATCACTGGCTCATACAGCAGGTGGAAGAGAGTGATGCTAAGAAGGCAGAAAGGGTCCTGTCAGGGAAGGGCTCTCAAAGTCTAACACAGAACATTCTATTGGATCCTGCAGGTCATAGGGAGAACAAAGAAGTTAAGATTTCCCGCACAGAATACAATCTAAAAATATTACTGTATAACAGTATCCATCCAACAATTCCCCAGTACTTAAAAAAATCATCCTGAAAATGTAAAACAGAGAATTTTACCTCTTATACATACAAAGGATCTTAGATTTCTTCTCATTCAACCTCTTTGTTTTACAGCTGAGGAAACTGATGTCTAAAAATGTTGGGAGATTTGCTCAAAAGCCACACAGGTTACCTAACCTTGACTCCATCCGTCAACAGGAATTTATTAGATTCTACCATGTGCCAGGTACTAGTCTAGGAATACTAAGACAAAGAGTTTATATTCTACTCGGCACAGGTCTGGGAGAGGGGTGGAGGCAGAAGGAATTTCGTTTACTCTCAAGTCCCACAATCATTCTTAGAGGTAAGGAAATACGAGCTATGTACAAACAGGGAGCACTGACAACTTGGGGAATCCAGACAGGCCTCTTGGAGGACGTAGTACTTAGGAGTTCTGAGGGGAGCAGGCAGGACAGTCTCTGCCAAGACATGGCTGGAAAGAGATGAGACAGAGTGTAGAGGTAATGGCAAGAAGGCCAATCTGGCTGTAATCAGCCCCAAAACACAGCCTGGAACCAGGTTGCGAAAGGTTTTAAATGCCAAACAAAGGAATCTATAGTTTACCCTAAAGGCAGTACAAGGCACTGATCCTTCTTAAGCAAAGCAGTAACATGATCAGACCCAAATTCTGAGATTATCAATTTGTCAGCTCTGTGGAAGACGGGCAAGAGAGGAGAGAGATGGCATTCTGGGAGACCAGTGAGGAGGGCTTCTTGGGGAGATACAATGAAGGCCTGGTCTTGGGAGAATTGGGTATAAGGAAAAATCAGGAAAGGACTTAAGACCTAAGTAGACTTGACAACTGACTAAAGATGGGGAGTGAGACCTGGCAGACTAAAAGAAGGGTGCTGCTCTTAAAAGAAATAGGTAAATTATGACAAGGCATACAGGAGAGTATCCAGAAGGGGGTTCTCAGCTGTGTCAAATACTATGGCTAATCAAAAAGGATCAGAACTAAGGAGGGACCACTGGATGTAGCCACAAAAAAATCATTGATGCTCTGAGCTCTTTCAGATGAGTGGAAGAAGCCAACTGAGATGGGTTGGAAAGTCAGTAGAAGGTGAAAAAGTGGAAGCAATGAGTGAGAAGGAGAAGAGACACAGGACAACAACTTCAGGAGGTGGTAACAGCTGATCCCCAGCTCCACATCTGTGATCCGTACAGCACTTTAAGGTTTTCAAAACTGCATTTCTTACAGATGAGGAAACTGAGGCTGGGATCACATGCCCAGGATCACATGAGTAGTCTGAGGCTGGATTCCAATCTAGGTCTTGCTGACTCTAAGTGCAGAACTTTTAAGGATAGAAGAGATGAGTGCATGTTTAACGGCAGTAGGGAAGGAGCCAGTGGAAAAGGAGCAGGGAGGAGAGGGGATGATGGAAGGAGCAAACTCCTAAAGCAGACAGGAAGGGGTGGGATCAAAGGCACAAGTAGAATGGATGACTTGTCAAGGAGAAAGAGCCGCCTCATCCTCCAAGATCAGAGCCAAGAAGAGGAAGATGCTGGAATAAGTCAAAATGTGGAAACACAGAGGAAAGGGAGCCTTCACGGCTGGCCTCATTGTTTTCAGGGAAGTCTGAATCTAGAACATTTGGTGAAAGGGAGGGGAAGGAGTGGTACATCCGGCATGAAGGGAGACGGTTTGGAATAGAACCTACGAGAGTGTGATAGAAAGTAAACCAGAGAAGAATAAAAGAATTGAGCAGTGAGGGCTCAGTTGAGATGAAGTCACAAAGTCTTGGGGGAGGGGGGACCCAGTCAGAATGATTGTGGGACTTGATCTATTAGTGTTCCACGGCCCTAGAACAAACAAGTGAGGGTGGGTGGTGGGAATAATCTAGGGCTGGGGTTGTCTGACTATTGACAGTGAAATACACGCAGATATACTGTGTCCCACCTTGATCTCAAATTATGGCCAGGTCCAACTCATTCAGAAAGGGACAAACATCAATAGGCCAAGGAAACAAGGGGTTCATGGGAAGAGGACAGTGTCAAGTGGAACTAGTAAACTAAAGGGCCAAGATCTTGAAAGTAAGTGAGACCAGAGCAGGGGTGATGGCCTGCAGAGGTGGGACTGGAGGTGCTGGTGGAGGATGGAGAATAAGTTTAGGAGGAGCGAGCCCTAGGGAGAGAGGAAAGACCAGGAGATGATAGTCAGAGAAAGCAATTTCAGAATTACAAACTGATGGGGGGAGGGGGAGAAATAAAGGAGATGAGCATCCCCGTGTTTGACCAAGGAGTTTGTCGAACCCAGAAACAAGAGTATTTGAGGTGACAGGTCTCGGCACACAGTAAGCGCTTCATAAATGTTTGCTGACAAACTGACATCAACAAATTTAAATCTTCTCTTGTGGACAATGAGGCTGTTACTGTGTTGAAACTTCTCTTCATTTCAACTAGCCTCGGCTGCCATTATTTAAAGGCATATTAACGGTAATAATAAACGTGGCCTAGAAGTTGGTGTTCCCTTTAAAAAATGGATCACTTACATTATCAGACTACATCCTAACCTGGAAGGGTCACCTTTACATTTCATTCAAAACACCTACGGGGACACAACTGCCTGAGTAAGCACCATTCAAGCTCCCTTCAAAAAAGAAAATGGGAAGCTTTTGAACAATAAGACAAGTTTTAGCTCTACCGCTAATCTCAACTGGGCAGCATGTGATGGAAGACATTTCTGTAACGGTGCACTCCATTACGGCTGAGTCTATTTGTGCACTGATATAAAGAGCATTCAGAAACAGGGCTCACCATTCACAGATTGCAGGCCATCTCTCTCTCTCTTTTTAAAATGCTTTATTGATTTTTTTTCTACTGCTGTCACTTACCAATTAACTTCCCCTTTCACTGCCCTCCCCACAGATCCCTCCCTCGTGGCCAGGTCTACAGAAGCTCATTTCTCTTCTAGCCACCCTTTCTTTCTCTTAAGAGGAGCATGTCAAGTAAAAGCAAATAGTACGCACATTGCATTAAGTGGGAGAAGTTTAAGAGCACGTCTGGACTTATGTTTCTGTTCCTGCCTATTAGGGTAGAGAAAGAGAATTAGAACTCTGTTGGCTAGTCATTGTTTTGAACAAGCGGGCAGCCCTACATCTTTAACAGACCACAAAGATCATCACCGGACTGGAAATGGGAATGCTTAGCTTTACCCTGTGTACCAGAGGGCAGATGGCTTGCCTTTGGATTTCTACAGCCTATAGATCCTATAATTTAGCACTCTGTGATACAGTATGCTTGCATTGTGCAATCCTGGGTCAGATACAGGTCCTGTGTTTCTCTAACTGGACGCTAAGTGCCTTAGGCAATGATCCTGTCTTATAATCCTATTCTGCAGCAGAAAGAGTCCTGAAATTGGAAAAAGAAGGCCAGATTTTAAGTTCTAGGCTTTGTGAGTCAATGCAGCTCTGGAAAGGAAGTATGACAGAACTTAAATATTTATAGGATGATTTCATAAAACTCTGTTCTAAGATAATAATAGCCCATCAATGCTTTAAGGATCTGTGAATTCATCTGTGTGGGTATACTCTGCACCAAGGCATACTGTATGTTAGTACAATGGCCTCTGAACTGGGGTCCTGGACTCCCTGGATGACCATGGCATGATTCTAATGGGGAATTGATCAATCAGAGGGTAAGAAGATGGGTCACATGCCACCCTCTCCACTATAGTCAACCATGGGGCTTGTCTGCAACATTATCATACCTATTCTTCATCCATTTCAAGTCAATGTTCCCCCTACTGCAATGGCTCCAGCAGTTGTGAAAGTCCCCAACCTTCTTCCTCCTTCTGATTCGGGTACTGGTCTCTCAGGGCAGGTGTAACGTAACTCCAACTGCATCAACTTTGCAGAGCCATTGAAAAAAATCACTTTTCCCAACACAAACACACAAACACACACACACACACACACACACACACACACACACACACACCAAGAAAGAAAAATGCATTGTTAGGGATGCCTGATTAAAAAAAGTTCAAAGACCACTAACTTAGTAGACTTTCCTCAAGGGTTACTATGGCTGAAAATTTACCATACAATGGACAGCCTGGTAATATGCCTCTTCAAACCTAACTATGCTGGCAGATTGATGGCAGGCATACAGGCAATTACTATGTCCAAACCAAAGCTTTTCCTACACAGGAGGATCTTGCCAATGTTCGCGATCTGCTGGCACACCCTGGAGACGCCAGGTTCACCTCTATGAGGCATCATAACAGGACTGAATGGAGGATATTGACCTTTATGCATTTAAAATGAGCTGAACAGATGTGTCCCTCCTAAAGACAATCTTAAATATCTTAAAATATCAATGATGACTGACAATTAGTGAATAATTATTACAGAAGGATCCCGGCTTTAAGACAGAATTCAGCCTTGAGATCTTTAAATGGAAGTTCTATTAGGTCCACAGTGGTTCTCAACCTTCCTAATGCTACAACCCTTTAATACTCATATATGGGCGTATCTGCATGTGGGCAGACCCGCCTGGAGATGGATAGAGGAGCGGTGTCTCGGTTCCTAAGACCATCGGAAATATGTGTTTTCTGATGGTCTTAGGTGACCCCAAAGGGGTCGCCACTCACAGGTTGAGAACTGCTGTATTAGGAGTTTTATAGGTCATAAACTCCTTGGCTGAGCACTGTGTAGTCACAGTAGCAAAAATAAACTGTATCCCTAGAAGATCAATGAATTCTGAAGATTAGCCAGCTCTCAGATAGTTCTCATCTGGCACTCAGAGAGGCACCGCCTCTGCACCTCAGAAGTGGCCATCTCCCTCAGGTATGGCTGATCTCAGGAAGCAACTGACTCCCTCCCCATCTACCATCCACCCTCGAGCATCAAGAGGAGTCAGAGATACTGCAGAGGGCACTCCCAGACCACCACAGGTTGGACTCCATGACCACTGAAGTCTTCTGAGCTTGGTATTTTGGGGTTCCACAGAAAATATCCAGAACTATCCTCCTTCAGAAAAATAAATCCTGAAAGTTAGCTCTGTTTTTCTTCTTTGGTAAAGCTACAAACTTCTCACATGAATCATATTCTTTCCCCAACTGAGAAGGCCCTAGAGACTTCTACCAGTGAGAACAGTCGGGTTTCTTTTCAACCACTGGTCGCAAACATGGAGCCTGGTAACTTCAAGAAAAATACAAAAGCCCTCAAGGTCTCACATGCCGTGCGTCTGTGGGCTAGAAAAAAGTGTCTGACTCAAGGGAAGTCACAAGACTATTGAGCTCCTCACAGTATGGGGGGCTGGAGTCAGGGCGTGTTTACATCGCTGAGCAGGCAAACAGCAGATGCAGAAATGAAATCCAATTGCTAGTGAAGCCAGGGTGAATCAGTACCCACAAAGGTGCCTGATAAGAAGACACAATCTCCCCCAACAAGTCCCGGTCACCTTGGAGGCACCCACTGACACCTCGATGGGACAAACTGGGGGACGATGGCAGGCAAACAATCCCCTCATTTGGTCTCCAAACTTTTTTAGTCTTGCTTCTATCACTAAAAAGAAAATGGAGTGAGCGCACTCCCAATACGTGCACACTTACTTATTTATAAGCTAAAGGTGCACATACTACTATAGGAACAAGGATATCCATTATAAAACATAAAAAGAGACATTTTTAAAGGATCAGATAAAGATGAAATAGTATGTAATATCAGAGTTGATAGGAAACCACTGGAATTCATTGAGGAGGGGAGAGATATGATCAGACCTATGTTTTAAGGAGGGAAAAAGCATGTTGGCCATTGTATGGAGGCTGCAGTGGAGAAGGGAGACATTGAGATGGGGAGACCAACTGAAGGTTATTACAATAGTCCAGTCCCCAGGAGTGGTCTTCTAGGTCCTCGGGTACGGCCTTTTGACTGAAAACAAGTTTTACAGCACTAAGGCGATTTGTTTGGGCCTCCCCTGATCCAGGCACAAGGACTGATGAAGGACTAAAAATAGGGTAAGGGTTGGGTGAGTGGAGAGAAGGGGCTGGATGTGGGAGAGGGAGAATGGACAAAATTTAGCAAGCAATTGGCTGAGTTGGGGACAGTGAGGAGAAATGGTCTGAGAGGCTGTGAAAATCTGGGCAAGTGGAGGCGTAGTGGAGCCCTTGACACTAATAGGGAGGGAGTCATGAAAAACAGGAGTGGGGAAGAGCTGGAAGGAAAGATGATCTAAAGATGTCTGAGATCCACGTCACGACCCATCCATGCTGGGGCATCCTTTGTGGTTTACTCAAAAAGGGGGGTGGGGAGGGAGGGAGGCAGGACTCTTGACTCTCAGTCAAAGAGCAAAGAGGCTTCTGCTTCTTAGGGTGCTGTAAGGTGATCTGGAGTTGGGGTGAAATCTTCCCAATGGCACATGCACAGTGGCTATAGATGGTAGTTAGTTTAGGTAGTAACTACCCTTAAAGAGTAAAGGGCTGGCTCAAACTGGAGAGGTTAGAAGATTATGCAGCAGAGAGAGGGAGGGGAATGGTATAATACTGGAAGATAAGGATAGGTAGAGTTATAATTGGGTATCTTCGCATGAGGAGATATGATCTATCTTTCCATTCTCCAACAGAGTTGATCACATAATTCCCTAGTATAAACGTATCCGCCGCCACCCCCTAAACTTCACCACTCCACTTTGGGGACCACTGACCTGATCAAAGTGGACACAAAATGATACACACGGTACACTTAAATGGTAAGACAAGTTAGTGGGTGACCAATGTATTAATGATGAAATACGAAGTCAGTTCATGTAGCAAGATGACTGAGAGGTGGTCAACAATGACCATCCAACTAACAAATAGGATCTCATGGGGCACTCAGCACCAAAATGAGAGGCACTGTACATAGTGGGATGAGTCAGTGCTTTAGCACACTGGGCAATAAATATAGCAACATGCTGATTTTGCTGTTCAGTGGAATTCTTCACTCGATGACAAGCAATGACAGATTCGGAAGCCAGGAGAAATATAATTTCATTTATGAAACTGATTGAAATGATTATTCACAAAGATGAGTTGCTAAGTCTAAGAAACAGTTAAAGAGATAGATACAATTACAAACACTTTAAATAGACAGAGAACATGGCATTTATCCCCTCGTATTAGTTTACTATCATGACAAAGCTATTCAGAAAACTATACTCTGACAACTCGGAATTATAATGTGAACTCTATTTCCTTAACCTGTAGGTTGCCAAGTACTGGAAATGGATTTTGAAATTTAAACTATATCCGCATGTGGAAAATGAAATCTAGGCTGTCTCTCTTTCGGTTTTTAATATTTATATTTTTAAGTGTTAGCTTCCTCACTGCTACCATGGAAAAAGTGAGGAATTACGGCTCAGATCATAAATGACAAAATGCCCCAGATACAATAAATTAGATGCCTCTCTGGCACCAGCATAAAGTCATCAAGGGTCCCCTGGGATTCCAGCTTTGCTGTGACCTCTGCCCACAAAAGTTTTGATAGAACATGGTTACTCTGTCACCTCACGGATCTCAGAAGCAGAAAGATGGAGAAGATAGGAAAGAGAGAACATCAGCCCTGGGCCAGAAGACAAATGGCTAACACTTCCTGGGAGGTTCCAGGGTCAGGAAAACCTAGGTTTCAATTCTGCCTCTGACTTTACAGTTGTGTCAACCCGGGCAGGTCCCCCATTCTCACTGAGCCGTCCCCAGTTCCCACTTCATAAAATGTGGATAACAAAGCCTTTAGCACCTACCCACAAAGGGTTCTGTAAGGCTCAAATGAGCCAGTGGATGGCAGGTGCTTTGCAAAACCTTAAGGCAACACATCAGTGCCAGTTACCATCCTCCTCCTCTATTTCATGGGGTTGCTTGTTGTGAGAAAAACATCTTGTAAGGTATAAAGCACTACATATTTTATAAGGTATAAAACACGTACATATACATGAGACCAATATAATGAAGATAGGAAACAGTGATCGTAGTGAATGAGGGCAGCAGCCAATCAGATCTACAAACACTTAGGGTCTAGGGCAGTGGTTCTCAACCTTCCTAATGCTGCGACCCTTTAATACTCGTATGTGAGTGTCTCTGCACGTGGGCGGACCAGCCCGGAGACAGAGAGGAGCTGTGTCTCAGTTCCTAAGACCATCGGAAATATGTGTTTTCCGATGGTCTTAGGCGACCCCTGTGAAAGGGTCATTTGACCCCCAAAGGGGTTGCAACTCACAGGTTGAGAACCGCTGGTCTTGGTGCTATGCTGGGCCTAGAGTCAAGATGGCCCAAATCTGGCCTCAGACACTTACCAGCTGTGTGACCCTGGGCAAGTCCCTTCACCCTGTTTTCCTCAGTTTCCCCATCTGTAAAATGAGCTGGAAAAGGAAATGGCAAACCCCTCTAGTATCTTTGCCAAGAAAAGCCCAAATAGGGTCACAGAGAATTAGACATGACTGAAATAAATGAACAACATACATGAAATACAAGACATTGGGCTATAATGATCCCCCCCTCCCAAAAAAGCTACTAAAGATAAACACCTTGATACATCTGTGTGCTTTTGGCTCTAAGTCACCAGGCTCTCCTTTGGTATCTTTCAATTGTGAGTCTCAAAGAAGTGACTCATATCACATCCTATGAAAAGAAATTCTGGAGGCTGTCTATATAACCTGTTAATCCTGGTGCAGACGACTGTTGGCACCAGCTCTCTACACATGACTCTTCATTATGAGACAGTATAAAGAATAAGTGCATGAGGAATGTGGGCCTTCTGATCCTGTTTCAGGCGGGGGGGGGGGGTTCCATGGTATTTGCTTATCAAAGTGGCATCTTGTCTTTTTAAAAAAATTTATGAGAAAATGAAAACCAATGACATGGAAACTTGCTATTTCTATCAAAATTATAACAGTCCCTTTCTGACATTTGGAGAAGGTAATCTTATTTCTCTTTGGTCCCCTGCTGCAAGAGATGTCTTGTTAAATATACAAATGAGTGACTCAAGTGAAAAACTCAATGTTGATCACATTCAGGACGTACTTCCAAAAAGTCAAAGAATTTGAGGTAAACTCAAAGCATCACAGAATCTCAGGGCTAGGAAGGGCCTCAGGGAGAATCTAGTCAAACCGAAACACAAACAGACCCTGTGCGCAGCACCGGGTCACTGAGCCTTTGTTTAAAGGCTCCCAGAACGGCGGGACCCTTGACCCGCTGAGCAGCCTGTCCCACCTTTGGACAACTGTTAATGATGCCCTTTCATAGCTGCTTCTATCTGTTATCTGGGGCCAAACAAAACAAGCCTAATCCCCAATCCATGAGACAACACAATACTGTAAATATGGTCTAAGCAGGACACCCTATGGGGGTGTGGGGGAGACTGCCACATCCGTGGTACAGAATGCTGACCCTCCCAGTGTAGCTGAACATCACATGAGCTGGGAGTTTCACAATGTAGTTTAATATCACACAAGTGGCTGGGAGGTGGGAGGGAGAAAAAAGTAATGCCTGACCATTGGAAGCTACAGAAAGAAGTTTCCTTTGCTAGTTACTCCATCTTTTAAAGGATAAACTCATTAAGCTAATAAAGCCATTTTTTTATTGCTCTGCTTGGGGCAGAAAAACAACTCTCACTGATGTCTGGGCATCCAAAGTTCCCCATCACTGCCCTATCATGCCTCTATGCCAGGCACATAATGTTTTCAAATCCCCTATTTCTTCTTTCTATCCAAGTAGCCTGTAGCACACGTCAATGAAAATAAAACATTGCTTCTGTTTCTGCCTAGATTCCTCTTCACCCAAACACGTTAAACTATGTTTCTCCCCTCTTACTCCTGGACTGCCTCTCATGGGAGCCCGTCATTTTAATAAACATGCTACCTGGCCCCTTCGAACCCTCCTGCCCCACAGTATACACCTTTCTCACCCATCCTCTTCCTTCTTAACAGCATATGCCCCTTTCGGACTCCTGTTTTCATCATAAGTCTTGTCACATCATGTCCCTGTGACATCCACATGGCCACGCTCACTCTTTGCATTAGGATATCTAGCTCACCTGGCTTAAAACCCATACTTTGTACCACCTATAGTTAGATGTTCGATGCCATGGCTCGGATTGCTAGCTCCTTCCTTGGATTTTGCTTCTCCTATGAATCTGTGGATCTTTCTACTAGTCTTCTTCATACGTTATAGCTTTTCTATATAACATCTACCTAGGTAAATATATGCAGGTAATTTCCCCCCCTTTTCCATCCTTTTCAGTTTAGAGCTGTTCTGATCAAATTTCAGACACTCCAGGCAAATTACATTCTTACCAGTCCTTGTTATACTCTGTTGCTAGACAAAAAGCTCAATCGGTGACTGAGTACAAGCCTACTTAGCCAACCTTATTTAGCTAATGCCAGGCCACACTTCAAATTCACATTCCAGCCAGCCACCTTTTCCCCCACTACATTTTCCACTTCTTGTTCTGTACACAATAATCAAATCAATAAGAAGGAAGAAAAGAAAGAAAGAAACATTAATTAAGCTCCTGCTATGCTAAGCACTTGACAAATATTATCTCATTATATCTAATAATATAATTATAACATATCTAATAATATATCTTCACAAATATTATCTCACTTGATCTTCATAACAACCCTAGAAGGAAGATGCTGTTATTCCCATTTTACAGGAGAGAAAACTGAAGTAGACAGAGGGTAAGTGACTCTCCCTGGGTCACATGGCTAGTCAGTTCTAGAGGCTGGATTTGAACTCAGGTCTTCCTGACTCCAAGTTCACTGTTCTATCCACTGTACCATCTATTGCTTCTACAGAAGGTGTGTGAATTGACTGTCCTATGGACCAACTCAGAATCCCTGAAACTCCCCTGAACAAAACTCCCTTACCTGGATGGGTTGTCTTCCCCTTTTGGGACGTAAGTTTCTCGAGAGAGGGAACTGTCTCACTTTTGTGTTCTTATTCCAAACTCTTGGCACAATTTCTAGTACCCAGAAAGTGCTAAATAAATAGTCTTTCACTCTTTCATTCCTTTGAAGCCATGGTCCAGAAACCCAAATCTCATTCTCAGACATCATCTTCTAAACCGGCTGTTCAGTCTCTTCTGAAGCCCTGGCCTTGGTCACCAGCAGTGACTGTGTCCTGAAGTTCTCTGCCCAAGACCTTGCAATCTTAACAACACTTTCTAGAGTCTTCCTGGCAGTATCACTTGTGCCCAGAAGCAGAGAGAGTGGCCAGTTATCTGGTCTGACAATTCTTGAGAGGTCAAGTACTGCATAAATATCCCAGGAAGCCGCATATCTCTCTACTGCTGTTATCAGGTCAACAAAGAGCTGTTTCAGAGCCTCTCAGCAGGGACTCACCAACCACTGCTCTGAGTGGCTTTCAATCTCCAGCCATTCCTAGAGGACTGTTCACTTTGGAGCATGTGTGGACCCTCAGCAGCATTCCTTGGAGAACAAAGAGCAATTTTTTTCCCTTCCCCGCTGCCCTTCCCCCATCCCAATGGGAAGAGCCTCCTCTCTGTATCTGAGCTCCAAATGTTCAGTGG
This sequence comes from Pseudochirops cupreus, assembly GCA_028627135.1. NCBI lineage: Eukaryota > Metazoa > Chordata > Mammalia > Diprotodontia > Pseudocheiridae > Pseudochirops > Pseudochirops cupreus. The sequence continues at coordinate 372,912,313 of CM053584.1, forward strand.
CTCTTGGTTGTGTCTCACTCCTAGTCAAGGTCTGGAATCCACTTTGGCTCTTCAGAGCCGTCTTTGCTTTAGTACTGAAACCCTCCTGTTTGTGTCTGTGTGTCAAGAACACTTCATGTTCCCTGGTAACCTGGAAAGTGGAGGAGGATTCCTTGGGTCTCTTTACCTTCCTTTCTCCGAGAGGGAGATCAGCCCACATTGTAAATGTCATTTGGACATGGCAGAAATACAAACATTACCTACTCTATGCAGATGACTGCAAAATTTACCACTCCTGCTGGAAGTGAGATCCTCAGTCCTTTCTGGTTCTTGCTAACAGATCTCCTATTCAACTTTTATGACAAATTTCCTATGGAAATATTCTTTTTTTTCTTTTTAAAAAATGTAATCTAAATTTCTTTTTAGTTCCAATTCTTTCCTTCCCTTCTCCTTTTCCCTTCCCATTGAGAAGGTAAGAAAAACAAAATCCATTACAAAATATATATCTTCTGGAGATTTTCAACCATGAGAGTTCTATCACTGTGCTTCATTAGCAGCCTGACAACCATTGCCAACTCCCTTTCCCATTTGCTTTGCATTATCAATGCACTCCTCCCTTCAGCTAGAACCCTTCCCTTCCTGCATCTCAAGCCATCCTGTTTCTCCAATTCAAACCTTCCCCTTTTTCTTCTTCTCCTCTACCTCTTGCCCTTCTCTTCCTTCAACTTCTCAAATCCTCCCACATTTCCCTTCCCCAGAGTCACTTTCTGCCTTTCTTCACAAACCCCAAACCTGCCAAGCCTACCTTCCCAATTCCATTTCCTTTTTCCAGCCGAAGTTCTGCTCATTCTCCTCTTCTAGACTCCATCATGTCAAGGCCCTTCCATCTCTGACTCTCCTTAACTGTTAACTGCTGTTTGTCAAGTTCAGAATAACAAACAGTAAAATTTACTTTAAAATCTTTTTCTATGATTCAACAATTTATTGCACCATAGTTTATTTCTTCTACAAAAAAAATTGAAGTACTTTATTGCAAGGACTTAAAAACCAGGACATCAATGAGAGCATGCTTCACTGGAGTGCCTGCTGTCCATGTGGGAGAAGAGGATCATAAATTAGCTTTGCCCCCATGCTTTGTTCCTTATCTCTCCACTTTTCCTTTAGTAATAATCTACATCTATAATTCCCTCCCCATCCCCAAGCCTACGTGGGGCCTTGGGAGAGCACAGAAGACAGCAGGGAAGGGTGTTCCAGGAGGGAGGGATGGGAATTTTATATCTTCATTTCAGAACCTACCCTCTGGAATTCTTTTTCTGAAGTTTTTCCCTTAGCCCTATAGCAGCTATGCTTTGCTTTTTCTGAAGTCGCTCCAAAGATTTTATGTTAAATACTGTAACTAATTCAAGTCCCAAAGTGTTGTTTCCTGAGGCTCTCCTCCCCAAAGAAATAATGTCTTATGTGCAGATAAAAAACAATCTGAAATACATAACCCTCCATCAACCACAACTTCTGAGATCACTGGTGTTCTCTTACTCATTCTAACACTGAGTGCTTACCTACTGTGTGCCAGATCCTGTGCCTCAAACTTAAAACACAACAACTCTTCCTTGGACGGGGATTAAGGAGGCCAGGAAAGGTTTTAATTATGAGCTAGCATGCTTTCTTCAACACTAAAGCATCCTCAACATACTCATAGTCAAAGACACAAATCAATGCCTGAATGAACAAGAATCCTATCACCACAAGCACCTTTCTTCTAAAGAGAACAAAACAGATTCTATCAGGGGTGGGGAACCTTCAGCTTCAGGGTCATGCTGGGTCCTCAAGTGCAGCCTTTTTCTGTCAAAGAGCCACACTTGAGGACCCACAGGGCCACATGTGGCCTCACAGCTGTGGGGTCTCCACTCACGTTTAACCATACAGAGAAGCATGGGAAGTTTGATATGAACTAAAGCAAAGCAAAGTTGGAAGAACCAGGAAAACAACATACAGAAGGACTACAACAACATAAATGGAAAGTACAACCAAAATGAAGCCAGCTGCTGTGTCATCATTACTGAGGTTGGCCCCAAAGAAGAGATATGAGGATACATTTCCTTCTCTTCTTCGCAGAGGTGGGGGACAATGGGTGAGGGATGCTGAATGAATTATCAGGTATGATGCACTGGTTGGTTTTGCTAAACTGTTTCTTTTCTCTTCCTTTTTTATTCTTTGTTCCAAGGAATGGTTCTCTAGGTTCACGGGAAAGGATATTTTGGGAAATAAAGGTGGATATAAAAAATAAAAGATACAGTCAATATTTTGAAAATTAATTCTAGTCAAAATTCCTTAATAATGAACTCTACAGGATGTGCTAATTATTTGGCCAGAAGTTTGTTTAAATGAATACACTGGCAGAAATCACATTCTCAGTCTGTGGCACGCAGCCAGACACAACGCTGCCAGCCAGCCTTCTGCTTCTCCTCCTTAACCACCATACTTCATGTGAACTCAGACTCATAGGTGGGAGGGACCTCAGAAACCACCAGTGCCTTCACTTCATGCTTAAGAAAAACTAGGCCCAGAAAGATGAAGCGACCTGCCCAGAATCACACAGCTGACAGAACCAGGGCATGAACTCATGTCTCCTTTTTTTGTTTATTTCTGGTTTTGTCTTTCTAGGGGGGAGAAGGCAGAGCAACTGGGATTAAGTGACTTGCCCAAGGTCACACCACTAGTAAGTGCTAAGTGTCCTAGGTCACATTTTAACTCAGGTCCTCCTGACTCCAGGGCCAGTGCTCTATTCACTGGGGCACCCAGCTGCCCCTCATGTCTTCTTGCAAGTCCAATACTGCCTTTCTGTGTGGCATGAGGTTTCAGTGGCCAGGGTATTAAAGGGAGAAGAGAAAAGGGGAATTCAATGGTAATTGCCTCTTGGACATATGACAAAAGGAGAATGAATAATTCAACTGTAGCACAGAGCAGCCGCTTCTCTCCCACTACCAAGCAAAGGCACATTGTCCCCCTGTTGTGCTGTGAGCAACTTGAGAGAAGGAACTGAGTTCCAGATCTTTTCTGTTCTTTTTTTGGCCTGTCTTTGTAACGCCAGTGCTTAGCACAGAGCAAATACTTAATAAATGCTAATCAGCAGACTGAAAGGCAAGAGAAAGTTTTTTTCATTGTACAGAATTAACTATGAGGCAGCAAAGGCCAGAGAAAGCATTGCTGCCCAGGATTATGTAATGTATAACATTGTACAATTAGAGCAATGACAAAGAAGCTTTTCCACAGAGCGTCTGGAGGCATGAGAAGGGTTTTTGGCGTCCCTGGACGGAAGGCTTCCCAGTGACAGTGTCCACTGGAATAACGGCAGTTCGGAAGTTTACAGGGTGCTTTCTTTGCTCCTAACAATCCTGTGCGGTGGGAAGCACAGGCTTGATCATTCTTATTTTACAGATGAGGAAATAAGCTGAGAGAGGGGAAAGCAAATGCCTGCAGCACACGGTTAGGAAAGAGCAGAACCAAGATTTGAGCCTCGCTCCTTTGCCTCTAAATCCAGAGCTCGCTCTACAGTAAAACCCGGAGTCCCAAAAACCAAGTGTCCCGGCTTGAGAGCATCAAAACGAATCCCCTTCTATCTATTGGGGAAACTGACTTCTAGTTTAATTATGACACACACAGTGATGCAGAAGCTCTCTGAGGATGAGCAAGCCTCTTTGAGCCTATGCTTTGTAATATGGTAGAAAGGGATCCTAATACTTCTTTACTTAGTAAAGATCACAGAACATATACAGTGGTGGGGAACCTATGGCTTCCAGGTCTCTAGGTCCTCAGTGGGGCCCTTGGACTGAATCCAACAATTCAGGGCTGCACTTGAGGGCCTAGAAGGCCACACGTGCCCTGGAAACCACAGGTCCCCCATGCTTGAGTCCCAAGTTCTCTCTCCCTGAGGGAGATACAGGAAGCAGCCTGTGCTAGGTAAGTCAAATCACTATCACCCCCACCTTGACTAACATCTCCTTTCACATCCTGATGGAGACAGTGCAAGACCCTGAATCCAAGAGCCTTGGGAACAGCCATGCCTCCAATCCAGTGTCCACAGCCACCATCCTGGGAGCAGCCCCTGTAGAGATACACCCTGGCCCCTGCTCCTGCAGGGGCCACAATCACAGCTGCAGCCAAAGACCCAGAGAGGAAAGTTCTTGAAGCCACAGCCACTGACCCCATCAAATAGTACATTTCATTTGAAACTGATAACATTTATCTCTAACACATTTTTTTCAAAAAGCGGTATTAACATCTGCTTTGCCATCCTACCCTAAGGACCTAGGGACCTTTCCATCCAGCTTCAAGTTGAAACCTTCCATGACTTTTGTCTCCTTTTTGGAATACGTGCTCCTTCAGAGAAAGGACTGTCTCTTACTTTTCTACTTCTATGCCCACAGTAATCTATTTTTGCTTTTTTGCTTTTTTTTTTTTGGAGGGCAATTGGGGTTAAGTGACTTGCCCAAAGTCACATGGCTAGGTTTTGTGTTAAGTGTCTGAGTCCGGATTTGAACTCAGGTCCTCCTGACTCCAGAGCTGCTGCTCTATTCACCGTACCACCTAGCCACCCCAGAGTAATCTTAATAAAAAGTGTCAATCATTCATTCATTCATTCATTTAGAGATGGAAAGACCCCTCATCAGAAAACTGAAGCCCAGAGAGGGGAAGTGAGTCGATCACCTTTATACAGACATTAAGTAGCAAAGGTAGAGGAGGGTTGTTGTTAAGAGAACACCGTAGAAACTACAATGTACTATGAAAGTATCAACCATTTTTTTCATTCACTAAGGTCTGCCTATTTAGTAGAAAACCTTCCCTAACAAAACTCACAAGGCCGAGTGAATCTGCCACCTCCTACAGGAACCATCCTGCTTCTTTCCAGTTGCTAGTTTGGTACCTTTCCAAATTGCTTTATATCTACTTTGCATACATTTTGTATTTAATATTCCTCCCAAATTTCAGGGAGGTCAGAAACTGTATGGATTTTTTGTTGGTTTTTTTTTATCTGAAGTAGCTAACACACAGGTACTTAATAAATGCTTACTGTTTCTGACATGGATGCATGTGGATGGATCAGGCCTCTTCACCCAGAAAAGGGAAGGGGAACATGCAGAGAGAGGTCACTAGAATGACTGATGAATATACATGAGGGCAGGCCCAAAAGAATTCTGCTAACCCCTGGCTTTAGACTTCTTTGGCCTGCTCATAATTGGAGTGTTCTCAAAGGGATGAGGGTTTGCTCATCTGACACTGGAACATTCAGTTTTCTCAATACAAAATCTCACTGCCCCTGATATCTGCGGGCCAATGAAAACCTAAGTCAACCTGGTTGCCAGGGATTTAACCACATATATATTCAGCTTCACTTCCCTGAATGAGGCCATGTAAGGCATAAGAATGGCAGAGTACAAAGTATACAAATCTTTGACGCATATAACTACATGGTTTGTATAATATTCAATAAAGCCTCTTATTAGCTCTAGGCAGGTCTGGCTTTGTCTGTGTTCCTTGAAATCCCACACCTGACATACCTGCCTAACATTGAGCAATCCTACTTGCCCTTACTAACCCTCAACATTATTACTAAGTGTGAAAACAACTTTCCATTCAGCTACTATGTTTTTAAGTTCTACCAAAAACAACTTTTCCCTTTCCCAAAGTCACAGAGCAAACTACAGTAAATTAAGACCCTTTCTCTGGCAGCTCCCAAATCTAAATCTCATCTCTCCAAGCCAAGATATTAAATTGCAAAATGGAAGACAAAGCCAGCAGTGGAGAGGCTAAGGGGGACAGTGCTGAGTAATTATTCTGCAAAGGATGATTTCTGAAATAATTGAGCAATTAAAAGCTTTATTCTACTTCTCCATGCCTAAAGAACTTTTCAAATCTGGATCCCCAGACCATGCACACCAAATCTGGAATTTAAAGCTTGAAGAACAACAGTACTGGTGAATTATTTTACTTTTTACTGTAACAAAGAAAAAAAGAGACAGATTTCAGCTGATACCCATGCCTCTATCTCACCATGCCTGCTCTTCTGTAGGTAGTTGCATGTGGGAGAACTAACAAATCATGCTGGGGAGTCAAAGAGTTTAGGAATTCAAAATAAGATAGGAATTTTTTTTCTCCTTTCATAGCACTTGTTAAGACAACAGCCCAAATCTGGAATGCTAACTTTGGCTGCCCTTGCAAAGAGGAAAGAAGGTTTTTAAGGCAATTCTTTTGTTCTAAAGTCTAATACTTCTTGCCCATTACCAGCCATGTTTCCCTTACTAGAAAAGTAATCAAGTGCCCGAGCTCACACATGAGCGAGCAAAAGACAGAGACAGACAAGTCAGAGAGACAGAGAGGCAGACAGACAGACAAAGAGACGGAGAGGCAGACAAAGAGATGGAGAGACAGACAGAGATGGAGAGACAGACAGACAGACACACACACACACACACACACACTGATATGAGGCTTTTTTAGAGGGGAGGAGGGAGATCTGAATATATGATTCATTAGTGTGAGAATCACCCAGTGTGGAAATTCCTTCCACTGATATAGATGAGCAGTTCAGCAGCTTAGGATCTTAGAATGTTGCCCAGGGTCTTAGAGAGAATTAGCTCCCAAGAGTATGTGTCAGAGGTAGACTAGACCTCAGCTCTTCCCAGGCCCAGTGCTGACTCCCTTTATCCACTAGCCATTCTGCTTCTCAAAAATGAATAATCTCCAATTAGGAGAATTAAAATGCTTTGCTTTGAGAGCTCCCTAAGAGTGGGAAGCAGTTTACAAACCCTTTAAAGTTCAACTGTAGCTTTCCTACAATGCCTACTTTCTACTTGTGGTCAGATGTTCTCAAGGGCGGCATTTCAAAGATGAGAACAATCAGAGATGTTTGTGAAGAGATCGGGTTAGAAGGTTAACCAGAAGTTGTTCTGGGAGAGTCTGGGCAGGGAGGGGGAGGCAGTAGCTGGTGATGGAACAGGAAAACAGGAACTCAATTTCTAATTTTAATAGAAGGGAGCAGAAAAAGTCATTCAAAGCTAAGAGAAAAAGAAAAACAAGCTTTCCAAGGCTGCTCTCACAGTTGATACTTTGAGAACTGTAAGAAGGGGGAAGGCTGCTAAGAATATAAAAGGATCTTGGTGGCTTTGGATCATGTTTCAACCAGGGAAAGGCTTCAAGATCTACAAGAGGAAAGCTCTTCCTCAGAAAGATAAGCAATTCAATTTAATAACAACCTGAGAGAAGCACCATGAAAAGAAATGGAAGCGTTGGAAGGGACAATTCAAGTGAGTATTCAGAAAGCTGAACTACCTGGAAAAGAAGAGATGGCCAAGAATGGAGAAGGTGAGCTTGGCGATTGTGGAAGATCGTGGGAATGCAGCAGCACCCAGCAGTAAGGGATTCTGGAATAGTAGAAATAACTGGGGGGCTTGACTGAAGATCCATTTAGCAGAGGATGGCAAGGAAATGAGACTAGGCAACAGTGTATATCTGAAAAGTATTCTGGTCTTCCCTTCTACCCTCTCTTTTATAAAGAGATAAGAAAATCAAAAGCATTTAATATCTAAGCGAACCAAGCAAAATCACTTAAGCTGAGAAAAGAAAAATGCACTTGGAGTTCATCTGCTCTGAGAAAGATCTGATTTCATTTGAGATAATTACATGGTGATGATTCTGTCAGCATGTACCATTTGTGTTAGAGGTTGCGTAATACACGTTCTAGGAGGAATGGCAGTAATCACTAACATCCACATACAGAGAAATCACCCCAAAACACAAAAGCTTTGTGCAGGAATCTGGTTCTCTCCATGTTCCCAATACATTTTTAATATCCTACATAAATGAAAGAACTTCTGGTAAAATGTCAACAATTCATTTCCCAGACAACAAATGAACCAACTCCTATCAGAAAATAATAATAATAACCTTCCGAATGAAGAATGATTTGAAGTCCCATATAACAAAAATAAGGGAACTAACTGCATCTTGGAAATCTTCGTCATGCACAGAACACTAAAGATAAAATGTTGGCTGAGCTAGAGCTAAAGACAAAGGGGTAAAGAGCGAGCGTTCTGGATGCTTAAGATTAATGGTTCATCTGGAGAGACTAACAGATGGGAGAATGCTATTCTCTCTTGCCACATCTTTGGCTACAGCTGTAAAAGGCAATTTACACCTATCCAATCCTTCCTTTTGGTAAGTTTCCTGCAAAAGCACTGGGTGAAAATAGGTCTTAAGAAAAGTCCTCATTCACTGGCCCAGCTGCAGGACTCAGTGGAGTCTGATGGTCACTTGTCATTCTCGCTTTCTATTGTGATCCAAACTGTCCACCCCAACTACCACATAGAGCCAACTGCTGAGACTAAGCTGACAGTGATGAAGTCAAGACCTACAGAATGTCAGTGCATCATCCAGAACAATTGTCTCATTTGGGGAGGAGGAAACATAATGGCCAGAGAGAGGAGAGACATACCCAATGTTTTTTTTTAATTTTATTATAGTTTGCATCATTCATTTCCACAAAATTTTGAGTTACATAT
>CM053584.1:372921346-372933846 GCA_028627135.1 Pseudochirops cupreus
AAGGGAAAGCTCTGTCCCAAATCGCTGGGGTCCTCCTGGCTGCTGTAGCTCTCAGGAAGATGCTGGGACTCTTCCTAATTACTTCCGGCTGACTGGATAATAAAGACTCCAAGACCAAGGCCCAAGACGGCGATCCGGATCCAGGCCACTCAACACGAGAGCACTGGCCTGAGCACAATCGCTAAGTCCCTCTGCTGTCTGCAGGCCGTGGGCAGGAAGCTGCAACACAGAGGCGGGTGCAAAACCTCTGCCTTTCGCTTTTCCGCTCTGGAGGCCTTTTGCTGGACTGCTTATCTCCCCCTTTCGCAATCCCCACTCGCAGCGGCTGCTAATCCACTCACCTGAAGCTCCACCGCTCCTCCCATCCAGCCACCCCCGGGGCAGAGCCCCGGCTTCAGGCCAGGCTGGTTTCGGTTCACAGTGCTGATATGGTTCCTCGTAGCCGAGCTGACTTTAGTGGGAAGTATCTTTGTGTGCGTTTTGGAGCTCTAGGACTAGAGTCCTATTTTATGGGTATTTTGGGGTGGCTATGTGAGAGCTGCGATATGTTGCTGCTGCTACACCGCCATCTTGGCTCCGCACCCCCCGAGACATACCCAATGTTGCACAGCCAGAGAGAGGCAGGAACTGAACCAGAACCCTGATCTCCCGACTCCCCAGGCAATCGCTGTGAAAAGGAATGTGCACCATTGGTTTCTCTTGGTAAGTTTCCTGCAAAAGCCCTTGGTGTAAATAGGCATGCAGAGTAGATCTAATTCACTGGCCCAGGTATAAAGATTCAGGGATCCTGATTTCTCTGCTGTAACACACAGGAAGTATTAAGTCAAGAAATCAGCATCTTGAGGCTTATTCAGTTGTTTCTGTGCTTTCTATACAATGATGTTCCTTTAAATGGAATAGTTACTAAATAGTCTAGGTAGGGCTTACTGTGGCACGCAGGACTCAAGTGGAAATGCTGCTGTCTCACAATATGTGTTCCTGAAAAGTAAACCATCATTGAATTCTGAAGAAATCCATCCACAAGCATTTATTAAGCACTTTGTATGTGCGAAGGCCTGTGCTAATCAGTGGAGATACAAAAGTGAAAACCAGAGAGTCCCTGCCCTTGGGGAGCTCACCTTCTAACAGCAGAGACAAGCACGTGTAGGCACATACAAGACACATACAAGGTAAACATAGAGAAGGTCTGAGACATTAGGGCTCTAGACCAGGTCCCTTATTTCACAGATAAAGAAAATGAGTGCAGGGGGCAGCTGGGTGGCACAGTGAGTAGAGCACCGGTCTTGGAGTCAGGAGGTCCTGAGTTCAAATCTGACCTCAGACACTTGACACACTTACAAGCCGTGTGACCTTGGGCAAGTCACTTAACACCAATTGCCCTGCCCTCCCCCCTCCAAAAAGCAAAAAAAAAATAAAATGAGTCCAAATATGTTAAGAGACTTGCTCAAGATCACATGAAACTGTACTCCAAGGTCAGTGCTCTCACCACGACACCACATGGCCTCTAACTTGCCTGAGAGGACAGAGCTAGTGGATGGGACCATGGGGATACCATGAAATTCAGGCCTTCAGACTGCCACGTCAATTGTCAGCTGTTCTCAATGCTTTACCTTACCGGACATATCCCCCTTTTCAAGCTTAGCTGCTTGGTGAGCCCAGTTTCCATGCACTTTCACAGAGTGGAACGGGGAGAGGGAGGTAAATTCCTGGTTTGGGTCTCAGAAGCCAAGCCAGGTGGAATGCAAGGCTGCTGGCCGACACCCAGGACCATGGCATTCCAGGTCACACGGTACTGGGGGAACACTGGCAGAAAGATACGCTACATACTTTGGATGCTTCAGACCCGTAGGGGAGGACAGCAGAAGGGATCGGCAGGGAACTCGTGCTCCTCTGGAACGTCTTAGTTGCCTTCCCTTTGGCTTGTTAGCATCTCTCTGAGGAGGTTTCTTAAAATTACTTCTCATTCCTTCCCCAGTAGCTTGAGTCTTCATTCTGTGCTCCCCAGCTCTTCTCTATCCATCCACGTCCTACATGGATCAGCTTTGCTGGCCTCCCCCATAGAGGTGCCCACCTATAGCAATTTCTCCTTCCTTGGAACTCCCCTCTGTCTCTAACTCTTGTTCCTTGTTTAATAATATATGGCCATATAACATCTCCTCTACCATCGTCTTGTGTTATTTTTCTGTTGTGATGGTTGTTTAGTCATTTCAGTCATGTCTGACGCTATGTGACCCCATTCAGGGTTTTCTTGGCAAAGACACTACAGTGGTTTGCCATTTCCTTCTCCAGCTCATTTTACAGATGAGGAAACTGAGGCAAACAGGGTGAAGTGACTTGCCCAGGGTCACACAGTCAGTAAGGATGTGAGGCTGGATTTGAATGCAGGGAGATGAGTCTTCCTGACTCTAGGCCTGTTCCTCCCTATGCTGACTGGAAGCCCCAGAAGGGTAGGAACCATGTCTTATGTTTTTGTGTTCCCCCCATTGCCAAACAGAGAAAGGCTGATTATAACTCTATCCTCAACATTAAGATCCCGACGTGACAAAAACTGGCTCAGTTTCTATCATTTTCAGTACAAAGAGGCTTTTCTTTTAGTCTTTTCATAGTAGGTGCTAATAAGGAGTACCAGACCTTTCTGAGGCTGGGCATTTGCTAATCCGAGCCAGAGTAGAAGGCATCCTAGGGAACTCAAGTCAATCATCTTTTGTTTTTATCCTTGGAACCAAAAAAAAAAAAAGAGTGGAGGAAGGGAGGGAGGATTGGTGCAGTGTGATAAACATATCTATAAGAGATGCCAGAAATCACACTATTAATAGGACTGTTCCTTTCCAGTCAGCCAGATCAAACCTATTGCCAGAAAAAAAAAAGCACTGAAGAGTTTGCTTATATTACTCTATTAAATGCTATAACTACATCTTTAAGAGGTCTTTAAAAAGATTATTAAATAAAAACATCATTAGTCCAAAAGGTAGGGAAAAGTAAGCCACTTGTATTCAGGTATAACATTCTAAAAAGTGAGGCTTGACTCCTTCACACCGAGAGACGCAGAGGGGCTTTTTTATGGCTTTCTTGCCTCGGGCTTTGGCCTGGTCCACAACTTGCTTCTTCATTTGCCCCCAGGAGGGGGCAAAGAGTCCAAAGACCCCAAATGGAGGCAGGAAGGCCCAGTTGCCGGCACCATCTGGGCAGGTTGTAATGAATGCCTGTAACAGTGTGGTCGCAGTGGGAATAAAGACAAAGGGCCAAATGTGAAAGATGTTGGTCTTTTTATTTTTGCTTTTTTTTTTTTTAGGGCAATTGGGGTTAAGTGACTTGCCCACAGTCACACCGCTAGTAAGTGTTCAGTGTCTGAGGCTGGATTTGAACTCAGGTCCTCCTGATTCCAGGGCCGGTGCTCTATTCACTGCACCACCTAGCCACCCCAAAAGATGTTGGTCTTAAAGACGGAATCAACAAGACTTGGTAACTGATTGGATAGGAAGGGAGGAAGGAGGAATACTCAAAGAGAACCCTGGTGAGAGCAAAGGAGGATTCACATGCTGAAAACCCTGGCTTTGTCTTGAGACTGTGTGCTACCAGTGGTGCCAGGTACAGAAACAGCAAAGTCAGAATGAGCAGGTCTAGGGAGAAGCAACGAGACAACTACTACCATGTCCACAGCACCATGAGCTCTGTAAAGCTCTCTCCATGCGTCACCTGATCTTCACGATAACTGCACCGATGGGACGCTATTACTATCCCCATTTTACAGATGAGGAAACTGAGGCTGAGAGTAAATGAATGAGGCAGCATCTGAAGTTGGGTCTTTGGGACTCCAAGCCCACACATCTACTAGAAAGGTAATAGCTACGACTGGACAAATGCCACTGGGCCACCACGGTAGAAACTGTTCTGAAGACAATTGCAAACGTAGGTCTGTGGCTAAGAGAGGTCAGGACTAGAAATACAGACTCAGGAGTCATTTACATGGCAGTGGCATCTGAAGTTGTGGGTGTGAGTGACATTGTAGGTGTAAGAGGAGAGAGAGAAAAAGAGTTAATGACAACCCCTTGGGGAACAGTCACAGGCCAGGGCAAGGAAGAAAAGAGAGAAGCTTAAACGATGAGGCGGGGAAGCTCTGGCTTCTGGTGCCAGGTCCACCCATGAGTCACCATTCATGCTGAACCTAAGGTCGTCTCATCTGCTGGGAGGAGTCTGGGGAGTGAGACGGGTACAAATTGGGGGTCGGGCAAGAGGAGAGAAAAAGAGATTTTGAGCAGTCACTGCAGTAAACAAGATAAGGCGTTGGGAAGCATGGAGCAGACAAGTGAGTAACAACGCAGGACTGGTGGAAGTTTGCCAGGACGAACTAAGCTCCTTCCATGAGCCATGCCCAGGAATCTTGGAACAAGAGTGGAGAAATCAGATAGTGGGGCTAAGAGTTCCCAGGTGAATGACTGGCAGGTCAACAAAGATCAGAGCGGGGTAAAAGGTCCGAGGGTAGAAGCTAATGAAACATTAAATGGAAAAAAAGGCGAATGGACAGGAGGATAGGGATGAGTCAAAAAGCCAGAGTTCACATTAAGGGCAAAGTGTGAGTGAGCCAATGGGAGAGAAGGCAGAGAATAAAAGGGTGTGGTCAGAGGGCAGCATTTCAAAGTTCTGAGAGATGGCCTCGAATGTCTCTTCTCCCCCATGAGAGGCTGAGACCTAAAATGTGTCCTAGGCCGTATATGAATAACGTGGGATAGAAAAGGAGATCATTCTGAATTGAGGAGCTCAAAGATTTGTATGGTTAGGTTGATAGAGGTGTCGCAATATGAATATCAAAGCCCTTAAGTATTGGTGGCAGGGGACTGAACTGAGAAGAAGGCCACGAGCCCCTTCTTGGGAAAGTCAGGTCCCTGAAGGCTGGAGCCTAAGAAACTCCAACATGGAGAAGGCTGTATAAATGGGCTGCACAGACCTCACAGAAAGGCACTGGGATAGAGGGGTAGGGAAGCAGGCAAACTGCTTGACAGCAGAAGTGGGGAAATGGAAGCACGCCCATCTCTTCTCTGGGGTCAATGAAAGTGACAAGGAATCTTAGTCCAGAAGGTCAAGGATGGAGGGGAGTTTATGAACAGAACAGATGCTAGCTAATGGTGAGAACCCAGACCTCTCATTCCCAGAAAGTACTCTGACTACCTGGTTAAAAACCATGATGTAACTCCATCATATTTGTTGGGTTTTTTAAAGTAAATATGTATTAATATCAAAGAAAAATAACATATAATAAGTATGTAGAAGAATGAGCTTCCAGTAGTCTTCCTTAGCACAGGCCTAGAAATGGGCTGAAATGAATTACCCTTATGGAGCCAACTGGCCTGCCTCAGTATCTCTAGATTGCTTAACCTAGTAAGAGATACAAGCAAATCAAGAAAGCAAAGCCAATACAAGGACTGACTTGAGGAAGAGAGCTTAAAATATCCTTTGTATGTAAGGTCTTTCTAATCTTTCTTAAGAAATTATTATTTTAGGGGCAGCTAGGTGGCACAGTGAAGAGAGCACCAGCCCTGGAGTCAGAGGGCCCTGAGTTCAAATTCGACCTCAGACACTTGACACTCAGTTACTAGTCGTGTGACTTTGGGCAAGTCACTTAACCCCAATTGCCCTGCCTTGCCCCCTCCAGAAAAAAAAAAGAAATTATGAGTTTTCTATTCATGCGAGTAACAAAAGTCTTTTCTATTCCTTATCTTCTTTTTTTCAAGGAGAAAATCCCCTGCCCACTCTTTATCAGGTCTTCTTCTTTAAGGTTGCATAGGTTAACTCCTGGCTCAGTTAAACAGCACAGAGTTTCTTTCCAAGCCCCACATTTTTTAAAAGGATAAAAGAAGTGGTTTCTTCAGGATGTTTAGCATCTGTCTGCAGCTCCAAATTTTCTTTCTGGGCACAGTATAACTGTTTAAATGAATATAACACTGGGGTTTTCTCCCACTGGCCTTTAAAGAACTGTGGGGTTTCTGTTTCTATCCACTCTGAAATCCAATGAAATGCCACAAGTAATAAGGGACTTCAAACCAGAAGGGCCCAACTCCATAAGAACGACCCTTGTAATGCTCAGAAGTCCAAGACCCTCAAGTCAATGCTCTCACTCACCCACTCACTCTCACCCTTGGAACTCTCCCTTATTCCAATGAAAACTTGGAAACAATTGCTATCAAAGCTCTTTTCAATCCAGGGTTTAATGGATGCAAGAGGCCTAGGACGCCTAGGAGGCTGGACAGGGAGTTGCGCTGAAAGAGAAACTGAGAGGGGGAACATGGCCCTGAAAGCTCCTCACCAAACTGTAATCCGGACTTAACAAGTGTCTCCTAACTACCAGCCCGAGGCCAATTGTTCCTGGTCCACAAAATGTCCTTTTTTCCTTCACTTCCTTGCATCCTGCTTCTCTCACCTCAGCCCCTACTGCCCCCTACTCTCAGCTTCCCCCTCAACCACAGGAAACCATCCCTCTGAGAATGAAGACAGCCAAGCAGACTTGGGCAGAGAATTTCCATCTTCGATCTGGCCACAGGAGAGCTGGATTGGGAAATAACCAGGCAGGCCTCCTGACTATCACTACTCCCACTATTACCTGTTTCTTCCTCCACTCCCCATACACACCCACATATACACACACATCAATAATGCAAGTTAAAAAAACCAGTGCAGAAAAGATTCAGTCATACTGTTTCCCCAAAACATGAAGATTGACACAAGTAGCTCACTACACTATGTGCTAAATGTATGAAATACGAGACAAAGGCCTTGCCTTTAAAAAGTTCATCTAATTAAAAGAAATGAGAGAAAAATACCAAACAAAGTTAAAGAGTTAAGTAAAGGCCTAAAGCACAAGGTCTCACAAGCAGGAGAAGGGGGAGCAGAGAAGGGAACAAGCACTTACAGAGTGCCCGCTGTGTGCTGGACACTGCTTTTCAAATGCTCTCTGATTTGAGATTTGCAGCAATTCTGCGAGGTAAGCGTGGCTATCTTATTTTACCGTTGAGGAAACTGAGGCGAGCAGAGGCTAAGTGACTTGGCCAGGGTCACATAGCTAGGAAGTGCCGGAGGTTAGTTTTGAGTTCAGGGCTTCCTGACGCCAGGCCCAGAATTTCGTGCACTGTGGCAACAGCTAGATGCCTCCATCACAACCACTACCACCCCCCACTTCCATAAGTGCTAGGTCCTGCCACCTCACCTCTCCTTGTCAAAATACTCCCTTTCCCTCAAGGTCTGAGTCGAGACCTGGACCCTGGAGTACTCCCACCCTTCACCTGCTTCACCCCCACTCATGTGACCCCATGCTCACAAGGTCCACTAGAGATCTCTATTAACTAATCTCAATCAGTGGATCCCCACTTCTTAAAAGCATCAGCAGTCAAGGTGAGCCTTGAAGAGAGGGAGGGATCCCAAGAGGCAGAGGGAAGAGGAGAGCATCTGAGGCATGCACAGCAAAGGCAAAGAGGCAGGAGATGAGATGATGTGTGTGTAACAGCCTGAGGAGTAATATGTCACCAGCCTGGAAAGACAGGGAGGAAACAGACTGAGAAAGGCTTTCGATGCTAAACAGACGAGTTTGTATTTTATGCTGAGGGGTAACGGGGAACAAATAAGGTTTCTTGAGTAGAGCAGTGACACAGGCAGAGCTGAATTTAGTAACAGTGTGGAGAACAGGCTAGAGCGGGAGAAACCAGATGCCAGGAGACTATTTAGGTGTTAAGGGTAGAACTAGGATGCTAGTGGTATAAGTGGAGAGGAGACAGATTTGAGGGATGTTGGGGAATCGAATCATCCACATGTGGCAACTGACTGGCTAGGGTGGTGAGGAGAGCAAAGTACGAGGCAAGGACAACAGCAAAGGTCTAAAAAGAGATAGCTAGAAGAATGGCAGCACCCCTAGAAAGATGAAAATCACCCAAACCACCAAAGACCAAATGCAGATCTAGAATAATCCAATCTAACAACCAACCAAAAAAAAATCCTTGGTCCCAATGGATTCACAGGAGAATTCTATTAAGTTGTTAAAGAACAATTAGTATCAATACTACACAAATTATTCTCAAAAATCAAAAAAGATAGCACTCTAACATGTTCCTGATGCCTAAACCAAAGAAGCATTAGGTAGAAGAGAACTACAGACTAATATCATTAATGAATATTGGTTCAAAATCTTAAATAACATTCTGTCAAACAGACTACTATAATTCATCTAAGAAATCTTTTATTATGGACAAGCTGGAACTATACCAAGGATATAGAGATAGTTCAACATTAGGAAAATCATCAATATAATTAATCATATTAACTACAAAGGCATCAAAAATCACAAAATTACCTCAATAGATGCAGAAAAATTTGAAAAATATAACACACAGTTATGCTTTTTTAAAAACCTATGAAGTAGAGGCATAGAGACCTTTTTTAATATCATAAAAAGTATCTTTGCTGTTATTCAGTATTTTCAGTCATGTCTGACTCTCTGTGACCCCATTTGGAGTTTTCTTGGCAAAGATACTGAAGAGGTTTGTCATTTTTTTCTCCAATTCATTTGACAGAGGAGCAAACCGAGGCAAACAAGGTTAAGTGACTTGACCAGGGTCACAAAGCTAGTAAATGTCTGAAGCCACATAAGATAGAAAAATGAGCAAAAAAAAAAAAAAAGAACTTTACTCTAACAAGATACTATGCAACAGGGAGGATCAAGACATAAACTTAGAAGAAGACAGTGTAAAAATGGCTATATGTGAAGCCTCAAAGAAAAATGTAATTTGTTCTCAGGTCCAAAAATAATTCCTAGAAGAGCTTAAAAAGGATTTTAAAAAGCAAATCAGTGGAGTAGAAGAAAAAATTGGGAAAAGAAATGATAGTAATACAAGAGAATCATGAAAAAAAAGTCAATAGCATGGGAAAAGATATGCAAAATTTACCAAATAACTCCCTAAAAAATAGAATTGGCCAAATGGAAAAAGAGAGACAAAAACTCACTGAAGAAAATAATTCCTTAAAAATTAGAACTGAGCCAGTGGAAGCTAATGACTCTATGATACACTGAGATATGATCAAACAAAATTTAAAAAAATAAGAGAAAATGTGAAATTTCTCATTGGAAAAACAACTGACCTAGAAAACAGATCCAGGAAAGATAATATAAGAATTATTAGACTACATGAAAGGCATGATAAAAAAAAAAGCCTGGACAACATCCTTCAAGAAATTATCAAAGAAAACTTCCCTGATATATTAGAATCAAAGGGTAAAACAGAAATTAAAAGAATAGATCACCTCCTGAAAAAAGATCTCAAAATAAAAATTCCCAGGAACATCACAGGCAAATTCCAGAGCTAACAATTCAAGGAGAAAGTACTGCAAGCAGCCAAAAAGAAACAATTCAAATATCATGGAGCTACAGTCAGGAATACACAAGATTTGGCAGCTACCAAATTAAAGAACCGGAGGGCTTGGAATATTATATACTGGAAGGCAAAGGAGTTAGGATTACAACCAAGAATCACCTACCCACCAAAAGTGAATATAATCTTTCAAGGGGAAAACTGGATATTTAATGAAATAGAGGACTTTCAAGCATTCTTAATTAAAAGAACAGAGCTGAAGAAAAAAAAAATTGAACTCCACATACAAGACTCAAGGGAAACATAAAAAGGTAAAAAAGAAACAAGAAAGAAAAAAACTGAGAAATTCAATAAGGTTAAACTATTTATATTTCTATATGCCAGATAATATTTGTAACTCTTAAGAACTGTATTACTATAAGAACAATTGGAAGGAGTATATGTAGACAGAGAGTATGGACTTTGATGGGATGACACCCCCCAAAAAATAAAATCAAGGGATGAGAAAGAAAATTGCACTGGAAGAAGAAGGGAGATTGAATGGGGGTAAATTATCCCATATAAAAGAGGCATGAAAGAACCATTATAATGGAGAAGATTGGCGGGGAGGGTGGCATGTAAAGTTTAAACCTTACTCTCATCAATCAATATAGGCTTAAAGAAGCAATAACATAAACACCCAGTTGAATACAGAAATCTATTTTACCCTATAAGGAAGTAAAAAGAGACAGAGATAATAAAAGGGGGAGGGGAGACTGATAAAAGGGAAGATAGATTGGAGAAGGCAGTAATCAGAAGTAAGACACTTGAGGAGAGAAAGGGTGAGAGGTAAGGGGGAGGGGGCTAAACAAGTGAAAACAGCATGGAGGGAAATACAGTTAGTTATCATAACTATAAAGGTGAATGAGATGAACTCACCCATAAAACAGAAGTGGATAGCATAATGGATTAAAGACCAGAATCCTACAATATGTAGTTTACAAAAAAACACGTATGAAACAGAAAGATACACACAGGGTAATGGTAAAGGGCTGCAGCAGCATCTATTATGCTTCAGTTAAAGCAAAGAAAGCAGGGGTAGCAATCATGATCTCAGACAAAGCAAAAGCAAAAACAGCTCTAATTAAAAGAGATAAGGAAGGAAACTATATCATGCTGAAAGGTACCATAGACAATGAAATAATAGCAATACTAAGCATATATGCTCTAAATGGTAAATTTATGAGAGTTGAATGAATTACAAGAGGAAATAGATAATAAAACTACTAGTGGGGGATCTCAACTTTCCCCTTTTAGAACTAGATAAATCTAACCAAAAAATAAATAAGAAAGAAGTTAAGGAGATACATACAATTATGGAAAAGTTAGATATGATAGATCTATGGAGAAAACTGAATGGGAATAGAAAGGAATAAGCCTCTTCTCAGCAGTGAAAGGCATCTATACAAAAACTGACCATGTATTAGGACAGAAAAACTCACAACCAAATGCAAAAAAGCAGAAATAGTAATGCATCCGTTTCAGATCATAATGCAATAAAAATTACATTCAATAATGGACAATGGAAAAAGAGATTAAAAATTAATTAAAAACTAAATAATCTAATCCTAAAAAATAAGCAGGTCACAGCATATACCCATTTTGACCTTATCTTGGCATGACTTTTTTGAAGCAGATAATATACTTTTTACAGCTATGAGAAGGACATGTATGCTTAACGAGACAAGAGACAAAGGCAATTATGAAAGTTGAAATGGATAACTTTTGATTGCATGAAACTAAAAAGCTTCTTCAAAAACAAAATTAATGCACCTAGGATGATAAGAGAAGTTGAATGATAAAAGAAGGGCCGCTAGGTGGCGCAGTGAATAGAGCACTGGCCCTGGAGTCAGGAGGATGTGAATTCAAATCCAGCCTCAGACAGTTAACACAAAAACTAGCCATGTGACCTTGGGCAAGTCACTTAACCCCAACTGCCCTCTAAAAAGCAAAAAAAAAAAAAGAAGAATAAAAGAAAAAGGTCTTTGTATCAAATTTCTCTGATAAGGGTTGTGGACACAGAGGATATATAAACAACTGTGCATATATACATATAGATATAGATTAGATATATGACTTTTTATGTATATGTATCTTTCCACATACATATATTTGTATGTATGTATAGATATTTCTACATCCAACTCTCTATTCACTTACCTACCTATCTATCTGAGAAGCTAGGTAGCAAAGTGGATAGAGCACCGGGCTTGCAATTAGGAAGACTTCTCCTGCCAAGTTCACATCTAGCCTCAGACACTTAGCTGTGTGGTCCTGGGCAAGTCACTTAACCCTGTTTGCTTCAGTTTCCTAATCTGTAAGATGAGCTGAAGAAGTAAATGGCAAACCATTCCACTATCTTTGCCAAGAAACCCCCAAATGGGGTCATAGAGAGTCAGACACAACAGAAAAGAACTAAACAACAAAACAGCTACCTATCTATATATTTCCAAAAGTCATTCTCCAAGGTAAGTAGTCACAGGATATGAATGAAGTTCTCAAAAGCAGAATTTCAAACAATTCATGACGAGATGAAAGAGTGCCCCAAATCACTAACAGTATTAGAGAAAAGCAAATCCAAACAACTCTGAGGTCTCACCTCACACCGTACCAGTTTTCAAAGACAAAAGATAGGAAGAGTCAGAGGGAGTTGTGTGAAGATCAGCATGCTGATGCATTGTTGGTGGAGCTCTGATTTAATATAACCATTCTGGAAGGCAATTTAAAAGCATACAAATAAAGAGTCTAAAACAGTGATTCTCAACCTGTGGGTCATGACCCCTTTGGGGTCGAACGACCCTTTCACAGGGGTGACAGGGGTCACCTAAGACCTTCAGAAAACACATATTTCTGATGGTCTTAGGAAGCGAGACACCGCTCCTCTATCTGTCTCCAGGAGGGTCCGCCCACATGCAGATACACCTACATACAAGTATTAAAAGATTGTGGCATTAGGAAGGTTGAGAACCACTGGTCTAAAATGTCCACATGCTCTGACCCAGAGATTTCATTACTGGATTTATATCTCAAGAAAGTCATTGATAAGAAGAAAGTTCCTATAATTTTTTCCAAATCCCAAAATTCTTCTAGCATCACTTTCTGTAGTAGCAA
>CM053584.1:372938846-372947508 GCA_028627135.1 Pseudochirops cupreus
TTCCTCATGTTGTGGTGACCCCCAACCATAAAATTATTTTCGTTGCTACTTCATAACTGTAATTTTGCTACTGTTATGAATCTATCTGATATGCAGTATGTATTTTCATTGTTACAAATTGAACATAACCCACAGGTTGAGAACCACTGCTCTTTGTTCTCAAACTTCCTTGTTCACAGCAAAGTCTTCTTATAGAAGGTGACAACTCTAGCAGAAAAAGTAAGGAGGTTGACATGCATGTGCAATTATAGCAATTGACAACATAACCAGCAAAACTTGGGGCAAAGTAGCATGCCACCCTGCCACCCCCTTCCCCCCCCCAGGACACCCATTGCTCTAAGCTCCATCCTGCACAGTCTTGGTCAGGTTCCTTGGAGCTGTTCCGGCAAAGGCCCCTAGCCACTACACTAGTGGAAGGATAGAAGAGGCAGAGTCAAGCTATGCAAAGGGGATGGGAACAGAGAAAGGAAGGGAGATGAGAAAAGCCAATAGGCCAGAGAAGAGTGTCCCATGACTACAGAGTATGGCGACTAACTTACTCGACTAGTTCCTCACCTAGGACGCTGAAGGCAATACTCTCCAAGTTCCAAAACCTCATAGCCTCCTGTTATAAGAACTTCAAAGGGGATGACACTTATCTAGATATAAGTTCTGATCTAGTTTCTTGTCGTTATAGTTCTTTTTTATGTTTAAACCAGGCTTATTAAATCAGCCTCAGTTTCCCTAATGGTAAAACGGTAATAAAAATAGCACCTACTTCCCAGGGTTGTTGTGAGGACCAAATAAGATAGTATTTGTGAAATGCTTAGTGCAGTGCCTGGCTCACAGTAGGTGCTTGAGAGATCCCTGCTCCCTTCCCTGCCCCTTCCCTTCATTATGCTTCTCTTGCCATGGATTCAATCCTTAAAAATAACTGTTAGAAGGAGAGATCAGCCCCCTAGTGACTGACGGTTTTGGTCCAGCATTATAAATCACTGCTCAGGATTTGTAACTGAGAAGGAAAGACAATGCCTCATCCAGTGGCTTTGGGATCAAAGAAGGCCCTTGATAAATCTTTGATGGTGATGATCACAGTGACAAGACTCAGTCCCCTGTGCGCTTCCTAGTCTGGCCCTGTCTAAAGGAACGTCTTCAGGCTTCTTAATGTAGTGAAACAACACAGGAGATCTCAGTGCCAAATACCATTGATTTGGGCACTGATGAGGCAGGAGGAATACCGTGCAGAAGCCCCAAGCAAAAGGAAAGTCACCAGAGTTTATGAGACTCCAATTCAAGACTTCAAATTGCAGGAAAACCAACGACTTGCCTCTTAAGTGCCTGAGCTTGCTTCAAGGCAAAGAAAAAGAGGACAACTACCCAGGCATCTCGGGATCTGTCTCTTAAAAAGCCAAAAATAATCAGAGATAACTTTTCTATAGACTTGTAAAGCACTTTACAAATGTTATCTCCTTTGATTCTCACAACAACTCTGTGTGCTATTATTATACCCATTTTACAGATGAGGAAACTGAGGCTGAGATGTTCCATGATCTGCTCAAGGTCACACAACTAGTAAATGTCTGAGGCGGGATTTGAATTGAGGCTTTCCTGACTCCAACCAACCAACCATCCTAACTCCGGATCCAACACTCTAACCACAGATGGGATTCTAAATTTTCCCCAAGGCTCTTTAATCATGCCTGTCAAAATTTCCTCAGAGAAACCTTTCTGAACAGAAAGTGCTGATTCATCTTCTGTTGCAATAATAACAATAGAAACAATAGCCCTAAGGCAGAAATGACAGAAAGCCTTTGGCTGGCAGACACTGTATCATACTAAGTACACTGTAACATAAATGGTTACCGCTTTGTCCTGTTTAATTTCAATACACTGCAGAAACCAGCATCTTGTAAAGTATGTAGACATATCTCTTAGAGCTGCTCAAACAGTTGATCAGTTACTCAATAAGCGTTTATTTCATACTTATAATGGGTCACACCATGCCAGGGGTTGGGAAGACGAGTGAAAGTCCATTCCTAGAGATGTTAGCTTCTGATGAGGGAAAACAACAGGTCCCTGTAAGAGTATGCAGTGTGTGCCCACCACAGGTACCGCGAGGTACTAGTGGCTGGTGGTCAGGGGAGACCAAGAAAGGCTTAACATATTAGATGGTGGTGGAGTTGAGTGTGGAAGGAAACATGGGATACTAAGATGGAGAAGTGAGGCTAGAAGTATATTCCAGGAACTGGAGTATCCAGTAAAAAAGCTTAGAGGCAGGAGATGGCATATCTTGTGGGAGAAGTGGCAAGAAAGCCAATCTGACTACTGGAGAGTATGAGAAGGAGAATATTTATAACTAGAGAGGAAAAGCAGGCTAGGTAGTGAAAGGATCTAAAAGCCAAATAGAGAAGGTTATGTTTGATCCTGCCAAGGATCAACTGACACCACCAGGAGCCAGAGACCTTCCTTCCCCTTCCAGATGCTGCCAGCCCTATCCACCAAGAGGTGCCCAACAAAGCCACAGGAACAGGCCTTGGAGACCCTCTCCTTCCCCATCCCACATGGCACCACCTACTTCCCTCCAGGTATGCTCATTCTTGGCCGAATGCTGAGCCACCCTTTTCTGCCTCTGTCTGAAGTGACCCAGAGCCACACTCCACTCTAACCCTTGGGCTCACTACCCTCTCCTCAACAATTGTTGATCAGTAACCATCTGCCCTGCCCACTGATCCCCAAGGCCCATGAAGCTTCACCATCCTCTCTGCTGCTTTGACCTCTGGACCTTAAGTATAACCTGGCCTTTTGTCATGCATGCATTTCTTACATGTGTATACATCTCCACAATTAAACTGCGAGCACCTTAAGAGCAGGGACTATTTTGCCTTTCTATTTTTATCCTCAGCACTAAGCAAAGTGCTTGGCATACAGTAAGGGCTTAATAAATGCTCGTGCATTCCATCCTAGAGATAATAGGGAGCCATCTAAATCTACTGAGTAGGAGAACTACATGGTTAGGAAAATCACTGTAGCCCCTGAGCAAAAGATGGATTGGAGTGGAGCGATCCAAGGTTGAAAACCAATGAGGAAGTGACTACAATAATCCAGGTGAGAAGTGATAAAGCTCTTACCTAGGATGGTAGCTGGGTGACTGGAGAGGAGGCAAGTACAAGAGATGCCATGAAGGCAGAAAGGCCAAGATTTGGTCGCTCACTAAATACAAGGGGTAAGTGAGAAGGAAGAGTCAAAGATAATGCTGAAGTCATGAACCTGGGATGCCAGAAGGATTGTGGTGCATTTGACTGAAATAGGAATGTATGGAAGAGGGGAGGTTTGGGGGTGGAGACAATGCATTCTCTTTTAGACACACTGAGGTTACTGGTGTTTGCTGACAATTGGTAAGCAATATAATTCCCTATCATGAAATTGTTCCTATGGGAAAACCATATCTGGTATAAATCGCTTTGACTTGACTGAAACTAATTACCATGCTTTTCATTTGTAGACTTTACTGTGTGGAAAGTCTTTCTACATTCATTGTTTCATTTGATTCTGAGGACAGCCCTTGGATGTAAGGGGGACAGTAGGTACCACTATACCTCCTCCACAGGAAACTGAGGCTGAGAGAGGTTGACTTGTCCAAGTACAGATGGGCAGTAAATGGCAAAACTGAGACTCAAGACCATATCTTCTGACTCCAAGTCTAGTGCCCTTTCACTATGTGACCATAATTCATTATAAACAGAACTTTCCACATCAGATCTGTGTGTCCAAACTATACCATAAATTCCTTACAATGTCCATTCTATCTTATACTTTTCCCCATGTCCCACAGTGCCTAGTGAAGTGCCAAGCCCAAAGTGGGTGCTCATAGATATTCACCAAATAAATCAAAGGTATCCAATGGCAACACCAAATATCTGATGCTTCTCTCACAACTTTTACTCTTCCAGCACCCCAAAGTCTGAGATGCTTAGAGTTACCTTTTCTCCACTGAAGGGGAAAATAGCTTATAAGATCATGCTGAGAAAGGCAGACAGGAAGAAAGCAAACCCCCACAGGAGATATCTTTTCGATCAAAACCCTGGGAGATTAAAAAGTTTTTACATCAATGACAACAATGACAAGAGAAATTATAGATATTCTCTGAGATGGGAATAATAGAATTTTGGAACCACTGTCCCTAAATTACCGCCACCCTGCTTTGGGGAGATCAATGAAGTTCTATGCCTTTGCTCATATTGCATGCATGACTTTTTCCATTTATCTCCTGGTTTAGAAGAAATAATAATTACATCATGCCTCTTAGTTTATGTTTGCCAAGTCTTTTTTTTTTCCAATGAACTTTTCAACTGGTCACAAACACTATATTTAAATTCCTAACCCTAACAAACTAACAGAAGAGCTCATTCTTTTAAAAGGCAAAAGGAAACAAGGCCAAATCCCAAAGGTTTAAAATCAAAGAATGACTTATTTTTAACATATAAAGGCCTAAATAAAGCCAACCCTAGTGCTGCCACAGCCTTAACCTTAAATCAATCAACACTTGTACTGTGCCAAATAATCTTAATTTTTTTAAGTCTTTGCCATTTCATAAAACATTTAAGCAGGTTTCAAAATCAAGAATGTCAGTGCAAGTAAGAATACTGACCTGCAAAGCAGCCCAGAAAGGAGCAGCTGGTCAGCCTTCAGAGCTGTGAATTCAAGAGATGTTTTACAATATTTACTAAATGATTACACACCCTCTATAAATCTTAAGCTTCTAGAATGGTGGAGCTGGAAAGCAACCTTACAAACCATCTAGTTTGGGTCCTTTCCAACTAACTTTAACTAATCCAATACTGGATCAATTTTCCACCTTCTAGGAAAAGGTGGGGGATGCCAGGGCAGCAGGAAATTGGGGGAGGGTGGCAAACACTATTCTGTCACTGCGTCCACTGGCTTAGAGGAAGAAATGTTAGGGCTCCCAAACCATGACAATTAAGCAGATCTAATTCTTTTGGCAACTATTCTAAGATGCCTCCAAACATAGCTGCTCTTGACTTCTAGGGGCCCAGCAGGGTGAGTGGGGTTTTCAGCTCTCTTTCTGTCTATCGAATAAGCCTGAAAACTACTTTGTACACCTAGTGGTGTCTTAACTTGACAGCTTGTTTGAGAGGTGAGGGAGGATTCATGAGAATTTTCTTCCCAAAGATTCAATGAAATATACATGGTGATTACACCACAAACCTTCCTGAAAGCAGTAACAGTATCTATAGCATGGTCCTTTCCAAAGTGGCAACCAGCAGAAGAGTAACAAACACAAAGCGATACATACAGCAAGGTCAAAGGCAGCAACACAGACTCAGATCTCAGTACTGAACACTGAACTATGATGTTAACCCTTTGGTCACCACCAAGGGCTCCAAGTCCTCCTGTCTAGTTCAATGTTGTTCATTTACTAAAACATTCAATGTTCAGTTTTAGCCACTGCCAAGCTGGACTGCAAACAGGAAGACTCATGTCTCAAGTCAAACCAGGCCATGACTGCGGAATCGAAGGAGTCTGGAGGCAAAAGGAAGTCTAGACATAAGGGGCAAATGTGATAGGACAGGAAAATTAGAGGCATATCTAAGGAGAAGAATTAAGATTATTAGAAAGAAAAAGGAGCCCTAATGTCAAAGAAAGAAAAAGGCTGGAAAAAGGATGGAAGACTAAGAAAGCCAAGGAGAGGCAGGTAGGGACAAGAGAGGGGCTCCTCTGGGCACAGAATAAGGGAGATCAGCACTGGAGATAGAAAGTCCTATTTAGGGGAAAGCTACAGGGATGGAGAAAGGGTAGCCACAGAAGAATTTAGGGCCATTGTCAGAAAATGATACCTCTATTCCGAGCTTGGGAGGGGAGGAAGGATTAAGGCAGAGCCAGGATGTATGGAGAAGGGCAGGATTCAGGGGCAAGGAAAGAGATTAGATGAGAGTCAAGGGTAAGAAAGAGATGAAGTATCTGGCTGAGGAATGAGGAGCAAAGATGGGAGTGGGAGTGCAGGCCAGAGCTTAATGTGGGAGGGGACAATGGAAGCAGAACTCAGGAAAAAGGATTAGAAGCACATTCCTGGATGAGGGAGTTAGAATGCCCAACACACTAAGGAGGAAAAGAGGGGGAAAGCAAGTAGGACTATGGGATGGGGAAGATTAGAAGCAGAATCATGACAGAGAAGGGGGGCAATACAGAACGGAAGGGAGAGGAATAGGATTTGGGACACAGTCTGTGATGGGAGAGGAACAATGTGTATGGGGGAATGGGATTCAGATTATGGCCTGGGATTGAGAAGATGCTAGATAAAGCCAGGAGAATGTAGGGCTGACCCTGGGATAGAGGGAGAAAAGGGGCTGCTAGACAGGGACCAGAGAAAGGAAAGGTGGGTACAGACTAGAATCATGGGACAGAGATATGGAGCCAAGCACAGGATGAGGGCAGGGATTAGAGGGACAGGGGAACGGTGGCCAGCCTGGGGAAGGAAGGAAAGGTATGCTAATGTGGAGCAGAACCTGGGAAAAGTAACAGACAGGAACCAGGACATGTGAAAGAAGAGGGATAACCATAACTCTAGGCCAAGGTAGATGGAGGGCAAAGCCTAGGGGGTGGAATGGGATGTGGGATAAAGCTAGGAATAGAGTAGGGAACATGGAACAGCGACTAGGCTGGTTAGGTTGGTGAGAGAGTTAAAAAACCAAGTGGTGGGAAGATAAGGACCAGTCCAGGGTATAAGGAAACCAAGAGGCAGGACAGAAGGGAGGAGCAAATCATGATGGTTGGAATGAGAAAGGTGTCAAGAGGCAGAAATATATGGGAAAGAGAAGCCTGTGTTGGAGCAGAAGGGCTACAGGCCATGCAGCCAGACGAGGTGGGTATGAGAAAGCCTGGGATGGAGGTTAGAGGGGCAAGGAAATAGAAGGTATCACAGCTATGAGGCAAGGAGAGTACAGGGATGTTGGGCATATTTGGGAGGTATAATTATGGTAGGGAGATTTGGGAAACAGATTGGGGTCAGTACCTAGTGCCTGAAAATAAACCTGAGAGTTGGGAAAGGGATCTGGGGACAGGGACTGAGTCAGAGATCACGGGGAAGAAGGGATGCCAGGTACAAACTGCGATAAGAGGGGTGTGACCTGGGGAAGAGCCTGGGATGTGGGACCAATGGGACACAGGGCAGGGCAAAGGAGTAGAGAGGGAGAGATACAAGGCACAGTCAGAAAAGCGGGGTGCAGGAAACAGATAAGTTGGGAGAAGCTCCAGTCCCACAAGATGGAAATGAGGGCCAAAAATGGGAGAAAAGGAACATGGGGATCCTGGACAGAGCTAAAGATGGGAGTGGGGTAAGGGTCACAGAACAGGACAGGAGAGCCTTGAGGCAAAGAGAAGCAGGACATATATGTCATGCCCAGGGGTGGAAGGGGAAGGATGCAGGGCACAGACCAGCATGGAAGGAAGAAGGAAGGTGATAAATAACCAGACACAGAGGCAGGGAGGAGGGACAAGGGACAGAGACAAGGGGTAGGAACAGATAACAGGCACATCCCTGGTGTGTCCAAGTACGTACAAGGACCCTTCTGTACAATACAGAGCCTGGTTTGAAGGAATTCAGGATACAGACAGAGATGGGGAGGGGGGAGGGCAGATGTAGGGAACCCGGAAAGAACCAGGGAGAGTAACATGGACCACAGATGGTAAGACAAAAGCCCTGGTGGAGTAAGACAGGTCTACCCATGGAGGGGGAAAGAACTTGGGGGGCTGCTCAGGAAGAAGTGAACTCAGAGAAGGCCAAAGAACATCTTATACCAGGGGTGCTAGTGGATAAGGAACAAGTGGCTCCTGAGGAGGAGAGAGGGGAAAGGCAGGGATAGATGGAGGGGAGGTTTAGGTCTCAGGCAGATTTAGGGGCAGACATGGCTCAGACTTAACCCCGCACAAACCAGACTTGGGGAGTTAGAGCACGAGCGACTTGGAGACCTGAGCAGAGTCTGAAATTGGGGAGAGCCCCACAGGCAGAGAGGGGAAGAAATAAGGGACAGGGGCAGGGATCGGGATTAGGGGCAGGGGGACTCCAGAGCACACAGTAGGGGGCGGGGCAGAGGAGGAGATAGGGAGGGCAACGCAGGAGGCGGGGTGAAGGGATGGAAGCAGAGACAGGGGTGGGAAAGAGAGCAGGGGAACCCCGAAGCACAGACGAATGTGAGGAGGAGACAGGAAGGTGGAAGTTCAGGGGCACAAGCAGAAGCAGGGATGGGGATGAGGGAACCCCAGAGCACAGAGGGAGAGAAGGGAGAGACAGTGGACAAGGCTGGAGGCCGGGATGCAGACAGAGACCCGGCTAGGATGAGGGGCAGAGGGACGCCGGAACACAAATGAGTTGGGGGGAAAGAGGAAATGCGTAGGACAAGGCTGAAGGTTGGAGTGCAGGGACAGAGACTGGGCTGGGGAAAGGAGTAGGGGGACCCGGGCGCACCAATAAATGGGGAGGATGAGGACCAGGCTGGGAGCGGAGTGCAGGGACGGAAACAGAGACAGGGAAGGCGGACGGTGATAGGAGTATAGATGAGGGGGGGGGGGGGGATGATAAGGCTGGGGGTGGAGTACAGGGACACAGAAACAAGGATGAAGCGGAGGGGCACGGGGACCCCAGAGCACAGAGGAGTGGGGGGCGGGG
>CM053584.1:372948008-372967145 GCA_028627135.1 Pseudochirops cupreus
ACACGCTATGTATAGTATGGTATACAATGTATATACTATGTATGATATTTATGCTATATATAGTATAGCATATAATGTGTATATATAGTATGCAGCATAATGATTAGTGTAGTATATTATTAGTTTAATAGTATAGTATATAGTATCATATAATGATAGCACTATTATTACCAATAATTCTTAACCCTAGTAATAATATTCGCTATGCATTATGTTATCATTGCTAATAGTAATCATTATTGGCAATAATATATCAGTATTTTTGGTAGTATTGATAGTAGTGGTAGTGGTAGTGGTAGTGGCAGTAACAACCAGGATGAGGTCACCATTAACCACCCAGCAAAGTGGAGCCCTTCTCTGGGGGCATTGAAGCTAGGTGTTTGAGTAGAAATCCTTTCTCTTCATACCCATCTGTGTATTCTGACCAGCTGGCTGCTGTCTCCCTGACTGCTGACCACATCCAGTTGTGAGAAAAGAAAGCCACGTCATCCAGGCTTCCTGGGCTGATGGGAAGGAGGGAAGGGAGAACCACTGGACTGTTGGAGCTGAGAGAAGCTGGGGGCTCTGCCCAGAGAGGCTGAGAAGGTTGGGGTGTATGTGTGTGTGTGTGTGTGTGGGTGTGTGTGTGTGTGTGTGTGTGTGTGTGTGTGTGTGTGTGTGTGTGTGTGCGCGCGCGCGCTCACTAGGGCCTAGAAATCCTTTCCTTTTAGGAACCTTAATTAGTGTAGGAGTGAATACTACAGAGCATTTGACCCTGATGCAATCCGAGAGAAACCTGGATGGGAAGTTCCTGGAAGGCAAGAATCATGTCTTCCTTCTCCTTGTAGCTCCCTCTGGACCTTGCTCATAGTCAATGAAAGAACATGTGAGTCTTTTACATCCTTAGTGAAATCCTTGGGTTTTGTACTTTACTCTCATTATGCTGAGCCTCTTTGCTGTTCCCTGCTTAGCATTTCCGATTAGTCCCTGGCAAGGAGGGGGATGGCTGGAGCACCTTTTTTGGTGATGAGGATGAGAAGGAATCCCCTGGGACTCTGCTTACCAGTTGCGTAGAAGTAGGAAAAGCCTGGCATTTGCTATCAGGGAAGCCTGGGTTCAGATGTGGGCTCTGACACTTACTGGCTGACTTTTTTGGGGGCAAGCCTTGAAGACTTCTCAGATCCTCAGTTTGCCCATCTACAAAATGGGGACAATAATATTGTTATTAGTTGCGAGTTCCCTTTTCCCCATTTTGCAGAGGGACAAAGTGGTCAAGTGACTTGTCCAGGATAATATGGTGGGTATCTGAGGTGGATCTGTAAGACCAACCTCACAAGGTTGTTGTCCTTTAAACTTTATAGTGTTGTCTCACCTGGCATAGGTGCTGGAGGGCTGGCCTTGGGGTTAGGAAGGTCTAGCTTCTAGTCCTGCCTCTGACACGTATTGCCTGTGTGACCTTAGACAAGTCATTTATCCCCTTCATGTTCCAGACCATAAATTGGAGAGAAGTCTCTCATTTGCAATTTATAGGGGGAGTTTCCACACTGGAAGTTCCTTACATGAAGGATGATGACAGCTAACATTAACAGAGACCCTTAAGGTTTGCAACACACTTTATATACATTATCTCACTGATTCTCATAACAACTCTGTGAGCTAGGTACTAGCATTACCGTCATTTTACAGGTAAGGAGACTGAGGCTCAGAGGGTTAAGTGACTTGCCCAGGGTCACACATCTAGTAAGTTTCTAAGTGGGAGCTGGGAACCCACATGTTCCATTGACTACCCCATGCTGCCTGGAAAGAAAAAATTCCCAAATAAATAGGAGTTATTATTTCTCGTGCTCGTAAAAGCCCTTGATTCCTTCTCTGACAGGGCCAGTCTGATGGATGGGAGGAGTAGGTACTGGGACCCCAGTGGACAAAAGACCCCGAGTTCTTAGCTTTTCTGTGTCCAGGGCCCCTCTGCTGAAGCCTGTGGGCCCCTTCTCAGATGAATGCTTTTAAGCGAATAAAAGAAAATACATAAGATTGCAAAGGAAATCTATTACATTGAAATAAAGATGTCATTTTTTTCCCCATCCAACTTCTCAGACTCTTGAAGTCTGTCCTCTGACCCCCTGCTTAGACCTCAAGTTAGGAGTCCTTAATCCAGTCCAGTGCTTTCATTTCATTTTGTTTTTTGTTGCATGTCTTTATTCATTTTGTTAAATATTTTCTAATTACATTTTTCAAGTTTTAAAATTTTAATATTTAATGTTTTATTTCCCCCTAATTACTCGTAAAAATGATTTTAACATTCTCTTTTTTCCCAGTTTTCAGTTCCAAATTCTTTCCCCCCTCCCCCCACATTGAGAACATAAGCAGTTTGTCATAGGTTATACATTTTATTATATTTATATATATATATATATAATATAATCTATAACCTGCATTTTAGAGGTTACACATACAGTAAATGGGAGAGGCAGGATTTGAACCAGGTCCTCCAGGTCCAACTCTGGGTCTTTCCACTCTTCCAGGGGAGAAGGAGCAGAGCACATGGAGACCCTGGGCTCCTGAGGTGTCTGGGGAGGGGCAAGATGGGTCTCCCCACTGGGCTTTCTTCACAGTTTTGCCCACAGCTGTCACCACCCATTATTACACTTCTGTCTCCCCTCTATCACTCCTGTCCCCATGTCTTAACACACCCCTTGAAAGAGCTGGGAGGGCGGGTCAGTGACTCATCTCCTTTCCCAAGCCAGGGACTAAGGGGTCTTTGAGGTTGAATTCTGAACTCCCTTCCCATGGACCAGAGGGGTTGGGGGCCGAGGGGCTGAGAGGCCTGAGGGGTCTGAGAGGAAAAGTAGATGATGGAGGAACTGAGAGGAGTTCTCTCAGAAAACCCATGAAGCTCATGGGCATCTGGGGCGACCAGCTGTTTTCTAGGCACTGACAATTTCTAAGAGAAGGCTAAACTTGAAAAGACTTGTCAGGTCTGAGAAATTCTGTGAGTATATGTGTGAAAATCATAGAATTTTGAGTTGGAGAGGACCATTGAAGTTACATAGGCTAAGTTCCTTGGAATAAATAGGTGTCCATCCATCCATCCCTCCATCCACTCACCCACCTATCTATCCACCCATCCATCCATCTATCTTTCCATCCATCTATGTATATCTACATATATGTACATATCTATATGTCTATAGTTTGAGCCTTTGGACACGTTAGTTCAGTTCACAGACACAGCCTGGATCACTGATCATCTGTCAGTGGGAAAAGAGGGGAAGTTCTAAATTCAGGGCCTCTCCCCCTCCATATCCCCATGGGTCTGGGCTTCTCCTGTGGCTGTCAGTCCCCTGGCTGAGCTGCCCTCACTTCCATCTGTAGCAACTGCAGGATCTTGTCCAGAAGGGAGATGCAGCCAGGCCCAGATAGGGGTTGAGGGTCTGGAGTCAGCCAAGCTAAATAGACTGGCTTCCCTTGCAAGGCCCAACCCTTGGGGCCAGGCCCACCACCGCAGGAGAGCAACTGAGTCAGCAGGAAAAGAGACTGGGTGGGTCACTGAAGAACCAGGAGGAGCAAGAGTTGGGTTCCAGAAGTCTGGGAAATGAGAACATTGACAGAGAGAGTCAGAGAGGGTGTCAGAGTTGAAGGGGCTCAAAGATCCTGAGTGCAGTGGTAGAATGCTGGGCTTGGAGTCCAGAAGACAGGCCTAGACTTGACTCTAACACTAGAGATAGTGAGGTCTTGGGCTTGAAGTTAGGGAGACTTCTTTTGCCTCTTAGAGAGTGTGAGCTGTGTGTCTTTGGGCAAGTTGCTTAACCTCTCCAGCTCAGTTTTCTCATCTATGAAATGGGGAAGCTAGACTCCGTGACCTCTAAAATCTCTTTCAGCTTGAAGTATAGGATTCTACGATCTTTGACGGTGGTGGAAGGAGATTGGGAGAAACAAAGTGATTTGACTCAGCTAATTGGTGGTAGAGCTTTTTAATGGTAAGAAGCCACAAGTGCTTCCTAAGTGGCTGGAAGGGACCTCAGAAGTCATATAGTCCAATCCCCTCATTCCCATCATTAAGGCTGTTTTTTATTTAATAAACAAAAATCTGTTTTCTCTCCTGCCCACCCTTGTTTTAAAAAAAGAAAAGGAAATACTTTGTAAGAAATGCATGTGGTCAAGCAAAACTAATTCATATATTGACCCCGTCTGAAAGATGTGTGTCTCAGTCTGCATCCTGAGCCCATCACTTTGCCAGGCATGGGTAGCATCACAGGTCCTCAGGAAACTTGGGTGATCATTGCATTGATTAGGGTTCTTAAGTCTTTCAAAGTTGTTTGTCTTTGCAGGTTGTTATTGTATAAATTATTCTTAGCCCTCTCCTTTTACAGATGAAGAAACTGAGATGTAGGGTGGAGAAGTGGATTAAGGCCACTCCAGGTAAGCTGAAATAAGGGTTGGAGGCAGGATTCAAACCCAGGTCCTTTGACTCCAGAGCTAGTGCTCTTTCCGGACCTTTCTGAGTCCCAAGACAGAGTTCCCCACAAAATTTAGGGTTGTCTAAGATGAGACTGGGTCAGCTGGACTATAGGCAATGAAGGGAGATGGAGCAAAAACTTGGAACAGGAAATGGAGAGACTTGGGGGCACATGGACACTATGATAGACAAGTGAAGATGAGATTGTTAACAGGAAAGGGAGGAGACTTCTGAGTTTTGGTGGAGAGCTGAGGTCCTCTGGAAGGTACTGAGTCTGGTCACCCAGGAGAGAGATAGGTCAGTAGAGAAGGAAGCTGAAGGCTCCATTGGAAGCCAAGAGCCGAGGATGAGGAGACTTTCCTGGGGAGCTGGGGTAGGTGATATGGTGATGTTGGAGGGGGACAGATAGAGAGGGAACAGGGGAGAGGTAGTCTCAGTGTGCCTGGAGAATAGCCAAAATAGGTGACTAAGCTACACTGGGGAAAGAACTCTGGTCCTCAGGTCAAGAAACCCAAGTTTGAATCCCGGATATATGACCCTGGACAAGTCACTTTACCTATGCCTTCCTCAGTTTCCTCATCAATAAAATGGAGATAATAACAGCATCTATCTCCCAGGGTCGTTGTGAAAATCAAATGACATAACATTTGTGAAGTGTTTTGTATACCTGAAAGCACTATGTAAAGTGTTATGTAAAAATGTTATTATTATTAATGGAAAAGCAGGCATGGCCTGGAGCAGAGAGATGGGGAGAATTGGAGCAGCC
Organism: Pseudochirops cupreus; assembly: GCA_028627135.1. NCBI lineage: Eukaryota > Metazoa > Chordata > Mammalia > Diprotodontia > Pseudocheiridae > Pseudochirops > Pseudochirops cupreus. Next base: position 372,953,210 of record CM053584.1, read on the forward strand.
CCTGGGCCCTTAAATAAGATGGTGGAATGATCCTAAAATCATTGATCCGTAGCTGAAAGGGAATTTTTGCAAAAGTGGGGCACTATGGGTGTGGAATATTGCATATACCATCAGAAATCACTGATGCATTGAGTGGTTTTGCTGAACTGCTTTTTTCTTCTTATTACTTGGGATAGTGGCTCATCTGGTAAGGAAGTATGAAAGTGACATAAAAACAAAAGATTAACAAAAATAAGATTTTTTTTTTATAAAAAGGAAATTGTTTATCTTATCTGTGTATAGGTTGCAAAATGGAAGCTCATTGAGGGCAGGGACTGTTTCGTTTTTGTTTTCCTTAGCACCTAAGACAATGCTGAGCATGTAGCAAATGCTTAATAAATCCTTCTTGAATTTAATTCTTGACACCTGTTCCTTCCCTCTACCCCCCCCCCCCCCCCAAGTGCCCAGCACAGTGCTGTGCCACGTAGTAAGTGCTCAGGAAATCTTTGTTGCTCATGATGGTGTGAGCAATCCTAGTTAGGGCTGTAGCCAGTGACCCTGGATAGGAAGAACCAAGCCAGCTGGCCCTGGTGAACTCAGAGTCATTTGTCATCGGCCTCTAACCCAGTTAGGGACTTGGTCACTGGGTGATAAATGAATTTTTCAGATCACCGACTCTCTCTAGAGAAACCGGATGCAAAGGTGGTCCCTGTTGCATATTCGGTGTTATGGGGTGTGTTCAGAGCCCGATCACATCCTGCCTCTGAGACTCTGCAGCTGGGGTTCACTGGTCTCCAAACAGGGAGATATGGGGCGGGAGGGGGAAGAGAGATGGCCAGCAAATGCTTGGCTACTTTTCTTTCCTCCATCATCTCCCCCTGTAAAAGATTTCCAAAAGGTTTCCCCCTGGGGGTGCCCCATGGCACCCCATGGCTACCCTGGCCAGGGCAGGCTCTGCCTCCTTGGAGTGCCTAGGCTGCTCCAGGACTGCCCATGGGCAAGAAGGAGTGGAAAGAGTGAAGCCAAAATTGCTTCTTGGAAAGCTTCTCAGCCTGCATTTTTGGTGAGCTGGAGAGTTAATGATTAAAATATATCCACATGTGGCTAATCCCCCAAATGGAAGCAAACTCCAAGGATATTTGAACTCATCCATTCAGCCTGCTTCAGGTCACAGTCCTCAACTTTCATTGCTGAACCCCCTTTTTCCTTCCCAGGGCCCTCTCTAGGAGAGCGACCAGGCACTCGGAAGACCCTGTCAGGCTGGGTTAGAATCATAGACTCATAGATTGCAAGCTCTTAGAAGTCATAGGATCATAGATTTAAAATTGCAAGGGACTTTATAGATCATCCCATCCCTTCCAGCCCCTTTGTTTTACAGATGGGGAGACTGAGGTTTAGAGAGTTATGTGGCTTACCCAGGGTTATATGGTATCAGAGGTGGGATGTGAGCACAGATCTTTCCAACCCACGTCCCACATGACATCCGCTGCCCCTCACAGGTCCCTTACTCTAAACTTCCCTTCCTTTTATAGATGAGGAGAATGAGGTTCAATGATTCTCTTAGTTCAACGCAACTAGTTGGTGTTGGAGAGGAGGGTTTAAGGCAGGTCCTCTGTGGGCAAATCCAGCTCATAATTTTCTACATGGATTGCTACCTGGATCAGTTAATTAATAACAGTGGGTGACCTCAGACTTGTTCATGCTGAGGTCAGTCATCCAAGGACTTCCCATATCCGGAGCATAGCTGAAAGGGTGGGGGTGGGGAAGCCGTCTGAGCCTTCCTCCTGGGGAGGAAGCCAAAGTTAACATCATAAAGCTGAGCAGAGCCCCTCACATCGTCACCTGGAGCACATTTCCTCTAATTTTGTTGCCAGTAAGCCAGACTGGCCTAAAGCTGCTCCCCAAACTTGACACTTCCACCCCTTTGCCCTGGCTGTCCCTCATGACTAGAGCACCGTTCCACCCACTCCCCTCTCTTCCTTCCATCAAGACTCAGCCCACATCTCCTCCTGTGAGAAGCCTTCCATGATTCCCCTTGGTTGTTGTTGAGTTGCTTCAGTCATTTCAGAATCTGTGTGGCCCCATTTAGGATTTTCTTGGTGAAGATACTATAGTGATTTGCCATTTCCTTCTCTAGTTTATTTGACAGATAAGTAAAATGAGGCAGATAGCATTAAGTGACTTGTCCAGGGTCACTCAGCTAGGAAGTGTCTGAGGTCTCATTTGAATTCAGGAACATGAGTCTTCCTGACTCCAGGCCCAGCACTCTATCCACTACATCACTTAGCTGCCCTATGATTCCCCTAGTAGGGGTTTTTAAGCTGGGGTCCATAAACTTAAAAAAAAATTTTTTTTGATAACTACATTTCAATATAATTGGTTTCCTTTGTAATCCTGAGAATTTATTTTATGCATTTGAAAACATGATTCTGCAGCCTCAGACCCTTAACACAAAAAAACTAGCTGTGTGACCTTGGGCAAGTCACCTAATACCAATTGCCCTACCTTCCCCTCTCCAAAAAAAAAAGCAAAAAAAAAAAAATTAAAAAACAACAACATAAAAACATGATTCTGAAAAGGGGTCCATAGGTTTCACCAGACTGCCGAGGGGGCTCATGATACACATGAGTGAGTAAATTGCACTGTTAGTAGTTGACCTAGTAGTTAATGTTCTTTGGGCCCTGTAACATAATCTCACAGATATTTAACTGTTTAAGTGTTGTAACCCTCAGCAGGATGTAAGCTCCTCCAGGTCAAGGAGGAGGGCAGGGACTGTTTGGTTTTTTTTTTGTTTGTTTGTTTTTGTTTGTTTTCATTATGTTTTTGTAGACTCAGCACCAAACACAGTGCTTTTCATGCAGTAGGTGTTTAATAAATGCTTGTTGAATGAATCAAATTGTTGCAGCTTTTGATCTTTCCTGAAGCAGCAAGTTAAAAGAGAGGAAAGGAGCTGCTGTACACAGACACAAGCAAAGGTAGAGGGGAGGGGAGGAGAAAGAATAGCTGACAGCAAAGGGGGAAGAATGAAAACATTTTAAATGGAATAAAGAATTTAAAAGTAGGGTGCTCTGGAATTGTTAACATAGGGCTAAACAACCTCAAGGCCATCCCTCTATGGCAGCCTAGCACAGAAACCAAAGTTCATAAGGATAGTCCTGAGCTGTCAAGAAAGGATTAAATTATGGTCAGTTTACTCTGCTTAAGAAGGCAGGGAAATACGTATCCTTTTATTCAAAAGGGTTAAAATTAAAAAAAATTTTTGATGGCAAACCCTCAGCTATCAGAAAATCTAAGAATCCCCCCACAACTGTTTTTTTTCCAGAAAATTGTTGTTGTTTATACTTTGTTCTCAAAGAGGACCATGACATCAGGAAGGTGATGCCATGACTTGCAAGTTAATTGGATTTAAGTGAGTCAGGTCCGTGAAAAGTCACCAGCCTCACTCTCTCCTCCAGAGTCAGCTGGGTCCAGTGGTAAAATATAGATAAGGATGATTGGGGATAGTCCCATTTGGGAAAGTTCAGATTTTACTGGATGGGACAATGAGACAAGACATAGAGAAGGTGGGAAAGTTGTCCCTGCTTTTGAGAATTTCCTAGTCTGATGGAAATAGAATTCACTGAATGGAATAGGCATGAGATATGCAACAGAAACCCGTAGGCATGGTTGTAATTAACTCCAGCTGTAGGGAGCTATAAGGCATGAGTGCTGGGTATGTTGGAGTGACCACCCAGCTGGGGATGTTCTGCATGATGCACTCAGCTGAGCCTTCTGTTTCTCCTGAAGGGCTCTTCCCCCCATATGTTTGAATGGGAAAAGTTTCCTCCTTCCTCATCTCTTTCAAAAACCTCTTTGCACAGGCACACCCTGGAAAGTGTTGTACAGTGGGTAGGACGCTGGAGTTAGTGTCCTGCCCTAAGGTTCACAAGCACTTGATAAGATCACTGGATCATAGATTTAAATCTGGAAGAATCCTTAAAAGCCTCCTAGTTCAACCCCTTCATTTTAAAGATCGAGAGCTGACCTGCATTTGTGGAGAGACTTCTCACCTAGGTGTTCTCTGAACAAAAGAAATCCCAAGTCCAGTCTCCATTCCCGGTCCCTGTTCCTACCCTCGATTGTCAGACACTGTGTGGGGCGTCTGTGATACAAGGGCTAAGGGAGTCCTAAGAAATTTCCATTGTATCAGGAGAGTCAGCCCCTAAGAAAATGCAAAATAGTTTCAGGGTGATTTCCAGGAGGAGGGCTGGGATTATTAGGAAGGGTGCCATGGGAAAATACAATCTGAGAATTCCCAGTGCGGTCAGTTCAGATGATGGTTCTAATCCTGTGAGCTCTGGGGATGTGAGAAGGTTGATGAAGGAGGTAGAAGTTAAGTCAGACCTAAAAGGATGGCTAAGATTGGATGGGCAGGGCTGGGATGGCTAAGATTGGATGGGCAGGGGAAGGTAGGGCAATTGGTGTCCCCGATGGGAGGAAGGGTATGGACATGGATGCAAGGGTGAGCATCACAGGGTGTGGTTAGGGAATGAGGAGTTCAGGGAGCATAGGATGGGAAGGGAAGAAGGGATAAAGTCAGATTGGGCTTCTGGCCAAAATGCCGGGTTAAGGAGTGTGGCCTTGGTTCAGCATGAGGAGCCAAAGAATCTAGGGGCTGGGTGGGTCGGAGCGAGGTTGGGGATGAGTGTCGGGAAAGTTAACTGAGGCCAGGAGATCAACCCAACGGGCTATAAGTACAGGAGAGTAGAACCGAGTGTTTGGACTCTGGGTGTCTGTGAGATGTCTGGATTTTTATTTGTTTATTTGGATTGGAGAAAAAACTTGACCTTGAAAGACCAAAACTAGAGAGATATAAATGTGTTAGTTTTGTAAAGACTGGGCATTTAGGGCATTTAGGATTAGGTCCAAGTCTATATAGCAAATGTTAATTAAACACCTACTATGTGTAGACCCTGGGCAAGTCACTTCACCCTGTTTGCCTCAGAATCCTCATCTGTAAAATGAACTGGGGAAGGAAATGGCAAAGCGCTCCAAGTATCTCTGCCAGAAAACCCCAAATAGGGTCATGGAGAGTTGGCCATGACTGAACCAACTCAACAACAACAGTGTAGAGTGCTGTGTACCAAGTTTAGAGAAGACAGAGTCCTTGCTCTCATGGAGTTTACCTTCTAGCAAGAGAAAAGTTATCAGCACAGATGCCGTTACAAAGTAGAATTTGGAAAGCACATTAGAGAAAGGGGGCCCCGAGGATTCGGGTTTAAATCCCAGCTCTGACAGTTAGACTTCTGTGATCCTGTGACTTCCCTGGGCCTCAGTTTCCCCATCTGTAAAGTGATCGGGATGATTCCAAGGTCCCCTCTAGCCCTGGGTCTCTCTCTGATCCTGTGACTGTAAGCACTGTGTGGACACTGCAGGGGAAGGTCGTTACTGCTTGGTGGACTCTGGAAGGCTTCCTGGAGAAGACAGTCTTGAGTTAGGCGGGACCGAATTGTACTAGTATTACTTGAATTACTAAACAATTGGTGGTGCTTTACAGGTAGAGAAGGGCATTCCAAGCATAGGGGGGAACATGAGGGAAAACCCAGAGGGGGAAGAAAACGGGTGCATGGCCATAGGTGGGGAAGCAGAGACCCTGATCAGATAAGTGCTTTGTGGAGGGTCCCATGGGTAGTAAGTGGTGGGGGTGGGGCTCGAACCCAGGTCCTGAGTGTGTCTCTGGGTGTGTGTCTCTAGGGCCCACCTAGAAGCTGTGTTTCTCTAAACACATGCATTCTTGCATAACTGCATCTGCCTGAATTGTGTGTCTGTGCATGTGTTATATGAATGGAGCAGTAGATTTCTGCATATCTGTGGAGACTTGGATTTGTGTATATGTTATGTGCATCGGAGTTCTGTATATTTGGTATTTTCTGTATATGCAGTGGCTTCTTTTGTGCATTTTGTGTGTTTTGTGTAATTTTTTTGAAGGGATGAGGTGGGGGGAGGGACAGGGAGTGCTTCAGGTACCTTCTAAGCAAGGGCTGTGTGTGTGTGTGTGTGTGTGTGTGTGTGTGTGTGTGTGTGTGTGTGCATATGTGAGCCCGTGTGGGTGTGTGCTTCTGCCACGTTCGTCTCTTGGCAGCCACCAGACGAATGCACATGATCCCATTTTCCCCCTTACTTAACAGCCTTGTAAGGATCTGCAGGAATTTGAGAGAATGGGCATTGCTCAGGATGAGTAGCCTCTGAGGGGAAGTGGGGTGGGGACAGGATTGGGATGGAAAGCAGCCGTTGATGGAGCTAGGCCGTGCCTTTCCCCCTCCTTAGCTCCAGGTCTGGTACTGGGCCTGCTGGAGATAGCCCTTAAAAGCCACGTGGCTCATGGCAATTCACCCATTGCCAAACAAAATCATGCCAGAGAACTTCCACAGAACCACGGAATAGCAGTCAGAATCAACCCCAGCCAGAGGAGACCTAGATTGACTTGCATTGGACCAGGGATCCCCTGGACAGCTTGCCTGGGAAAATGGTGGTTTGGCTTCTGCCTGGACACCCCCAGTTAGAAGGGGGTATCTACCACCTCCCAAGGCAGCCCCTTCCACTTTGGGATTCCGCTAAAGGGTAGGAAGATCCTCCCGACATGCAGCTGAAATCTGCCCCTGGAACTTCTATTGCTACCATTCCTGGTCCTCCCTCCAGGTCCAGGCCCAACAAGGCAGATGCCTCTTAGAGTCATTCAAATGCTAGCACATTCCCCCTGAGGCTTCTGCAGTCCAGGCTAAACATCCCCACTTCCCATCACCAGTCCTCATATGGCCTAACCTCAAGGCCCTTCTTTTTGGAGGATGGATGATAGATAATTGTGAGGAGAGAAAGGAAGACCAGTTTAAATAAAGGTTAATAAGAGATACAATAAAGCAAAATCATCTCAAAGTCACTGGGGCCCTCCTGCTTGCCTTCTGGATGTTTTCAAGTTTGCCCATTGATGTCCTTCCTAGACTGTGGTACCCACGAGAGGACGCTATCCTCCAAGTGCAATCTGATCAAGGCAGAATACAACAGAACCAGGACCCCTCTGGAGACTCTGAATGCAGCTGAAGGGGGCATGGGTTTCTTGGCTGTCAGGCCCCACTGTTAACTCATATTTGTCCCAATAGAGTATAAAGCTGCCCGAGGACAGGGTCTGTTTCACTTCTTTGTGTCTCTGACACCTAGCACTGTGCCTAACAGTCACTTTATTATTAAGCATTTATGAAACATCTACTGTTATTTATTAAACACCTGCTATAAACACCTACTCTAGGCTCTGGGCTAAGCACTTTGTTTACTGTTTTTTTGTTGTTTTTTTTTTACTGTTGAGGAAAGTGAAGCAGACAGAGGTGAAGTGACTTGCTGAAGACTGGTCAGTCAATAAGCATTCATTAATTGCTTATTATATGCCAAGCACTGGGTCACACAGCTAATACATGTCTGAGGTTGAGTTTGAACTCAGGATTTCCTGAATCCAGGCCCAGTTCTCTGTCCTCTATAACATATACAGCTTCCAGGAATAGATGGGAGAGATGTTGAGGAGAGGGACTGGACAAGACTTGGTAACCATTTGGCAATGGGGTATGAGTGAGAGCAGGTGCTGAGGACCACATCTGGCTTGCAAACCTGAATGATGGGCTTGGATAATGGCAGGCAGAGCCTTTGGCCGAAGCAGGAAAATTGGGAGGACACATAGGTTTCTTCTTTCTATCCTCAGTCTTTCACAATGCATAAGCCATAATAGGTGCGTAATAAATGCGTGATGGATGAAGTTTCAATGAAAACATTACAGTCATGAGTCATTTTTACTGACCCACCATCAGTAGGACACATGAGGGATTTATGATCTTTCTTGTAACAAGTCCTGGATCTCAGAGGAATTTGTACTTTATTCTAGAGGCAATTAATTGATCAAGAGCATTGAAGCTTCATAAGCAGGGGAGCAGCGTGGTCAGATGCATGCCTTAGGAATATCAGTTTGGCATCCGAGCTATGGAGGAAGGATTGGGGAGGGGAAGAGGTTATTGCAAGATTCCAGGCGAGAAGCAAACTTTCTCATCTGTAAAATGGGGAGAATAATAGTCCTCACCTCCCAGGGTTGTTGTGAGGATTAAATGAGATGATGTTTGTAAAGTGTTTTTGCAAAGTTTAAATCATTCTATAAATGCAACTATAATAATAATAATAATAATTTTTAAAATGCCTTGGCATCTTATCATCTTCTTCATCTCCTTGGTAGTTTATTCCTTGAGTTCTCATCCCTTGATTCTCTTGCTTCCTAGCCTCTCTAAGTGAATCCACACTTCCTTAGGATCTCTACTCCCTCCCCACTAAATCCTATAACCTAAGCTTAGACTCTTCAAATGGAACATGTGTGTGAGGAAGAAGGTGATGGTCCCACTGGGCACTGCTTTGGCCAGCTCCCACCTGGAGCGTTGTGTTCGGTTCTGGATGAGGGGATGTCAAGCAATCAGTCAATATTGGAAGTATTTCTTTTTAAAAATTCTTTTGTGTTATTCTGAACTTGACGAACACCAACACACAGGAAGGTTTCCACCTACAAAGAAAAAAAGTTGCACATGAATGCAAATCTCACAGTGCACTCACAGTTTTTTTGAAAAGCATGTATTGAATTCAGCACCTGAGTTCCAAAGCCTTCTAATCTTCCTTCCAATAACCTCAGCGAATTTTCTTTAAATGCTTCAATCATGTTTTATTTCCTTTTTTTCTTGTCTCTCTCTCCCCAAGAATCCTCTCACCTGTGCACCCGCCTCCCTAACCTTCCTTTGAAACAGGTCACCATGGGCAAGTAGAACACCTGAGAATCTATATTTGGATCTTTGCCTCTAGTTCAGTACTTCTGTCATCCCAGATATTTTATACATTCTGTGGTTATTTTTAATAGATTTTCTCTTTCTATTTTTTCCTGTTGGTTTTATGGATAATGTACAGAAAGCCTGGGCATTTGTGTGGGTTTATCTTATATCCTGCTACTTTGCTGAACATATTATTTCAATTAATTTTACTTGAGTTTCTAGGATTCTCTAGGTGGGCCATCATATCAGCTATAAAAAGAAATAATTTATCTATGCTTATTTCATTGATTTTTTTCTTCCTTTATAGGTAAGTATAATATATATACAGTATATAATAATATAAATTATATAATGTAATATAATATAAACATAAAAATAATAATAGTGATAATAAATGTCATTGCTTAACTGCTCATCTTAATTAATGGAAAGGCCTTTGGTATTTCTCTACCACAGATACTAGCTTTTCATTTTAGATAAATACTATTTATCATTTTAAGGAAAGGTTCGTGTCTTTTCTGTACTTATCGATATAATCATGTGATTTTCATTGTTTTTGTAGTGATATGATCTATTATGATTATAGTTTTCCTTATTTTGAACTACATTCATAGTATATAAATCCAATCTTGTCACTGCGTATAATCTTTTTAAAAAAAATATGTTGTTGTAATCTCTGTGCTAATGTTTTTTGTACCAATATTCATTAAGGATATTGGCTTAAATTTTTCTTTCTCTGTTTTATCTCTCCTTAACTTAATTATCAAGACCATATTGTATCTTAGATAGAACTTGGTAGGATACCTTCTTTTCCTATTTTTTACAGTTTATATAATATTGGAAATAATTTTTCTTTGAAGATTTGATAGAATTCACTTGTAAAATCATTTGATGCTGGGACTTTTGTCTATTAAGTACTGCGGTAAATGGTCTGAGAAAATTATCTCAACTCTCATTCTCACTGATAAGTTGGGTCTCCAGAGTGGCTACTACACACTGTAGGGCTCTAGGGGTAGCCCTTAGAGGTTAGAGATTGACTTTCTACTGCTATTGCTCATGAATCCCCACAGTGTACTTCCCACTGTGCTTATAGATTGATATCTATTAGTCTGCCAGAGTCAATTAGCTTTTAGAAAAGAGTATTTAGTAAGATGGTATAGTAAAACAGTTGGTACAAAGCATATCTCCCAAGAGTCTGTGACACATTTTCCCACAAGTAAGTAAGTCCAAGGAAAAGTGGGTTTAGAGAATGATGTTGCCAAAGGTATCACAAACCTCTTAGAAGTCTTCTTACTAGCATCCTCAAGATGTTCTCTTGGCACATGGTGCAGTTTCTTTGTTTCCCTACAAGGCTCTTTGTAGAACCTTGCATCTCTATCTAATCAGTCTTTGTCTCTCAGTGTAAACACTACTTTCAGCTGATCAAGGGATACTGCTAGGATCACAGTGGGAAGATAGGAAGTTTTCCAGGTCTTCAAAGTTCACAGAGTTCGCCTCAGACTGAGGCTGGGGGTAGGGGGTGGGGACGCGTAGTCAGGGGAGACCTAATACATTTTGTAGTTACTTTGAATTGGAATTCTCTCTCTATTATTTTCTCTTAGATTTTGTTATTATCATATAAAAATGCTTTTGATTGTTTGAAACTTTGCTAAAACTATTCATTGTCTCAATTAGTATCTTTGCTGATTCCCTAGGATTTTCTAAATAAACTACCATAACATCTGTGCCTAGGGATAGTTTTATCTCTTCTTTGCCTATCTTTAGATGTTTAATTTTTCTTATCTTATTGCTATAATCTCTAAAACTATATCAATAATAGCAGGAAGAGTGGACATCCTTGCTTTATTTCTGTACTTATTGAGAAAGTTTCTAGATTATCTCCCTTATATATGTTGCTTGCTTTTCATTTTAGATAGATTTTTAAAAATTATATTAAAAAGATCTCTCTATGTCTACAATTGTCTTCTTTCTATGCCCATTCTTTAATTTCCAGGACTCTATTATGTCTAACTTTCTTTAGATGCTTAACTTCTTTCTTGTTTATTTTTTTGTTAGATTTTTCCTGATATGAGAGGGATCCACTGATATTCCCAACCATTATTGTTTTACTCTGTCTTTCTCCTTATAATTCTATTAACTTTTCCTTTTAAGTACTTAGATGCTATACCATTTGTTACATATATATTAAGTATTGATATTATTTTATTATCTGTGGTACTTTGAAGCATAACATAGTTTCCCCCCTTATCTCTTTTGACCATGTCTATTTTTACTGTTACCTTGTCTTGGGTCATGATTATGACCTCTGCTTTTTTTAGTTTACCTGAAGCAGATGAGGGACTGATATAGTTCCTCATAAGAACATTGTATGATTCTTTATGTTTTAAGCGTTTTGCTTTATATCCATCTATTTGGGGGTCTTATTTTATTTATCTATTTTTGACATTAATTAAAAAAAATTTTGAATCCTTAATTCTCTCTCTCCCTCTCCTCCTCCCCGCCCACTGTTAAGGCAAGACACGTGATATCAAGTATATATATGAAATCTTGCAAAAAAAACCCACAAACTTCCATATTAGCCATGTTGCAAAGAAAAAAAAAACCAACCAAGAAAAATAAAGGAAATGAAAAAATTGTGCTTCAATCTGCATTCAGACTCCATCAGATCTTTTTCTGGAGGTAGATAACATTTTTCATCAAAGTCTTTTGGAATTGTCTTAGATCAGTATATTGTTCAAGTGTTTTTCTTGTGAATGATATATTGTTGAACTTTGCTTTCTAATCCATTCTACCTTTTTTTTCCCATGTTATCAGTGAATTCAACCCATTCACCTTCACAGTTGTGATTGCCAGTTGTACATTTCCCTTCATCATAGCCTCTTTTGCTTTCCACCTTTTCTTTGGCCCCTGCCCTACTTTGCAAAGAAGGAGAGGAGAATGAAAGAGAAGAAATGCATTTGCTTCCACTCTGTTGTTCTTTCACTCTTCCTCTCACCTGTATCCCAATCACTAACTCTTACACTTTTTCTCCCGTTATCACTTCCTTTATGATTTACCCTCCGAAATTCAAGACTATTCCATCCTAGACTCTATCCTCCTTTTAAAATTTTCTCTCATTTTCCACTATCCCTCCTTGTTTCCCTGTTGAGTTTAATGTGTTACTGTAACAAACTGTGTGTGTGTGTGTGTATCTGTATAAAGCATGTACTCAACACTTCTTTGTCTAGTTCAGACAAGAGTGATCCCATGTGATGTCCGCTCCCTTCTTCCATATCTGTATACCCTTCTTGAATACCCCAATTATGAGACATTGTAACTTCTACTCCCTTCTTCCTCATTTCTTCCCCAGCATATTTCTTTCCCCGCTCTCTTAAGATCATCAAAACAGAACAGAACCACTCCCAGCCCTTTTTCTGTTTATCTTATTTAATTCCCTCTATGACCCTTGAAAATATTAGGAATTTGAAGTGATATTTATCTCTTCCCCCTCTATTAGAAGGAAAGTACTCCAACAATATTTAACTCCTGATTGCTCAAATATTTGACTCCTGTGTTTGTAGTTCCAAGTTTCCATTCAACTTTGGTCTTTTTATCAGGAATATTTGAAATCTTCTTTTCCATTTTCCATTATCTTACTCCTGTAGGATTATGCTCAGTCTCGCAGGGTAAGTTATTCTTGGTTGTAAACTTTTGTCTTTTGCTTTTTTGGAAGATCATATTCCAAGATTTTCTATTCTTTTAGTTCATGAGATCATAGATTTAGAAATAAAAAGGACCTTACAGGAATCTAGTCCAACTCCCTCATTTTATAGATGAGGAATTGGAGGAAGGAACCAGATGAAGATCAGGGAGACTAAAAAACTTGCCTAAAGTCACACAGGTAGGAAAGAGTAGGGGTGGAATTTGAACCCAGGTCCTCTGACTCCAAATTCAACATACTTTCTATTGTCCCATGCCAAAGCTTGTGTGATATTTATTGGGGTTCTTTGGTCATTGAATTCTTTCTTTCTGGCTGTTAGCAGTCTTCTTTGTTTGACCTGGAAGTTCTAGATTTTCCTCTCCTGGGAATTTTCAGTTGGGTGGTTTTTTGGGTTTTGTTTTAGTTTTTGTTTTTTTTTTCAGGAGGTAACCAGTAGATTCTCTTCATAATCATCTTGCCCTCTAGTTCTAACAGAACTGGACAGTTTTCATTTAATATTTCTTCAAAAATAGCATCCAGGCTTTTTATTTGGAAATGATTTTTAGAGGGTCTGATGATTCTTAAATTGTCTCTCCTTGACCTGTTTTTCAGGTCAGTTATTTTTAATAATATGTAATTTACATTTTCTTCTATTTTTTAGTCTTTGAATTTTGTCTTAATATTTCTTGGTGTCTCAAGGAGCTATGGAAGGCTCTTTGGTCTATCCTAATTTTCAGGGAATCTGTTATTTGGGGAATGTTTTCTAGCTTCTGTTCTAAATTATTTATTTGCCTTCTAGTTCCTCCTTTCAGTACCTTTGTTTCACTTATAATTCCATTTTAAAAAATCTTTTGATTTATATCTTCCATTTACTCTTGTAGTCTTGACATGTTCAAGCCATTTTTCCCCCTCTAAGTTGTTCTGGTTTGGACTTAAGCTAATCTTAACCTATGCTGATTCTTCATACTGTTCATCATCTTTTTCTGTTTACTCATATCTTCAATCTCAGCTCATGATTTAAGTTGTTATGACATGGCCAGATTCTTCTCTGTCCCATACTCTGGTATGATGATAATAATCAGGCTCTATTTGGTCTTGACCTGAATTTCCTGGGTTTCTGCCACTGTCTTTTTTTTTTTTTTGGATATAGCAAATATTTCCTTTTTAAAAATTTTTTTTAATTTTTAATTTTTTTATATTTTATTTTATTTATTTTAGTTTACATCATTCATTTCCATGAGATTTTGAGTTACAAATTTTCTCCCCATCTTTCCCCTATCCCCCCTCAAAACAGCCATCCCATTGTATAACCCTTCCCCCAATCTAATCTCTCCTATGTTCTCCCCCATCACTCCTCTAACTTTCCGATAGGGCAGGATGGATCTCCCTTCCACAGTACCTGTGAATCTTAAGTTCCAGTTGGATGTAGTTAATAATAATAGTAATAATAATT
>CM053584.1:372967645-372998070 GCA_028627135.1 Pseudochirops cupreus
TGTTTTCAAATCAGCAATTGTTTCTGCGTATAGCCCTTCTGGGTAGCCTTCACTTGTAATAAAGGGAAAAAAACAGTTAAGCAAAACCAACAGTCTAGTGTGTGAGAGTGTATGCAGCATTCCAAACCCACAGTCCTCCACCTCTTCAAGGAAAGCCACAGTTTTTCCTCATCTCTTCTCCAGGTTGACTTGGTCTGTATTTATATACATTACCACTTTCCTTTAAACTATGGTGAATATTCAGAGGGAATAAGGACCAGACTCTTTATTCCTTAAAGGTGCTGGGGTCCTGAAGGAAATATGAGAAACTCCAGCCACTTCCAGATGCCCCAGGGAATCTGTCATACCCCTTTCTGAGTTTCCAATTCCCTGGGTCCAGAGCACTAGCATACTACAGCAAAGGGATATTCAGGGAGTGCCCCAGACTCAGCCCAAACACTGGTCTCAGGAGCTCACAGACGACAACCCACATCAAAAAAGACAGCTGGAACTCACACAGACTGACTCGACCCACAACTACCCAAACACAGCCTCAGCCTCAAGGAGACAATGAGAGTATTGAGGGAGAAGAGTTGGCCCATGGCAGGGAAATGAGACATCAGCTGACTGGAGGATTCTGGGGGCACAGAGTCTTCCTTTCCAAGATCTCCACATCAAGCCCAGGCTGCTTGAGCCCAGCCGAGGCCATGGGAGAGCATGCCAAGGCTCTCCTCAGCCAATAAGGATCTTATTTGAGTGGCCTGATCAATTTTCCCAATTTCCCTCCCCATCACTGCTTGTCAGCAAACATTTTTTCCAAACACACTCACTTGGATCACACACATTGGCCTACCCTTCTTATGATGGGCCCACTGCATCAACATGGAAGAGAGGCCTGGTGGGGTAGAGTTAGGCAACCGTGTCATGGTCTCATCTCTGTTTGGGGGACTTTGGCGGGAGGGGGGTAAGAATCTACCCTCTCTCCCATCTCATCAGCTTTGTTACTCCAGAGGAGCAAAAACAGAGTAGCTAGGGCATTTAACTAGCTAACTTCTCATGCCTTCAGTTTTTTCAGCTGTAAAACAGACATAATCCCCAACCCTGCCTACCTCATAGGACACAGGGCTAAGTGCAGTGGGAAAAGCAAAAACAGCCCCTGCCCTCAAGGAGCATACTTACAATCTGATGGGGGACACCACATCCAAATAATCAGGTGCACACAAGAGACAAACATAGCAGGAGGTAATCTCAGAGGGAAGGCATTAACAGCAGGGAGAAGACAGGATTTGAGTTGAGTCTTGAAGGAGGCCAAGAAGGCAGAGAGGATGGGGGGCGTGGGGGGAGCGGCGGTGTTCCAAGCATGAGGGAACAGTCAGGCAAAGACATACAGTGGGGAGATGGACACGGTGGGAGTAACAGCAAAAAGGCAGGTGTTGGATGGCAAAGTGTATGGATGGGAGAGAAGGATAAGGTGGGAAGGGCTTTGAATGGCAAACAGAGTATTTTATATTTGATCCTGGAGGTAAAATGAAGGTATGAGAGTTTATAGAATAGAAAGGGGTGTGGTGTGTGTGTGTGTGTGTGTGTGTGAGAGAGAAAGAGAGAGACAGAGACAGACAGAAACAGGAAGACAGAGAGAGATGGTCATTTCTATGCTTTAGAGGATCTATTCTAATTTTTTTTAACGGAATTCTGATAGAAACCATCTAAGCACAAGCCACTATCCTAATTTGCTATGGAGTTGTTCAATCATATCTGACTCTCAGTGACCCCACTGGGCGTTTTCTTGGCAAAGATACTGGACAGTTTGCCATTGCCTTCTCCAGTCCGTTTTACAGATGAGGAAACTGAGGCCAACAGGGCCAAGTGACTTGCCCAGGGTCACAGAGCTAGTAAGCATCTGAGGCTGGATTTGAACTCGGGTCTCCCAGACTCCAGGCTCTGCCTCCTTGTCCACTGCGCCACCCATCCGTCCCACTACCCCAATAGAACTTAGTATTTTATCGCTGGCTGAAATCCGCAAGATATTTGGGGATCTGTTTGCACTGTAGGGATTTGCTGCTTGTTAGATCATGAAAGATAATAAGCTTTTTATTTTTTAGCCACCAGGTCACATAATTATAGGTATTCAGCAGGTGCCTAGTTTTTGCAGCCTACAGGGAAGTGTTTTATTGTCTCCACCATTTCCTTGCATGGTCTGCCTCAGTCACTAGTGTGGGCTCCTTACAGATACCACCTATGATTTCTGGTGTCATTGATTTGGTCCTGAATTGGCATAAAAGTCCTCAAATTGGGGGTAGCTAGATGGTGCAGTGAATAGAGCACCGGCCCTGAAGTCAGGAGGACCTGAGTTCAAATGTGACCTGTGACACTTAACACTTACTAGCCATGTGACCTTGGGCAAGTCACTTAACCCCAATTGCCCTGCTTTCCCCCTCCCCCCCAAAAAAGTCCTCAAACCAATCTGCTGTCTCAGCCACATGTTCAAAGTACCTTTGCTCCCCTCCAGCCAGAGGGTTCCATGTGAACACCCCCCATGGACGGCTCTTGGCTTCCCCTCTTGTATCTCAAGGGTTTCACAGGATCCACCTGGAAGGAAGGCACTTCACTTATACTCCACAAAGCCCACAGATGGATGGGTACCTGTTACCAGTCTTACTCTCGCTGGCAAAGTGACACCTGCTTATTCCAAAGTGTTTCAGCAGCTGTCCGAGCTCTGCGTCATGTTTTCTAAGAATATATCTATTAATGCTCTTCCTCCTTTTTGATGTGGAACCAGGAAAGCAATATAAACACGTGACTAAATCGAGGTAATTCTTCCAAGAAGAGCTAAACAATGAAAATCGAATGCTGTGAAATTATCAAGACGAAGCTTAGCTCCCAGAAGAGATACGAGAAGTCCACCTCCCCCATCGTCTTTGTGGGGATAACACAGATGCGGATACTGAATGTGAGGTGTCAGTTTTGCTGTTTCTTTCTCTTTATTCTTTATTATAAGGGAAGGTTCCCTGGGGGAGGATGAGGATGGAGACACCATGGAAAAAGTAGGTGATGCTACCTACCTCCAGAGAAAGAACTGATAGACAGAAGTATGCATAGTATGATTTTACACACACTTATAAATCTGTGTCATATGGTGGCCTTCTCTAGTGTAGGGCAGGGAGGGAGGGAGACGGTTTGGAACTTACAATGTAATAAAAAAAATTTGATTTTTCAAAAAGAATGTTGATAGAGGGGATTCTTAGTCAGTTACAGGTTGCCTTAGACCAGCAGTTCTCAACCTTCCTAATGCCTCGACCCTTTCAATACTCATATGTGAGTGTATCTTCATGTGGGCGGATCTGCCTGGAGACGGATAGAGGAGCGGTGTCTCGGTTCCTAAGACCATCGGAAATATGTGTTTTCTGATAGTCTTAGACGACCCCTGTGACCCCTGTGAAAGGGCTGTTCGACCCCCAAAGAGGTCACAACCGACAGGTTGAGAACCACTGCCTTAGACAGTTATCCTTTTAGCCATCCCACTTCTCAAGCTCTGTGACTCTGCTAAACCGAAAAGGGATGGAGGAGAGAATCCCTGCCTTCTCCCATCGTCAGTTTCTCTGCTGATAACTCTTCCCTTCCCCAATGGACTCAACTCCACCCTTAGATAAATGAAGAGACTGACTCGGCAGGGAGCAGAGATGATCTCCCATAATTTCAGGGAGTAGGTAACAGAAACTGGAGGAATTCTCACCCCTGGCCAGTCTTCTTTCCACTGAGCACACACTCTTTTCCACCCTATCTTGAGGGAAGGGAGAGAGGGAAGAAACAGTCACAAAACCTAAAGATATCAAAGAATGACAGCAGACATCAGTCCCTTTAGTCCCTGAACGAAAGGACACAATTAACTCACGAACTCTCTTCCTTGCTCACCTTCATCATAGTAGCCAAGTTCATTACCTAGAGGACCCTTAAATGGCTCACGGCCAGGATCTAAGTGACCTTCGGCAACTCACTTCCTTTGTCTGTGCCTTCCATACGGTTTCCTCCACTGTAAAAGGGGCTGGATTAATTGATTCTTAAGGTCTCTCCCGCCCTCCGATGTACACTCCTTTGACTGGATCTTTGTAAATTAATTCAGTACAGAACCTCGGTCACAGTTAGGACCCCACTGATGACAATGACATTCCTGATAATGGCTCCCACCAATCCCTGCTGCTGCCCTAACCCTGGCTCTCTTTCTTCCTTTCTTTCTCTCCATCCACAAGAAGCCGACTGCTCAGGAGTTTTGGGCTTCCCTGGAGCCTAGCGGACACCTGGGAATGATTTATCATTCGATGGGCTGGGCGGTAAAGAGGGCTGCCATCCAGTAAATCACCTTACACACCTTAATTCAAAAGGACACATGCACAGCCTGATGGCCCATGCTCAGTGTGCCAAACAAACTGACAAATGAGTCCCTTGCTCATCTGAGGTGACTGTAACCTGGCTCAGCTTCCTCCTACAAGGGGAACGATACGGCTGAGCCCAGCCCACAGAGACCAACACTGGGAACTGCAGCCACAACGATATCCCAGAGGGTGGCATTAAAAGAAGGGAACCTTCCAGAAAAACGTAGGCACAGATCTGGAAAGATAACAACCCCTTCTAAGGAAAGTACCCTAGCCCTGACATTTGTGGCACAGCAGAACAGTTACCCAGAATCCTCACCCAGTCTGGACACCTGTGGCTAAGGCAAAAGAGAAATGAGCTTTTCACTTGATAATGACACTAATTTGGCAGTTCATAGCCAAGACCCAGGAAAAGAGTTCGGGACTAAGACAAGGACCCGAGTGCAAATCCCAGCTCTTCATCTGTAAAGGGCAGCTGGGTGGTGCACTAAGCCATAAGTCAAATCCAGCCTCATACCGGCAAGTCACTTAACCCTGTTTGCCTCAATTTCCTCATCTGTAAAATGAGCTGGAGAAGGAAATGGCAAAACTGCTCTAGGATCTTTGCCAAGAAAACCCCAAATGGGGCCATGAATTAATTGACCAAAAAAATCAAAGTAGTACCAGCTGTCCTATGTAATATGGCCCATGTGTGGGGTGGCTGTACTTCTTTGTGACAAGGAGGGGTCTGGAGCCAGGCCGGGAGGTGTCAGGGTCCCATGCTTGTGGTGTAAAAGCAAAACATGCCCATTAAAGTAAATTAATACATTAAATAAAATTAAAATGAGGTTGAACCAGATGATTTTTTTTATTTTTATCTTTTTTTTTACATAATTCTCCATTCTAAATTTCTCACTTTCCTCCCCACTCCACCCCAACAATCCAGCAATTCACAAAAAAATTTTTTAAGGGAAAAAAATGCAGCTCACAAAAATGCAGCTAACCAACACAGCAGCCAAGCCTGACAGTATATGCAGTGATCCACACCCACAGCCCCCCACCTCTGCCAAGGATGGCAGACAATGTATTTTCTCTCCTCTCTGGGGCCAAGCCTGAACCAGAGGAACTTTATGGCTCTTCTCAGCTCTAATATCTACAACTCCTGTGTCTGGCTCTAAAGCTGAAAAAATATCTTTTCGTCTTTAATTTGCCTGCTGGAGAAGCAAAGGAAAGAAACAGATCTGAGTGAAAGGTAAAAAAAAAAAAACCAAAAAAACCCAGGACCTTTAACTCCTGGGTTCAAATCCCAGTTCTGCCTCTCCATACTTTTCTCTGGGGCCAGACTGGATGGCCTCTGTAGACCTTCAGACTCCAAATCTAAGGTCCATTTGTGGTGAATGGAGGGGACCATTAGCTGGGGCTTTAAACTTCTTGAGCCTTGGGGTAGTACAGGAAAGGGGTGGATTTTAAATCAGGCCTGGGAACAGCAGGGAGGGTTCTTTAGACCCCATGGGCCATGAGGTGGGGTCCTCCTCTCCCTGTCCCTCTCTAGATTACCAGCTCCTACAGTTACTTAGGTCATGTCCAGGAAGAGATGTTGTATGATTCACTGACAGAAGTTGTCCCAGTATCCCACTGTTTCTACTTAACTGGGTCTTGCTGTTGTCATAAGAGAAGGTTCAGACAAATGATGAAGAAGGCTGTCCACCTTAACAGAGAGGAGATGGCCTCAATACGCCATTTTTGGACATGTGGCCAGTGTAGGAATCTGTTCTGCATATATGTTACAAAGATTTTGTCTTTCTTTTGTCGGGGGAAGAGGAGAGAAAATATATGCTTGTTAACTGAATAAAATTTAACAAAAAAAAAACAAACCCAGAAAAGAAAAGGTTCCACTTTGGATGACAGAATTCCAAAAAATAAGGAGAAAGATTAGATTGGAGATTTCACTGATACAAGGAATCCCAGTCCATACCAATGCAATTTATAGTACAAGAGAGTGGCCTAAGGCAGTGGGAGGTTAAATACTTGCCTAGGGTCAGACAGTCAGTATGTGTCAGAGATGGCACTGGAACCCAGGCCTCTGAAGCCGGCTCTCTCAGCCTCTAAGCTACAACTGCCTCCACTTCATGAAGGACCCCTGATCTAGAGACAAGAGGCATTATTAACAAAATGAATTTAAGAAAAAGGCTAGCTAAATTCATTCAAATGGCACACTAGGAAAATTTGTTAAGTTTTAAAAAATTATTCTTTTCTTTCTTTATGGTTTCTAATAGAATAATGATATAACCCACCCAAATAGCCCAGAGAGAAATACAGCTTCCCTATTCACAGAGCTTGGAAGTAGAGCTGGAGAGAAGGCCCCTTTTGGGGAGAGAGACATATGAAAGCGCTTAGGACGGCAGGACCCCACCAGCTGGGAGGAGATGCTCACAGCTGGGGCTGGATGAGAGAAAAAGAACTTCTGACCCAAAGGGGTTGATGGGCTCGTTCCCACCCTTCTCCCTCCCCGGCTCTCCCTTCCCCATCCTTCCCTTCTCAGCTGGCTGCCCTGGACCACTTCCCCTCACTACCATGGTCCTCCAGGGGGGAGGGTTTTCTGGTAGAAGGGGAGGGGGCTTCTATAGTGGGCACAGGAAGCCAATGTCTCTTAGATGCTTAGCCTGCTCTCTGTGTGGAGCCCAGGCCTGCAGCTCGTTGTTATTCAGGGTCCCCTTCATCTACTGCCATGTCTTCGGGCTGCTGCTTAGCTTCAGGGTCCCCAGGGAGGATGCTGGTGACAGTCTGCAGGAGGTCCTCAATCTGCTCTTCCGTCAGCCTTTCTTCACTTTCTTCCACCATCTGCAGAGGAGAAAACCCAGCAGCCTGTCAAAAAGGAACAGGGCAGTGTGGCCCAGTGGGTAGGGAAAGGTACACAGGAACAAAGATGCAGGGCTATAACAGACCTTGGAGGTCACTTGGTCCAGCCTTCTTGTTTTATGGATGAGGAAGTTGAAACTCAGAGGGGTTTAAATGGCCTGTCCAAGTGCTAGGGCAGGATCTGAACCCTGGTCCTCCTGAATCCAAGCACATTAAGCTACCCTTCCTCTCAAAGGGCACCAAACTTGGGAGTCAGGGAGATCTGGGCTCAAATCTAGCCTCAGTCACTTACTAAGCCATGTGGCTCTGGGCAGGTCACTTACTGTCTGGGGATCTCAGTGAGCTATAAAACAAAGATGCCTCTGAAGTCCCTTGTAGCTCTAAAGCTAAGATGCCAGAATCGGTACAACCACAATAGACACAACACAGAGTGGATGACCAAAGCAGACAGAACACACAGACTGGATGACCAAAGCATACACAACACACGGACTGGATGACCAGACACAGAGTGGATGGATTAGTTAGTTCAGTTCAAATTCTTATTCCCTCTTTTTTTTTTAAGTTTTTGTTACAGAGCACAGAGGAGGGGGAGAGAATATTGTATCCAAGCACTGATATACAGGCCAGTTTGACTGGAATGGGGGTAGAGAAGCCAGGATCTAGGCTGGAAAAGGCTTCAAATGCCTGTCTGAGGAATCTGTATTTTACCTTAGAACAGTGATCTCCAAAGATGTTAGATTGTGCATCCCCATCAACCAAAAGATTCTGAGCCTGCCCCTACACCCTGATATGTGCAGGTTTGCTTATTTGTAAATTATTCAAGAAGTCCCAAAAGTCTTTGTGCAGCTTATAAAATTGGTACATAAAAATTACAAAGGATACTAGAAATATGAAATAAAAATGATCCTAGAGACAACAGGGAGCCTCTGGAGTTTAATGTGGAGGGTGGACTGGAGTGGGGAGAGACTGGAGGCAGGGAGGCCCAGGAGGAGGCCACTGCAATAGTCTGGAAGAGAGGTGAAATGGGCCTGTGCTGGTCAGTGGAGAGAAGTGGGCAGAGGGATGGTACAGAGCTGGAAATCATGGGATGGGGCACCAGCGGAAGGGCATGTGGCAAGCAGAGGAATATGCCAAAGTTGGCTATCCAGGTATCCCTGCCAGAAGCAGGAACGTTCAGAAGAGAGGGTTTATATGGGAAAAGAGAATGTACTCACACCCACAAATATAAACTGAAATCTTGGCAGACAAGAATCAGAGAAGGGTAAAAATATACTGAGCTTAACAGCCCCAAGCCAGAAGGGCCTCTGGAGGTGCCTAGGTCAGCCCCTCTATTTTACAGGTTAGGGTAGCAGAGGCTCAGAAAGGAAAGCCATTTATCCAAGGTCACACAGTCAGCCCATGACAGCGCTGGGATTCCAGCAGAGAACAGCTCCCACACCATGCAAGAGCCACCCTGGGCTTTCCTGGGCAGGGTGGGGGAGAACAGAGTGGCCTACTCCCATCATGCTCTGAGGGGAAGAAAATCCCACCAAGCATCCCTTTCCAAAGATCAAATGGCCCAAAGAATGTGATCTCTTTGCCAAATGCTCTGTTTCATCATTTCATTGACCAGATACCCAAGCAAGGCCATGCTCTGCAAAAGGTGTTAGTCACAGGTGGGACCCACTCCCGGCCCACCCCTGCCCCAGGCTCCCAGAAGCAGGGCAAGGGAAGGCCAGGTTTGGGTCACTGAGCCTGGGGAAAGGAAATCGGAATAGCTGTCTTCAAGGCTTAGGAAAAGATCAGATGCTGGGGACGGGGACCAGCTGGTTCCCATTTCCGTGAGATTTTATAAAGAAGAGAAAAAAGATGTGAGACCAGGGTAAAGTCCTACGTGAGGACAGGGGCCCGGGGAAGGGGGGGAAAGCCGCCTAGCTATGCATTCAGAAGAAATAATAAAGAAGACACTTTTAATTTTTTAAGATTTGTTTAAATAAAGCAAGCTGTGGAATGCCCTCCACGAAGATGCTTATAATGAAGACAGATGCCCAATTGTCTCAAAGTCTGGTGAATCCTTCCAGACTGGGGTGGACTAGCCAGAAGGCTCTAAAGACAGAAGACCCAGGTTCAAATCCTGCCTGTGACACTGACTCCCTGTGTGACCCTCAACAAGTCACCTAACCACACTGGGCCTCAGTCTCCCCATCTGTAAAACAAAGGAGCCCCAGCCAGCTCTACATCTATGTCCAATGACTTTGAGCTCAGAGGCTCCTTCCTGCCCAACTACACAGTCCCAGAGATGGTGGCAACAATTCCCATTCAATTCACAAGCATGGATTAGATTCTTTCTCTGTGCCAAGCCTTGCAGCAGGTGCTGTCAGCAGTCCCTGCCCTCAAGGTGTGGATACTCTACTGCACCAGGAAGACTTAATATTAGCATAATGGAATTAATATATTAATGTAACATTAATTCCATTCCATTCTGAGGCCTGGACAGATGTGAGAGCGGTCAGGCTTCTCTCCTTCTCCCAGGCGTCCCGGACCTTGTTCTAAGAGCTAAGAAACAAAGGGGTCCCCTCTGCTGACCCCACCGAGGCCCCCAAAGCATAAGGCTTCTCTTAACACGCCCCCACACAGCTCACTAGACATACTTCCTTTATTTTCTCCACACTCATCCCCCCATCTTAAATAAATAACAATCCATCCTGCTCTCCAGTCACAAAAAGGGGCCGAGCTATTCCGGACTAACGGAAACCAGGTCTGTCCTTCAATACAGAACACAAAGACACCACACACAGACACACACAGACACACACAGACACACAGACACACACACACACACACACACACACACTCTCCCACTATCTTCACAAATTTTTTAAAAATATTATAAAGAATCTCTCCTGTAACCTCACAGTGTCAATTCACACGTCCTAGAAAACTATAATTAAAATATTTCAGGAAAAGGGTACAGGATCCAATGTAGGGAAACAAAAAAAAATTCATTCATTTGAAAAAGATCTGAGGGTTCTAGCAGACCACAAGCTCACGAGTCAACAGTGAGGTGTGGGAGCCAAAGAATGCAAATGTTCTCCTGGGCTGCAGGGGAGAAGAAAGCACTGAGGAAAGGGGAGAAGACTTGCAGCAAAAATCAGACTGGGGGAGGCATCAGCCACGGCCGTTTTCCTCCAGACCACTTCAAGAATAATGGAAATCGGGGTGGCTAGGTGGCGCAGTGAATAGAGCACCGGCCCTGGAGTGAGGAGGACCCGAGTTCAAATCAGGCCTCAGACACTTAACACAAAACTAGCCATGTGACCTTGGGCAAGTCACTTAACCCCAATTGCCCTGCATTCCCCCCTCCAAAAAAGCAAAATAATAATAATAATAATAATAATAATAATAATAATGAAGACTGGCCAAACAAAGCGGAAGATCCATAAACACGAGGGGTGGTAACCCCCACTAAAAGAGAGGATGCCCCGATGGGGGCCAGCTGCAGGCGCCAGATCTAAGCCATGGCCAAGGGGACCCCAGAGCAGCAGGGGGCAGGGCACGGGTGGAAGAAGGGAATAAGCATCCATTAAGCACCTACTATATGCCAAACGCTTTATAAATAGTGTCTCATTTGATTGCTATTATTATCCCCATTTCACAGCTGAGGAAACTGAGGCAAACCCACAGAGAGAAGGATCTGGTCCCAGCTCAGCTTCCTGGGTCACAACTGCAGAAGGAGGGCCGCCAGATTTAAAATCCACTGCCCTGTCCTCGGGCCAAAGCCCCCTCCCCACAACACTCTCTGACACCAAAGCTCCCCAAAAGGTAAACGAACAGCAGAGGAAATGAAAGGCAGATCAGATCCTAAAAATAACTGCGAGGGAGTCGACAGAAATGGCCCCTCTATCCTAAGAGCTCACCAAGCACTGATCAGACACATCGCACCCACACTGAAGCAGCCAGAAGCTTGGAGGGGCCCTTTCTGGGACCACCCAGGGCTCCAGCAGACCACCAGAGCCAGCCACCAGGCCCTGACCACAGATCAGGCTAAGAAAAAAAAACAACAACATTCATTTGAAGAAGATCCGAGGGTCCTAGCAGACCACAATGGTCTGTGGCCAACTTAACGAATGCTGTGCTCCTGGTAAGAGAAAAAGCAACAGCATCCTTCGAGACGGGGGCTTGGGGGTGCTGCTGAATGGGTGGGGTTGGAAAATGAGCAGCAGCACGAGCCCATTATCTTGAAACCCGACAATCAGAAAACTCTAAAGAGGGAGGGGAGGGGGAAAGAGGAGGGAGGGGGGACAGAGCAGGAAGATGATGAGGATGAAGATGATGGCCCCACAGAATCAGCTGAAAGGGACCTCAGAGGCCGCCTAATCCAATGTCTCGTTATACGGATGAAGAAACCGAGGGATTAAACTTTCTGCCCAGGGTCACAGCAAGTCTGTGCGTCAGGATTCGACCTAGGTCTTTCTGATTCTAAGTCTGCTGCACAATCAGGAGGATGCCCCTGGAAGGGGTGTGCTGGTGAAATATTTAACAACCAGCTCTCCAGAGGGAAAAAAAATGTACACTTTTAAATGTAATCTTCACATTTCCTCCACGACTTTTTAAAGTATAGACAATCAACAAAACAAAAAAATCACGCCCTGTTTTGTACCGCTGGCTGATTTCCAAGGTATGCAAGCTACCATGGAAAATTTAACAATCAGCTCTTGAAAGTTCATATGAGCCGGCTCCAGCACACCTCTGATATACCAGCAAAAAGCCTTGGAAGTGAAGTTACTAAAACTTTAACAGTAAATGAGGTGTTTCAATTCAGGGGAAAGAATGCCAGATTTGGACCGAGCAGGGCCTGAGTTCAAACATTACCTATGAGTCTTTGGGTAAGTCACTTGAGTTCCCTGGGCCTCAGTTTCCCCATCTGTACGATGACGGAGCTGTACTAAAAGCTTCTTCTAATTCTAGCTTTAGAAAGCTATGAATGATATCATGAAATAATTCTGTGTAAAACACTTAGCGCCAGGCCTGGAACACAGTCGGCGCTGAATAAATGCTTCTTCCCTTCTCGCCTTTGTTCCCTACCAGCTGTGTGAGCCTAGGGACGGTATTTAATTCAGCCACTTTAAACCTCAGTGTTCTCATTCGCAAATGGGATGAAGCAAGCCTGCTCCAGGGTCAGGAGGGACAAATGAAAACATACATGAAAGCTGTCCGAAAACTATAAATTGTTGTAGACACATTAAATCACAGGTTATCACAGCTATATAACAGCTATTCTGAGGGGCAGCTGGGGGGGTGCAGTGGATAGAGCACCAAACCTGGACTCAGGAAGGACCTGAGTTCAAATCCAGCCTCAGACTCTTACCAGTTGTGTGACCTTGGGCAAGTCACTTCACCCCTTTGGCCTCAGTTTCCTCATCTGTCAAATCAGGGGGTAGATTTGATGACTTCCAGGGTCCCTTCTAGCTCCAGATCTATGAGCCTCGAAGTAAATGAGCTGAGAGGTGGTGCAATGTACAGAGCTGGGCCTGGAGTCGGGAAGCCCTGAGTTCAAATCCAGCCCCAGACATTTACTAGATATGTGATCCTGGGCAAGTCACTGAGCCTCGGTCTGATTCAGCTTCCTCCACTGGGGACAATAATGGCCCCTACCTTAGCAGGGCTGATGGGGGGGGAGGGGTCAAAGAGGCAGTAATATTTCTAAAGCACCTAGTATGTGCCTTGCACACAGCAAGCACTTAATAAGTGCCTGTTTCCTTCCTTCCTATATACAGTGATGATTCTGGCAAATCATTTCAACTTGACAAGAAAAATCCAAGGGAAAAGTCACCGTTATTATTAGAATCTTAAGGTCTGACACTAACTGGAGCAGAACTGGAATGACTGAGATTCCAGGGTCCCAAACGCTCCCACAAATTCAACAATTCACAAGATCTTCACTTCGGGGCTGGCATCTCCCTGAGGGCCGGAGAGGCCAAGCCCAAGGCCACAGAGGTGATCGACGGCGGACGAAGGCCCCCACCCCAAAGCCCACGCTCTTCCCACTGAGGGACGCCACCCGTGGGGCAGGCACTGGGCGGGGAGGGGGCCCATGGGGTACAAAGAGGGTTACAGCCCCCACCTCCAAAGAGCCTGGAGGCTACCTGGGGATGAGCAGATCCAAACCCTAGAGAAAATATACAGATGAAGGCGGTGGGAAGTGCCAAGGAGAGAAGGGGCAGTGAGGAGAAGCCAGCAGGCTGTGACCAGTGAGGATGCTTCCTGGGGCTGGGGAAAGTGGACAGGTAGAAGGCAGCCCCCTGGAAATCCTCAGACCCCTTTCATCTTCCACTTTCACAGGGTGAGCTCTGTTGTTTTTTCTTTGTGTTTGACTCTCAGTGATCCCAGTTGAGATTTTCTTGGCAAAGATACTGGAGCAGTTGTGCCATTTCCTTCTCCAGCTCATTTGACAGATGAGGAAACTGAGGCAAACAGGGTGAAGTAACTCGCCCAGGGCCATGCAGTGAATGTCTGAGGATACATTTGAACTCAGGTCTTCCAGACTCCAGGCCCAGTGCTCTATGCACATTGGCACCACCTGGCAGCCCAGGATGAAATTAATTAACCTCTTTTCTAGGGGACAAGTAGTGATCCTTAAGGACTCGTACGACTCCCCCAGGAAAAGAAAATCTTAGAGATGTGACTTCACAGCACAAGGGAGAGAATCTCTCATGGGGAGAGGGGGAGAGGAAGGAAGGGAGGGAGAGAGAGACAGAGAGAAAGAGAGAGCAAGGGACAGGGAGAAGACACATGGAAGAATCTCACATGGAGAGAATCTTAAGAGAGGAAAAAAGCAGGAAAGAGAAAATCTCTGAGAAGGAGAAAGGGAAAGAACGTCACAGAGAAGAAAGAAAGAAAGAAAAGAGAGAAAGAAAAAAAGAAAGAAACAAAGAAAGAGAGAAAGAAGAAAAAAGGAAGGAAGGGAGAGAGGGAGAGAGGAAGGAAGGAAGGAGAGAAAGAAGGAACGGGAGAGAAAGAAAGAAAGAAGAAAGAAAGAAAGAAGGAAGGAAGGAAAGAAAGAAGGAAGGAAGGATTTCTCTAAGAATGGGAGAGGGAGAGAGCATCTTAGAGAGGGGAAGAATCTCCAAGGTAAGGCCAGGATGAGGATGCTGCTGTCTTCATTTCAAATCACCATCCCACAGTGGTCCAAGCTCCTCCTCCTCTTCCTCTTCTTCTCCCCCCTCCCTTCTTCTTCTCCCCCTCCTCCTCCTCTCTGCTGCTCCCCACAGGTCCCTGAGCCAGGAACAGCACATGGTGCTGGTTAACACTGGCGGAAGAGATAGAGGCGCAGCCAGTGACCTGTAACCCACTGGGACGGGAGTCAGTCTCGTGGTGTTTTGTTTTCAGGGCTGGCTTTTTCAAGCTTAAGCTCTTTTAAGCTCATGGTCTTCAATGTCAAACAGCAGCTGCTTCTCAGGGAAAGTGGGTGGGGGGCAAAATCTCTGCCCCCCACCCATGGATGTGCAGCTCCCTTGGAAGGAGACCCGGTAGAGAGTGGTGTCCTAATTTAACTTTTCTGTCTGTTTAAAAAGGGCCAAAATAGTTTCAGGAAACAACAAAAACTTTTCGGTCAACAGAGAAATAAATTCAAATCTTTAGGAGTTTTTCCAGGCTAGGCCCATGATGGAAAGGTGCTGGCAGATGAGGCGGTGTGGGAAACCTGGGGTCAGGAAGGCCTCTGTTCAAATCCTGCCTCAGACGGGCCACCCTGGGCATGTCAGTCCACCTCTACGGGCTTTTGTTTCTTCATCTCAACGACTCCTAAGGTCCCTCTTGGCTCGGCCCACGGTGCAACAGATAGGATTTGAACCCTAGACCTCGGGCCTCAGAGTCAGCCCTCTTTCCACTACAAGTTCCCACAACTAGTTAATGCCAAAGGCAGCACCTGAACCCAGGTCTTTCAGACTCCAAGGCCAGCTCTTTTATCCAGGCAGCTGCTGAGCAATTTCAGCAACATGTAAAAACATTATCCTACGTGGTGCTTTAAAAAAAAAGTACTGCCATGTGGTAAGGTGAATAGAGCCAACCTTGAGGCCAAAAAACCCGCCCTTTGACTATCTGACCCAAGGGTGCTGACCTGCATTGATAGAGGGCGTTTCCTCACCTGGGAGTTCCTAACAGGCCCAGTACCTATCCCCATTCCCCACCCTTTTCCCCCTAAACACCCAACTCTAAAGGATCTATAAAGCAAGGCATCTCAGGTTCTTTGTGTGCTTTTTTCTTGAACATTTTTCTCAATTTCAGTGAAGACATATTTATTATCTCAAGGCAATTTGGAACAGAAAAGACCCAGAGAGAAGAGCTGATTAGAGTACATTTGTCTCCAGAATCTGCTTTTTTCCCTTTATTGTCTTCCCAAACAATGCAGGGGCCTGCTGACCTGAAAACACTCATTCTGACTTAATTAACCCTTCTATCCCGCGTAGCCCAAGGAGATCGTTACGGTTTCTTGATACAAATGGCATTAGGGC
The DNA here is from genome assembly GCA_028627135.1 of Pseudochirops cupreus. Taxonomy (NCBI): domain Eukaryota; kingdom Metazoa; phylum Chordata; class Mammalia; order Diprotodontia; family Pseudocheiridae; genus Pseudochirops; species Pseudochirops cupreus. The sequence continues at coordinate 372,983,328 of CM053584.1, forward strand.
TTACATCTCTGGACCTCATCAGCAGACACTGGGGGACGATGCCACCTACAGTGACATGGTTTATTGGCGACCGTGGTGGGACTCCCTTCTGTCACTGCATGGAAAGAGGCCACCGGGTTGTGAGTCCCCAAGGCCCATCTGCATGCCAAGTCAACAAGGCTTTCTGAGAAGCCAGTCAACGGACACTGTTGCTTCTCAACACCCTTAAAAAATGACCCTACCAGGACAAATCTAGGTAGTTTGGTCCAGTGAAAAAAACACTAGATTTAAAATAAGACTTGAGTTTGAATCCCAGCTCTCTCCAAGTAGTTGTCACAGTACACAGAAGTCTTGGGGTCAAAAAGACCTCAATTCAAATCCTCCTTGAGATGCTTACTAGCTCACATGGACTGTTAGCAAGCTCCCACTCTTCCTCATCTGTAAACTGAGGATATACAGACCCAATCTCAGAGGACTGCTGTGAAGATCAAAGACAAAATATTGTCAAGTGCTTTGCCCACCCTAAAGCGCCATGTGAATGCTAACCATTAGCTACTGTTATTACTGCCTGTGTAATTTGCTTTACACTCACAAGCCTGTCTCCTCCTCAGTAAAAGGAGGGGGGTTAGACTATGGATGCCTTCTGAAGCCCCTTCCACGTCTACCCTGGTGACCCCATGACCCCAGCTCCCACCCTCCCTGGCTCATTCTCAGCTTCTGGCAAATTTGATCCATCCCAAGCTCAGAGAGAGTCAAAGACTCTGGGTCGGAGCAGCCTGTATCTGAGTATCCAGGAGCGAAGTGACAAGAAGCCTTTGTCTGAAAACTTCCAGGGAGAAGGAACCCAGAGGGCTCCCACGGTTGGCCTCAATCTGCCTCTAAGCAACAGCCCACTCCCCAATCCCACCAATGGGGCCAAGCAGGACCGAGGCTTGTCCCCTTTCCCCAAGATGGCCCTTTAAGGAGAGACGCCCTGAAAGACAACGGGTCACCCCTGCCTCCTCTCTCCTTCCCTCTAGCCCCCTGAAGCCCCGGTGGCCCGGGCTCACTCACCAGCTGGATCTCCACAGCAGTCATGGGCCTATGATTCAGCAGCTGCAGCTTCTCTGCCCTGTCAAAAGCAAAGGACACGTCTCACACTCCCGGAGGTACAGCCACCTGAGCATTGTGCAGAGTCAGGAAGCTGTGAGTTCAAGTCTGGCCTCAGACACTTGCTGCCTGTGTCGTCTCTCTGACTTAACCTCAGTTTTTCCATCTGTAAAATGATGATGCTCATAATTTCACCCACCCACCTCCCAGGGTATAAAAAGAAATAGTACTTGTAAAGTGCTCTGCAGGCATCTTTGCTGGCAGCCATATAAATGCTACTGTTGTTTAGTTGGGTCCAACTGTTTGTGACCCCACTTGGAGTTTTCTTGGCAGAGATACTACAGTGCTGGCCATTGCCTTCTCTGGTTCATTTTACAGATGAAGAAACTGAGGCAACCTGTGAATTGACTTGCCCAGGGTCACACAGCTAGTGTCTAAGGCTAGATTTGAACTCAAGTCTTTCTGACTCCAGGCCAAGCACTCTATGCACTATGGCGCCCCTTAGGTGTCCAGGTGCTATTCCTTTCCAAGCAATCTGAAGCTGAATGAAGAAAGAACGGAAAACTATCATTTGTCAAGAAAACAAGGGGGCTGACCTGGATGTCCCTTCCAGTTCTACTCTATGATACTAAGTTCCTAATTAGGCACTTGATGACCCCCTCTCAAAAGTGTCCTGTTAAATTGCGGTAGGTAACAGTATTTCTTATCTTAATGATGTAAGAAATGATGAACAGAGAATACAGGGAAGGGTGGGAAGACTTATATGAACTGATGCAAAATGAAGTGAACAGAACCAGGGAAACAAGATGCATACACTATGACTACGACAATGTAAACAGAAAGAACTACAATAGCAGCTATAGCAAACATAAAACACGACAGCCAGAATGCCCAGGCTAGACGCCAAAGAAAAGTTACTGGAATGCACATTCCTTCCTTCGCAGGTGAGGCGGTGAAAAGCACCTGGACAAGCTCTGAAGTCAGAGGACCTGGATTCAAATCTCCCCATTGCTGCTTAACGTCTATATGACCTTGGGGAAAGTCATCTCCCTGAGCCTCCTGTGCAAAATCAAGGGGATTAAGCCAGATAGTCTCTCAGATTGCTTCCAGCACTAGAGGGAGAGGCCTTTAACTAAGGACACAGAAAACTGCACATGCTGTCAGACTCAAGGAATGCACTGGTTAGGTTTGCTGAGCTGTTCTTTTCGGTCTCTTTTTTCTTCTATGTTATAGGAACAGCTCTCAGAATGGGGAAGAAGAGAGTGGGTAATGAAAAGGATGTAAAAATTAAAGATAATAAATTTTTAAAACTGCTCTATTATTTATACTCTATAGGGCATCAAGGTGGCACAGCGGGCTGAGTACCAGGTCTAGAGTCAGGAAGACTCATTTTCCTGGGTTTAAATACAGCCTCAAGACACTAGCAATGTGACCCTGAGCAAGTCACTTCACCCTGTTTACCTCGGTTTCCTCATCTGTCAAGTGAGCTGGAGAAAGAGATGTCAAACCACTCCCCAAGAAAACCCCAAATGGGGTCATAGAGAGTTGCACACAACTGAAAAACAACTGGACGAAATACTCTATATACTCTATCCAAAAAACTGACAAGATCAACAAATGCTTTTTGAGTGTGGACGGCCTAAGTACTGTGGGAGAATATTAAACATAAAATATGGTCCCTGGCCTCAAGGAGCTAATAACCTAACTGAGATGAGTGATACAATGGAAAACTGGGAATATGATCTAACTAGGAAGATATCACATCAGGATTTGAACATAAATAATTATTCTTCCCACCATCGTCTCATCCTGCTTTGCCTCCAAGTGCAGAAAGCATGCCCTGAAGATTTAACACTTTCAGCTCTGGAACGTCCACCCTGGGGCCCCTAGTCTAACTTGCCTCCCAAGACCAGCTAACTGCTTTGCTCCCCAAACATCTTCTCCCTGACTTCCAGGCCAACACACAGGTAGCTTTGCCCCTAGACTATCAGGGTTCTGTTTTTCTCTATCAGAATGTAAACTCTTTGAGGACATGACTTGGGTTCCTTTTGTTTCTGTATCCCCAACTCAACAGCATAGAGGCCACCTTAATAAATGTTTTTCACATATGTATAGGACAGCCAGGTGGCACAGTGGATATAGCACTGGGCCTGGAGCTAGGAGTACCTGAGTTCAAATCTGGCTGCAGACAGTACTAGCTGTGTGACCTTGGGCAAGTCACTTCACCCTGTTTGCCTCAGCTGGAGAAGGAAATGGCAAAGGACTCTAGTGTCTTTGCCAAGAAAACCCCAAATGGGGTCACAGAGAATTGAACATGACTGAACAACAACTATCTTGTTGGGATGTAGAACTCAGGGAAATCCCACTCCCCAAAAACCCAAACTCTCCTCCTGCAGGTCGCCCCGATAATGAGCTATAAAAGAGAATTTGGAAGCCAAAATCTTAAAATGAATGTTAGGGGCAGTTAGGTGGTGCAATGGATAGCACATCAGCCCTGGAGTCAGGAGGACCTGGGTTCAAATCTGAACTCAGACATTTACTAGCTGTGTGACCCTGAGCAACCCCAGCTGCCTCTGAAAGAAGAAAAAAAGGAATGTCTAAAAAATTAAATTAAAAAATGCTTTTTCATTAATTCATTCATAATGTCTCAAAATAGAGGGTCATGTATTATTACAGCATGTGTGGTGAAGAGACCAGTGGCCTTGGAGCTAGCTTGAACCCGAACCCTAACTTTACATTCCCTTAACCTCTCTGGGCCTCAGTTTCCTCATCCGTAAATGAAGGAGCTGGACTCAACCGCCTCTAAATTCCCTTTGATCTCTGATCTAGGATGCTTCATCCATAGCTACAAATAGCCCGGCCACTGCCTCCAGATGAGATGGTCAAGTGGAAGCCTTAGAGGCACAAGGGGCCTGAGTCCAGCCTTGCAGGGCAGGAGTGGACTACTGGGAGGCAAAGAGATTCGTCAGGGACATCAGGACATCCCAAGGTCAAGGGAAGGGCCAGAGGGAAAGTTCCAGGTGCATTCCATGGACAGAACTGAATGAACTAGTTTAGCTGGAAGAGGGGTCTTATGGAAAAGCATCGAAGAATGAGCCTAGAGAAGGAAAGCAAGCAGAGCCTTGGATGCCAGGCTAAGGATTCTGGACTTTGTCCTACAGGAAAAAAGAAACCACTAAAAGCTGCTGAGCAGGGCAAGGACATAATCAAAGTAGGAATGGTAACCAACATTTAATCAATAATATTTATTTATATTAGTTATTCATTAATAATTTAATAAACTTTAGGAATATAAATCTAGAAGCTGGACTCCACTGGGGGAAGGAAGGCAAGTGCAGGTGTCTGGGTGCAGGGGCATGGGGGTGATGGCAGAAACAGCCATAAAATAAAGGGAGGGAGGGAAGGTAGGAAGAGACGCTGGGAAGGAGGGCAGAATCCCCCAAACCACAGGCATCAAACCCTGACTAGGGCCCCTGTGAGCAGAGCACTCAGAGTACAGAGGAGAAAGTGGCACCGTACCTAGATCTCCATCAATCACGTAATATGCACTTATTAGGCAGCTACGATGTTCTGGGAATGGCACTAGGCCCCAGACGGGCAAAGATCAAAATGAACCCATCCCTGCCCTCATGGAGCCTACACTCTATCAATGGAGACAATATGTACCTATATGGGAATATACAAAACATATGATAGGTAATTTGGGGCAATGACAGGGGCCATCAGGAAGGTCTGGGAGGGGCAGAAGGAAGCAGATTCAGTGGGATCCAGCGAGAGACTGAAAAGGATGAGACAACCCCCCTCCCTCCCTATTTACTCTTCTTTTTCATTATTTTTAATTTTTTTTGCTTTTTGGAGGGGGGAAGGCAGGGCAATTGGGGTTAAGTGACTTGCCCAAGGTCACACGGCTAGTAAGTGTTAAGTGTCCGAGGCCAGATTTGAACTCAGGTCCTCCTAACTGCAGGGCTGGTGCTCTATTCACTGCACCACCTAGCTGCCCCCCTAACTACTCTTCTTTAATTAACCTGTATTTATTTTTAATTTGTTCTGTATACATGTGCGCATGTGTGTATACACACACACATAGACAGACACAGACAGACAGATAACATGTTCAGTACTTAACACAGTACCTGGTACACGGGCAGTATTTAACAGAGGTTGCTGACTGACTCCTCCCCACACCCCTCATCCCATGGAATGTCATGTTCCATTTGGGAAGGGCACTCACACCCAAGCCGCCCAACCAGAGGAGGTCTGCAGGGATGGCCAAGGACCGGAGGCTAAAGCATCAGAGCATCACCGGAAGAACTGGCCAGTGACACAAGGGGCAGACATAAGATGCAGAATGGGACAGTATATTTGTGGACACGGCCGACGTGGGATTTCTTTTTGCCTGACCGTGCATATTTGTTACGAAGGTTTGAGCTTTTTCTTTTGTTGGTTTTTTTAAATGGGAAAAAGAGGGTAGAAGGGAGAGAAAAAATATGTCTATTAACCAGAAAAAAAACAACTAAATTTAACTTAAAAAAAGGAAAGAAAGGAAAAAGGGCAAGAGGGAAGAAAAGAAGGAGGGAGGGAGGGAAGAAGGAAGGAAGGAGGAAGGATGGGAGGGAGGGGTTTGTCTTAGAGCACAAAATGGAGGACACGACCACATCCCTCAAGTGGATGAAGGGCCCTGCTGTGGAAGAGTAAGGGTCAGACTCAGTCCGATCGGCCCTTGAGGGCAGAACCAGGAAGGATGGCGGCTCACACGACGAGGTAAATTTGGGCTTGATGAAAGGAAAACTGTCCAAATGATCAGACCCCAAAGCTTCTAATCTAATGGAAGAGACAAAAGTAAACAGATCCATAGCGACCCAGAGTTGGAAGGGACCTGAGAGACAATAAATGCTCACTATTAAAGGAGTTACTTTTTCTAAAGCATTCTGCAAACCTTAAGGCATCATATGAAAGGTGGTGGCTGCTGTCACTGGCTATCCACTCCAAACCCGCGTTTTACAGATGAGGAAACTGAGGCCTAGACAGCTGAAGGGATGGGCCCAAGATCCCCCACATAGAAAGAGGCAGGGCTAGGACTGGAACCCACCAATCTGGAACTCTAAACCTGGAGAGGAGAGTGGGCTGTCTCGAGAGACGGGGCAGGGTTCCCTGGAAATATCCTTTTCTCCATCCTAATTCCTTCGGACCTCTCTGCAGCCTCTGACCCTGTCGGTCACTGTCCTCAGTATTCTCTTCTCTCCCTCCTGGTTTTCCCCCCTCTCTGACTGCTCCTTCTCTCTTTCTCTCTCTCTCCTTCCTCTTATTGCTCCTTCTCTGTATCCTTTGCTGGATTCTCTCTACATCCTCTAACCCAGCGGTTCTCAACCTTTGGGTTGTGACCCCTTTGGGGGTCAAACGACCCTTTCACAGGGGTCACCTAAAACCATCGGAAAACACATATTTCCAATGGTCTTAGGAACTGAGACACCACTCCTCTCTCTGTCTCCAGGCAGGTCTGCCCACATGCAGATACAGCCACATATGAGTATTAAAGGGTCACAGCATTAGGAAGGCTGAGAACCACTGCTCTAACCATAGGTGTCCCTCAGGGGTCTGATCTGGGCCTTCTTGTCTTCTCCCTCTATTCTCCCTCACTCAGGGATCCCATCAGCTCCCACAGATTTAATGATGACTGAATTGAGCTGAATATCATAGAGTATGTTTTTTTCCCAGTGGGTTGCAGCCCCCCACTCAGGCACTCAGCACAAGGCTCTGCCCACAAGAAGGAGGCCGGATGCTCTCTCTCCTCTCATTTCTCCCAGGTCACAATTCCCCACCGGAAAGAGTAACAGGTATCAGACCTTGGGCTGTGGTTCAGCACGACAGAGCCAGCCTGGCCTCAAGGAAGAGCTGAGAAAGTCCATCTCTCTCCCGACTCTGAACAGGTGGGGGGATATGGGAGCAGAACACCAGTTCCCCCATCAGATACAGTGCATGTGCTACTAGCTTTGCCAAACTTGGCTTTTTCTTGCCTTTCTTTTCATTGTTGTTACTCAGGATGGCCCTCTGGGTAGGAGAGGGGGAAGGATACATTCAGAAACGAAGATGATGTTTAAAAAAAATAAAAGTTATTGACAGAAATGAGGGTTTGGGGTTTTTTTAAGACTGCTTGGATCTAAGAAGCTGGAGGTTAATTAAGTCTTGGATTAAGCCAGAGCTGGTGCCGCATTCAGAAGTCCAAAGAATGTCTTTCCCCCTAAGAATAAAGACTTTTAACAACCAATCTGGAGCAGCCACGGCACTGCCTGTGAATGCAGCATCACTGAAAGGCCCTTCTGTCTTCTCTCATTTCTAGGCAAGAACTGGACGGGTCAGTTCTGTGATAACAAAGGCAGCACACACCCAGGGCCTTGCTCCCAGTAGACAAACCAAAGAGGACTGAAGTTTCCCACCAGTCCCTGACTCTGGGGTCAGAGGACCAAGGTTAAAATCTCACCTCTTGACGTTTATTAGACATGCGCCTCAGCAACAAATCGACATTTATTCAGAACTTAATACGTGCCAAGTGCTGTGATGGGCACTGAGGACGTGAACACACAAAAAAGACTTTGGACCAACCTCCCTGGGCCTCAGTTTCCTCATCTGCAAAATGAAGGGGATCGTCCAGATGGCCTCCAATACCTCTCCTGGCTCAGGAGCTCTGACCCTTTGACATGAATTCTCTCTCTCCATCACTGCAGGACCAGAGAAGGTTCCAACCTGGCTCAAGAGAGGTGATTTCCTCATGCAAAGAGTTCAACCTTGGAGTAGCTTCATCTCTCTGGGACTCAGTTTCCTCCTCTGTAAGATTCAGGGGGGACTACACGAGGTACCATTTAAAGTTCCCTCAATGTGAGCTCCTTGAGAGTCAACACTCAGGTTTTGCCTTCCTTTGTAGCCTTAGTACTCAGCACCGTGCCTGTGCCCCAGTAAGCACTTAATAAACGTTTGCTGACTGACTAAATACGTCTATGATGTTACTGCAATAACTGTTTGTTGATTTGAGTTAAACATTCCCGTGGCAGCCAAGAAAGTCCTAATTTCTTGGAAAAGAGGATTTTTTTTTAAACCACAAATGCCACCAAAAAACTGGAACAAATAAACAAACCTTGGCTAAGTTCCTACTGCAGGGTTTGGATTGTGCAACATGTTTAGGGTATCAAAGTGATGAAGGAAGCAGACCCGATCCTCAAAGAGCTTACATTCTATCCATCCATCCATCCATCCATCCACCCATCCATCCATCCACCCACTCATCCATCTATCCATCCACCCACTCATCCATCTATTCATCCATCCATCCATCCACCCACTCATCCATCTATTCATCCATCCATCCACCCACTCATCCATCCATCCACCCATCCATCCACCCACTCATCCATCTATTCATCCACCCATCCATCCACCCACTCATCCATCCATCCACCCACTCATCCATCTATTCATCCATCCATCCATCCACCCAGCCATCCACCCATCCATCTACCCATCCATCCATCCACCCATCCATCCATCCACCCACTCATCCATCTATCCATCCACCCATCCATCCACCCACTCATCCATCTATTCATCCACCTATCAATCCATCCATCCATCCATTCATCATCCATCCATCCATCCATCTATCCATCCACCCATTCATCCATCCATCCATCCACCCATTCATCCATCCATCCATCCATCCACCCACCCATCCAACCATCCATCCATCTATCCATCTATCCATCCATCCATCCATCCATCCATCCATCCATCCATCCATCCACCCATCCACCCATCCATCCATCCACCCATCCACCCAGCCATCGGCACTGGAGTGGGACAGGGGCTGAGGCTACAAAGGCAGACATTCAACAGCCCCTGCCCTCAAGCCACTCACATTCTCCTGGGGAGACAACCAGACTGGCGTCAGATTGAAAAAAGCCAATCAGGCATGAGAAGCCCGTCAAGAACTGGCAATAAGGCTCTGTCACTGGCATGAGGTTAAGATGGCTACAAACCAAACATTAAAACATAATTAATATTAACAATAGCAACAGCTAGCATTTACAGGGTGCATTAAGGTTTGCAAAGTACTTTATAAACAGCTCATTTATTCTCATAACAACCCTGAGACAGAAGGACTATTAGCATCCCCATTTTACAAGGTGAGGAACCCAAGGGAGACAGAGGTTAAGTGACTTGGCCAGGGTCACACAGTGAGGCTGTGTCTGAGGCTAGATTTGAATTCGGGTCTCCTTGACTTAAGACCCAGCTCTCTGTTCACTGGGCCACCTTTTTTTTTTTTGTCTTTTTGGAGGGGGGACGGCAGGGCAATTGTGGTTAAGTGACTTGCCCAAGGTCACACATCTAGTAAGTGTTAAGTGTGTGAAGTCACATTTGAACTCAGGTTCTCCTGACTCCAGGCCCAGTGCTTTACTCACTGCATCACCTAGCTGCCCCTGGGCTACTTTTTAAACACAAACTCTCTCTCTAGGTCTTTTTCTGTCTCTTTCCCCATCTTTTTCTCTCTCTGTGTCTCTGTCTCTCCTTCCTTCACTGTCTCCCTATCTCTGTCCATCTCTGTCTGTCTCCTGGAAGCAGTAAAGAGAAGTCTTGGTGCTGGAAAAACCCCTTCCACTTGATTCTTACTTGATGTCTGCTCAGAAAATAGCATCTTATTCTCTCTTAAGAAACCAGGACAACGCGACAGACTCAAGATGCAGGAGGAGACACACATCTCTGCACATGGCCGAAGAGGGACTGTTTTGCTGGACTGTGCGTATTGGTTATGAAAGGCTTTTGTGGGGTTTTTTCCCTTCCCACTGGAGGGGGTGGGAGGAGAGAATAAATGCTTGTTAATTTTTTAAAAAACTTTAATGTTTCAAGGAGAAAGAAAAGGTGGGTCCCAACGCAACCACTGCCTTCTCTGGCAAGATGGAAGGCATCAGGGGACCGTGGGCGTGGGGCTTTTCCCATTAGCAAATGTTTTCTTGCCTTGGTTTCTCTAATTAAATTGCCAGCCACTGTTGTCTTGATCTTGTTGGTGACACTGGTTTTCTGATGTACAAAAAGCGATCTCATCTGATGAGAAGAAAAGCTGCTTCCTCTGTGTCATTTCAAAGCTTATTTCTAAAAAACGGGCCCCTTTGTGCAAAAGGCCACGAGAACTAAGAATGAAGGACGTATGGCCACGGTCACTGCAGAAACGGACATAAAAGCTGTCAAATCACCACAGCAAAATCTTAGGTTTTGATGGACTGGCTTTCTGATTTAATTGATGTCAGTAAAGCAAGCAAAGCAGCTCTCTTAGAGCCCTGGTCTGACCCCTTACACTTCTCCCTGCTCTAGAAACTCCAATGGCTCCCTATTGCCCCCCCCATAAAATGCAAACTCTTCATCTTAGCATTTAAAGCCTTTCACAATGCAGCTCTAATGTACTTTGCCAGTCTCATTTCACATTCCTGCGTTTCATGTGACCAATATTTCAGCCAAATTGCTCTATTGATGTGATTCCCCAAACTCAACCCTCATCTCCCATCTCTGTGCTTTCGCACAAGCTGTCCCCCCTGCCCTGCTCTCCAGACTCCCTTCTACCTCTTTGTCATCTCCTGATAAGGTTCCCCTCACAGGCCTCTTTCTACATAAAGTCTTTCCTGATCCCTCTAGGATTAGTGCACTCTCCTTCCTCAAGCAACTGTAAATACATTTATCTGTTTACAGGCCACGACCTCCAACTGAATGTAATCTCCTTGAAGGAAAGGACTGTCTTTCCTTTTGTCTCCCTATCCCCGGTACCTGTTAAGATTGCTGGAATTAGCATTAAAGGACCTGAGTTCAATCCTATCTCTGCCATCCATCCACTCATCCATCCATCTATCCATCTAGCTATCTCCAATCCTTTTGTAGATACAAAGAGAAAAATCCTGTCATCCATCCATCCATCCATCTATTTCCAATCCCTTTGTAGAAACAGATAGACCAATATAGACAGTTATCTATTCGAGGGGGCCCCACCTCCTCAGCAGCTCTTCAGCCCTAGCAGCCCCAGCACCTTCAGTTGATTGGAGGACAGGACCCCTGGAAAGGGGCTGCTCCAACCCTGGTGATACTGTCTCCTGCCTAGAGCCCGAGCTTGGGCTGGCTAGCCACTGGAGAGCTGAATTTGTGTAATGCAAATGTATGTAAAGCAAGAACTTTTGGGAAAAGACTTCTACCTAACTATATCTATCTACATACATATCTAGTCCTTTTACAGATAAAGATATCTATAGATAAACATATCTAGATAAGATAGAGAGGTAGGTAAGTAGGTACAAAGATACATAAGTAGGTAGGTATATAGACAGGAATAGAGCTATGACTAGATAGATTAGAGGGATGATGGGTAGGTAATAAGATAGATAAGTCTAAATAGATTAGATGAATGGATGGATGGATGGATACATCCAGATAAGTAGGGAGGTAGGTAGATAAGATAGATAGGCAGATACAGATTCGGATTCAGATCTCCAAGCTCCCAGAAGTGACCAGACAAGGCCAGGCTTCTGGGCCGCCTCTAATGAGTGATGGGGAATGATGGTTGCGCAGGCACTTTTCTTTTCACAGAGTCACAAACAAAATGTTCTAAGGGAGCTCGGAGGCCATATTCTTTAGGCTGCTCCCCCACTCCCAAGCTGGCTCATAGGAGCAGCTCCCAGAACTTCCCTGATCTCATCCCCTGGGCCTGCCGGGTGGCAGGAGGGAAGCTCTAGTGTTTGTAGCCACCTTCCCCTCCGTATCAGCCCATCTGTTCTTGTTTAACAGGTTGCCACGGATTTGGGGAGGAAATATCTAAATGGAAGTCAGGCCAAAGGAAAGCGTTTTAGGCAGAGGAGGTTTAAATTTAGCCAACCACACCAGAGGTCTCCTTGTTATAATAAGAAATGATTTATGATGATGCAGGGCTTTAAACATGCTGGGCAAACTACGAACAGGGGATTTCCCTTAATCCTTAGAACCCCCCTGTAAGGGCCACTGTTGCTCTTCCAGAGGCAGATCAGCACCATGGACACAGCACTGGCCTAGGAGTCAGGAGGACCCAAGTTCAAATCTCACCACTGCCACTGACTGGTTGTGTACCCATGGATAAGTCACTGAACCTGAACCAATCACACAACAAGGGCATTTAAATACGTGCCAGGCACTAGGCTAGGCACCAAGATCACTAGTGCTCAAGAAGTCCACAATCCATCACTGAGACACAGCGTCAGGAGACCTGGATTGGAATCTTACAGGCTAGTCATGTAACCAGGCTGGGCCTCAGTTTCCTCATTTGTCAAATGGAAGGATTGGACTACAGGGCTCTGAGGTCCCTTCCAGCTCTAGACCAATGAGCCCAACATGCGAGTTCTCTCCCCATTGATGGAAATATTTACACTGGAGGAGGGAGCATCAAAAATCCAAGAGGCAGAAGTAGCCGGGTCAGCCCTGGGTCTGGAGGAGGACCTGGGAGGATGCATGGAGCACGGCTCCCCCTGGTGGCAGAGAAGTCTGCACCGGTTCTCTCCATCCAAACCAGAGGTCTTGCCCCCTGCCCAGTAGCCCCATCCCTCTGGACCAGCCGTGAACAGACTGGCCATCGCCCTCCCTGAATCTCCACCTCAGGCCTGAGCTCTGAACTCACTGGGGAGCAAGCTAGTGCAAACTCACCAGACCCACTACCCACGCCTCCTCCTGAGAGGGCAGGGAGGGAAGAAGCTTTTACAGAGCACCTACTGTGTGCCCAGCACTGTGCTAAGCACTTTGATCCTCACAGCAACCCTGGGAGGCAGATGCTGTTATTATCCCCATTTTGCTGTTGAGGAAACTGAGGAAAAAAGACGTTAAGTGACTTACCCAGGGTCACATAGTAATAAGTGTCTGAGGGTAGATTTGAACTCAAACCTTCCTGACTCCATATCCAGGGCTCTATCCAGTTTACAACATAAAATGGAATTAAAAAACAATGTTGCATTATTTTGCAGCTGCCAAAAATACTCTTCCTACTACACACGGTCTGCCCAGGTCACTCCATGGCCCCAGGACCTTGGTGGCTCCCAACTGCCTCTGGGATGGAGGCCCCCCCACGATCTGGCTTCAGTTTACCTTCTCAGAGTGATTCCACTTTCCTGCTCTTCAGATTCTATGTTCTAACCAAAATGAACAATGGGTCACCCCCTAATCTTGTCCTGTCCCCCCCTGCCTCTCCCCACATCCTTGGAATGCACTTCCACACTTCTCCCTTACCTGCTGACAACCTTCTCTCCTAAAGCTTCCTCCAGCAAGTCTCCCCCAATTCTTCACCCAAATGAGACCACACCTGTCAAGCATTTGGCAGTGCCTGGCATCCGGTGGGCACTTAATAAATACGTATTTCCTCTCCCAGGTGCACATGACCTCCCTGGGCTCACAAGATCACAGACGCAGAGCTGGAAAGGGGCTGCGTTTTACAGGTAAGGGAATGAAGGCCCAAAGTGGCCACAGTCACACAGATACTACAAGTGTCAGGGCCCGGATTCAGCATCTCTAATGCCAAATTTCCACCCTGTCAGACCTCTCCTTTGCTCATATCCCACTGTAATTAATATATCCCAGATTAAGTGTGTGTGCATATACAATAACACATATCACATATATGTGTGTATAGATACAGATAGATTTCTTATCCTCCCATTAGACACAAGCTCTCTCTCTCTCTATAGACACAGATCTATGTATGGGGTAGCTGGGTAGCACAGTGGCCTGGAATCATGAAGACCTGAGTTCAAATGTGACCTCAGATGCTCAAAAGCTGTGCGACCCTGAGCAAATCACTTCACCCTGTTTGCCTCAGTTTCCTCATCTGTCAAATGACCTAGAGAAGGAAATGGCCAACCACTCCAGTGTCTCTGCCAAGAAAACTCCAAATGGGGTCAAGTCAGATGCAACTGAAAACAACTGAACAACAACAGATATCTATCTGTCTGTCTCTTACCCATGCATTAGTCTGCAAGATCCTACAGGCACCAACCTCTATAATCCTCTGTCTTCCTAATCTGCTTCCTTTCCACCTCCCACACCACCCCACCCCCTTCCCACTAGTGCAGAGCTTCATGCTTTGCAAAAAGTAAATGTTTAGAAATCTTAGCCAATGGGGCATGAGGGGTGAGAAAAGTGCCTTGGCCATCCCTCCCAACGCAGGCTCTCTGGAATCTCTGGTTTCCTTTTTAACTAAATCTAAGCTTCATCTTTCTACAACAGGCCCTTCCTGGTCCCCTTCCCAACCTGTCCCCTAAAGCATGAGAACTCCCCCGCAAGGTTCTCTGAGTTTGCAGACGCCCAAACATGTCCAAGCTGTGTCTCTGTTAAGAGTGAGGGCGTAAGCTCCCGGAGGGCAGGGCCTAGTTTTTTGTTGTTGGGTTTTTTTTTAATTATCAGCACCAGTGGGGAATTAATAAATGTTTACTGATTGACTGATGCTACTCAGGCACAAGCAATGTCCTTCCCAAAATACATTGAGTAGAAAACAGAACGAGCCAAAAATCTGGCCTTACCTCCCTCCCAAAAAAGTTTGTTGGGATTTTTTTGGTTTGGTTTGGTTTTGTTTTTTTTCATTGACTTCTTTATTTACTTTTAGTTTACAAGATTCAGTTCCACCGTCCCTCGAATT
>CM053584.1:372998170-373009658 GCA_028627135.1 Pseudochirops cupreus
AGAAAGAGAACCAAACATGGAAAAGAACGAGAGCATGTAGATTGCTTCAGTCTCCTTTTAAACTCTGGTCTTTCTAGATCTTTCTCTGAATGTGGATCTCTCCTTCCATCCTGAGACTTGTAGAGTTCTCTTATAGCTGTGCGTGGCTGAGAAGAGTCCAGTTTATCAAGGTTGGTCGTCACACGTACAGTGTGTCTGTGACTGTGTATAAATTTTTCTTGGTTCTGCTCTTCTCACTCAGCATCAATTTGTAGAAGCCTCTCCAGGTAAATATGAAGTCCATCTCCTCCTCATTTCTTATAGCACAAAGTATTCCATTACATTCATATACTACAACTCGTTCAGCCATTCCCCAATCGATGGGCATCCCCTAAATTTCCAGTTTTTTGCTACCACAAAGAGAGCTGCAATAAATGTTTTTGTATATATGGGTCTTCCTCCCACTTCTATGATCTCTTTGGGATACAACCCTAGAAGTGGTATTGCTAGGTCAAAGGGTATGCAATTATTTATAGCCCTTTGGGCATAGTTCCAGATTGCTCTCCAGAATGGCTGAATCAGTTCACAGCTCCACCAACAATGCAGTAGTGTTCCAATTTGTCCACACCCTCTCCAGCATTTGTCATTTTCCTGTTTGGTCATCTTAGCCAATCTGACTGGTGAGATGTGGTACCTCAAAGTTGTTTTGATTTGCATTTCTCAAATCAATAGTGATTTAGAGCATTTTTCCATATGCTTAAAGATATCTTTAATTTCTACCTCTGAAAATTGCCTGTTCGTATCCTTTGACCACTTATAAATTGGGGAATGACATGTATTCTTACAGATTTGACTCAATTCTTTGTATATTTTAGAAATGAAGCCTTTATCAGAGACACTGATTGTAAAAATTCTTTCCGTAATTTCCCATCTCCCTGTTAATCTTGGTTACATTGGCTTTGTTTGTACAAAAACTTTTCAATTTAATGTAATCAAGATTATCTATTTTGTATTTTATGATGCTGTTGTTTGCTTTTTTAAAAGAAAACAGAGTGAGGAAAAAAGAGGGAAGGAAAAAAACCAGTGAGTTTTACCCTGGATGCAAGTACAGAGAAACAGAGGCCCAGTTCCAGGCTGCGCTTAGGTTTGAAGGGTTTGAAGGAAATGTCTGGGCATCAACAGGCTCATTCTGTTAGAAAGCGATCCCAACAGCGGCCTGTCTGGTCATCTCTGCTCACCACCTTTCTCCAAAAGGAAGGAGAAGGAAGCAGCCACTGGGGGCTCTCTATGGCCACAAAATCATAAAACTTTATGGGGAAAAAATAGCAGAAAGGAGTCCTCAGACAGCAGCGAATAAGGCTCATTCCTTATTTGCAGGGGGGCTGAGGTTGCCTGCACGGGGCTCCCAGATTCGGATTCCTCTGGCCAGGATCCTGGTCCTCTTCTCTGTGGAACAGCTTAAGGACAAGACTCCCCTGGGAACATCAAGCATCGCCCCACACAGCAGAAGCTTGTCAAGGACATCTCGGAGTCATTATATTATGTTCCTGATATTTTTTCTATCACCTCCGATTCCCCCAAATATATTCCTTCCTCCTTCCCTACTCAAGGGGCCATCCCTTGTAACAAAAGAAAGAAGAAAAAACTATCCCCCAACCAACCAATACATTGGAAGGCAACATCATAACGGGAGCCCTGGAGTCTGAGGGCCTGGGCTCAGATCCCAGCTCCACCACTTACCACCTGTGCATACAAGTCATCTAAATTCCCTAAACCTCAGTTTCCTCATCTGTAAAACAAGCAAGAGGGTAGGCCTACTAAGGCCCCTTCCAGCTGCAGATCGAGGATCGACCAGCTATCTGACAGGTTATGCAGTACTCCCCCACCCCACCTCTGCAAAGAGAAGTGGGTTTTTCACAACTTCTCCAAGATGCACCTTGGTGATCACAATTACACAATGTTAAGTTTCATCTGTATTTTTTTCTCCCTAACCTTGCAGTCACTGTGTAAACAATGATCCCCTTACAAGCGCCTGATCTCTCCAGAGTAGTGGTCTCTGCATTTTTTGATAATTCTTATAATAAAAAAATTGTGAGTAGCCAGAGGCAATAAATTATAGGTATTTATAATAGTTCCATGTATTTATAAATTACACACAGGTACTGCCACATTCATAATTGTTTTCAGAGAAAATCAGAAATTTGAAAAGGATGAGATAAATGCCTTTGGATCCCAGGGTTCAGAGGAAGCCACATATGTTTACAGAGTAAAGGAGTGACCCCAGCTTTAGGAGGATCACATGGAGGATGGTTTGGAGAGGCGGGGAGCAGAACCAGCGAGGCCGATGAGGAGGCCAGAATAAACAGTCTGCTCAAAAGATGATGAATGCCTGGCACAGAGCAGGTGCCTAATAAGTTGTTTACTGACCGACTGACTAAAGTAGGGGAATGCTAGATCAACAGAAAGAAGCAGCAAATGAGGAAGGATGCCATGAATGTAAGAATGGCCCCGACAAGGACGGGCAGAGAACCTGAATGACAGGAAGGGTGGCAGTGTCCTGGACAGTCACGAAATGGTTGGGAAGCGAGGCAGGTGGGGGGGTGGATGCCATAGGGTCTGCGGTCTTTCACGGCCCACTAATACCTGATCCTTCTGCCCTCCCCAAAATGAAAAGAGAGGAGTGGGGGTTCTCACTCACCTTGCCAAGCACTGCCCTGAAGCACACAGCCTACCTTCCAGGGCAACACACCCATTAGATGACTTGGCGGGCAAGGGATGGGCAGGTGGGAAGAAGAGAATTTTCCCAATGGCATTTGTAGGGTAGCTGCTCTAGGCACCCAGCTAGTACCCAGGTTACAGCTGCTCTGAGAGCAGGTTCTCAAAAGATGGGAAACTGTAGGAAAAAAATGCTCCAAATGGCTAATAAAAAGAGAAATGCAGATTCGTACAACAGTGAGGTTCTATCTCACATAGACAGCATTAGCAGAAATGGCAAGTAAAAGTTACTAGAGGTGATGGAGAAGATCCAGGCCCTGTTAGTGCGGCTAGGAACTGGTCCAGAGCAATTTGAAACGAGGCCCCAAAAGTCACTTAACCTCTAACCCAGTGATATTACCATGAGGCATAATCCTCAAAAGGACCCATATGTACAAAAATATTTATAGCAGGTCTTTCTGTGGTGGCAAAGAATTAAAAACTGAGGGAAGATCAATTGGAGAATGGCTGGACAATCTACAGTCTATGAATGTGATGGAATACTATGGTGCCATGGGAGATGTTGAAGGGGGTAGTTTTGGAGAAACTTCGGAAGACTTACATGAACGGATGCAGAGTGGAAAGATAATTTATACCGTATTAGGAACACTATAAAAGTCAGCCACTGGGAAAGCCCACAGAACTCTGATCAATGCAAGAACCCACGAGGACTCTAGAACACCTGACGGTAAAAAACACTTCCCTCCTCTCAGCGATGGGCTCAAAGGATGGATGTGCATTTTCAGATATGCCCAACAAGGAACAAGACTATTTCTGCTGGTCTACAGTCACTGGTGACAAGGGTGAGTTTGTTCTGGGGTTGGGGGATAGGGAAGTGATAGTGATCCAAAAAAAAGAGAAACAGGAAAAAAAGAGCATCAGTGAAATACATATTTTTTCTAAAAGACAGAAGTCCAGGTCAGGGCAGAGACGAGCAGGCCATAGTTGACACTATCATAGCAAGATGGACGTATAATTTCAAAAAACCAAGATTTATGGTTACACTGGCAATCCTCCTTTTCTTTCCTTTTCATATAGAAATGTTTCTATGTTGATTACCAAGCCCATCATTTTTAAATAAATAAAATAACTACTTAGGCAGGAGATAAAATGTCAGTGCAAAAAAGAAATTTTAAATAACAAAAAAATGAGTTTTTAAAAAAGTAGGCTAAGGGTAACTAGGTGGCACAGCGAATAGAGCACCAGCCCTTGAGTCAGAAGGACCTGAGTTCAAATCCAGCCTCAGTCGCTTAACACTTACTAGCCATGTGATCTTGGGCAAGTCACTTAACCCCAACTGCCCTGCCTTCCCCCCTCCAAAAAGCAAAAAAAAAAAAAATAAGTAGGCTAAACATATCCCAAAGAGGCCAGAAACATGAAAGACAAAGAAACAGGATTCATACGTACAAAAATAATTACAGCAGCACTTTTTGTTGTAACAAAGAACTGGAAACAAACCATTTATTCTCTGGGGGAGAGTGGACCTCCAGTGGACCTGCAGTGGACCTCCACTGCAACAGAGGCCCACGAAAGGACTGGGTCTGAATCCTGGCCCTGCCTTTACTACCTTGTGTGACCTTGGGCAAGTCTTCTGCCCTCCTTATTTTAGTAAGGGGGCTGGTCTAAATGATCTCTAGGGTCCTTTTCAGTCCTAAACCTATAATGTTATGATCCTAATTATGCTTTGCATTTTTCCAATATGAACTCACAAAAGAAAGTCATGGGGAAAGAGAAATATTGGCAAACTCAAGAGGACATGTTGGCAAGTCACTGTGGGCCGAAAGGAACACCAGCGGGGCGGAACTGTTTACATGTTGATTGTTTATACGAAGTCCTTAGTAGCTGAACTTTCCTTCCCAACCATTTTATCATTAATTCTGATTTTAAAAGAAAGGGAGATGAACAGAAAAACCAAGAAAAAGAAAAATTCCCAGATTAAGAAGATTCAGGAACTCAAGTGCTCAACTTGTCGCTGGGAGTGGTGGCCCCCGAAAATAATATTCCAGCATCCCACTTCTTGACAAAAGAGGTGATAACTTGGGGTATAGACTGAGATAAGTTTTTCTGGATATGGTCAATGGGGAAATTGGTAAGGAAATATGGGCCATAAGAAATGTTAAAAAAAAAAGATGAATTCAGACTGTTTTCCATTTTCCAGTAAAACAGAGAGAAAATAGATTTTTGCCCACTGAAAAAAATGTAAAATTTTAAAAATGTTTTAATATAAGGATTTAGCAGTACTTGTTGTGGTAGTAAAGAACAGGTTCCCATTGACTAAGAAATGGATGTGGGTGGGTAGGTGGGTGGGTGTTTGTGGTGGGAAATTACTGCACAGCATAAAAAAGTATGAAGAATCCAAAGGGGCATGGGAAGACTTAAGAAAGTAGAGATAGGAAAAGTCTCTACATAATGACAACCCTGTAAGTAGAAAGAATAAAACAAAACTGAACCCTGGCTAATCCTATAGTGACCAAGGAGCTTGGCCCAAGAAGAGAGCTGAGAAAATGGACTCCCCTGCCTTTACAGCATAGGTAGGGGACCATGGATGTGAAATACTGTCAGACTCGGTCATCACATTGTTTAGTTTTAGTGAAATGCCTTTTTTTCCTTAAAAAAATTTTCTTGTAAAAAATAGCACATATGGTTGAAGGAGAAATGGATATAGCAAAAAATGAATGTTAAAAACATAAAGGATCATTAGAGAAGGGGGGGGCTGATAGAAAGGAGGGTGGATTGGGGAGGTGGCAGTCAGCGCATGGACAGGTGGTCCACTGGGGATGAACGGGGAGAAAAGGGAGAGTAGGATGGGGGGAAATACATAGTAAAAATAACTAAAAAAAAGTTTTACAGCAAATTTCTCTGATAAAGGCCTCACTTTTCAAATAAATAAATAAACACACACACACACACTCACACACCACACACAGACACACACATACCACACACACAGACACACATACACCACACACACACACCCACCACACACAGACACACGAACACACACACAACACACACAGACACACACAATACACACACACCACACACAGACACACACACAACACACATTCACACACACAGACACAAATTTATGAAAATAAGAGTCATTCTCCAACTGATAAATGGTCAAAGGATACAAACAGGCAGTTTTCAGACAAAATAATCAAAGCTACCTATAGTCACGTGAAAAAAATGTTCGAAATCACTACTGATCAGAGAAATTCAAATTAAAATAACACACCTATCAGACCGGCTAATCTACAAAAAAGGAAAATGACAAATGTTGGAGGGGATATGGGAAAACTGAGACACTAATGCACTGTAGCGGAGTCGTAAACTGATTCAACCATACTGGAGAGCAATCTGGACCATGAATCTGAGAATATCCTTTGACCCAGAAGTAGCACTACTAGCTCTGTATCCCAAAGAGATCACACACACACAAAAAGGGAAAAGGATCTATATGTACAAATATATTTATAGCAGCTCTTTTTCTGATGGCAAAGAATTAACTGGAAATTGAAGGGATGCCCATCAAGTGGGGAATGGTTGTACAAGCTGTGGTACATCTTTGTAATGGAATACTATTGTGCTGTAAGAAATGATGAGCAGGATGCTCTCATTAAAAACCTGGAGAGACTTACATGAACTGATGCAAACTGAAATGAGCAGAACCAGGACAACACTGTATACAGTAACTGCAACATTGTAACAATGATCAACCGTGAACAACTTAGCTCTTCTCAGCGATACAACGATCCAAAACAATTCCAAAGGGCTCATGATAAGAAATGATATTCACCTCCAGAGAAAGAACTGCTGCAGCCTGAATGCAGACTGAAGCATACTTTAACTTTTCTTGTGTGTGTGTGTCTTCTTTCACAACATGCCTAACATGGAAATGTTTTGCACGACCACACATGTATAACCTATATCCAACTGCTTGCCAACTCAACGACAGGGAGGGGAAGGAGGGCGAGAATTTGGAACACAACATTTTAAAAAACAAATGTGAAAAACTATTTTTAAATATAATTGTGAAAAATAAAATTTTTTTAAAAGGGTCAATAAAAATAAATTTTAAATGGGGGGAGAAGATTGCTCCTACTTCTACGGCATTTTTACTGGAGCTCTGTGAAACAGAGATCATTATCCCCTTTTTAGAAAAAAGTGAAGCTCAGAAAGCTCAAGGGATTTGTCCAGGGTCTCGCAGTCTGCCAGAACTTTGAACTTCAAGTTTAGCACTGATCCCACTAAGCCACAGGGCCATTCATGAATAGACGGGAGGCCTCAGATGCCTCATCTGGATAATGGGTACCTCTATCACTATTCCATCATGCTGGTGTTCATTAAGGACAACAAAAATATTTTCAGGGAAGAGGCTGCAGAGCGGCCTCCCTTGAGGCATAATCTCCCTCTTGAGGCCTCTGCACGTCCCTCTTCCTGCTTGTAAGACAGTAAGAGAGGTGAGACTTACTTGGTCAACTTATGGCTTTTCATGGCTATGAGGAATTCCCTGAGGATCTCCGGGCTCTGGTGTCTGCAGGGCGTTTTGGACAGGTACTTCATCGTCTGGAAGGAAAGAAAGAAAGAAGGGAGGGGCGTGAAACAAGGTGCAAGGGCGGGGAGCACGGGAGGGCCTCCAAACCAGCTAGGCTGGGCTGCTTTCTCAAGAGCCTCTGAATCAGCAGGTCCCACACCCTTGCCCAGCACACTCTCTGCCCCAACACTGGCCGGGCTAAGGACATGAGATACAGTGACCTGAAAAGAACCTCACTGACGGAAACACGACTTGGCCGGAAGACCCCAGAGCTGGAGAGCTGGAAGGGGTCACAGGTGTCATCTGGTCCAACCCCCTCATTTTATAAGGGCCGATGTCACACAGAAAGAATCACAGGCAGGATTTGAACCCAGATCTTCAGACTTCAGAATCAATTCTCTTTCCACGGCGCCACAATGCGCACATGGGCTATGGAATCCTTAGTTTGGGGGTGGAAAGAACCGAAGAGGTTTTAAATGGCCTCCAATTTTATCTATTTATTTTATCCATGGTAGAAATAAATACCCAATTTACAGCCTTCAAAAGCTGCCCCGAGCACAGGGGTTCAGTGACTGGCCCAAGGTCACACAGCCAATACGGGTCAGAGGTGAGATTTGAACCTGACTCTGAGGTCAGCAGCTCCCTAGCAGCACAGAAACTCAAATACTGTACTCTCCCAAAACTGAGATCTGAGGAGGGGGGAAGATATTTATTTAGGCCAGCGAGGGGTAGTGACTTCCTCCTCTGGAGCAGGAGGGGCTCTTTCCTCATTATTAATTGACCCACACAACTTGGGGGCCTCCATAGACTGCCTGCTCCTTACTATCTGTGTGACCCCGGATTCATTTCTAGACCTCTCTGGTCTAGAAGATGCCTCCCAGCCTACAAGTCCTTCTCCTCTGTAGGAGGAGGCAAAAATTCCTTCAAACCTGTCCAGAGGAAAGCCTGGAGGGAAACAGGTCTCCTCACTCCCTCTCCTGGGGCCTCTGAGAAGGCCCTAAAAAGCAGGGCTATCTCCCTGGGGGCTCACTTGCAGCAGAAGGAAGGCATTAAACTGACCGCTTCCCCATCGGTCAGTCCTAGGGAAGGCTCCAAGCCTCGGCCACGTGGCAGAGAGGATGACCCCAGCTGAGGCTCTGGGAGCAGCCCGGCCCCTTCCTCTGCCGCCAGACCTTGAACATCTCCCTTTGGTTCCAGCTCTCATGAAAGCTTGTTCCCTTTCGTGACCACGAGCCTCAGTCTGCACCCTTGGCCCTGTTCCCCAGAAGCCTGTGGGGATGGACAGACTGAGGCAGAGGAGGAAGGACCAAGGCTGTTTTATATACAAACCCTCCTCCAGCCCAGCTACCCCCTCTCCCCGACCTGTATCTTCTGTCCTTGAGGCTGCCCATCATCTCCCAATCCAGCTGCCCCACCTGGAGAACCCCAGGGGAGTAAAGAGAGAACTTTTAACCTCCTTTGTTGCAAAGTGAGGGCGCGGTCCAGGGAGGGAAATTCATTCCTTGGACTAGCGCCCACACAGATAAGTGTGAGCAGATGGACGGTCTCAAACAGAAACTCACAGTGCACAGGGAACCACATGGGGTCAGGAGGAAAGACCCTCTCAACGAACCTCAAAATGGGGCCCAGCGATGGATAAGTCAGAACAAGATGGCGCCCCAGACCCTTCCTCCCAACCCCAGCCCCCTTATTCTAGCCTGTGAGATTACCTGAACTGGAAAAGAGCAATTAAGCCATGGGACACTTGAAAACGCAGTAGAAGAATCCAGACACATCTTACTGCAATTAACTGACTATACACGAGTAAATTAAAGCATGGCGAATCTCCTTCCACCATCTGGAAGCCTGAGATCAGGAGGACCAAAGGCTGCACCACATGTTCAAATGTATAAACTGCCTCCCTTTCACCCACTGCTCTGTGCCTCGGTGTTTCTACTTCTAAAATGGGGATGGAGTGGAGGGGAGGAATCCCTACTACCATAAGTATCTTCCAAAGTGGCCCCAACAACTCAGCATAGACAGTGTTTCCAAGACAGAGTGCTGCCGGAAACAGCTGTACCAACTGAGCTGATTGTTAAATATTCAGTGGAGGCTTTATACCTCAGAAATTGGCAAATGCTAAAAATGAGGATTTAATTTCTTGTTCTGACGGCCTAGACTTTAAAAACGGAAACATTTAGTATTCAGCATGCAGATTAAACTTAAAAACGTGTTGTGGATACAGTTTCCCCCCCAGAGAGCTTGTTGTTAAAACATCTGCATGCCCGCAGCTGCCCCAAGCCGGCCTGCATCGACCCGGGGCTCTAACAGTAACAACGATAATCACACCAACCGTTACAGTCATAAAGTATTTTGTCGAGTTAAAGAACAGCCAGGAAGAGCTAGAATTTCCAACTTTTACATCTTACAACGGTATTTACAATGGTAAAGCTGAATTATCACCCTGGCTCTGCCTCTAACTTGCTATGTAACCTTGGGCAGCTCACTTCTCCTCACCAGGCCTCAGTTTCCCCCTCTGAAATACAAGGGGGTTGGATGGAATTGAGCTCCAGGGCCCCCGTTCAGTGCTGAAATTCTATGGATTATTCCAGAAAGAAGAAAGTCCAGGTCACTAGCTGTGTCTTCCAATAAGCCTTGGCAGAATAATAAATATAATGTTATTTTAACCGACATCATGCTAGCAGACATCCACAACCTCCAAACTACACAGAATGGAAGCTTTCATAGCAACTTAGCTGAAGAAATCAAAGCCAGATGGGAACAGATGAGTCCGGGCTCCCCTCAGCATCCTCCTGTTGCTGCTGGCTCTGTCTCCAAATGCTTGCAGTCGGCCTCCGGGGGGAAGAGCCCATGGCCCAACTTTCTCATCCAATTACAAAGAGCCGTCATTCAAAGTGGGAAATGGATCAGGAAACTTGTTAGTTGTGTGGTCTTCAGCCAAGTCACCGCAGGGTACCAATTTGTTAACTGCACAAAAATAGTCCTAACATAAATGTGAACATTCACTGCATTAGAAATATGCAGCAGAAAGGTGGACTCTGACGCTTTTAGATTTAGTTGTCGAAAGACTGATGTAAATAGGTTTAAAATTTTTTTAAACTCCTTAGAAAAAAAACAGTCACTTCTTCATGTGCATGCTGGCCCTCAAAACAGAAATATAAATAAAGGTCAGCCAGATCCTGACTTGTCCTCGAATGGTTTCAATCTCAAAACATGAGAAGGAAACGTGCATTTATTAAGCACCCAATGTATGCTAGGCACCGTACTAACTAAATGCTTCATAAATATGATCCCATTTGACCCCTGGGAGGTAAAATCCCCATTTTACACTTGAGGAAACTAAGGCTCAGACAAATCTGTCCAGGGTCCCCAGGGGGGATTTGAACTCACAGCTCCCTGACCCCAAGTCTAGCATTCTATCCAAAATGCTGAGTGAGCCCTGCCTCACAAAGAACACTGACTCGCCCAATTCCAGATGCCTCAGATTCTGACTTCTGCCTTCCCCAGAAAGTCTGGTCACCCTATGCCCTCTGCCTCACTGGGAGGGCCCCACCCATGGGGGGGCCCCAAGAGCAGGGACATGGGCAGTCCCCCCAGAGGACAGCAGGGACACCTCCCACTGCAGCTCGTCTGGCTCCAGGTCAGCCCAGGCAGCCCCGGGGACCTTGGCCAGGAAGCAGCTGGACAGGGCTGGGGGAGGGGGAGGGGGCAGAGCCAGGGACCCCCCAGCCGCACCTCGTACATGATAGTGTTCAGGTTCTGCTGACCAGAGCTGTGCTTGTTCTTCCCACTCTCCTTCCGCTGCTCTTTGAGATCGGTGACTAACTGGAACACCTGGGAATGAAAAAGTTGAGACGAGAAAGTCTGAGGCTTTAAACCTAACATGGTCTCCTCCTCCATCCCCCAAAAAGAGGCCTAGTGAGCCCAGAGAACCGCACCTCGAGTCAGTCTTACTATGGGTGTGACCCTGGGTAAAACAATCTCTCTGAGCCTCGGTCTTTTCACTGATAAAATGGATGGGATGGACCTCTGAGGTCCCTTTGAAGAGGGCTGAGCGCTAGAGCTGGAGTCAGGAAGACCTGAGTTCAAATCTGAACTCAGTTACTTACTAGCTGTGTGACCCTAGGCAAGTCACTTTACCCTGCCTGCCTCAGTTTCCTCATCTGTCAAATGAGCCAGAGAAGGAAATAGCAAACCACTCCAACCCCCAAATGGGGT
>CM053584.1:373010158-373057086 GCA_028627135.1 Pseudochirops cupreus
TGATTAAATCTATTTTAACTTTGTCTGAGATCATGATTACTACCCCCTGCTTTTTTTACATGCTAAATTCTACTTTTGCCCACCATGTTCTCTTTGTGTGTATCTCTCATTTTTATGTTTCCTGAAAGTAACACATTGTTGAATTCAAATTTTTAATCTGCTATCCATTTCCACTTTATGGGTAAATTCATCCCATTCACATTCTAAACTACAACTACTTGTTGTGTATTTTCCTCCTTCCTATTTTTTGTCACTATCCTTCTCACCCTACTGGATATGGCTTTCAATATTTTAATCACAGCACACCTTTAGGCTGAGTTATTGCAAAGATTGTTGTACCCATTTTACTGAGATAGAAACTAAGTCTAATTTAAGTGCCTTGCCTATGGTCACAGTGTCTGAGGCAGGATTTGGACCCAAGTCTCTGGACTCTGGGCCAAGTGCAAAGTTCTATTCCTCCAGGGCTGATCTCATCCCTTCTTGTTCAAATTGCTCCCTGGGCTCTTCACCATCTCCAGGACTGACTATAAATAGAAAGCCCTCCATAATAGGGAGCCCCCTCCCACATCACTCTGCAGTCCCACCCCACCAGGCCACCCTGGGGCACATCATCCAGAACTCTCCAGCTCCTGATTCCAAAAATGGGTTGTCCCTTGTCTGTGAGCCCTCTCACCCCTCTTCCTGATCGGATGAGGAATCAAGAAGAGGACCTAGAATTGAGTACTGAGTCTGCTGCCTACTCCTTATGAGACTTTGGGCAAGCTGATCAACCTCCCTTAGCCTCAGTTTCCCCATCTGTAAAATGAGTCTGAGGACTCTTCCACCTCTAAATCACACATACTAATGATCTTGGCGAGCCTGTCCTCTCACCTATATCATGACCAAAGTGGCCTAGAAGACCTTGGACCTCTGAATCCTCTGATCCCAACTGCTGTTGTCTGAAGGGTTAGGGATTGGGCTGAAGGACTTTGGAGGTCACACCCATCTCTGAGGTTCTAGGATGCAAACCCTATCTGTACCCTTATTGGATTCCGGAGGCACCAAGGGCCAGGACACTTGTCAGATAATCCAACCCAGAGCCAATTACCTCATAATTGCTGAGCAGAGCGGCATTGGCATCCTTCCTGCAAAGGAAATAGAGAAATAAAAAAGACAATTATAATCCCATCAAGAAAAATAACCAGTCCAACCTCCGGAGCAGGTGTTGGGGGTGCAGGCTACCGAATGGCCTCTAAGGACCCTTCCAAAGCCAAAGTGAGGATCTGACTGAATGCCCTGGGGCCTTACATGAAAATGGAGGTCAGTGGGCAGAAAGGAGTGTGCCCCAGTATCTGGAGGGGCCTGGGCACAGCAGAAGAAGTGAACTGGAATTAAACCAAAGCACAGAGCAAAAAAGCCTTCAGGACACAAGTGCAGAGTGTGCTGGGGACAGCTTAGGGATACATGGCTCTGAAAGTCAACAGGCCAGTAAACACCGGCTAAGCACTTGCCCCCTTTACAACATGTCAGGCAATGTGCCAGATGTGGGGGGGATTTCACACACAAACACACACACACACACACTCACATACAAAATATAACAGTCCCTGCCTTCAAGGAGTTTTCATTCTACTGGGGGAGTGGAAGAGAATATGGCATCCATCTACACGGTAAGTAAAAACAAGGTAGTTTGATGAGGGACAAAGCACTTTGTACTAGAGCGGCTCAGGAAAGCCTTCAGATGGGATGTGGCACCTGACAGTGAGCCGGAAAGAAAGCCAGGGATTCTAAGAGGCAGAGGTCAGAAGGAAGTACCTTCCAGGAAGAGATTACACAGCCTATGCAAAGGTGCAGAGGCTGGAGATGGAATATCATCTTACCGTAAAGATCAACTAAAATGCATTTGATGCCAGCAACAGAGGCAGCAGGAATACTGTGTCACAACCTTCACTCCTCTGATGGGGGCTTACCCTGCAATAATTCGGTCAGTGGTTCAGCAGCTCAGAGGGTCATGGAAGGGCCTGTGCCTCTCCCCTCTTTAATTAAGATATGCCAATTTAACAGATATAGTAAAAAGCCACCAGGTGCCACAGTAAGACAGAGCGCCAGGCCTGGAGTCAGGAAAACTCATCATCCGATGTTCAAATCTAATCTCAGACACTTATTAGCTGTGACTCTGGGAAAGTCACTTAACCCATTTGCCTCAGTTTCTTCATCTGTCAAATGAGCTGGAGAAGGAAATGGCAAACCGCTCCTATATCTCTGCCAAGAAAACCCCAACAGGGTCATGGAGAGTCAGACATGACTGAAACAACTCAGTGACAACCAGAAGGGGTACAAAAAGAAGCAAAAGCCGGTCCCTGCCCTCAAGCAGCTTACTATCTAAAACGACTGATTGCAAAGGCTGCAAACAGGCAGATTTGGCCTTCACACCAGGAAAAGTTCCCCAACAATTAGAGCTCAATTAATTAGGTTCGTCACCTTTTGAGTATCATGGGCCACTCTCCCTTCGGCAGGCTAGGGGAGTCTATGGACCCTGTCTCAGAATAATGTTTTTAAAGCATTCACAATGGAAGGAAATACTAAACAGTAATTAGAGATTGGTGAAAATAAAGATGTCTTTTTCCCATTCACGTTCATGGGCACCCAGAAATCTATACGCACACTCCTCAATAACAGCTATTAAAAAGGGGAATAAAACTGTTTCTCAATGAGGGGGGAGGAGAGGGAGGGAGAAAATCTGAAACTCAGATTTTTTTTAAAAGGATGTTAAAATTGCTTTTACATGTGATGGAAGGGAAAATAAGATATGAAACACAAAATAAATAAAAAGTGGAATGAGGCTGGACCTGCTCCATATGTTACAGAAGAAATCTGTTCTCAGGTGTATATTGGATGAGAGGGCTACGAGCTTCCTGCCAACTCAGAAATTGTGCGATTCTGTTCAGGAGTCGGGATGTCCTGAAGAAAGGTGGGAAATAAACGAGGCTGTCACACATCGAGGGAGCATTCGGGACGAGCGGATGGTCTGAGCGCTCCATCCAGCAATACCCGTGTCACGTCAGGAGGATCCCCTTCCGGCTTCCTAAGTAGCATGTAAGCTCCTGGAGGGCAGTGACTGTTTCATTTGGGTTTTTTTAATTTCACGTTTAATTTTAGGCACACAGAAGATAAAACTTCTGTATTGAACGACTCCAGGATAATATTTGTTCTGATCAATAAGCAACGAGCTGGACCACACACGGCTCCAGTGCTTGGCCTTGGGATTCATCACAGCTGCAGTACGATCCAACATCTACACCCGACCCCTCATGTGCCCCATGGCCTTGGACCCTAGGGACTGGCTGTCGGAGGAAGGCATCACTGCCTCAAAAGGAAGACAGACAAAGAGCTCCCCTCCCCGCCATGACCTTATCTCTGATTCATCCCATGAACTAGATGAATTAAAAAAAAACACTAAAGGAAGAAAAAGATCTAATTAGTATCTACAGTGTCCATCCATTGCAACCTGAAAACTGCTAACCAGATCCCATGGCTTCTTTGCTCATTAAATAATGGAATTCAATTTAATGAAAAGGCAGGGAGTCTTATGGACTGAGGACAGTCTGTGAGCCCTAAAATACTCCTGAAAGAATGGCTCTGTTCTAAACTGGGCTCAGCAGGGCTCTCTTCTCCTAGAACCTTCCAGGGGAGCCAAAAAAACAAACATATATGTGTATGTCTATCTATCTACCTATCTATCCATCCAACCATCCATCTATCCATCCATCCATCCATCTATCCATCTACCCATCTATCCATCCATCTATCTATCCATCTATCTATCCATCCACCCACCTATCCATCCATCCATCCATCCATCCATCCATCTCTCCATCTATCATCCATCCATCTATCCATCTATCTATCCATCCATCCATCTATCCATCCATCTATCATCCATCCATCTATCCATCCATCCATCCATCATCTATCCATCTATCCATCCATCCATCCATCCACCTATCCATCTATCTATCTATCTGCCCATCTGTCCGTCCATCCATCCATCCATCCATCCATCCATCCGTCCATCCATCTATCATATCTACATACATACATGTTGCTCCTTATGGAAGAAACCACCACCCAGAGTGCCACAGCCAAAGGAGCAAAGTATCTGGTATTGGAGGAGTTAGCTCTGAATGAATACAGCCTCCCATTTACTAGGTGTGTGATCTCGGGCAAGTCACTTCACCCTCAGTTTCCTTATCTGTAAATTGGGAGTATCAGACTACATGGCCTTGAAGGTCTTTCTAGCTCTAAATCTATAACAATAATAATTAGCTGAAGTATTCATACTTTTAAGTATTTAAGTATTATTTTAAGGTTTGAAAGCACTTTACATGTTATCTCATTTGATCCTCATAACAACCCTTGGAGGCAGATACTATTACTATCCCCACTTTACAGAGGAAGGAAGAAACTAAGGCAGACCAAGTTCAGTGACTTGCCCAGGGTCACAAAGCTAATACATGTTGGAGATAGGACTTAAACTCAGGGCTTTCTTCTATTTTTGCGTATGTTTTTGGAGGGGGGAGGGCAGGGCAATTGGAGTTAAGTGACTTGCCCATGGTCACACAGCTAGTAACTGTTAAGTATCTGAGGCCAAATTTGAATTCGGGTCCTCTTGACTCAGGTCCTCCTGACTCCAGGAGCTCACTGTGCCACCCAGCCACCCCAACTCAGTGCTTTCTTAATCGAGGTCCAACACATGATCCACAGCGCTACTCAAATCTATGACCTTAAGAGTGATTTTTTTCCATTTCCGGTCTGATGATGTGCAGCTCACAGTCCCCCTCTGGGACACAGGGGAACTTCATGCACATTGTGTCATCTGATACTAAGTGTTACTGTTATCCCTATTTTTGGAAGAATAAACTGGGTCTTGTAAAGGTTACATGGTTTGCCCAGAGCCACGGAGGGTCTGAGGCTGGATTCGAACCCAAGTCTTCCAGACTGCAAGTCTGGCACTTCCCCCACACCCCATGTTCTTGCTGTCCATATCCAGATCAATCCTGCTGGACTCAAGGCTTGATACCTTTTCTGGATCTAATTATAACAAGGAGCCAAAGATAACCTTTCCATCCCTATTTCACCAAAGCGAGGGTCAGGGTGGGGGCAAGGAGGTAGGAGCCCTGGATGGTGGGGGTTTCTGGGTGACAAGGATAGGTGCTTGAATATATTGTAATGTGCGTGTGTGTATACATGTATTTTATGTGTGTACATATATATACACATATAATACATACATATATACATCAGCACCAGTCCATAAATAAGTACACCCAACAAATGAATGAATGGAGCATTTATTACACTTGTGGATAAGCCCTATATACAAGATACACACAGAATGGATGCAAGGTAACCTTGGAGAGGAAGGCATTTATAGTTGGACATAGCCAGGGAGGGAGGACAGAGACCAAGAAGCGCCTCCTTTGCCACTGAACCAGGACTTACTAGAAATCGCCTATGAACTACAAGGCCACCAGGTGGCGCCATAGTGCACAGAGCACCAGGCTTGGAGTCAGGAAGACTCATCCTCAATCTGACTTCTGACATTTACTAGCTGTGTGACCCTGGGCAAGTCACTTAACTCTGCCTCAGTGTCCCTCATCTGTCAAATGAGCTGGAGAAGGAAATGGCAGACAACTCCAGTATCTCTGCCAAGAAAACCCCAAATGGGGCCACAGACAGTCAGATGTGACTGAAAACAGCTAAACAGCCATGACCTGTGAACCTGTGCTATGATCATGGGCTTCTGTCTTTGCAGCCCAAGACCTAGCTCAGTGGCACACTTATTAAAGCCTGGTGACTAATGGTTCTTCCCAAAGGAAGATCCTAGGGCGAGAGCTGGAGGTGACCTCATAGACCAACTAGTCCAAACTCAAACCCCCACATCCAATCACAAAAACACTTTACAGACAGGGAAACTGAGGCACCGGGTGATGAAGCGATCTGCCCCATCTGTCAATTAACAGGCATTTATTAAGCACTTGTGTTCCAAATATTAAATAAAGACAACATATTTAGGGAAGGTGGGCACCAGCATGGGGGATCAGGAAAGAAGGCAGGCAGAAGGGAGTGTCTGAGTTGTATATTGAAGGAGGAGTGGAAATCTCAGGGACAGAGGAAAGAAGGGCAGGGGGGATCCTCAGGGCAGAGACACAGAGGAACAGAGAGAAACCAGTGTGGCTGCACCAATGTGTGCACAAAGACAAAGAACATACCATGAAGATGGAAAAAACAGGGAGGCCAAAGGTGCCAAAAGTACTGAAAAGTCAAATGGAGGAGTTTATCTCTGATCCTGGAGGTGAGAGGGAGCCATGGGGGGTTACAGAGTATGAGAGAGAGAGACGGAAGTTTGGGAGAGGGGAAATCAGGCTGGAGTGAGGAGATCCAGGTGAGAGGTGAGGAAGGTGTGAATGAAGGTGGCCACTGGGCAGATGCAAGAGATGCCACAGAAATGGAAACCCAAGATGTGACACCTGATTGCATAGATGGGGCATCCAGGAGAATGCCGAGCTTATGAACCGAGGATACCAGAAGAATGGTGGTACCTTCCACAGAAACAGGGAGATTTACAGAGAACGAGGTTAGCGGGGAAAGATAAAGACAAAGACTTCTGTTTTAGACATGTTAGGTTTGCGATGTTGCTTGGATGTCCAGTGTGAAATGTGCAGGATTAGGCTTAGAGAGAGATCTCTTAGGAGATATGTAAAGAAAGAGAGAGAGAGAGAGAGAGAGAGAGAGAGAGAGAGAGAGAGAGAGGGAGGGAGGGAGAGAGACAGAGAGGAAGAGAGAAGGAGGGAGGGAGAGGGAGAGGGAGAGGAAGAGGGAGAGGAAGAGGGAGAGGAAGAGGGAGAGGGAGAGGGAGGGAGGGAAGGAGAGAGAGAGAAAGGGAGGGAGAGGGAGAGAGAAAGGGAGAGAGAGAAGAGAGAGGAAGGAAGGAAGGAACAAAGGAAGGAAGGAAGGAAGGAAGGAAGGAAGGAAAAAGGTAGAGATAGATAAATAGATAGGCTGATTGATCGATCTAAGAATCATTGGCATAAAGATAATGAAACCCATGAAAGCTGATGAGGTTACCAAGTAGACGAGTATAGAATGAGAAGAGAAGGACCAAGAAAGAGCCTTGATCTACACCCACCATTATGAGCCATGACACACAGGATGACCTTATATAGGAGACTGAAAAGGACTGATCAGAAAAGTAAGAAGAAAACCAAAAAAAGACTAGTGTTGAAAAAAATCTAGAGTTGAGAGAGGATCCAGGGAGAGGGTGGTCAACAGAGCCAAATGCTAAAGAGAGCCTGAAGGTTACACTGGTATAAATGTCAGAAGCAAAATTTGAACCCAGGTCCTCAGATTCCAACTAGGTGGTGCAGTGTATAGAACACTCTGCTTGGAGTCAGGACAATCTGAGTTCAAATCCAGCCTCAAACGCTTACTAGCTGTGTGACCCCGGATAAGTTACTTAACCCCGTTTGCCTCAGTTTTCTCATCTGTAAAACGAGCTGGAGAAGAAAATGGCAAATCATTCCAGTATCTTTGTCAAGAAAATCCCAAAAGAGGTCGGGAGAAAACTACCAAACAGTAACAAAAAACAGGGATCTAGGAAGCATAGAGTATTTCCTCCTGAATCACTGCCTCCCCATAGTTCTGGCCAAGAAACAATGACAAAGCCCATTCAGTTCAAATGAGCATATATTAAGAGGCTACTTTAAACAAAATCCTGTATCAGAATACACAGAAGATAAAGTCTGAGGGTAATCAATTAATCCGTTGATAAACATTTATTAAGTGTCTGCTACCCACTGTGCTCACAGTCTGGTGGGAATCAATCTGCATGGAAACGCTAGGTTAGCTCAGCAAAAAAGCTGGTAGCTAAGTGAGTGTCCATCAACAAGGGGAAGACTGAACAAACTGTGAGATACGGATATAATGGAATATTATTGCACCAGAAGAAAATGAGAATGGGAAATTCAGAGAAACATGGGAAGATATGCATGAACTGATCCAAAGGCAAAGAGTAACCAGGAAAAGAACATGCATTGTGCCCTGAAGGCTGAGGGACCAGTGGGTTGGAACTTGGTGAGGGGAAGAGCTGAAGCATTTGCTTCCTTCAGGTAGGGAGGTGGGGGGCTACAGGTGTGCAATGTTGCAGTTACTGTCCGACACGGACACTGTGCTTGACTGTTTTCCCTTTATTTCAAGGAAGGTCTAATTTGGTGGGGGTTAGTTTACATCTGTAAAGGAAAAAGACACCAAAAACAGCAGGGCAGGAGCTCTGGGCTTGTGCTCCTAATGGTGACTCATGATGGACATTAATAAAACTTATCTAAAAATAAAATAAAGATTCATCTAGGAAGACTTCCTGGAAGAGGTGAGCTTGTAAACTCTGGAGCACATCAGACATTTGCATCCTCTTCCTCCTCCCTATGTGTTTCCTCATCAAGGCAGGCCTCCCTGGAGACAGTTTAGGTGAGGGCATGCTACAACCAACATTCTCAGTCACTCTGAGCCTCAATTTCTCCTCCTGTAAAGCACAGAGAAGTTCAACCCACAGCTACCTCAAAAGGGGAATTGCTTACTATGACATTATAGGCTTAATTCAGTTTTAAAAGTACTGTACCTATATCGTTCAGTTGCCTTGTGCAAACTCTGTTAAGGTAGATAAATTATACCCATTTTACAGCTAAGAAAACTAAGACAAAAGCCAAAGGGCTTGCCCATGGCCACAAAGTGATGGGGGAAATCCAGGGCTCTTCCTTGGTCTGGTGCTCCATGGTGCTCGTCTACCAACAAAATATACTCAAGAACACCTGGGTTCAAATCCCAATTCTGACACTGACTAGCTGTGTGACTCGAGACCTCCATTTAACAAACTCTTAGGGACTCACCTTCTGCCAATGTAGAATGAAGGGAGTGGTGATCTGGAAAGGTCCCTCTGAGGTCTAAAGCTGTGCCCCATTCAGCCTACGCCATCCTCAAACAGAAGTCTCCGCTGCAACATCCCTGAATAGAGGCAGTCCAGCCTCTGCTGGTCAAAAGCCGTCCAAATCAAGAACCCCTTGGATGGAAAAACTCCATGGCATCCTCATTCTTATTCTGCCCACTCTGGGCTCAACAGTCATTGAAGGTGACCTGGTTGCTGAGTTCACTGATTTCACAATCATCTCAAAATTGTCTAATAAGTCAGAACAGGAATGCTTTTATTCACCTGGAAAAATAAACCACTGACCACAGCCTCAAAATCTGACCACTACTTGGTGCCAAAGGCTAATGACAGTAAACAGGGAGGGCCCAACCACATGGTCTGGTCAAAGACCAGGAAAGGTCTGGTTTTTTAAGGAGACTTGATTATCAACCCAAAAATGGGAGAGGGCAGAGCCAAACACCTCCTAGCCTCGCTCAGCCCAGGGTCTGCTTTCCAGTCCTTAATTCCCAGTTTTGACAGCCAACTCTGGGAGCCTCCTTAAAACCACATCCACCAACATGAGAGGCTTTTGTTTCCCTGGCAGACGATTTAGGGTGTTGAGAAAACAAGGAAACGGTGAAAAGGGAAACAAAAATCCCCTAGGCGGACACCCTGGTTTCCCCAGACATGACACTTCATTTTCTAAACTAGGCAGGGCTTTGGGGTTTTTCCAGAGGTGCCAGCAAGCAAGAACCTGCCTTCCTGGCCAAATTTCCAAAAAGTCACTGGTAGGGCAAGGAGGAGACACCAGAATAAAAGATTCGGAGCTGGAAAAGATAACAAAGCTAAAAGAGATAAACTTAAGGAGTTTACTTACTAATAGACCCCCAACCTGGAAGGGAAAAAATGGTTACAACCCATTCAGATCAAGGTGTGGTTTCATACAGGGATGGATCTGTGGTCTCACTGATGTGGGCACTGGATCCCAAAGGAACCCACACCTTGTCATCCCCTGTATCTCCTGTAAATGATGCCCAAGGGTCCGCCCAACACTCAGTCTGGGGTCTCCTTGTGTCTTTTGGGCATCCATTCCACACCACTGGCTCCCTACTGGACATACTGCAGGAGCCTCAAACTCGACATGAACAAAACTGAACCCACCATCTTTTCCCCCAAACCTTCCCCTCTCCCACACTTCTCCACCGCTGTCAAAGAACCCTCACCTTGGTGACTAAATGGACTCCTCACTCTCCCTCACCCCTCACTGCTAATCAGTTGCCAAACAACTTTGAAAGACATAAGAATTCTACTCAAAGCAACAACTGCCCATGATTCCAGATGTTGAAACATGCTCCCCACCTCCTGACAGAGAGGGGACAGGTGCAGGCTGCAGACTGAGAAACACGGCTTTTGGACAGCACCAATGCGGAGATTTGCTTTGCATGGCTATGACGATTTTTAACATGGGCTTTGTTTTCATCCTTCTTTTTTTTTTCCCAATGGAAGGGAGCAATGGGAGGGAGAAAAAACACATTTTTGTTTTTTTAATATTAAATTTTAAAAATATACATTCTACTTTGTATACAGTAACAGCAATACTGTACAATGATCAATTGTGAATGACTTAGCTGTTCTCAGCAATACAATGATCCAAGACAATTTCAAAGGACTATGGATGAAAAATGCTGCCCACCTCCAGAGAAAGAACTGACGGGGTCTGAATGCAAATCGAAGCATACTTTTAAATTTTTTTCTTGGGTTTTTTGGTTTGGGTTTCCTTTTGTAACATGGCTAATATGGAAATGATGGCCCATGGATAGTCCATATGAAATCACTTGCCTTTTCTGAGAGAGGAGGAGAGGGAGGGAGGAAGAAAGAGAATTTGGAACTCAAATTTAAAAAAAAAATGCTAAAAATTGTTTATATATGTAATTGGAAAAAATAAAATACCTATATATACACAAACCTATATACATACACACATACACACACAGTACTCATATCAATAATACTAAGAACTCCATGATTTCATGGGTTATGGGGAATTCCCAGTGTGGAAAACTCCCTCTACCAATGCATAAGAGCTACTCGGTCTAGAATTTTCTCTTTTTTTTTTTGGTTGCACCTGTGATTTCACTCCCATGGGTTGAGGGGGTGCTCTCCACTCTTAGAGAGTGGCTTGGGGTTCAGAGATAAGTGTGATGTGACCAGGGTCACAGAGACAATATGTATGTGACTTAGACCTACCCAGCTAGTCAGAAACCATCAGCCTTCTATCCATTACAATAAATTTCCTCATCTATAAAATACAGACAACCCAAGCTTGGAAGTTCAAATGAGATGGCAAAGTCCTTATGCTACCATATAAATGTGAGTTGTTATAAAGACAGTATAGCCTGGTGGATTGAGTGTTGGTCTCACACAGCAGAAGAGACTGTCTAGTTCAATCTCTTTATTACAATGGAAACTCCTGAGAGTTCACGACCAAACAGAAGATAGAGAGGATCACCTAAGATAAAATGGGTGACTTTTATAGTAATTTTAAGTCTCTGCACAAACAAAACCAATGCAGCTAAAATTAGAAGAAAAGCAGGTACATGGGGGGAGAGAGGGGTAATCTTTGCCTTAAGTTTCTCTGATAAAGGCCTCATTTCTAAGGTACATAGAGAACTGATTCAAAGTTATAATAAGATGAGTCATTCCTGAACTGATAAACAGAAATAAAAGGAAATGAACTTTTAAGTTTTCAGAAGAAATCTAAGTCGTATTGGGGGTGGGGCCTCTAAACCACCAATAATTAGAGAAATGTAAATTAAAACAACCTGTTTGCCTTAATCCACTGGAAAATGAAACGGCAAACCACTGCAGTGTCAACATGGCCAATACGGTCCATGGGGTCACAAAGGGTCAGACACATCAACAACAAACGGTTGTTTTAACAACTCCACACTCATCCGATTGGCAAAGGTATCCCAAAAAGGGAAATAAGAAGTGCCGAGGGGTCTGCGAGAGAAGAGGTACATTAATACACAGTAGGAGGGCGAACTGTCCAGCTTTCGGAGTTATGCCCCAAAAGTGATTAAATTGAGCAGACTCTTAACCGGAAGAAATTATACTACCAGCTCTATCCAAAGAGATCAAAGAAGAGGGAGAAGGCCCATGGGTACAAACAGATTTACAGCAGCTCGTTTTGTGGTGGCAAAGAATGGGAGCCTGCGGGGTGAAGGCTGAACAAGTCATCTGGGCTGTGAACCAGTGGAGCGAGGAAGGAAGCAGGGGTTTCCAAGAAAACTCTGGGATTTGCTGTAACTGACACAGTGAAATTCGCAGAACCAGCAGCACCATCTTCATGATGACGAAAGCACCCTAAGAACAGGTAACCGTTAAGGATTCGGGGGCTCTGAGGCACGCATGACCAGGGACCCACCTGCTCCATGACATGCTTCCTTCCCCCTAATCGCTGACCCCACAGATGGATCCATACACATTTTAGGGACGTGACCAAGGCCTTGACTATACGGGAAGGTTACACAGGCTTTTTCTTTTTTTTTTTTCAAGGAGGGGGAGGAAAGAAGGCAGATTTTGACTAATGTTTTTTAAACCTTCATTTTGAAAAACATCACCAGGCCTCGCCCAGTAAGGATAGTTCGGTCTCCCCACGCCTCTCCCTAGCACCTGGCCCGGTGGTGGGCATACAGTTGTCCTCTAATAAATGCTTGCTGAGGCTCCAGAGTGAGGTGCCTGGTCCAGGGCCCTCTCGTCTAGTGCAGGTCCGCCCAGCAGACAAGCACAGCACGTGGACAGGTCACCAGCGCCCCGGTAAAATTACATTAAAATGCTGATAAATGAACAGCATTGGCAAAGCCACGGAGCCTGGACACCCCCAAGGCCTGGGCGGCCAGAGCTGGGCAGTGGCCAGGGTCCGAGCGCCGGCCTCCGAGGGGGCTGGGTGGCATGAAGGGCTCTGGAAGAGAAAAGAGCAACGCCTGGTCCCAAACACGCCCTGCCCCCACCCCAGCACCGCGGCCCACGCGGAGACGCGGACACGCACGCCCCAGGGACCGTCCGCTGCCTTTCTCGGTCTCCCCAGCGCTCAGCTCAGCGCGGGGCACACAGTAGGAGCTCCATAAACGCTGACTTGCACGCTCGTGCAAGCCCCGAAATGCACGCGCACGCACGCACAAATGCACATGTGCGCCTCCACGCATGCACACATACGCGGACACACCCCGCCCTCCTTTCCCTGCCCGGGTCTCCCTCTCTTCCTCCCACGCGTAGGGCTGCCCACTCACACTTCCATCGTGGCTCCTGCTGCTCCTCCTCCTCCCCGCTCTCCCACGGCTCCAGGATCCGGCTTCCACGCCGAGCTGCAGGCCGCGGGGCCGGCCGGGGGCAGGGCTCCCGCTCACGTCACGGAGCCGCCCAGCCGCCGCGCGCGCACGCACGCACGCCGGGGCCGCCTCTGGATGCACGCGGCGCTCTCTTAGCTGCGAGTCCCGGCCCGCGGCGCCCATCCCCCTGGCTGTAGCCCCGGGAGTGGGCGGTCGGGGAGGAAGCGCTAGGCGAACGTCCTCGACCCTCTGTGCCTTTGCCGGGGCTCCGCAGACTGCGCTGCATTATTAGAGTGCGAGCTCCCCGAGGGCAGGGGCTGACTCTCTTTTGCCTTCCAGTTCCCTAGTCTGAGCTGAATCAATCCTTGTTCACTTATTGATTGCTGCCAGCCCAAGGTGCCCAGTGCAACCTGGCACCCGGTATCAACCAATAAATAAACATTTACTATGTTCTGCCCTGGGCCAGGCGCTGTGCTAAACTGCTGCGGATCGTTGCTGTTTGTCCTTCCTTCTTGAAGGTGACACAAGGAAGGTGATGCCATGATGTGCGAGTGTGAGGCAGGGCTGTGCAAAGTCACCAGAGCCGTCTGGGTTCAGTGGCCTGATCAGAATGACTCGAGATGGCTCTGGATGCAGTGGGAGACCCTGGTCTTCTTAAGCTGAGGTCTTTCTCAAGTCTCCGTTTGACTGAGGCAACACCCATTCAGTGCTAGGCAAGAAATGAGTCAGAGAATGGCCTCTTGTACCTGATCCAAAAAAAAATCAACCTGGGAAGGGAAGACCCTCAGAGTTTCCGGCCAAAACAGAAATAACTGTTATTTACATTCTACCTGAGCCATGAGAACCCAAATATTAACCACTGGGGCCTGGGATACTAGAAGAAGCAAAAGACAGTCCCAGCCCTCAAGGAGCTTACTAGGCACTTAATAAGTGATTGCTGGTAGACTGAGCTTCCCACTCCAATACTTTGTGCTGGTGGAGAGTGGGCATGGGGATAGTAGGTACTTAATGTTTGTTGATGAATCAAATATTGATTAAGCACCTAGTTTTCTTCCAGGCCCCAGATACCAAGAAGACCAGAAAAGCATCCCTACTCTTAATAACTTGATTGCTTTATGCCAATTAGAAGGTAGAAAGGAATTTGGACAGGAAACAAAAAACGTTGACCTGTAGGGTGGGATGGGTTCGTAGACCTGGATTTTAAACTCGGCCTTCCTGTGTTTTGGGTCAGAAAGTCTTCCTATCAAAGCAACCAAGCAAATATGACCCATATCTGCCTCAATTCTCTCTCCCTTCCAGACTTGGAGTTTTTGCAAGTCCAAAGGGCACAGA
This sequence comes from Pseudochirops cupreus, assembly GCA_028627135.1. Lineage (NCBI taxonomy): Eukaryota > Metazoa > Chordata > Mammalia > Diprotodontia > Pseudocheiridae > Pseudochirops > Pseudochirops cupreus. The sequence goes on from CM053584.1 coordinate 373,024,760, forward strand.
GCTAGAAGCCAGTGTACATTTCCCTTCTCCCTGCTAGATTGTAAACTCAATGAATGCAGGGACCATGTCTTATCCAAACTGTGGGTCACTCCCATCTTACCAAGTGTTTGATGAAGGCCTTGCCTGTGTTTATCTTTGTCTTTCCAGGGTGGTTCTGGGTTCACTCCCATAAGCACAAAAATTCTGTTAGAAGAACACACTTGTTTACCTTCTTACATAGAGAATCTGTGATTCAATCACTAGACAGAAACAACTCAGTACTGATTTAAAAGCCAGATCTTAGGGAGCTGGTTGAGGCATAGAGATATCACCCAGGTCACCCAGCTTAGTTCCATAGATTTTGAGTGGGAAGGGATGGATAGCCGGGTCGTCTGGTCCAACCTTTTCCACCATATTGATCCAGTGGTCAGGCACTGTTGGAAATCAGGTCTTTCCCTTTGTAATCCCAGCACTCCATCTGTTATGCCATAGCAACTTCTTCCTGCCTACTTAAGCAGAATTTAGGGAAGAATAAAAATTGCTCGTCCTTAGTATTTTAAGGTTAGCTTATATTATTGTACATAAACATATACATACTTTACATACATTATTTCATTTGATTGGGGAAGGACAAGTGCTGACATTATTTTCATTTTGCAGAAGAGTAAAACTGATCCTGAACATAACGAGTCTTTTTATTAATGGCTCAGGGTCATCAACAGAGGAGGCCTAGTGGAAAGATGGCTAGTCCTGGAGTCTATTTTACTGTCAAGGTTAGAATCTGGACAAGCCACTTAACCACAGGCAAGGCCCTCATTCAGTTCAAATCCAGCCTCAGACACTTACTAGATGTGTGACCCTGGGCAAGTCACTTCACCCTGTCTGCCTCAGTTTCCTCATCTGTAAAATGAACTGGAGAAGGAAAGAGCAAACTGCTCCAAAATCTGCCAAGAAAACCCTAAATGGGGTTAGAGAGACAGGACTGAAATGACCAAAGGTCAAAAGTAGATTCTTAATAATAGCTGTCATTCATATTTAGCTACAAAGTATGGGAAACACTTTACATACTCAATCTCATCTGATAAGGTAGGATGTTATTATCCATTTTCACAGATGGGGAAACTGAGGCTCAGGAAGGCTAACCATCTTACTCAACATCACAAAGCTACAGGTGTCAAGAGTGAAACCCAGGTTTCCTGGCTCCAAATCCAGTGTATTTAATAACAATCATGAAGAGGGACAGCCAGTGGCACAGTGAGTAGAACACTGGGCCTGGTGTCAAGACCCGAGTTCAAATACAGCCTCTGATGCTTTCTAGCTGTGTGACCCTGGGCAAGTCACTTAACCTCTGTTTGCCTCTGTTTCTTCAACTATAAAATGGGATAATAAAATTGCTTGCCTTCTCAATGAGGGGGATGGGGAGGGAAGGAAAGAATTTGGAACTCAAAATTCTAAAAAACGAATGTTGAAAATTGTTTTTAAATGTCATTGGGGAAAAATAAAATACTAAATACATGATACTTTAAAAGAAAAATGATGAAATAGGGATAATAATGGCACGACCCTGAACAGTTTTAGCACAGTTCCTGGCACATAATGGGCACTATGTGAATACTTCTTCCCTTCCCTGCCCCTCCCTTAAATTATTAATAGCTATTGTTAAATAGCGCGTTGAGATTTGCAGAGCTCCTTACAAATATTGTCTCATTTGATCTTCACAACAGCCAAGGAGGGCTGACAAGACAGAAAATGAAAGTTTCCCTGCCCTCAGGGAGTTTACCTTCTATTGGAGCCAAAGCTGGTACCCCCTGAGTAAATGTAAGACAATTGGTGGAGGGGAAATGAAGAAAAGCTTCCTTTAGGAGGTGATTCCTGGGCTCAATCTGGAAGGAACTTGGGATTCCGGGAAGGGAGGAGGGAGTGTTTTTCCGGACTGAGGATAGCCTCTATCCAAAGAAACGATGGGAGGTCTAGGATAGGAGGAAGCAATATTTGGGCTGCAAATTAGAGGAGCAAAGTGACATGAGTCTGGAAGGATCTCTGGGAAGCAAATTGGGGTCTTTGGCGTTGGGTTTGGAAAGGACCTTGAATGCTAAATTGCGAAGTTTGGGATTTTTCCTAGAAACAAGAGGAAGCCACTGGGATTTCTTGAGCATCGTGGCCGTATCAAGGACATCAATTTGGCATCGATGCAAAGGACAAATTGGAGGGAAGACTCAAACCGATTAAGAGGCTTATTGTAACGTCATTTCCAGCTGAGTCAGGTCCATGACAACTCAGAAAAAACAAGTCCCCAGGAAGGGACAAGCTGGAGCTGACGACTGACCTCCAATAACATTTTGTGGGTGGTGTAATAACCTAAGGGCGTTTCATGGCACCCATCACTGTAGTGTGCGCACAGGGAGTTCAAAGACACGACCCCTGCCCTCCCTGCTTACGGTTTAAGTGTACCAGGCTGGCTCTGAGGTCGATGGTTCTGGCACAGGAGAGGAACCAGGGCCAAAGCCCAGGCCAAGCAGATGGGTGGATCTGGTATTCTCAGTGGCTACACCAGTTGGTGGTTTCGCATTCGATCTTGGCCGACTGCAACTTCCAGAAGTCTTACAGAAAAAAATATCGAGTAGGGTCGTAACCTTGGACCGTGTCAAGACCAAGGCCAAAGCTAGGCAAAGAGCACAGCTGGGAGGGCAAAATGGCGTGGAAGAAAGAACCCCGGATTTTGAGCCAGAGGACCTGGTTTCAAATCCCTGGTTATCTTGTTGCAGGAAATGGTCTATAATCTTGAGAAAGCCCCGTAAACGCTTGATGCCTCAGTTTCCCCATCTGTAAAATGATGGGATGGACCGCTGAGGTCCATCACAGCCCCGAATCTAGGGTCCGAGAGGGTGGTGGGGTTGGGTCCAGCTCCATCTAAATGGGGAGGGTGGGAGAAAGGCGCAGCAGACAGAGTGGGGCCGGTGGAGGAATGACAAGGACTCAGGAAATATTTTCCAAGCCAGCCTGAGAAGTTCCCCAGATGGGGAAGTCACACCCCAAAGCGGGCAGCCAGATTGCATCACCGTCCAGGCTCAACAGATGACCACACAAATATGGGAGGCTCCCGGTGACGCCTAGGGACCAGAGGCGACCCACTGGAAGGGCAGGTGAAGCCGCTAGCCCCACCTCCGCGCAGAGAAAGCCTTGATTGTGCACCAATCAGATTGTGCACCGCCCAGAGGAGGCGGGGCCTGGCTGCGGGGACCCGGTGACGTCGTCCTCCCGAGGAAGGAAAAACCTTGATGGAGGGACTGGGCGCTAGGCAGAAGCTGTTGCATCAGGTGAGTCTGAGCTCCTGTCCGCACCGTCCTGGAAGGGGGGTGTGGCACGGGGCAGCAGCGTGATGCCCTCCAGTCCTGGCGCGCCTGGCCGGAGCTGGGGCTCCGGGATGGTCAGGGGACAAGAGCCCGGAGGCCAGCTACGTCCTTCCTGCCCTAGGCACGGGGTGGATGGTGGGCTGCCGGGGTGGGCACAGCGGCCATGTCCCTCCTCTGAATACGGGGTGGATGAGCGATTGCAGAGGGAGTGGCTGGGATCCCGCTTTGGGCAAGGGGGGCGGCGCTGCCCGGGGACAGCTAACCCACGCCAACCCTGTCATACTTTCCAGGTCTGAGATCAACCAAGGGGAAAAGGACTTGTCCAAAATGGCATCGGAGGTGAGCCGTCTCTCTGTTTTTTCTAAGACTCCCCTGGCGCTCCATCCCCTGCATCCCCGAAAAGGGTTGGGGCAAAGCTTCCCCTGGTCCCTAAACTTCTCTCCTGGGAAATGCCGACAATCACTTTAGGGTCACTTGGGGGGAGCGGGGGAAGTGCGGGGGAAGGGGCACTGATCCCAGGAGAGGTGAGTGAGGGGAGAAGACGGCCCTTTCTTGTCCCTAGCTCCATCCGTACCCACTTTCTCTACCCTTCCAGATCACAATGAGATGCCTTTATTCCTGAGGTCTGGCAAAGCACCTTCCCTCCTTCCTTCTCTTCTGTTGATTCCCTACCCTTGCTAAGAGACAGCCAACTTTTATGTGAAAACTCTCACAACATTCCACTTGGGGAAAGGCCAGCCCTGGCATTGCTGACACTGCCCCTCCCTATATCCTGCTTTCCTCTGTTACCATATTGCCCACATCTTGTAGCGCTGATACCCAATGGAGCCTGGGGATCCTACATTTCAGAAATTGTCTTCACAATGGCTCTCCCGGGATGGGGAGGGAAAGAGGGAGAAGGAAGAAATAGCAGGATGCATTAAAGATTAACCATGGCTGCCCTCAGCCTCCCCCCATAGTAGTGGAAAGAGCCCTGGCTCCATTTCCAATGCTTACTTACTACCTGTGTGACCTTGGACAAGTCATTTCTCCCTAAGCCCTCTGTAAATTGAGGGGGTGGACTAGCTGACTTTTGAGGTCACTTGTAGCTGTAAATCTATCATCTTATCACCTAGGTTCAAACACTGACTGGACCAGTCACATTGGACAACCCCCCCCCAATCCTACCCCAGCCTGTCAGATGAGGGGCTTCTCTTTGCATGATTTCTCAATTCCATGATGTTTTTTATAGCTCTTTTCATTGCCCGATATTTCTTTGGCAGATACACAGGCCTTTTCAGGGCTCCTTATTCAAGTTCTGAGACTTCCTTTGACCCCAGACCCCTAAAGTTTTTCTGGTCTTCTAAATCCACCTAGCCCTGCTAATTTTTAGAGAAAGCCAGTGAAGAGGGAGGGTGCAGAGGGGTTTGTTCCAAAGAATCCACTCCGGGCAAAGTGCAGAGTGGGGTAGGGAAAGAGGGGGAGGGGAGGAATGAGGGAAGTTAGCAAAGGGGACAGTAAGAACATGGACCCGTTGTCTCAATTCATTTTGCAGCCTGAGGGCCAGGGACTGAGATGGGAGGATCCTGGGTCCTGTTCCTGGCCACTCAGGGGCGATGTCTAAGGCAGATGACCCAAGCTCCCTTAACTTATCTAATAGCTGGCTGCTTCTATTGGGTGGTAGGAGGACTACGGAGGTCCTGATCCCTCTGGACTTTGAGCCCTTGGGATGAAAGGTGCCATTTGCTATTTATATGCTGTGTGTACAACCCACTTAGTGCCTGGGAGTCAAAAGACCCAGTTCTGCTCTTTTGGATGAATCAGCTAGCTTCTTCAAACGTCAGTTTCATCTCTAAAATGGGGGTGTTGATGATGAGAATGAGGATATGATGATGATGATGATGATGCTTGCCCTACCAACCACCCCGGGTTATTGTGAAGCCCAAACAAGTTAATCCAAAGACTTTGGGAAGTTACTGATATGATGCAAATTATTCTTATCCCACCCACACGGTAGCTCAGAATCTGCCTGCGGCTATTTCAGCACTGGGAGGGGAAGGAAAGCAAACCACCCTACCGGTTCCTCTTTGGCACGTGCCTGGCACGGTGTGGAAAAAGCCCCATGCTGGAGTCAGTGAACCTGGGTTCAAATCCAGCTTTGAGTCTTACAACCTCTGTGACTTTAAACAAGTCACTTGGCCTCCCTTTTAAATGAAGAAGGGAAAGGGATTGGATCAGGGTCTTTAAACTTGGGATCCAGGAATAGATTTCAGGGAACTAATGAATGTGGATGGCTAAAAAAAACCCACATCTTTATTTTCACTAGCTTTTTGTTTCCTTTGTAATCTTAGGTATTTTGTGTATTTAAAAACGTGGTTTTGAGAAGGGGTCCCTAGGCTTCACTAGACTGACTGCCTCAGGGGCCCCGAACACAAAAAGGTGAAGAATCACGGAATTAAATGATTTCTAAGTCCCCACCCTTCTAGTATCCATGTTACTCATATTATATCCATGCTCTGAATGAAAGCCATAGGATCATAGAAATCAAACCGGGATGGACCTCACCTCGTTTGGTACATGAGGAAGCTATGGCCCAATGAGGCCAAGGCTGCCAAGCCAGGACCCAGAGTTTTCCTGTAGGTTGTCCAAATGCAGGGCTCTTTCCTCTTTTTTTTCAATAGTTTTAAAATTTATCTTAATAGTGAAAGCTCTTTCATTTTTTCCTCTTTTTAAATTTATTTTTATGTGATTGAGGTTAAGTGACTTACTTGCCCAGGGTCATCCAACTACTAAGTGTCTGAGTACAGATTTGAACTCAGGTCTTCCTGACTCCAGGACCGGTGTGATATGCACTGAACCACCTAACTGCCCCTTAGTGTCCTTTCTTCTGAACCATATTGTCATGGCACCTTGAAAGATCCCCTTCCTTTGGCAGGATTGCCACTTGACTACCCAGTCTTCAAGAATGCCCCATTCCTTCCCCCATCTCTGACATGCCAATCAGCCTAACTACCCTGGAGATAGTGGAATCGTCCTGCAGAGAGATGCCAAAGGTTTCTGAGAGGTTTACAGTCTTGCCTGAAGCCTGACTTGGACACCTGAGGCTGATTGGGAGCCCAGAGCTAATTTATTTGCTTTTGAATTCAGAAGCACTTAAGTTGTTGTTAGTAGGGGCTGGCAGCAGCCCTGGGCTAGGGCTGGAGTGAGTCATTTGGGAGGAAATAGTGCCAGTGGCTCTAGCCAGATTTCAGTCCCTAATAACAATCCTAATACTACTACTACTAATTATAACTATTGTTATAATTATAATACACATTTCTATGATGCTTTAAGGATTTAGATTCAAAACAGCAATCATGAAAAAGACCCTGCCCTCAAAGAGCTTATATTCCACTGGGGGGAAGGAAGGTTAACACTGAAGGAAGAGAGATGATGGGTGAGGACCTCTAAAGATCTGGAGCAATGGAGGAAGGATTGGGGGATCAGTTCAGCCTTCTTAACAAGGTGAGGATCTAACTGGGTTCAAATCCCGCCTGTACTGAGCTCAGACAGAAATGGGGGTCACTACATGATGCATAAATAACCCTGCAGGGACACATTGAAGCCCTAGAAAATCACATATTAACATTATCTATGTTTCATTGTATTTTGATTTATTTTGTCAAATATTTTCCAATTATATTTTAATCTAATTCAGCTCCAGGGGTGTTTGAGGTAATTCCCCAAGCCTCTAAGTTACTGAAAAACTGCTGATTTGCATTTGCGGAGGAAGTTTCCTTACTTGGGACTTCCCTATACCAATAAAATCACAGGGCTAGTTCCTATCCTTAAGGTAGAGGAAGAGGTTCTTTCCTTAAAATAGGAGGCAGCTATGGTACAGTGGGAGCAGTGCTGGCTGTGAAGTTCAAATTCTGCCGCTGATGCTTAATACATGCCCCACAAGTCACTTGAATGCTCTCCTCAGTCTTCTCATCTGTGAAATGGGATGGTTAGACTGAATGTGAGGTACCTTCTAGCTCTGGGATTATGAGCTTGGGACAAGAAGTCTGGTCTCTGATGCTTTTTAAATCCCCTATAAACCTATAAAGTAGGTAACATAAAGGTGGTCATTCCCATTTTACAGATGAGTAGACTGAAGAGTGGTGATATTATCTACTGAAGGTCACACAGCTAGTGTGGTTGAGAAAGAAGCAGGCTTGAACCCAGCTCTTTTCCGTATCAAATCACCATGATTCCATCTCAGGCTGAAGGGCTGGTTCCTGCTCCCTGGTCCTCAGGCTAGGTCTGTCCATGCTGGCACGAGCTTTCGTGGGGTACAGCTGCACTCATCCAAGCGCTGGGTTTGGAGGATGAGCAAGGTCTCAGCAAAAACAGAGCCCCAGGGCCTGGCTGCCCTTCTGTATCTTGATTAGCTGACCAAGCTATGTGATCACTCAGAACGTTGACCCCAGAAGGTCAGGGCCAGGGTTCCCTGCAATATTTCCCTTTGCATGGCCAGAAATGGAGAAATAAGGAGCTCTGAGGGCAACAGGGATTGTGGGGGCTGAGAGAAAGGGGGTGGACACGCCAGCCTCCCTCCCTGGGTCTCAGTTCCTCTGTAAAAAGGGGCCCCTAAAGCCTGTGTTCCCAGAAGTGGGTCATCAGCCATCAGGAGCCTGAAGCATCCAGTCCTACATTTAGAAATGGAAGGGGCCTCAGGGACCAGCTAGTCTGACTCCTTTATTTTACAGATGAGGAAACCAAGGCACAGAGAGGTTGTTAAAGGACTTGCTCAGGGTCATACAGAGCTTGTGCTGAAGCCTGGGGAGGAGATGGAGGAGCTGCTGTCAGTTCTCAGACTGTCAGGGAAGCCCCGGGGCAGGGGTGGGTGTAGGGAGAAGCTGGATGGGTGCCCAGGGCAGAGTCCCTGGGATCACCCAACAGCTCCTGTTTGTATCAGAACCGTTGGCTAATTTGGAGGCTGAGCTCACTCACCCCTTCTGCCAAAACAAGTCCCAGGCAGATTCGAACTCGGATCTTCCTGACCCTGTCCATCTCGGCTGGGTCACAGGCTGGCTGGGTGATCTCAAGCCATTGACCTAACTTCTCTGGTCCTCTGTTTTTGTATCTGGAAAATGGGAGCAATCATACCTCATCTGCCTGTCTCTGAGAATTGTGAGGACCAGAGAGAGAAATGGTGTGAAGGCTCTTTGGAAGAGATGGCCCAAGTGCTCTGCAAATAGCAAATGGACAAGTCAAGTCAACAAGCATTTATTAAGCACTAACTACATGCAGAGCATTGTGCTAGGCACCGGGGAAAGGAAGAAATGTTCTCCAGGAGCTTACAATCTAACGGGGAGACAACATGCATCCAATAGATGTGTTCACTCTTGCCTGACTCCTCCTGACCGCGTGGACCCTGACGGGCCATGGGGTTTTCTTGGCAAAGATAGAGTGGTTTGCCATTTCTCCTTCAGTGGATTAAGGCAAACAGGTGAAGTGACTTACCCAGGGTCACACAGCTTGTAAATGTCTGAGTCTGGATTTGAGCTCAAGTCTTTGTAACTGTAGGCCCAGCACTCCATCCACTAACCACCTATCAGCCTCAGTAGCTATCTGTCTATCTGTCTATCTATTCATCCATCCATCTGTCTATATATCTACCTATCCATCCTTCTATCTATGTCTGTCTATCCATTCATCCATCCATCTATCTATTCATCTATCTGTCTGTCTGTCCGTCCGTCTGTCTATCTATTCATCTATCTGTCTGTCTATCTGTTCATCTGTCTATTCATCTGTCTGTCTGTTCATCTATCTATCTGTCTGTCCATCTGTCTGTCTATTCATCTATCTCTCTGTCTGTCTATCTATTCATCTATCTGTCTGTCTGTCCATCTGTCTATCTATTCATCTATCTATCTATCTATTCATCTGTCTATCTGTCTGTCTATTCATCTATCTATTCATCTATCTATCTCTCTGTCTATTTATTGATCTCTCTATCTGTCTATCTATTTATCTATCTATCTGTCTGTCTGTCTATTCATCTATCTATCTGTCTGTCTGTCTGTCTATTCATCTATCTATCTATTTGTCTATCTATTCATCTATCTATCTATCTATTCATCTATCTGTCTGTCTGTCTGTCTATCTATTCATCTATCCATATATCTATCTGTCTGTCTATCTATTCATCTATCCATCTATTCATCTATCTATCTATCTATTCATCTGTCTGTCTGTTCATCTATCTATCTGTCTGTCTGTCTGTCTATTCATCTATCTGTCTATCTATTCATTTATCTATCTGTTGGTCTATCTATCTATCTGTCTGTCTGTCTGTCTATTCATCTATCTGTCTATCTATTCATCTATCTGTCTATCTATTCATCTATCTATGTATTAATCTATCTATCTGTCCATCTGTCTATTCATTTATCTGTCTATCTATTCATCTATCTATCTATCTGTCCATCTGTCTGTCTATCTATTCATCTATCTATTTGTCCGTCTGTCTGGTTATCTATTCATCTATCTATCTGTCTGTCTATCTATTCATCTATCTGTCTGTTTGTCCATCTGTCTGTCTATCTATTCATCTATCTATCTGTCTACCTATTCATCTATCTATCCATCTATCTGTCTGTCTATCTATTCATCTGTCTGTCTGTCTGTCTATTCATCTGTCTATCTCTCTGTCTATTCATCTATCTGTCTGTCTGTCTATCTATTCATCTATCTATCTATCTGTCTGTCTCTCTATCTATTCATCTATCTGTCTGTCTATCTATTCATCTATCTATCTGTCTGTCTATCTGTTCATCTATCTGTCTGTCTGTCTGTCTGTCTATCCATCCATCTTATCTATCCATCCATCTATCTTATCTATCTATTTATCTGTGTGTATACACACTCAGGATCAATTGGAGGTAATTTCAGGAAGAATGAAGACAGAATAATTGATTAAGATTAATAATTAAGATAGCATTCAATGGCGTTGGGCAAAGGCTTCTTGTAGAAGGTGCCATTTGAGCAGAGTGTTGACAGAAGCCCAGAAAGTCAGGCAGAGATGAGAGAGAGAATTCCAAGACCTGGAGTCAGGAACAGGCAAGGCTAGAAAGGTAGGAGGGGGCCCAGCTGTAGAGCACGTTAAAAGCCAGCAGATTTTATATTTGATCTTGGAAGATTGGGGCAGCTGATCAGACCCAAATCTGTAAAACAGGAGCTATGTCTGCACTCCCTCAATCACACCTAGGTCTCAGGGACTTCCACGGGAAATCTTCTCTGGACCACCCCATTTGGGCAACACCCTATGGGCTGGCGCTAAGCCTTCCTTTCAAACGTAGCTGCCCAGCGTTCTGGGCTCTACCATCTACTCTAATTGGTGGGGAAATGATACATCAGAACCTGGAGCTGCCGCACCACCAGCAAGGGTGCCTTTCCACCCCTGGCTGGGAGGGTTTTGGGCCCTTTAGCTGGGCTTTCTCTCAGGCCATTACCAGGATCCTCCAGGTGCTAACTGTGCCCCCTTCTCTCCCGGCACAGAGTGGGAAGCTGTGGGGCGGCCGGTTCGTGGGCTCCATTGACCCCATCATGGAGAAATTCAACTCGTCCATTGCCTATGACCAGCGCATGTGGGAGGCCGATATCCAGGGCAGCAAGGCCTACAGCAAAGGGCTGGAGAAGGCAGGGATCCTCACCAAAACAGAGCTGGACAAGATCCTCCATGGCCTCGACAAGGTACCCAGCGGCTCCCCCCTCCCCTACACACCCTAGAGAGAAAATGACCTCCCTGTGGACAGATATTCTCCTGTTACCTAAATTCGGCAACATTCAGCCATGTGTGGTATAATGCCTAGGAAGCCAGCCTTGGGGATGGGACATCCAAGGTTCAAGTCTCCACATTGACCCACGCTGGCTGTATGACTCTGAACAACCCCAGAGCCTCTCAGTGCCCCTGGAAGCTCTTTTAAGACTGAAGTTATAGAATAGGTGCTAATCTGCCTTGGGGGATGGAGTTTCCTCACCAGGGACCTCCTTAGCTGGTGAAATCACAGGTCCATCCAGACCAAAAATGACAATAAATATACATATGTGATATGCTTATGAGATACTGTGATGTGGTAGAAAAGCTGCTGAATTTGGAGTCAGGAGATCTGGGGTTCAAATCCTACCACGTTAGCTTTACAACTTTGAGCAAAACCCTCCCTTCCCTGTGCCTCAGTTCCCTCATCTGTAAAATGGGTATGATGATGCTTGTACTCTCTACCTGTCAGGGATGTGGTAGAGAAGGCACCATGTAAGGCACTTTAACATGCTACAGAAATGTCAGTTATTCTTACATGGTCAATGCCATTCACACCCATGGTGTAAGGCTGCGCTAATGATGCCCTGGGTTTTGAGGGGTTATCCCAAGGATGGGAGCTGCCCAGTGGGAGCCGGTGTCTCTGGGGGTCTCTGAGGGAGGATCCAATTTAATGCAATCCGAGGAGTATTTGTTAAATGCCTTCTGGATGCTGTTTGCTGGAGATGCCAAGACTGAGCTTACATTCTGCTGGAGAGCACTTCTGGCAAACAGACAGTATGGAGGGGAATAGAGGGAGCACTCAGGGGAAAGGCTGGGGGTGGGATCTGGGCAGGCGCCTCCAGGCTTTCCCGTCCCACTGAGGTGTCAGCTCCCTGGGGCACCACCCTGACTCTGGGGCTGGCTGTTGTGGTGGCAGGTGGCTGAGGAGTGGGCCAAAGGCACGTTTGCACAAAACCCCAATGACGAGGACATCCACACAGCAAATGAACGGAGGCTGAAGGTACAGGCCAGATTCCCTCCCCCCTTCACTTGCCCCCTCCTTCCCTTCACCGGTCAAGGCTGAACCAAGCCCCATGCCAGGTGCTGAGGCTACAAAGACAGAAATGAAGCATTCCCTGCCCTCAGGGAGCTTGTGTTCTATTAGGGGGGAAGAACAGGTATAGAAATCAGTATTTACCAAGACAGGTGGGGAGCCATTAGCCTCTGGGGGAGCCTAACTTCCTTCACTCCCTCATGTCTAAGGCCTTCCTGGGCACAAGATGCTCTCCTCCTGTTCCAACCTGGAGTGGAGTTGGGAGGGACCTGAGGCTGCATCGGGAGGGGCCCCTGCTAGAAAGAGTAGGATAGTAAGGGGGGAGGGGTCTGTCCATGTACCAAGAAGAGGGAGAACAGAGCCTGAGTGGGCAGTGGGGACTCAGGGGACTCAGGCCTGACCCTGGGTGAAAGGGGGCCCAAATGCTGGGGAGGAATCCCATTCTGGACCCTGGCAGGCTTGGGTGGGAATCAGATCACTGACTGTTCACACACCGTCTGGGCCTGTCCCCCACCCCTTCACAGGAGCTCATTGGGGAGCCTGCAGGGAAGTTGCACACAGGTAGAAGCCGGAATGACCAGGTACGCCCCTCTGCTGCCAAGCTTGCCGGCCTGGTTCTCACCCACCCACCCACCCTCTGATCCATCCCTTGTCATCTGGGGATGTGTGCCACATCCCCAGCTCTCACGCTGCATAAGGCCTGGACCCCGATTCTGAGAACTGGCCCTCTCTCCTCTGGCAGGTGGTCACAGACCTGAGGCTCTGGATGCGAAGGTCTTGCTCCACACTGTCTTCCAACCTCCGGACCCTCCTCATGACCATGGTGGAGCGGGCCGAAGCGTGAGTCACCCCCTCCCATAAAATCCCAGAACCACACAACCGCTGAGCCCCAAGGGGCCGTCAACCCAACCCTGGATTTTGACAGAGGAAGAAACTGAGGCCCAGAGAGGGAAGATCCTGAGACTGACTGAGACCCAGAGGGTGGGAGGGAATCCTGGGCTACCCTGGAGGCCAATCAGAAAATATTTATTGAGCTCCTATTACAAGAGGCAGGTGGTGCCGTGCTTCCTTGGGCTGCGAGTGTAAATCCTGCCCTGTCTGTCACCACCTGTGTGCCTTAGCCTCGGGGCCTCAGTGTCCTCATCTCTAAAATGGGGAGGCTGGACTCAGTGCCTGGAAGGCCCCTTCTGGGGCTAATTCTGTGAGCCTGTGATATGGGCATTTACTGGAAGGCAACCCCCAACTCCTTCCCATTGGGGCAAACTGTGTGTAGGCTACCTTTGGTGGGGGGGCCCAGTGTGTTAAGACTGAGGCCTGGCTGGGAGTCAGGAGGCGCTGGAGGCGCCGGCTCCCTCGGAATCTCTCCCCCTGCGCAGGAGGAGCCAGAGGGGCAGGGCCCACAAGGTGCCAAAGGAGGGGAGAAGTAGGTCCATCTCATAGGACCAGGTGGGTGTGGGGTGAGAGGAAAGGGGCACATGGAGAAAAAATGCTGGACGTGTTTCCACTTTCAGCAAACTGGGACCCAGAGTCCACTGAGCTGAGGACAGAGGGGGCAAAGGTCCCTTGCCTGGTGAGCCGTGGGGACCCCTGTTTAATGTTTAAGTATCTCTCCCTCCTGCTGTCCTGGGACCACAAGCCAGGGACAGGGCCAGGTTAGGAAGGCCAGTCCTAGCTTTGGCCTCAACCCCCAGGGGGCCCAGGGGGTTGGCTTTCCCTGCCAATCAACAGTCAACAAGCAAAGCATTTATGAAACACCTACTGTGTGCCCAGCACTGTGTCAGGCACTGAGGATATAAAAAACAGGCACAAACATGGTCCCTGCCCTCAAAATGCTCACATTCTAATGGGGAAGGCAACATGCAAAATATTCTACCTATAAAGTCAATACAGAGTAAATGTCACGTCCTCTCAAAGAGGAGGAGCTAGCAGGGGGCAGGAAAAGCCTCCTCCAGAAGGTGGGACTAGAGCTCAGTCTTGAAGCCAGGGGGTACAAGGGAGAGGTCCGTAGGCATGGGAGATGGCCATTGCAAAGGTGTGGAGGTGGGAGATGAGGGGTTGGGTTTGAAGGTTAGCCAGCAGACCAGTGTGCATTCAAGAAGACTGGAGAAAACCAGAGGGAGACAGGTTGTGAGGGACAGAAGGACCTCCAGAATACAGCCACATCCCAGTTTTCCAGGAAGTCCCCCTGAACAGCCCTTGTTCCCAAACTGGCCCAACCCAGCAGGATAGGGAGCATAAGTAGTATCGTACCAGGGAAAGCCACTATGGTCGTATTGATGGTCCTGCCTTGGTCGTGCCCTAGGGAAAAAGACGTGCTCTTTCCAGGCTACACCCACCTACAGAGGGCTCAGCCCATCCGCTGGAGCCACTGGATCTTGAGGTAAGGGCAGGTGCCCCTGGTGGGGGTCTCTGGTCTGAGAAGATGAGCTTGGGGAGGAGGGTGCCCCAAATCCTCTTCTCTGCTTCAAGCCTAGTCTTCAGGAGGTTGGGACCAGGCCACCTCAGGAACCCCAAGTCTTCTCCTACACTGACTTTTCTTCTGTACTTGACAGTCATGCTGTTGCCCTGTCTCGAGACCTAGAGCGTCTTCTAGAGGTGAGGAAAAGAATTGACGTGCTGCCCTTGGGAAGGTGAGTGAGGGACAGGCAGGAGGGGACCCAGTCTTTATAGAATGTCCAAGCTGGAAGGGAATGGATGGACCATTCAGAAAATGGGGTGATTAGAACAGAGGAGGAGACTGAGGCTGGAAGAGAAGTTGAGGAATCACAGAATTTGACAGTGCAAAGAGACCTCAGTGGTCATCTCGTCAGTCCATGTGGTTCAGTAGAAAGAGTGCTAACTCTGCATTAGAGACCTCTGGTTAAAGCCCACCTTCCTTACCACTGGTGTGGCAACCGATAGGTCACTTCCTCCCCTTGGGACTCAGTTTCCTCATCTGTAAAGTGGGGGCATTGGACTAGAAGGCCCCTGAGGCCCCTTTCCAGCTCTAAGATCCAATCAAAAGAATCCTCACTATGAGATAGTCTCTATGAGACTTGTCCAAGATCACCCAGTACTGGGGGCAAAACCAGGACTAGAACCCTATTGTCCTGCCCACAGAGGGGCCAGGTTGTCGACCTTTATTGAGTTATGGGCTGGACTGGAAGTTTCCTGGGAAAGATGCTTTGGCATAAAGAGTAAAAAATGAAGGGAGAGAGATGGAGGTGGAAACAGCTGGTGACCAGGGCCTCCTGACTGTCTCCTTCCTGGTACGAGGAAGGAATCCTCTGATTTCTCTTTAGGTTTGATGGGGCAGGGAATGGCCTCCCTCCCCTTTCCTAAGCTGAGTTCTGGGGGCCTGTGAGGGGATGAAGCAGACGCAGTGTTAGGGGGTGTGTATAGGGAATGGGAAGAGAGAATGGTTTCACAGGCCTCAGGGCCACCAGAAAGAGTCCCAGACTCAGTCAAGAGACCTCAGGTTGCAATCCTACCGAAGGCCCTGGCTTGCTGTGTGCCCTTGGGCCCATCACTCACTTCTCTGGGCCTCTGCCTATGCATCTATAAAATGGGCGCACATATTACTTACCTGATAGGCTTCAGAAGGAAGCCCTCTGGAAATCTTAAATGCTCTAGGGAATTAAGTTGCTTTACCATTGTGATTATTGTTAACTAGAGTTTTCCCATGGTTTCCTTCCTTCTTCCCCTCTTCTGGACATGTCCTCCAGTGGGGCCATTGCTGGCAACCCCTTGGGAGTGGACAGGGAGCTGCTCCGAAAAGGTAAGCCCTGCCCTGCGGTAGGAGGCATCACTTCCTCTCTGCAAGCCCTTCAGGCCCCCATCTCTTCCTGGAGCCCTAGAAAGAACCTCAAAGGGCCTTGGGACAGAGAGTCCTAGAGACTTTGGGCCTTCTGAGGCCGTCTGCCCAAGCTGCCCGGAGGCCCAAGCTGGGGCTCCCCCAGGGGGAGGCAGGAGGCAGGATTCCAACCTCCATCCTGGCCTCCAGCTCCAGGGCTCCTCCCATGGGGCCAGGCTGTCTCTTGGAATGTTGGAGCTGCACAGGCTTAACCTTTGGGGCCATCACCCCCTTTGGCAGTCTGTTTAAGCCTATGGATCCCTTTTTTAATGCACAAAGAAAACCAAAGGTTGACAAAAAATAAAAATGCAGTTTGTTCATGTAAAGCCTTGTTTTTAAATGCATAAAATGCAAAGGAAATCAGGAATTGGGGAAAATAAAGACACCAGTTTGTTTCCCATCCGAGTTCATCTGTCCACGGGTTCCGCCCCCTCGGGCTAAGAATCACAAATCCAGCTCAGCCCTCTGTTCGAACCAAGGAGGAAACGGGCCAGAGAGGAGAAGCCACTCGCCTAAGGCCCCGCAGCTGGGGGCCAGGATCCGGGCCTCTTGGCCCCCAGGCCAGTGTGTCCTTCTGGGCGGAATGGCTGCCTGTCCCTCTGCCACCCCCACCCTACCCCGCCCCACGAAGTGGGGGCCGGGAGCTGAGCTGGGGACTCTGTTAGCTACCACGCGGGGGATGCTGGGCCCCCCAGGACTAGGGAAGCACCTCAGCACTCTGTGGCTTTGTTCCTGCCCCTCAGAGTTGAATTTCAGCGCTATCACCCTCAACAGCATGGACGCTACAAGCGAGAGGGACTTCGTGGGTGAGTTTTGCTCCCTTGGTCCCCTGCCCTTGACCCCGGGGCTCCCTCCCCCCAGCTTCTCTGCATTCTTGTTTTCTTCCCCACCAATTCCTGTTTCACTAGTGGTTTCTATACACACACCCCCTCCCCTCCACCTTTTCCTAAATCCCAGGGACTCTCCCATGTGTTCCAGGGTGCTGGGTACATCCCATCATGGGCAGGCAGGTGGCTGGTGGGCTGGGGTGGGTAACACCTCAAGATGGCCCAACCCTGGGACGTTCTTCTTTTTACCCATACCCCAAAAGCTGAGTTCCTCTTCTGGGGCTCTCTGTGCATGACGCACCTCAGCAAGATGGCAGAGGACCTGATCATTTACGGTACCAAGGAATTTAGCTTCATACAGCTATCTGATGCCTACAGGTATGGGTGAGGGCTGCCCACTCCGCGCCCTGCTGCCCCCCACCTGTCCCCTGACCTTCTCCCATGATTATGGCTATCTAGGCCACACCAGCCCAGACCACAGAGCCTCTGGATTCTCCCATGTGGGCTCTCCCTCAGCTTCTCCCCGATGATAACCAGGCCTTGACCTGAACCACGGTCACAGAACCCAGACTGAGAGCTGGAAGAGGCCTGAGAGGTCTCAAATCAAACCCCCTTATGTTACAGATGGGAAAACTGAGGCCCAGGGAAGTTGATTGACTAACCCAAAGCCATAGATAGAGAACTGGCCTTCTAGACCAACTTCCTCCTTTTACAGAGAAGGAGACTGAGTTCTAAGAAAGTTAAGCGGCCTGCCCAAAGGTAGTAAGTAACAACGAGGGGCGGCTAGGTGGTGCAGTGAATAGAGCACCAGCCCTGGAGTCAGGAGGACCTGAGTTCAAATCCGACCTCAGACACTTAACACTTACTACTTGTGTGACCTTGGGCAAGTCACTTAACTCCAATTGCCCTGCCTTCCCCTTCCAAAAAAAAAAGTAACAGAGAGAATTTGAACCCAGTTCCATGAATCCAAAGCAAGCTTTCTTTCCACTGTAATCCTACTACTTCTCTCATTTGGGAGTCCTCTGGGATACAAGTCGAGTGGCACAGCAGGATGGGGACCCCCACCCACTTTAAACATGTGGTTTCTGTGTTTGTAGCACTGGGAGCAGCCTGATGCCCCAAAAGAAGAACCCCGACAGCCTCGAGCTGATCCGGAGCAAAGCAGGGCGTGTGTTTGGCCGGGTGAGGGGCACTGGCCCTGAGGAGATGGGGGAGCATGGAAGGGCAGGGGAGTGGGTGGTGGGTCCGAGGGCTAGAGGGAGCAGGGATCTCCAAGGACATGGGGTGGGGTTCCCCGGCTCTCCCTGGCACAACTCCCCCTCCCCTTCCACATCCCAGGCCTGGGCCCTGCCCTGGGGTCCAGGCCTCCAGGCTCACTTCCAGGTTTCCCTATTCAGTGTGCCGGGCTCCTGATGACACTCAAGGGACTCCCCAGCACCTACAACAAAGATTTGCAGGTAAAGTCGGGCTGCTGGCTAAGCCATAGCATGCCCGCCAGGAGACAGTAACCTCCTGGGGGCAGGGCCTGTTTTCATTTTGTCTGCGTCAGAAAATAAGCATTTATTAAACTCCTACTGTGTGCCAGTTCTGTGCTAAGAGCCGGAGATAAAGAAAGGCAAAGGACAACCTTGACCCTCGAGGAGCTCAGGGTCGGGGGAGACGGCCTCCAAACAGCTACGCAGAACCAAGCTGCGTGCGGGAGAGCTTGGGAATAATAAGAAAAGAGCCAAGGGGGCCTGGAAAAGTTCCTGTAGGTGGCAGGATTTTAGCTGAGACTTGGAGAAGACCTGGCATACAGTAGGTGCTGAGTAGGTGCTTGGTGATCAACTGACTCATAAATGGTGGAGCCCGGATAGCCCCCTAGGTGCTCTTTGGGTGCCCCCTGACCCCTGCAGCTCGGAGTCCTGGGTACTCAGCCAGCACACCCGTGTGCTTGCTCACCTTTGTGGATGAGTTCCCTCCAGGCCTGGAGTCAGGAAGACTTGAGTTCAAAACTAGCCTCAGACCCTTCCCAGCTGTGTGACCCTGGGCAAGTCACTTAATCTGTTTGACTCAGTTTCCTCAGCTGTAAAATGGAGATAATCACAGCCCCTACCTTGCAGAGCTGTTCTGAGGATCAGATGGGTCAATGTTTGTGAAGCATTTAGCATAAAAGTGGGTGGCATGTAAATGCTCACTGCCTTTTCCCCTTACCCTGGGTCCAGGGACCTAGGAAAGGAGAGCTTTTGCTCTATAGCCAATAAGACCTCCCCTGCTTCCCACCAGGCTCTCCCGCCTGGGTCTGGGGTAGAGAGCAGGCCAGGGCACTTTCCATGGGGCCAGAGGTCATCCCTGGCTGGAGCCTCTGGGACAGCTCTCCTTGCACCCCCTAAAGGAGGCTAACTCTGAGAGATTGGGGGCGGGAGAAGGGAGAAGATGCAGAGAGACCCTGCTGCTCAGCCCCCTCCTTCCCTGCTGACATCCCTGCCCGCCTCGGCCCCACAGGAGGACAAGGAGGCCGCCTTTGAAGTCTTTGACACCATGAATTCTGTGCTCCAGGTGGCCACTGGCGTCATCTCCACCATGAAGGCAAGAATCCCTCCTGCCCCATCACCCTTTCCTCTGTCCTCCCTCCCACATCCTCCCCTCATCCTCTTCCCCAGTGCCTCCAACTCTGCTAGACCCCTGGAGAGCCTGGGCGGGGCTGAGAGAATGAGGGGTTGGCATAGAGGTCAGGGAAGCTGGGTCCGGGCCAGAGGCAGGAACCCCAGTCGGAGCCCCAGTGGATTTTGGAATCCAAGGGCTCCCGAGTTCGGATGCAGGTCCTGTGGCCCCCAACCTGTTTGGCTTTGGACCAGTCACTTCCCCTCTGGGGGCTGCTGTTACTCCTCTGTAAAAATGAGGGACCTGGTCAAGGTGACCTCTAAGGAGGGGCAGCTAGGTGGTGCAATGAATAGAACACCAGCCCTGGAGTCAGGAGGACCTGAGTTCAAATCCAGCCTCAGACACTTAACACTTACTAGCCATGTGACCTTGGGCAGGTCACTTAACCCCAATTGCCCTGCCTTCCCCCCTCCAAAGAAAAGACCCCCCCGAAAAAAGGTGACCTCTAAAGGTCCTTCTATCTCTAAGCCTATAAAAAGGTACATTTTAAATTTAACAAAATTGACTTTTTAAAAAATATTTCTTATTTATTTCACTAAATATTTCCAATTACATGTAAAAAAAATTTTAACGATCATTTAAAAAAAGTTTTGAGTTCCAGATTCTCCCCCTCCTCCCTCCTTGAGAAGGCGAGCGATTTGATACATTTTTGATATATATGAGATCAACTTGGTAAATTTGACTATACACATGAAGGTCGTGAAAAACACATTAAAAGGGACTTTTGAAAAACATTTCCATATTCACATGCATCCTCTTGTAAACTTATTCTTTTTGTGGTATTTTAAAATGTGTTTTCTCATATATTATTGCAGATCAACAAGGTGTGCATGGAAGAAGCTCTCAGCCCAGACATGCTCGCCACAGACCTTGCCTACTACCTCGTCAGGAAGGGGGTAAGAGGCCACAGACATGACATGACATCATGGGGAGCAGAGGGCTGGAGCCTGCCCTGGTCCAGGAGCCTGGGAGCCCAGAGCCCAGCCTCCAGGCCAGGGGACTGAAGAAGCATCAGGGGTAGGCGGGAGACGTAAGAGGCAGGAGGGAAAGATGGTGTCACCATTCTCTCTTTCCTCCTGGCCCAGATGCCATTCAGGCAGGCCCACGAGGCATCAGGAAAAGCTGTCTTTATGGCCGAGACCAAGAAGCTGGCCCTCAGTCAACTCTCTTTGATGGAACTGCAGACCATCAGGTGGGAGGCCCCTTCCCAAGGTCCCCCCAGCTCTGGCCAGCTCTCCACCCCCCTCTCCACAGAATTCAACAAGTATCCATTAATCACATACTGTATGCATGTCCACACAGCTAAAGCCCTCCTCTAGGGCTAATCCTGGCGTGGATGGCAGCAAGGGTTCTCCCTGACTGTGCCAACAGAACCCAGGTCTGGGCAGGTCCAGAGAATCTATAGTCTTGTCTTTTCTTGACAGAGACCCAAATTTGCCAAGGGAAACACCACCAGCTTTGCTCATACTGGCAGGTTGTTTTTTTAAACCACATCAGCTGTCAGAGGCTAACTATAACGCTATATTGTAGGGACTGCAATCGGCTACGTGGAGAGCTTGCCCACGCCTGTGCCATAGCTGATTCTTATAATACTGAATCAATCGACAAATCTGTGTTAAATGTCTATTCTGTGCCAACCACTGGGAGGGAAAAAAGAATTATCTCTGGCCTCAAGGAGCTCACATTCTGTGGAGGTTGGAGGGGGGCACTGTGGACAGAGCATTGCTTCTGGAGTCAAAGGACCTGGGTTCAAATCTTACCTCTCATTTACTCCCTGGGTGACCTTGGGTAAACCACCCACCTCGCAGGCCTTCGGTTTACGCTCGTGTTCCTTTCCTGAGCTCACGTGAAGCATTCTCTTGGGTGCCAGGGATCCAGGGACAAAAGTCAGCCTAGATCCTGTCCCAGTCTAGGGGGAGGCATGAAAGACACACCAATAATGAGAATCCAAGGCCACAGATTGAGGCTAGAAAGGGCCTTGGAGGTCAAGAGAGAGAAAGAGCATTTCTCTAGTTTCTCCTGTGTGCCAGGCCCTGTGCCAAGCCCTTTGATCCCCTCAACCTCCCCTGGAGGTGGGTGCTATTGTGATTCCATTTTACAGGTGAGGAAACTGAGGCAAAGACAGGTCAGTGACCCACCCGAGGTCACACAGCTAGTGAGTGTCTGTGTCTTCCCATCTCCAGGCCCAGCGCTCTATCCACTGTACTACTGGCCGTCTCTGGGTGGCAAGCCACAGAGATAGGATTCAAGCCCAGGTCCTCGGACTCCAAATCTAGGACTCTTTCCATGGCCTCATGCTGCCTCCCTAGGAAATGGTCAACTGTACCACAGAGATCAAACAGTCAGGAAGGAAGCAATGCCTCCCAGCCAGGGGCCAGTGTAAAATCAGGGGAAACTCCCTGGAGGAGGCAGCCCTTGAGCTTGGCAGTGGGCAGACTTGAGTGGAGAGTGAATGAGATGATCTTAGGGACGCCAAGAATGGGAATCTTGCCTGGGACAAGAGGGAAGAGGGGCAGTCCCTGTGCTCACACCTTGCCCTTCCTTCTTCCCTGCAGCCCCCTGTTCTCCAGTGACGTGAGCCAAGTGTGGAACTATGCCAACAGCGTGGAACAGTACAAAGCCTTGGGCGGGACGGCCAAAAGCAGTGTAGACTGGCAGATTCAGCAGCTGAGAAACTTGCTGCAGACCCTGCCGCAATAGAGACCCCCACTCAGCCCCCTCCCCCCATTCATCCCCCTGCCCCCACTCACAGGCTCCCAAGGGAATTACTCCCACCCCAGTGGGAGGACTGGGTGTTCATGTTGACTTAGCCATCATGCTGGTGAAGGCAGGAGATGTGATGCAGTGGAGACAGTGTGGGGCTGGGAGCAAAGGAGAACTGAGTTCAAATCCTGCCTCATGCAGCTGGGACACCCTGGCCAAGTGACTTAACCTTTCTGGGTCTCAGTTTCCTCATCTGTAAAAAAAAGGGAGGGGGGTTGGACCTCCCTTCTAGCTCTGAATCTATGAGGTTATTATAAAGCATTCCATGAGGCTGGGGTGCAGGGGGTCTGGACCTGGGAGGGGACAAAGGCAAAGAGAGAGCAGGGGAAGAGAGGGAAGGGTCTCTGGTCCTAGCCTCTGGAGCATCGCTGCCCTTGGCCGGTCTTCCCTGGGCTTCTCAATGACTCCCCTGACTTCATTTATTGCACTGGTCCAACTTTGGAAGGTCTACATAGATCTTGGTCCCAAATCAGGCTGTGATCTGTGATCCTGGTGATTTTGTGGCGTCTTCTTACAAGAGAGGCCCCAAGTGGATGGTCACAAGCATTTGTCAAACGTCTCCTGTGTGTTGGGAGAGGGGGGATGGACAGAGCAGATCATTCCCTGCCCTCAGGCCACTTACAATCTGAGGGAGAGGGGCACGAACATTTATACACAGAAGTGTGTACAGATATATATATGGCCAGTCAGCAGCATTTACGAGTCTTCTGTGGGCCAGGCAAAAAACAGCACGGACGTGTTTAGATAGGTCCTGATATCTAACATACAGGTATGTTTATAGATAAATGTCGATACATTATATATGACATATACCACATATGGTACATAACATATACTATATATTGTCTACATACATATATACACACACAGTTATGTACACACATATACATACACATGCAGTTATATTTGCACACATGGACACGCGTGCATCTTGTGGTATAGTGGGTAGAGCACTGAGCTCAGGAAGATCCAAGTTCAAATCTGCCTTCAAGTTCTTACCAGCTGTGTGACCTTTATTTGCCTCAGTTTCCTCATCAGTAAAGTGTGGATAGTAATAGCACTTAACCCCCCTGAGACAATGTTTGTAAAGTGTTTAGCACAGGACCCGGCACATATGAACATCATGTGAACGTTAGCTACTGTCATCATAGAGGAATAGACCAAAGAGATACAAGGTGATTGGGGGAGGAGGGAGAGGGTTGGAACGGCCACAATCCAAAGGGCCTAGGTCAGCTTTGGGAAGTTTCTCAGGTCTTGCTTGGAGCCCCCACCCCACCCCCCAAAAAGAGGGGAGAAAGCTAGGGACACCTCTCCCCTGGTCACAAAGTGGACAAAATTGGCAGAGTCTTTTTAGAAGGCCAAAGAAAACAAATTAGAACTCCTAACACGATGGAGCTCTGTGCAAACAAGACCCTCTCCAGTGCTGCAGGCTCAGATCCTAGCAGCTGGTCCCTGGGCTCTGGGATCATGCCAGTGAAAGGTGGTGCCTCCCCGGCCCTCTGCGGTCTCTGGTTCCCAACAGCTCCAAGGAGGGGGTGTCAGTGACTGACCACAGACAGGCTCAGGCTCCACCTCTCCCAGAGCTCATCTCTGTTCTTGTCCCGTCCAGGAGGGAAGGATTCCAAAGCTCCCCTAGTTGGCCAGCAGATAGAGCCCTTACTATATCACAGCCCTGACAATGCCCACTCTCCACTACCCTCTCACTTTCTTCATAAAGGCTAAAGGAGCAGGGCCATGCCAGCTCCAGCTCCATGGAGGTCCCAGTCAGCAGCACCAGATGCATGTGACCTGGGATCTCCACACCCTCCCTCTCCCTTCGACACCAAGGAGAGATGTTGTCTGCTCCCCTTGGGCAGAGGTTGACAAAGCACCCTAGCCTCTCCCTAAAGATAGATGACTTAGCCCCAACTAACCTGTGTGAGGCAGATGAGTGCCACCCTCCCCCAGGCTACTATTGCCCATACCCAAGATAGAGTAGGTGGGTGCACGAGGGAAACAGCCTTCTCCAGGTCTGGTGGTGGATGGGACCTCACGCCATTTTACAGAAGAGCACTTTGCATTCCCAATATGCATTCCTCTGCAAACCCAACTCGGAGCAGAGAAAGAACAGTCCCTCCAGATTGTCTACTATAGCAGCAAGCACCCTAGCATACCCAAGATGGCTGCTAGCAAAAGTTCTTAGAGCTGCTTTTCTAAAGGAAAGCAACTCAAAATGGGTTAGCAATCTTACTTTAATCAACCATATATCATTTACCTAATTCAGGGGAAAAAGTCAGTACCCTGAACTTCAGAGAATATAAAAAGAAGTTACAAGCAGACAAAAAATACAGACAGAGAAATAGATCACCAGACAGGGCTTCCAGCTGTCTGACCATTACATTCATACCTAGTTAGTTACCAGAGAAGGAAGCACCAATATCTGGGTTTTCAAAGCCAGGGGGCTCAACGGCTGCCCAGAGTCTCGTCTGGCCAAATCACACAACTCTTCCCAAAGTGAGCCCCAAAGCAAAGCCTCATATCAGGGTATAGATAGCCTTCTGGGTCAGAGAATGTCACAACCCTCTTGACCCACTGCCCAATCACAAAGTAACAAGGTGTGGGCATTCCTGAAAAATAAGCGTCCCTCCACAGGCTGTGTGGACCACATTCAGCTTATTAGGAGGCGGAGTATATTTTCAAATCAGGGAAGGTTCTCAGAGTCACTTAAGCCTATCAAGGGGCCAAGGGGCAGGGAAGATCTTTAGATTCCCATAAAAATCTACGTCTATAATTATCTTTTAGAGTGGTCTCATTTTAGGGGTGGGCAGCTAGTGAATAGAGTGCTGAACCTTGACTCAGGAAGATCTGAGTTCAAATCTTGCCAGAGATACTTACTAGCTGTGTGACCCTGGGCATGTCACTTCACCCTGTTTGCCTCAAGTTTCCTCATCTGTAAAATGAGCTAGAGCAGGAAATGGCAAACTACTCTAGTATCTTTGTCAAGAAAACCCCAAATGGGGTCATGAAGGATCAGACGTGACCGAACAACATTTTAGGGGTGGGACCTATATTCAGACCCAGATGATCACCCCCTTCAGATAACTCCCAAAGCTATATCTCCAGCCCTCACCTCTCTCCTGAGCTCTAATGTCATATTTCCAAACCTACTGAGAGAGGTATAGTACAAAAAAGCATTTAATTTGGAGTCAGAAAGCACGACTCAGTCCTGCCTTATTACCTGGGTGACCATGGGCAAGTTACTTAATCTCTCTAGGACTCAGTCTACCCTTCTGGAAAATTAAGGGAGTGGGACCAGATGGCCTCTGAAGTCCCATCTACCACCAGACCTTTTACCCTACCTGGGAGACCACGGACAAGTCACTTAACTTTTCTAGGACTCAGTTTCCACCATTGCCTTCGTTTCTCTATCTGCAAATGAAACTAAATGGCCTCTAAGGTCTTTCCCAGCTGTAAATTTATGATTCAGCCTCTGCTCCTTGTTGACTGTGTGACTTTGGGCAACTCACTTAACTTTTTTGTATCTCAGTTTCCCCCTTTACTAAGTGAGGGGAATTAACTAAAGTACCCTTCCCTCTCCAAAGCTTAGGATCCCACGGCCAGGAGCCTACCCAGTCTCTGTTTTCTCTGATCCTTTCCACCTTCTACCCTCCTGGGATCTCTCCACCTACCTTTTCCCAGAATCACAGATTTAAAACTAGACAAGATCTTGGAGATTGGTTATCTGATCCAATCCCTCATTTCACAAATGAAGAAACAGGTCTGGAGAAGTGATTTGCCCAATGTTATAGAGGTCAGAAAAAGAAGAGCCAAGATTCCAAGGCACATCCTCATTCTCCAGATCTGACACACTCATCATTGTACAGCATTGCCCCCAAGATCCCTGGGATCCCTGCTTTCTCCCTCTGCGGAACTGGTGGCCACTCCCTCCATTCAGGCCCCCAAGGCAGAAGGATGGATGAGTAGGGCTGGCTGTGTAGTGAGTTCGATTTGACCTCTCCCAGAATAAGGCCCATCTGAGGTCCAAGGGTATCCTAAAGAGTTTGGGGTCTCCTCTTTAATGCTATCAGCAGCTCAAGCTTCCACTGGTCATGCCTTTCATGTAGGGTGCCACTGACTAGCACCCCAGGTCCGTTTAACCATTTAGCTTTTACAAAGTGATATTTGCTTGATCATAAGCAGGAACAAAAGTATGAACATTTTACCGACACCTCAGTTGGTGGGGAGAGTGGAATTAATCAGTATAGGTTTTACATAACCTCAATCCCACCGAGTTCACATCCAGATGAGTGGGTGAATCTTAGCTACCACTGGGATGGGTACCAAAAGTCACTCCACAAGTTCACTCCTTGCTCTTCTGGGCATCAGTGGGGGCCAAAAAATCTGCCCTGGATTCAGACTCCCAGAATCTCAGAGGCTCACTCTCCTGACTTTTCAAAATTCACACGGTTAGAACTTCCAGATTAATCTCTAAAACAGAAAGGAAACTGACAAAGGACTTGGGCCTATAGCCTTAGTAGGGAGAAGACCCAAGTCCTCTCCTCATATAGCATTGTCTCTCACAGATGCCCATGGGCAAAAGAGTCAAGAGAGAGCCACTACAAGAAATATGGTCAAGGCTCTAGTCCATGGTGCCTCTCTGAAGGCAGCCCCCACAGCTGACTGTGTAGACAAAAAGGCGGCCGCCAGTTATGGGCTGTCTCTGTGTGCTCTAACATCTCACCAAAGCACTTCCATTCTAGGTCATCAAACCTCTCCAGGAAGGAGGCTCTCCAGCCTCTAACTCTATCTGGAATGGAATGGTTTGGGGAATCAGCTGAGCACGTTAATGCAATTTGTCCATGCACCAGTCCCCAGCTTACAGATGAGTAAATCCACATTAATACCTCACTTACAGGAAACTCTTCCATCTGGCAGTCTCATCCATCTAGATTATTCTAGAACATGGCCAAGAACCAGGTTGGCAGTCCTCAAACAGCCCAAATCAACAAAGCAAGGTTCATGCACCCTGCTTGTGGGGTCGTCTCTTAGGCTTTCCATCAAAATCTATTTACTGTTCTCAAAACAAAGTTCTATAAGGATTTTTTGTTTAATTTGGTTGAACAGCCCACAGCAAATTGGAAGTGAGGAAGAGCTGCTACTAACAGGAATATACAACACAGAGTCAAAATAGTGAGGGGGGGAGGGGAGGGAAGTGGCAGCTACAAGTCAAAGGTCTCACAGGTCCGCTTTGGAGAATTCCTCGTCTCTTTGTCTTCAAGAACTCCCTACCTCATGGGTTGCCTGTGGTCCTTAGGACCAAAATGACCTCTTTATGCTAGAGTCAAGTTTCAATGTGTCTCACTGGGGCTGATCAGACCAATATGAGCTCGGAAGGCTCTCCCACAGGTCAGGCACAAAGAGTCCATGTGAACATTTGGGTGGATGCTCTAAATTTGCTCATCCTGTGTTTCCTTTGAGCTGTTTCCATTCTGTTTTCCTCACAGAGCACAGCACCTTCTCTGATGTGGGCGCCATGCTGAGTGGTTCTGTGCCAGGATCTCCCATGTCACACAATCAATTCCAAAGTTATTAAGAGAGACCTTGAGAGTGTCCTTGTATTGCTTCTCCTGACCACCATGTGAACTCTTGCCCTGTGGGAGCTCTCCTTAAAACAGTCTTTTTAGCAAGCCTACATTTTTCATTTGAACAATATGGCCAACCCATCAGAGCTGCAATCTCTGAAGCAGACTTTGAATGCTGGGGAGTTTAGTTCGAGTAAGGACCTCAGTGTCAGGTACCTTATCCCGCCAGGTGATCTTCAGAATCTTCCTAAGACAATTCAAATAGAATTCCATCTCCTGGCATGGTGCTGGTAGACTGTCCAGGTTCCATAGGCATACAACAATGAGGTCAGCACAGCGGCTCTGTAGACCTTCAGTCTGGTAATTAGTCCCACACTTTCCTTTGTAGCCTCTCAAACACTGAGGTAGCTCTAGCAACGTGTATGTCAACCTCAGTATCAATGTGCACATCCCTGGAAAGCACACTGCCAAGGTAAGTGAACTTAACCACAGCATTCACAACTTCTCCATTCGCTGTAACTGATGGTTCCCCTTATGGATGATGTAGTGATGGCTGATGGAGCACCTGTGTTTTCTTGGTGGTGTTTGGCTGAAATAAGCACAAGCAACAGAGAATTGGTCCATACTTTGTTGCATCTCAGCTTCAGAGGCTGCATTGAGTGCACACTCATCTGCAAACAGAAAATCATGCACCAACACTCTCTCCACCTTGGTCTTGGCTTGTAGCCTTTTCAAGATGAAGAGTTTACCATCACTGAGGTAGCTGACCTTGATGCTATGTTCATTTTCATTGAAGGCATTTGACAACATGACTGAAAACATGTGAAAAAGCACAGGAGCAAGCACACAGCCTTGTTTCACTCCACTGGTGACTGGGAAGGCATGAGAGCATTGTCCAATATCTAGAACCAGGGCAAGCATGCTGTCATGAAATTGATGTACAATGCTGATGAACTTCTCTGGGCAACCAAATTCTGACATAATTTCCCATTAACCCTCACAGCTGGCAGTATCAAAGGCCTTGGTCAGATCTATAAATGTTGTGTACATACCTCTGTTCTGCTCCTGCCATTTCTCCTGGAGTTGTCGGGCAGCAAACACCATATTAACCATTTCTCGCCCCTTTCTGAAGCCATACTGGCTCTCAGGCAGATGACCATTTTCCAGGCCTGTTAAGAAGGACTCTGGCAAGAATTTTGCCAGAAATGACTAAGAGAGAGATCTGTGATAGTCACAGGACAATCTATTTCCTTTACCTTTACAGAGATGGACAATGGAAGCATCCTTGAAATCCTGGGGGATAGCCTCCTCTTGTCATATAACCTGGAAAATTTCAGTCAGCTTTTGTATGAGCAGTGGACCCCCTGCCTTGTAAATCTCAGCTGGAACAGAATCAGCACCAGGTGCTTTGCCACATGAAAGGAGCCTAATTGCATTCAAAACCTCTTCTTCAGTTGGAAATTCAGCTAGGGAGGGATTAACTTCAACCTGAGGTAAATGGTCAATGGCCTCAGCATTGATTGATCATGGTCTGTTGAGAACACTACGGACATGTTCAGTCCATCTCTCTAGGATCATGTCCTTATCACTAATCATTGTGGCTCCCTCAGCACTGAGTAGTTGAGATACACCATAGGTCTCTGGCCCATAAATAGCCTTCAGGGTATCATAAAATGCTTTGGATTGTTACCATAAGCATAAAAATGAATTTCATCTGTCTTCTTAGTGAGCATGAATCCTGCGTCTCTCTAACCCAGTGGTTCTCAACCTTCCTAATGCCGCAACCCTTTAATACTCGTATGTGGGCGTATCTGCATGTGAGCAAACCCGCCTGGAGACAGATAGAGGAGCAGTGTCTCAGTTCCTAAGACCATCGGAAATATGTGTTTTCCCATGATATTAGGCAACCCCTGTGATCCCTGTGAAAGGGTCGTTTGACCCCCAAAGGGATCGCAACCCACAGGTTGAGAGCCACTGCTCTAACCTAAGCTTTGCTTCTACTTTACTTTTGATGAAATTAAATGCTACCTTCTTAGAGATGGATGAACTGCCCTGCTGGTAAACCTTGTGGAGTTCTCATTTAGTTGTATCTAAATTTCCCTTCCCCATCATTTTCATCAAACCACTCTTGATTGTGAGTGTTCTGGCCCAAATGAGTAAATGCAGTGCTATACACCAAATCTCTGAAAGTTGCCCACTCCTCTTCTGCTCCACTGTTGCCAATTGTGTGTTCGCTCACTTTCCCTCCAAGTTCACAACAAACTGTTCCTGTTCAGAGAAGAGCTTTAATTTGTTGACATTAATTCTCCTGGTAGTCATTTTGCCTTGCAGGTGCCACTTTTGATGAATGCAAACATTTAGCTTGCAAAGAATAAGTCTATGATCAGTCCAGCACTCTGTACCACACACATTGCCTTTGTCACTCTCGCATCTTGTCTGTCTCTTCTCATTACAACCATATATAGGGGTTTTTTTGTTTGTTTTGTTTCTTTTTTTGCTTTTTGGAGGGGAGAAAGCAGGGCAATTGAGGCTAAGTGATTTGCCCAAGGTCACACGGCTAGTAAGTGTTAAGTGTCTGAGGTCAGATTTGAACTCAGGTCCTTCTGACTGCAGGGCTGGTGCTTTATTCACTGCACCACCTAGCTGCCTCCCCAGCTTATATTCATATATAGTCTATTAGGTGCCAGTGTTTGCTGCGAGGGTGCATCCATGAAGTTCTTCGGTAGTAAGTAACCATTGCTGTTGCTGTTTTCCAACTCCATTCCTCACTAGGACTCCCTGCCAAGTCTGGTAGTCTGAGCCTACTCTAGCATTAAACTCTCCCAGAATTCTAAATTTTCCTCTTTTGGGACATTGATGATGAGGGTCTCCAGGTCTACATAAAATTTTTCTTTGACTTCATCAGGGTTCATCATGGTGGGAGCATAGGCACTGATGATGATGTGACATTGCCCTGCAAACAGCAATCGCATTGTCATGAGCCTGTCGTTCCCTCCTTTTGACAGGCATACAAGCTTGTTGACTAGGTTAGTTTTGATTGCAAAACCTACACCACCTTCATGGCACTCCCCTTCACTGCTGCCACTCCAGAAAAAATGTGTCCAACTCCAACTACAGTAATGGAGTCCAACTAAGTCCATCCAAGATTATGTAGCTAGATTGAAAACAGCCTGTGATAGAGCTCTTGGTACTGGGAAGGCCGTTCAGCAGCGTTTTCTCCGTTTGCTGTGAGAAGGCATTTATTGATTATAGACATTCTGCTGTCTCTCAGCTCCTTGAACACGCGCAGGTGCTCCTTGCAGCTTCAGCAGCCCCCGTATATTTTCTACATGTCCGTTCCCATACAGGTGGCCTTGGACCCATCTTCCATGGGAATGATCTGGCCAATCAGCTTCTGTATCCCCTTGAGTCCACCCAACAGGCCCACACCTGCTTCCACCTCTCTGCTAGATCTTTGTGGCGGCTATATGGCCTTACAAAAGAACAGGTAGCCTTAGTGGTGCACAGATGCACCAGGTATGTGCCCTACTTGCCTGCTCCACATCTCCCCGCCAGCAACCCACGGAGGGAGTTTCCTAATGAATTATGGCAGATGGACGTGACACATTACCAGAGACGAGTAATCCACATGTCCGTGGATACCTTGTCAGGCTTTATGTGGGCCACCATACAGCCTGGGGAGGCAGTTCGTCACGTTCTTTCCCACCTCTATCATTGTTTTGCCCTTGCAGGTCCTCCCTCAGCCTTGAAGACTGACAATGGCCCCGCCTACACTGCAAAACCTTCAAGGCTTTTATGCAAGAGTTTGGCATTCTCCACATCACAGGCATTTCATACAATCCCACTGGCCAAGCCATAGTTGAGCAAGCTAATTGCACTCTCAAAACTTGCCTTGAGAAACAGAAAGGGGGAGGAAGCTGCTCACCAAGACTATGCCAACGCATGTTAGATATGGCCATATACACCCATAACTTTTTGGCTGTTTCGGCTGATCATACCACCCCAGCCATGCATTTCTTCCATGTTTTCCGTCTGCGTCACACACCAGTGTGGCAGCAGCGTGACAAAGCTCTATTGGTAAGGGTCATGTGGCGTACCCCAGAGGGTCAATGGGTGGGCCCGGGACACATTAACTATTGGGGACCCGGATATGCTTTTGTTGTTCCAGATGACAGCGACCCATCCAGCGGCCAGTGGGTCCCGACCCGCCACCTACGCTTCCTGGGAAAAGAACAAGAAAAAGAAGAACCGGCGTCCCAAGCGGAAGAGGCCAAGGAGTAGGCAGCAACGGACACGGGCTCTGCACCAGCTTTGTCTTTCCCTTGCCCTTTTATCTCTCTTGCCAGGTGCCTCAGGTAAGGACCGTTGGTGGGCTTATGTGAAGCACCCACCATGGATACGAGCAGTCACGTGGGGTGAGAGGACAGCCCGCCCGGTATTACATGGCAGCATCACGCGCTTCGTGCATGGTTCCCTGGTGGCACCATCCTTCGTCAATGCTTCCCTCACCTTCAACTTTAGCAGCATAGGAGCCAGCCAGCCATGGTGTTGTAATAGTAATTAGTTTA